>HG995302.1:20007500-20607500 GCA_905332915.2 Hecatera dysodea
CCCGTATTTTACGAATCATTTAAATCCAATATTCATAACAATAGCAGCCTCACTGATTCTCATAGGGTTCAATATTTAATAGGTAAATTGTCGGGTACCGCTTTGCATTTAACCGCAGGAATAATACCGTCAGGCGATAATTATCAAGATATTTGGAACAGTTTAGTTAATAAATACCAGGATGTAAGGGCCCTAGGTTCTCATTATATTTCAAATATGTTTAATATGAAACCAGCCACAAATAATTCTGCATCTTTAAATACATTTATTGAAAGTTTTCACGCATCTGTTTTGGCTTTAGAACAATTACAAATTCCAAATTTAAAAGATTTCATTTTATTAAACTTAGCATTAAAAAAGTTAGATTCCACAACTGTGCATTTATTCGAAATGCATAAGCGCGATGTTGAGATTCCTTCTTATAAGGATCTTGTTGATTTTATTAAATCTCAAGCGAAAATACTAGACCGATCTGCGCCAACCACCTCGGCATCTAACAAAAATAATAATAATCGATCACCGCGTACAGTCCACTCATTCATTACCCGCGATAACAATAATTCTAGGCCCGCTTGTTTATTTTGCAATAAATCAGACCATTCGCAAATCTATTATTGTCCATCATTTAAATCATTAGACGCTAAATCACGTTTAGAATTTGTAAAAAATAAACGCGGTTGTGTAAACTGTCTCAGCACTACGCATACTGTTTCGCAATGTAAGTCTACCCACGTTTGTAAAATATGTAGTAAACATCATCACACTTTCTTACATTTAAATAAAAATGATTCTTCATCCGTTATTTCGTCTAATCCGTCTGATTCTCATCAGAACAGTGTAGTAAAAACGGAGTCGTCTACCGTCAGTAATAATAATACGCTTTGCGCCTTTAATTCATCACGCCATACGGTTCTCTTATCTACTGCTCAGGTTTACGTAAACAACAATAACAATCAACATGTGTTAGTTAGGTGCTTAATTGATAACGCTTCACAAAATAATATTATTACTTCTGCCTGTTGCAAAAAGCTTAATTTAAACATTATTCCGCTTACAAATTCATTTATAAAAGGTGTCGGGTCTGCGTCCCGTCCTATTGATGGTTACGTAAACATGGTCATTAGCTCGAAAGATAAACAACATTCTTATTGCATAACCGCTCTTGTCGTTAATTGTATTACAGATAAACTGCCTAATATAAATGTTGATCCGTCTATAGTAAAACACTTAGTGAATTTGCCGTTAGCAGATCCTACGTGGCATGTGCCCGGGGATATTGACTTGCTTATTGGGGCACAATTGTACCCATTCTTATTATTAGGTAAAACAATAATATCACCTCCCGCTCCGTCAGCCATTGAAACCGTATTCGGGTACATTTTAATGGGTGATATACCCGCTGTTCGATACGATCGTAACCCTGCGTCCTCCGCGTTCAACACCGCTACTTATTTCACAACGTGTGAAAATTACTGTTTCATTTCGTTGGATGACTCGCTTCATAAATTCTGGAGTCTCGAGGAAGTTCCCGAGAAAACTTTTTGTAGTCCATCAGAGATTGAATGTGAACAACAGTACTGTGCTTCAATATCACGTGATTCTACCGGCAGATATTGTACCGCGTTACCTTTTTGTAGGGATCCAGATTCATTAGGAGATTCCCGTTCTGTAGCGTACTGTTACATCCCTAGAATGCACCCTTTAGTGCATAATAAGCGCCACGTCATCATCCTGGCTGAGACCTAGTGCATTAGCCAGATAATAGAGCCAGTTCGGGTTGAGACTCCTACCGGATAGGTCGCATGTCAAAATATTGACCAAGTTTCCCTTTTATTTTGTGATTTCAATGAATATAATCATTTAGCTCAAATAATCGTTTTTTTTAAAAAGGGATTATTAAATCGTGTCCTAACATTGGTGGCAGCGGTAAAGGGATTGTATCCCGTGGAACGCCCAGTGAAGTGTTATCCAGTGAAAGTGTCTCTGTGCCAAGTGTATCTTGTGTGCTCCAAATCCTACGACCCAAACTCACCACGACCTATCTGCGGCCCAAGAGAGGCCAACCTTGGCTGAAATAGGCCATCTCCAGTAGCCTTCGAGAGGCTAACTCCAGCTCGAGAGGCCAAATCCAGGGCCCTTTCGAGGTTCATCCAAGTCGTCACCTGTCTACTGTGCAGTGGTACTGGGCAGTGCGCTGCAGGCGCATTCTACGGACCTGCTCGTATCCAGCACCGACCAGGATCAGACGTCCTCCGTGTTTCCGCAAAATGAAGTGTTTCTGTGTTCTGTGAGTCAGTTCAGTGATCTTAATTCTAATCCTATTTATAGATTCGCCATAGTTACAAATCGTAAGTTACTTTATAACCCTGTTACTTTGTATTTGTAGATAACATTGTGTCCAGACCGTAGTCTAAACATCCTTCGCCCACGTATTTGGTAACTCAGTACTCAGAATACTGATAAGCCGTCTAGAACCAGTTGGCAGAAGTTTTATATCGCGACCTTATAATAGTTATTGTACTTGTATTTTATTTCAGAGCCAGTTATTTTATTTAAAACAAAAATGACCAAATCCGATTCGAAAAAAGACCTCAAAGAGGTGAGAGATGAGGAAATACCCCTTAACGTTATTTTAAAATTTATCAAGCCATTTGACGGCTCTCGAGATAAATTAAATGCTTTCATAGTAAATTGCGATAATGCAATATCTTTATCGTCATTATCACAGGAAGATATTATACTTAAATTTATTATCAGCCAACTAGATGGCAAAGCGCAAAGCGCGTGCTCCATCAAAGATTTTGACAATTGGTCATCTCTCAAAGAATTTCTTAAAAATCAATTTGGTGAGAGAAAACATTATGCCCATTTACTTACCGAGCTCCAAGAGTGTCATCAAACTAACCAGGAGACGGTTAGCCAATTCCATCTTCGAGTCGAAACTTGCTTATCCAAACTACTTACAGAAGTGACAATTTCCAATACAAAGAAAAGTGAACTTGTAGGAAGAGTGGCTGCGATGGAGGATCTAGCCCTTCATACATTTAACATAGGGTTACACCCTCGCATAGCTAACATTGTAAGATGTAGAGATCCAAAAAACCTGAACGAGGCCGTCAATTATGCGATCTCTGAAGAAAAAATTCAACAACACACATTCCGACAGAATTTTAATTCTAAGAAAGAAAACAATAGACCTTCACCTAAGCCACTTCTACCTAATAATAACAATCAACCTTCTTCCTTTAGGGATTCGTCAGTGTGCAGATACTGCAAGAAGGTGGGTCATACTTTAGCCGAATGTAAATTGCGCGAATTTAATAATAAAAAATATAATAATAAATTCAACTACCCCGCGCAACAACATTCTTCTAAGCCCAAAAATCCTCATGTAAATCTTGTGAATAACGAAGAAGATTCCATTACAAATATTTTAGAATCCGATCAGAACACTTTAAATTACTAAACGTCTCGACAGGGTGTCGCACGAGACGAAACTTAAAAGACGATGCCGTTAATTCTATATCTCATCACCATCTATCATCTAGAGCTATACGACAGGGTAACCAGCCCCAAATTGGCAGCTCTCAAAATGTCACGCGACAGGGTAACCAGCCCCAAACAGAAGACATTTCCGATCCTAATTATCATTTATCCTCTAGAGCTATACGACAGGGTAACCAGCCCCAAACTGGCAGCTCTCATAATGACACGCGACAGGGTAACCAGCCCCAAACTGAAGACATCTCCAATCCTCCTCAATCCATGTGCATCCCTAGAAAAGAAAACAGTGATGATTACAAAGTGTATGAAGTAAATACTAACTTAAAAACATACTTACCCTATATCGTCGCCCAGTCGTCTGTCAACGAGAAACCACTTACCCTTCTGATAGACACTGGAGCCTCCTTGTGCATCCTAAAGAAATCATGTCTTACCAAACCTCCTGAATTAAGAGTTGATGTTGTCAGAATAAAAGGCATAGACTCTAAGGACCCGATTACGAGTCACGGTAACCTTATTCTAGACCTAAGTCTATCCCCTGGATACACAGTATCCCACAAATTTCATATATTTGATAACCTAGGCTTTCCTTATGATGGTATTATAGGTAATGACCTATTCGTTAAAAATGGCTGCCGAATAAATTATGATTCTGGTATGCTGGAAATCGCACACCATCATATAAAATTATCATTCAATCATCCATCTTACACTATAGAACCACGAACCGAAACCATCATAGAATGTTTAGTTCAAAACCCAGAAGTTAAAGAGGGTATAATTTTGGACCAACATATTTGTGACAAATTGCTAGTAGCTAACTGTATAGTGAAAGTAAAAAGTAATAATCGAATAAACGTATCGATCCTAAATGTATCTGAAAACCCTATTTCAATAGATCCTAACCTATCTTTGACCTTAATACCTATGACTAAAAATGAAATATGCCTATCTCAACCTAACGCCAATTGTTATGAGAGAACAAACGAGGTCCTTAAACAGCTACGAACTTCCCATTTAAACTCGGAAGAATCTGAAGTCCTTTATGACATTTGCAGTCAATATGCAGATATATTCCACCTTCCCGATGATGAACTCACTTCAACCAGTGCGATCAAGCACGAGATCAAAACAAGTTCCTCGCAACCCATAAATGTAAAATCTTATAGATTTCCAGAGGTTCATAAAGATGAGGTCAGAACCCAAATCAGTAAGATGCTAGAACAAAATATCATTAAACCGTCTACCTCTCCATGGTCATCCCCCATTTGGATAGTGCCCAAAAAGGTAGATGCATCAGGAAAAAGAAAATGGCGTATAGTGATTGACTATCGCAAGCTCAATGACATAACTATTGGAGAGAGCTATCCAATTCCTCAAATTAACGAAATCCTAGACCAGCTTGGTAATAGTAAATACTTTACAACTCTTGATTTAGCATCAGGTTTCCATCAGATAGAAATTTTAGATGAAGATGTCCCTAAAACTGCTTTCAGTGTACCCGAAGGTCATTACGAATTTATTAGGATGCCATTTGGCCTCAAAAATGCCCCTGCAACCTTTCAGAGACTTATGAACACGGTCCTTTCAGGGCTGCAAGGTATACACTGCTATGTCTATTTAGACGATATTGTCATATATTCCTACGACCTTACATCCCATGTCCAGAAATTATCTTACACATTTGACAGACTGAGGAAATTCAATCTCAAACTGCAACCGGACAAGTGCGAGTTTCTCCGCAAGGAAGTTACTTATCTTGGCCATACTATTAGTGAAGCAGGCTTAAAACCTAACCCCGAGAAAATAAAAGCTGTAAGCGAATTCCCTGTCCCAAAATGCGCAAAAGATGTAAAATCATTCCTAGGGTTGGTGTCCTATTACCGTCGCTTCCTGCACGATTTTTCTAAGCTAGCCAAACCTCTTACATCCTTGTTAAAAAAGGATATACCATTTGACTGGACTAATAGTCAACAACTTGCTTTTGAAACATTAAAAAATAATTTAACCTCAGCACCCGTCTTAATATACCCCGATTTTACTAAACCTTTCATCCTGACGTGTGATGCGTCAAATTACGCTATTTCAGCAATACTCTCTCAAGGCGAGGTAGGGAAAGACCGCCCAATCGCGTTTGCCTCACGCACATTAAATAAAGCTGAAACTAATTACAGCGTAACCGAAAAAGAATGTCTGGCAATTATTTATGGAACAAAAATATTTCGCCCATATCTTTATGGTCACAAATTTAAAATTTTGACTGATCATAGACCACTTAGGTGGCTATTCAATTGCAAAGAACCAGGCTCCAAACTAGTAAGATGGAGATTAAGACTTGAAGAGTTCGACTATGAGATCGAATATAAAAAGGGTAAGATCAACAGCAACGCTGATGCTCTTTCCCGCTACCCTGTGAAATCCATTAGCTTACCAAACACTGCTCACGTACTTACCGACAAAGTACCACCAGCAAATATTCCACCTCCACCTGAACAGCCGGAAATTCTTCCTGCTAATCCTGAAAGTCCCGGAATACCTGAAATTCCCGACTTACCTGACTTTGTAGACTTACCTGAAAACTTTGAGTTACCCGACGACCTCGAACTCCCTGAAGATTTTGACATTCCAACACCACCTGAAGTTCAAAATGACGACGACACTTATACTAAATGCCTGAAAGAAATAAACAATAAATTAAATCAATTTGATACTATAATCCATGAACATAGTGAACATTTATTAAAAACAAAATTAAAAACTATTATTATACCGACTTCCATTGACCTCGACGAGTCAAATCACTATATTTCGGAAGTCATCGATAATCTTCCGGAACCAAAAGACATCCTAAAGGAAGAAAGAACATTACATTCCTTTCCCTCTTTCGAAAAAAATAATGTCAAATTTTACCTACTTTTCGTAAAAGTCTATCACTTCGATCAGTGTAACTACGAAGATATTTTTAAGAGCCTTAAAAATCTAAAACATGAATTAATCAATAAAAACACAACTGAATTCGCTACGACGGACTTCCGTAATCCATTCGACTCGCATAGTTTTATGAAAATTCATAATATAATTACATACCTATTTCACTCTACTTCAATTGCAGCCCATATTTTCAAAAATACTATAATTTACCCTTCTCAAACGGAAATTACTAAAATCCTAAAAGAGAACCACGATATTCCCATATCAGGTCATTTGGGCTCAAATAGAATGTTAAGTAGGATCCAGGAGAAATATTATTGGCGCAATATGCGCAGAGATGTCGAAAACTATGTCCGAAAATGTGATCAATGCCAAACCAATAAAGCATTGCGTAGAACCAATCGAGCTCCTATGCAGATCACAACTACATCCACACAACCTTTTGAACGCGTGTCACTTGACATTGTCGGACCTTTGCCCGAATCAGGCACAGCCAAGCTTAGGTTCATTTTAACAATTCAGGATGACCTCACGAAATTCTCTGCTGGCTATCCTATCCGAAATGCTACTGCAGAAGAAACCGCTGAGTGTTTAATCCATTTCATATCTCAATTTGGTATCCCCAAGACAAAATTTGAAAATGAAAACAATATATCTAGTTTTAATTTCCGCGAATATTAGTGGGTTGCAGGTATGCACCTCCCTCCCGCCCGCTATATTATGCACATGCGAGATTACTGGGCAAATGCAAGGATTTTAAGCACATGCAGGAAGGCAATGCAAAACCCAACACCATTACCGACACGTGTTTCGCCTCTCCACGAGGCATCCTCAGGGGACGTGTTGACTCGCTGACCGTTGAGTTGCGACTGAGCATTTAGTACAAGGCAACCCCCCTTTTATACACTGCCACCGTTGGTTATTTGTGTACAACTACCCACAAACATTCGCAGTAAAGGGGAAGAAACCAAATTCGTCTGGTCATTCAACAGTGCAAAATTATTATTATTACTATGTTTAAAAATCTCTAATTGTTCTAAAACACACAGCCGGAAACCCTTATCACAAATATGTAGTATATTAAAACTATTGTTGTCGCGCAAAGAATGGCCGGTATCAATTAGATGTTTCGCGAAATTCGATTTGTCCGAATGGCCATTTCTATACGCGGCAACATGTTCCCCATACCTTATGTCAAAGTTTCGGCCCGTCTGACCCACATACACCCCGTTGCATTCATCACAGACCAGCCTATACACCCCAGACTTTTTACTATTTTCTAAAATATCTTTTCCGTTACAAACACGGCGTATATTCTGGTCCGTTCTGAACGCTACATAAACGTTGTTTAACGTTGTTAAGAAAGGGTTCGTTCACTATTATATGCATGTCCGCGTACTAATATTAATAGATATGTGGCCAGTCTGACCTATATGGGCCCCATTTCAGATAGAATTAGTAATTTACTTAGAAAAAACAACGTTTATGTAGCGTTCAGAACGGACCAGAATATACGCCGTGTTTGTAACGGAAAAGATATTTTAGAAAATAGTAAAAAGTCTGGGGTGTATAGGCTGGTCTGTGATGAATGCAACGGGGTGTATGTGGGTCAGACGGGCCGAAACTTTGACATAAGGTATGGGGAACATGTTGCCGCGTATAGAAATGGCCATTCGGACAAATCGAATTTCGCGAAACATCTAATTGATACCGGCCATTCTTTGCGCGACAACAATAGTTTTAATATACTACATATTTGTGATAAGGGTTTCCGGCTGTGTGTTTTAGAACAATTAGAGATTTTTAAACATAGTAATAATAATAATTTTGCACTGTTGAATGACCAGACGAATTTGGTTTCTTCCCCTTTACTGCGAATGTTTGTGGGTAGTTGTACACAAATAACCAACGGTGGCAGTGTATAAAAGGGGGGTTGCCTTGTACTAAATGCTCAGTCGCAACTCAACGGTCAGCGAGTCAACACGTCCCCTGAAGATGCCTCGTGGAGAGGCGAAACACGTGTCGGTAATGGTGTTGGGTTTTGCATTGCCTTCCTGCATGTGCTTAAAATCCTTGCATTTGCCCAGTAATCTCGCATGTGCATAATATAGCGGGCGGGAGGGAGGTGCATACCTGCAACCCACTAATATTCGCGGAAATTAAAACTAGATATATTGTTTTCATTTTCAAATTTAAAATGGATTTCCGCAAAGTAACGCCTGACTCAATCAATTTTATCCCCAAGACAATTCTCACAGACCAAGGAACCAATTTCACAGCAGATCTATTTAAACAAACTTGTAACTTTTTGAAAATCAAACAGTTATGGTCCAGCCCCTATCATCCACAAACTCAAGGTGCTTTAGAAAGAAGTCATGCGACTCTAAAAGAATATTTAAAATCTTTCGTCGACGACAACCAAAATGACTGGCCGAGATATGTTTACACGGCAATGTTAACCTACAACACCACAATCCATTGCACCACAAATTATACACCATACGAATTATTATTCGGTTGCAAAGATTCAAGATTCAAGATTCAAAGATTCAAGATTCAAGATTCAAAGCATTTATTTCAAATAAACCCTTTACAGGCACTTTTGAATTGTCAAGTCGAAAGAGGTGAAGCTATCTGCACGTTCCAAAGCGTAGATCTCTATGGAGAAGAACGTGCAAGAAACTCCACGGACACTCTTTTAAATCATGTTCTGTATTACATAACTTTGGTTACATCCTTGGTGCTTCTATGTGTGAGGACAATGCAAAGAAAAAAAAAAGGAAACTATAAAACAATTCAAAGTATTAAAGATTAAAACAAGTCAGTGGCAGTTAAGAGGTGACCAGTCTCAACCGACGGCGCCCGTTCACGAACATGACGCGTGTATCGGCACCATTTAGCTCAACCATTTTGAAGGGAACCGAATGATCCGACACACGCGCCACCATCAGCGAGACATTTGAGCGAGCATGACATACTCTCAACTGCCATTTTAGTTCAAGTCACAAAGTAAACTATAACCTGTAAATGGCTCCATGGTACTCACATTTACAATATTTGAAAATAAACTGCTTCTACATTATACAAAACTATGGTTCACAATGACCAAGCAAATACAAGTAAAAAAGAGAAATTATTTATTCCCATTATTAGAAATTAATTATTTATATAAAATTATAAAAAAAAAAGAATAAATAAATAAATGAGACAAAAAAAGGGCGAGCATCTCTTCCAAATAAAAAATCCTAACTTGTTTACCCAAGTGGTTGAGTCTGTGGAGCAGGACCGGCATTTAGCCAAGCATTTTTATCAAGGATATAATCTTCCAGTTTATAATATGCTTGCCTACATAGTGTGCGTTTTATGCATGTTTTAAATTTTCTCTCATTTAATTGAAGGATATCGACTGGTATTTTGTTATAAAATTTTACGCAGTACCCCATAAAAGAAGTGTGTACTTTAGCCAATCTAAACCTAGGTTGATCTAATTTGTTTCTATTTCTAGTATTAAAATTATGCCTGTCGCTGATCTTATTAAAAATATGCAGATTTTTCCGAACATACATAATGTTTTCATATATGTATTGACAAGGTACCGTCATGATGTTAATTTTCTTAAACAGTTCCCTTAAAGAATCGCGCCGGCGGAGATTGTAAATGGCTCTAACTGCTCTTTTCTGCAGAATAAAAATAGACTCTATGTCTGCAGCCCGTCCCCATAGCAAAATACCGTAAGACATGACACTATGAAAGTAACTAAAATAGACCAGTCTCGCGGTATCTACATTAGTAAGTTGACGGATTTTTCTGACAGCATATGCTGCTGAACTTAGCCGTCCTGCAAGTGATGCTAAATGAGGTCCCCATTGTAGCCTTGAGTCGAGCGTTATCCCCAGGAAAACTGTGCTTTCGACGAATTCTAGTTTCTCTTTATTCAATACTATTTCCTCAATACTACTTTTAACATTCGGTAAAACAAATCTAATACATTTTGTTTTTTTCTCATTTAATACTAAATTATTAGCAGTAAACCAATTTTGGACCTGCTGTAGGGAGTCATTTACTTCGTCAAGATTTGCAGAACGTCTATTTATCTTAAAAATTAAGGACGTATCGTCAGCAAATAACACCATTTGTGATTGTTTTTTCAAAAGATAGGGTAGATCATTTATGTACACTAAAAAGAGGAAAGGACCCAGTATTGAGCCTTGTGGTACCCCCATTTTGACTCCTAAACCACATGAATTTACACCGTTTATTTGAACTTGCTGCTGTCTGTCATTTAAATAAGACTGTACTAAACTAAGTGCAAGTTTACTAAGTCCGTAATGTTCTAGTTTTAAAAGCAAGGTTTCGTGATGAACACAATCAAACGCCTTGGAGAGGTCACAAAATATTCCTATGGCATCTTGGGCCTCTTCCCACGCTGCAAATATATGTTTTAGTAAGGTGACACCAGCGTCAGTCGTGCAACGTCCTCTGGTGAAACCATACTGTTGATCGTGTAAGATTTTGTTGGTGTTGAAATGATTGAGCATCTGATTGAGCATCACCTTTTCGAAGACCTTGCTGAAAACCGGCAACACGGATACAGGTCTATAGTTATTGGTGTCTTTACTATCGCCGGACTTAAAAAGTGGTATAACCTTACTGTATTTCATTATATCCGGAAAGACACCTTGGTCCACACATAAATTAAATATTAAAGCCAAGCCAAACCATTTATACCCACTTCTATTTATGATACAGCACTAGAACCTACATACCCTAGTTATGTCCGTATACTCCAACAAAGAATGAAACTCTCCAGAGAGAAAGCTGTAGAAAACATTCTTAAATCTAAAATTAAATCAAAAGACTATTACGATAGAAAAACCAGACCTATGAAATATAAAACAGGTGATATGGTATATATCAAACATCACCCGCGGCAAAATAAAGCCTTGTCGCCTATCTGGAAAGGCCCACACAAAGTGATAAAAATTAATGGCAACAATACGTTGACCCTTCTCGTTAATCGCCGCCACGTTAAGTATCACTATGACGAATTAAAGTTGGCGGAAACAACTAACACTTAGTCCTTAGTCTAGTATTACGCATATATCTTTAAAACCTAGTTTTAACTTAATTATTAAAAAAAATATATATATAATAATAATAACATTAGTTAAATATTTTGTCCTATATATACATTTCAGAATGTCTACATTCCTGTCCCTTGCAACATCTGATATCGTCGAACAAGTCTCTGAAAGCCCTGGCATATACTTCGACCCGATAGGAATCATGAAACAGACCAGGGATAATATTCATTTGCTTGTGCCCATAGATATTGTATATATAAAACCCCACATAGACTACATAAATAATGTTTTAAAAAGTTCCACACTTTTGTGTCAAGAAAATACAGTACTTAAGGAAACCGAATGCACAAATATACTACAGCCTCTGGCTTTGCGACTTATTGATATTCTTAAAGACTACAGTACCTTATCTCATTTAACATCTGGGCGAGAAAAGAGATCCGCTTGGTTAGCAGGAGTTGGCTCTCTTTTCAAACAAGTCATTGGCACAATGGATGAAAACGATGCTATAAGATATAATAACGCTATTCAAACCCTAAATAGTAATAATATTAAAATTGCGTCTATTTTAAAGGATAACATAATTGTAACAAGCACGGCTCTTTCCCGTTATAACGAAACTCTCAAAACTATAAACGCAAACGAAATCCGTTTGAATGACGCTATTATTAATCTATCTAGCACTTTTAGTAACCTGTCTATTATATCTGATAAGCTGTACATAAAATCAAAAATGAACGATGTCTATACTGAACTATCATCTTGCCTACTTACCTTGTCATTTAAATTAGACGACCTTGTAAATGCAATGTTATTCGCTAAAACGAATACTCTACATCCGTCAGTTATGACACCTAAACAGTTGTATAATGAGCTAGTAGATAATGTTAGAAAACTACCTAATTATGAAAAATTGCCTTTAGACTTAGATTTAGATAATATTCATGCTTTAATTGATATATTAAAATTGTCTTGTTATTTCGCAAACAATAAGTTAATCTTTGTAATTAAAGTCCCTCTTGTACACTCTTTTGAGTTAGATCTGTTTAAGGCTATTTCTGTACCCATACCGCACAACATAGATAAGCCAAACTCCTATGCTATGATTGTGCCATCTTGTAATTATATTGGCATTAGCAAAGATAAACTAACATATACTTGTATAAGTAATCTAAAATCATGTGTTGAACCTGTAAATAGAGTTTATATTTGTGATGATATTAACACACTCTCAAGTCCAGAAACACCAACCTGTGAAACCGATATACTAACAAAGTTTGTCACGGAAATACCTAAATACTGTCAAACTAAATTTATGTATGGTCAGATAGATATTTGGCAAAGATTGCAAGGCAACAGATGGATATTTGTCCAATCTGAACCTACTAAACTTTCTATCCAGTGTAAATCTGATTTAATAGAGTTAAAAATATTAGGTACTGGTATACTTAATATTCCACCTAATTGTACAAGATTCAAGATTCAAGATTCAAAGCATTTATTTCAATTAAACCCTTTACAGGCACTTTTGAATTGTCAAGTCGAAAGAGGTGAAGCTATCTGCACGTTCCAAAGCGTAGATCTCTATGGAGAAGAACGTGCAAGAAACTCCACGGACACTCTTTTAAATTATGTTCTGTATTACATAACCTTGGTTACATCCTTGGTCGCTTCTATATGTGAGGACAATGCAAAATAAAAAAAAAAGGAAACTATAAAAACAATTCAAAGTATAAAGATTAAAACAAGTCAGTGGCAGTTAAGAGGTGACCAGTCTCAACCGACGGCGCCCGTTCACGAACATGACGCGTGTATTGGCACCATTTAGCTCAACCATTTTGAAGGGAACCGAATGATCCAACACACACGCCACCATCAGCGAAACATTTGAGCAAGCATGACATGCTCTCAACTGCCATTTTAGTTCAAGTCACAAAGTAAACTATAACTTATCACATGTAAATGGCTCCATGGTACTCACATTTACAATATTTGAAAATAAAATGCTTCTACATTATACAAAACTATGGTTTACAAAAACCAAGCAACTACAAGTAAAAAAAAAAGAGAAATTATTAATTATCAAATTAATATTATATATAAAAAAAAGAATAAATAAATGAGACAAAAAATAAAAAAAGGGCGAGCATCTCTTCCAATATAAAATCCTAAACTTGTTTATCCAAGTGGTTGAGGCTGTGGAGCAGGACCGGCATTTAGCCAAGCATTATTATCTTCAATGTAATCCCCCAACTTATAATATGCTTGCCTGCATAATGTGCGTTTAATACAAGTTTTAAATTTCGTTTCATTCAGTTCTAATATATGGGGAGGAATTTTATTGTAACATTTTAAACAATACCCCATGAAAGATGTGGCTACTTTAGCTAGTCTGAAACCTGGTTGAACTAATTGATCCCTATTTCTAGTAGCATAATTATGTCTGTCGCCTCGCTTACTAAAGAGATGTAGATTTTTTCTAACGTACATAATGTTTTCATATATATATTGACAAGGTACCGTCATGATGTTAATTTCCTTAAACAGTTCCCTTAGAGAATCACGCCGGCGTAGATTGTAAATGGCTTTGATGGCTCTTTTTTGCAGAATAAAAATTGACTCGATGTCTGCAGCCCGGCCCCATAACAAGATACCGTAAGACATTATACTATGAAAGTAACTGAAATAGACTAGTCTCGCGGTATCAACATCAGTAAATTGGCGGATTTTCCTAACAGCATATGCTGCTGAGCTTAGACGTCCTGCAAGAGATGCTAAATGAGGACCCCATTGTCACATAGCCTTGAGTCAAGCGTAATCCCCAGGAAAACCGTTCTATCGACGAATTCTAGTTTTTCCCTGTTCAATACTATATCACAATTACTACTTTTGACATTTGGTAAAGCAAATCTTATGCACTTCGTTTTCTTCCCATTTAAAACCAAATTATTAGCAGTGAACCAATTTTGGACCTGCAAAAGGGCATTATTTACGATGTCAAGATTATTACTACGTCTATTTATTTTAAAAATCAAAGAAGTGTCGTCAGCAAACAAGACCATGTTTAGCTTGTTTTGCAATAAATGAGGTAAATCATTTATATAAACTAAAAATAAAAAAGGACCCAAAATTGAGCCCTGTGGAACGCCCATTTTCACGTTTAAGCCCGATGAATTAACACCGTTTATTTGCACTACTTGCTGTCTATCATTCAAATAAGATTTAACAAGGCTTAAAGCTGTTTTGCCCAGTCCGTAGTGCCCAAGTTTCAGGAGTAATGTTTCGTGATCCACACAATCAAACGCCTTGGATAGGTCGCAGAAGATGCCTATGGCATCTTGTGCCTCTTCCCACGCATTAAATATATGCTTCAGTAAGGTGACACCAGCGTCAGTAGTACAACGTCCTCTGGTGAAACCATACTGTTTATCATGCAAGATGTTATTCGTGTTAAAATGATAAAGCATTTGATTTAGCATCACTTTTTCAAATACCTTACTGAAGACTGGCAACACGGATACTGGTCTATAATTATTTGTGTCTTTACTGTCCCCGTTTTTAAAAAGTGGTATTACTTTACTGAATTTCATTAGGTCCGGAAAGACTCCTTGATCCACACACAAATTAAATATTAAAGCTAAGAAAGGGGCTACAGTCTCAATAATTGAGGTACAAACTTTGATAGACAATCCCCATAAATCTTCCGTAAGTTTAATTTTGATTTGTTTGAAAGCTTTCATTACTACTAAGGGGTTTATATGCTTAAAATTAAATTCAGTCGGGCAGGCTGACACATTCGACTGCAATAAATCAAAAGCAAGCGAAGGCGAAGAATTTAAAGCTTCAGTAGTTTTAATAGGGATACTGGTAAAGAAATTTACAAATTCTTGAGCAACTTTTAGGTTATCACTAATAAGACCCTGAGTAGTCTCCAATGTGAAATCCGTATTATGTCTTTTATTCCTGTTTGTTTCGTTATTTATAATTTTCCAAACCGTCTTCACTTTGTTGTCTGCTGTTTTTACCTTTTTGCTTATGTATAAAGCTTTAGCTACCTTACAAGTATTTTTATAAATTTTTGAGTAAGTAGCTACATACTTATTAAAGGCTTCAGTATTAATATAAGGCTTAAGGCCGTATAGCTCATAAAGTCTTTCCCTACTTTTTCTGAGTCCTTTAGTCGCCCAGTCACTAAATAAAAACTTAGGGCAGATAGTTTTAGTTGTCTTTTTAAAAGTATTATTGAACTCAGTTTGGACAACAGAAAAAAATTCTTTATATAGAATATTGCCATTATTCATTGTGAAATCCCGACCACTTAACTTGTTGCTTAAAGTGCTGTTAAATTTATTTAATTTACCTGATGTTATCGGTCTTGATTGTATCTGCACTTGTTGTATAGGTGAGGTGGACTCAAAAGTTACCGTTAGCCCACTGTGATCAGAAGGGAGACAATTTACAATGGCTTTTTCTAAGTAGTTGCAGCAACAAAAAACATTATCAATGCAAGTAGCAGTCGTTGACGTAGTTCGGGTTGGTTCAATGAACACATTTGATAAATTGAATGACCTAAAGAGACTTAAAAAGCGATTGCTATCTGAATTATCTTCAACAATATTAATATTGAAATCTCCACAGATAATTAAAAGTTTATTACCACTTGCAAGTTTTGCCATAACATCTTCCATGACCGACTCAAAAATAGAATAGTTTTGATAATTAGGGGGTCTGTAAACGCACACTATGACATGCTTATCTAGCTCAACACAGGACAGTTCAATGTTATGTTCAACTGACAGTTCAACTATATCTTTTCTAGTTTTATATTTAATGGAGTGCTTAATTAAGATAAGTGAACCCCCGCGCAGCATTGATTTACGATTAAAACAACTGCCCAAACTATAATTATTATAATTAATTATCATTTCAGAATCCTTTAGCCAATGCTCTGTTACACAAACAATGTCATACATTGTTTTTTCTAAAAATAATTCAATTTCCAATTGCTTCGAAGAAAAACCTTGAATGTTTTGAAGGTATAGAGTAAAGGATTTCTGATTGGCTCCCTTTTTGTTACTGCTAGAAGATACCGTGTTGTTTACAAGCTCAGCCAATTTGTTTATGGTACCCTCTGTTGTCTTATTACCTAGTTTAAATCATTTGAGCCAGCAACCAAGACATTAGTACTTTTACTAATTGTGGTGCTAATACCAGAGTACTTCGACATACTAATTATGTCTGAGTTAATATTAAAAACTAATAGCCTCGCTATTTGACGTCTAAAACTAACAGGCAGATACACAGTATCCCTAGTCGATTTAAGCTTATCAACAAAATTGTTGATGTCAAAAAATAAAAGCTTGTCACTATGGTGACTTACTAAAAATTGCATATGCTTATTTAGCATGTGTATATAATTATTTTGCCTATAAGATAGCTGCTCAAAGTATGGAAAAGCACACAAAATTATCTTCTTACAATTAATCTTCAAAAGTTCAGTTATACTATCAGTGATATCATTATTTGTTACATTTAAACTATTCCCTACAATAATAGTTATTATGGAATTAATATCATACTTATTCTCAGTAATAGATGATAGTATGCGGTGGTAGGAAGACTGAGGAGTGCAATAATTTTGAGAAGGAAAAGGAAGGCTGTTACTAACTAATTTCCCTAACCCTCTTCCTATACTGTCTGAAAACATTACTGACTGTAAACAATCCTTGCTATTAGGAGTGGAAAAACTACTAACTGCTGATTTTACCACTTGAGAAGATTTCTGCACAATTTCAGGATTGTCTTGGATGGGAGCACAATCCTGAGTACTCATAGCTTGGAATGTTTCCTCTGTTACCACAGGCCGGGGGGCATCGAGGTTGCACTTGTCCTGACAAGTGCATTTGGTGTTGCTAAGAGTCAGCATGTCTACTCTGTCGACTAATTCATTTGTAGCTAGGATATGTTCCTTAATTTGGTTTTTTGAACTTACATATTTATTATAAAGCGACTTAAGTGAATAATCCAAATTTTGTATTTCGGATTGTAAGCGCTGAGTGTCAATTTCATAAATATTTATACTGTCCTCTAATTTAATTTGGTAATTTTTTAATTGATTGATAAGAATAACACGTTCCTTCCTCAATTGAATATTTTTGGAACAGTGTTGTTGTTGTTTTTTGAATTTTTTGCATCTTTTAATGATTTTGTTCAATTTTGCATATTTTTTTATTTACTGTACTGCTTATTGTAGAAGCAAACAACTGTTTGGTAGAAACAACATTGTTATAAATGTAAAAAACATAGTTTCTGATTTTAATCTAATTAATGAAGCCTGTTGTAATCTAGAAAAGTTTAATATATCAAAACCCAATTTGTTATTTTCTAAATTGTCGAATATAGACTTAGAAAAACTACCTAGCGTTATCAATAATCAAATATTGTCAGATGTTGATAAAATTATAAATAATCCTAACCCTAACCTAATTGAATATAGTTCTCATTATCCACTTTTAACTTACCTTGTAATCATTTTAATTTTAATCTTTATTAGTTATAAACTTTGTAAGAAGTTTGGGAAATATTTTGACTGCAAAAGAAAGCCCGACTCACAGAACGATAACAACTTAGATAACGATCCAGAACCTGAAATAATTCCTCTTCCAAGGTTAAGAATAAATTCGTAACTTTCCATGAAAACCGTAAAGTTCCTCTTAAACGGGGGGTTGTTACATCCCTAGAATGCACCCTTTAGTGCATAATAAGCGCCACGTCATCATCCTGGCTGAGACCTAGTGCATTAGCCAGATAATAGAGCCAGTTCGGGTTGAGACTCCTACCGGATAGGTCGCATGTCAAAATATTGACCAAGTTTCCCTTTTATTTTGTGATTTCAATGAATATAATCATTTAGCTCAAATAATCGTTTTTTTTAAAAAAGGGTTATTAAATCGTGTCCTAACAGTACCGTCGTTTACTTTCGTTGGAATATTCTAGATTACGAGATCCTGCGCTTCGTGCTAATTATAACGAAATTATTCAAGAATATTTGGATAAAAATTATTTAACGGAAATAGTTTTCAATCCGACCGTGGATCGCGATAAGGGATACTACATACCGCATCATCCTGTTGTTAGGCAAGATAAAGTGACTACTAAGGTTCGCATTGTCCTCGACGCTAGTGCAAAATGTCATAATGGCATGTCACTTAATGACATTCTGCACACAGGGCCGAATTTGCAGGCTGACTTATTTTTATTATTATTAAAATTCCGCTTATTTCCAATCGCGATTACCGCAGATATAAAACAAATGTATCTTCAGATTGCTGTTACTAATGAGCATCAAAAATATCAGAAAATATTATTCCGCTTTAATACCGCTGAGCCTGTTCGCGAATTTCAATTTAATCGGGTTGCATTTGGGCTTAAATCTAGTCCGTTCTTAGCCATGCGCACAGTGCGCCAGTTAGCGGCAGATGAAAAGCATCGTTTCCCACGGGCTGCTGCTGTAGCTTCGCAAGAACTTTACATGGATGACCTGGCTACATCCATTCCTTCTTTGGAAGAGGCTAAGGTTCTATCCAGCGAGCTTATCGCTTTATTTAAAGCTGGTGGTTTCGATCTTACCAAGTGGGCAAGTAATTCACAAGAATTGTTATCTACCGTTCCGCAATCCAACCGCGCTTCTATAAACTTTTCAGATAAGGATAATTTAAAAATTTTAGGACTTAAATGGATACCCTCAGATGATAACTTCACTTTTGCTACATCGGATTTAGATGAGACTTGTACCAAGAGATCTATTCTCTCCGCTATCGCTCGCTTGTGGGATATACTGGGCTTTGCTGCGCCAGTGGTACTGTTTGCCAAATTACTTATAAAGGAGTTATGGGATCTTCACATCGACTGGGATGACACTCCACCACAAGCTGTCGTATCGCGTTTTCAAAAATTTAAAGAGCAATTGCCTCTTCTTTCTTCATTAAAGATACCGCGTCACTTGGCCGTTTCTAATAACTGTATAATAAACATTGTTGGTTTCTCGGATGCGAGTATGCAGGGTTACGGCTGTGTCCTGTATTTACATGTCACTGATTCCGATGGGAACACACACGTACGTTTGGTGTGTGCTAAATCCAAGGTCGCACCTGTGAAAGTTGTCTCTTTAGCTCGTCTTGAGTTGTGTGCCGCTCTTCTTTTATCTAAACTTATAAAATTAATTAATGATACTTACCGCGCTCGCGTAGCAATCAATAATATATATGCTTTCTCCGATTCTAAAATTGCCCTCTCGTGGATTCATTCTTCCCCACATAGATGGAACATTTTTGTTAGTAATCGCGTAGCTAAATGTCAAGAAAATCTTGATTCGAAACACTTTTATCATGTTAGTGGTAAAGAAAACCCGAGTGATTGTTTGTCTAGAGGTCTTCTGCCTGAACAGTTACTATCACATGATTTATGGTGGCACGGCCACAAATGGCTTCAATATCCCATATCAGAATGGCCTGTTACTCCGTTTACCCCTACCTCTTGTGACGAATTACCTGAATTCAAATCGTTAACACACAATACGTCCGCTTCTCTAGAATCAGATTTAATTTATACTATTTCACAGAAATTTTCATCTTGGAATAAAATCTTGCACATTTTAGTTTACATACTGCGATTTTTACGTATTATTATTCCACGCAAAGATTGTAAAAGTGTAATTACCGTTCCGGAGTTGAATAAAGCTGAAATGTACTTAATCCGTTCTGTGCAAAATCATCACTTTAAACAACTGTACACAGACATTCAAAAGGGTAATTTACGCTCGCCACTTAAACGTCTCGATCTGTTTATAGACGAAAACAACATCATTAGGATCGGAGGTAGATTATCTAATGCAAACCTTCCTTATGAAGCTAAGCATCCCGCTTTGTTACCTAAACATGATAACATTACTCATATTTTAATAGATTATTTTCACCGCGTTCATTGTCATACTGGCTCCAACTTTCTGAGTTCGCTGCTGCGCCAGAAGTACTGGATACTCTCATCTAGAAGCGTCATTAGGAAAAGAGTGCACGCTTGTAACTTTTGCTTTAAAACTTCTCCTTCAAATATAAGTCCAAAAATGGCCGACCTGCCTACTTGTCGCGTACAGGAATCGAAAGCTTTCGTACATACTGGTGTCGATTACGCTGGCCCAATTAAAGTAACATTATGTAGGCGGCGCGGTCAAAGAAGTCAAAAGGCTTATATATGTGTTTTTATATGCCTTGTTACCAAAGCAGTTCATATTGAACTGGTAACTGATGTATCTTCTGATACATTCATTTCCGCTTTTAAACGGTTTATATCTCGCCGTGGACCTGTGTCGTGTTTATATTCAGATAACGGAACTAATTTCGTTGGAGCAAAGGCTCAGTTACAGAACCTACTGTCTGATTGCTACCGCATTGAATGGAAAATGATTCCTCCCCGCGCTCCACACTTTGGGGGTTTATGGGAGTCCAACATAAAATCAATTAAAACCCATTTATACCGTATAATTGGTTCTCAACTTCTCACTTACGAGGAGCTTCTGACTGTCCTCATTCAAATTGAGGCAGTTCTGAATTCGCGACCACTCTGTCTTTTATCTGAGGAGCCGTATCCAGAACCTCTTACACCCGCTCATTTCATTATGGCCTCACCTTTAACTTCACTGCCTGTCGAGAATGTTCCCGATGTGGCGAAGTCCCTTAATTGTCGGAAACAATTATTAGACCAGATGGTGTGTAGCTACTGGAAGAGATGGCGTTCCGAATATCTTCACAATCTTCAGGTTAGACAGAAATGGTTAACTCAAGTAGACAATATAAAGGTCGGTACAGTAGTTCTTATTCATCAAGACGATATTCCCCCGCTACGTTGGCCAATGGGCATAATTACTGAAGTATATCCCGGCAGAGACGGCAATATTCGCGTCGCGCTAGTTAAAACGGCTACCGGGCACCTCAAAAGACCTATTGTAAAATTGTGTCCATTACCATCCCAATAACTTCTTATACAAACATAACCTCCAATTGCTTCTTTAACTTTAGTCAATAATTTATTTTACTTTAACATTATATACTCGTTTACTTTTGCTTTGAGAACACTGCGTATTCTCAAGGCGGCGGAGCATGTTGACGCCATAAACGTCAATCTAATAATTTCCGCAAACCCGCATTTCGAAATTATTAAAAAATCTCGCTAGGCTGACATTTGCCCCACCTTTTCCCCGCACCCCGCATGTCCTACCTTGTATAAAACCACTGGCACATCCACGCTGGCCCCTATTGTCCGGTTGAGCAGTAACCAGCCTTAGTGTGCTGAACTGCGAGTGGTCCATTCCAAAAAAAAAAAAAAACGCTGGCCCCTTTTTCCGACAAGAACCACCGCGGCGACAGCTCGCCACAGCACGGGGGGCCCCCCCGGACCGTCATCCTAGCAGAACCGCTGATTCCACGTGGACCATCGCCAGAGCCAAGGAGCCGCTGTATTCCGAGGTCAGTCCTATCCCACTTTTATTCCTTCCCTGGTGATGTCAGCCCGCGAGACGCGTTAAACCGCAACCGCTTTCAAATCCACCCAAATAATTTTTACACTAAATATAATTCTCCCCACACGGTTTAAAATTAATGACAAGTTTCAGATACCTAGTTAGTGAAAAAATATCGTTATAACTGCCGAAATCTAAAGATTATATAAATATAGATAAGTAGATAAAACATTAATTTGGTTTATTGGTAGAGTAATCGTAAATTGTTCCTAATTTTTTTTTATCACTTCCTACTATAAAATTGTAAAGTGTTTCATATTCATATTTATCTTTTTAATTTTTATTTGAAACAGAGCTCATAGTTATGTATGTATATTTTATTAATGTTTAAGCTGTGTACTTCTATAAGTGACAAATTCACCATGATACTCAATGTACAAGTTCTTAATGTAATATGTTATAGTGAATAAGTCGTTGGAGTACCTATAATAAAATAAAAAAAATAACAAGGAAAGAAAGTAAAGTCATTTAAAACATAAGAATAAAACAAATAAATACAAACTACATTAAATACAATATTAGTCGGGTCGAATTGATGAAATTGGTTAAAAAGAAAGACAATTGTTACTATGGCATAGTGATGCCTTTTTCCTGGTTGGAAAATCAACGAATAACACCTCCCGCTCTGGGCGGAGCGGAAAGGAGTGTCAGACTCTTGCTGACTAAAACCCATCCATGTTCCTACTAACGCCCTTTGCTTTTCAGGGCCGCGGTGACTCTTTCGAACAAATTCCGCAACCCTAGTAGTCCAATAGCCTAAAAACCGAACTCTAAATCCTCAGCGAGCTAAATTAAACTCACATAAACCTATACTCAATTCTCGCACTGAGATGTAAATTCACTTAACATGCAATAAATTCCACGATTCCGACCGTTAAAGTCATTAAAGTTCTAAATAGGTAACCGCACTAGCCGTTCCAGGCTCGCCGAACAATATTTTATTTTAATGTTGGTAGTACTGAAATAATCAGCCGTTGAGCGTCAACCGAGCAGAAACTTCGTGTAGAAGCCGAAAACATTTGCCGAGACATAACTAGGTACCTAGTTGAGGTGCGACTTATGGCATGAGAGGAGCGGGATACTAATATATAGATAGATAGAAGAAAACATTTATTTGGTACAACAAGAATAGGAAACATTACACACTAAAACACAACTACTTAATCAT
The DNA here is from genome assembly GCA_905332915.2 of Hecatera dysodea. Lineage (NCBI taxonomy): Eukaryota > Metazoa > Arthropoda > Insecta > Lepidoptera > Noctuidae > Hecatera > Hecatera dysodea. The sequence goes on from HG995302.1 coordinate 20,030,761, forward strand.
AAAAACAAAATAAAGAAATAACACCAAGAAATACTAGCCCACATAAAAAAAAAAAATAGATATAATACATTATGTATAATATGAACATGTGTAATCGGAAAAGTTGAAACAGAGCCGCTTATCTTGGTATGGTCATGTGAAAAGGAGGGATGAAATGCATGTAACTACAGGGGTTATGAATGTTAATGTGGATGAATGGGGAGGGAGAGGGAGCCTAAAGAAAAGATGGATGGATTGTGTGAGGAGTGATATAAATGAAAAGGGAGTTAGTGATAGCGTGACGGCTGATAGGACAGAATGGAAGAAAAAAACGTGTTGCGCCGACCTCAAGTATCATGGGTTAAAGGCAGGAAGAGAAATACAATCGGACAGATATCTACATGTATCACATTTCTCAAAGCGTTCATGTTGCATGATCATAAAAGGCGGGTAATTAATAGACTTAACAAAAAAAAAACATGTTTTTATCCTGTTGCCATTTCGTTACTTTAACTTAATAAGGTGAACTCAGAACATCATGTAGAAATATAAGAAAAATTGCCCATATTGACAAACAAGTTACTTTTATTTTCAGGACGATTGCAGAATCTATTGAAAAATCGCCAATTAGAATACCAAGTATGGTGAATGATGTTAAAAAGGGATCTATCTTTGTCATAAACTGTCTTGGCATTGTCACATCCAATGAACAGTTTACTTGTTAAAATGTACTTGAAGTATGGCGTCTACATCGCCCCGGGCGTCGGGAAACGCAGGGCGATTCCCGGCCACCGTAGGCGCGGGCCTGCGGATGGCGAGCTATGGGTGCCTCGCCGTCCGATAGCAACCAGGCCCGAGTCGACGGCGCGTCGTGTTCCACGCGCGCCTTAAAGAGTTGTCAGCAAGGAAGACGGGGCCCCATAGTGTCAGTGCCGGAATTTGTTTGAAATGGCACTAGAAGGATCACGGGTGGGTTTTAGCCAGTAAGAGTCTGACAATCCCTTCCACTCCGCCCAGAGCGGAAGAAGTCATATGATGATTTACCATCTCGAAAAAAAAAAATGTATGGCTACATATTGAAGGTACATTTTTTTTTTCAATTTATAAATTAGTTTGCCACCCACTATACTCTCACCCTACGTACTGTCAGCAAAACAATCCTCAGAATTATGCAGCGGTACGTAAATCCTGCAATTAGTTGCAGACGCCGATATGCTGGCTGTACCTGACTTTGAGGTAGTCGTGACTTTGTTACATGTAGTTGTTTTCACTGAGCACAAATACGGAATGAGTTTGAAAATGTCGTAGGGAAAACTTTGAGTATGATGAATGAGACCAAATAAACGATGTTTTCAGTAGAAAATGGTTGAATATTGGAATAACGACTAATAGGGTAGTTTACTAAAAAATCTAATTAGTTCGTCAGATACATTTCGAAAAAACATTTTGGACTCGGATTTTTATATTCATGTAAATAATAAACGAAGACGATACAGTGCGTTGAATAGTCGTGTGACGTCACTACTCGCTACAATTTTACCATGACGTGATGGCACAAGCCCCCACTCCTGATGCGACCGATCTTGACAATTTAAAAGTTGCTTGTAGATGGTATAGTTGAAATTAATGCTTTGAATCTTGAGTCTTGAACTCAAATAGGTTTCCTTTCAGGAAATGTTATAACAAAAAAAATGTAATACCGAAATAAGACGAAACTAGAAAAGTATGTCTTTAGTTTATTATTTAGTTTCTGGGTGTTTCAATTACTTATCGTAAATAAGTTCCTAAGATTCTTACGGGAGCAATTTTCCGGAACAAAGTCTATTAATATTCTAGTGAGGAATTAATTTTCTTAAATAACGTTTGTTTTTGCCCAAAGGAAAGAAGTCGTTTACACAAAGGCACTTTATTCATGTTATGATCAAGTATAATTTAATGTTCATTAAGCAAACATCATTGACAAAATATTTAATTTATGTTATCTATAATATATATATATAATATTATAAAGCTGAAGAGTTTGTTTGTTTGTTTGTTTGTTTGTTTGTTTGTTTGTTTGTTTGAACGCGCTAATCTCAGGAACTACTGGTTCGAATTGAAAAATTCTTTTTGGGTTGAATAGACCATTTATCGAGGAAGGCTTTAGGCTATATAAAATCACGCTTAAGCTAATAGGAGCGGAGCAGCGATAAAGAATGTTTTAAAATCGGGGATTCCACGGGGACGAAGTCGCGGGCAGCAGCTAGTAACAATTATAAAACTCCTAAACTTGTACGTCTGTGTGACGACGTTTGAAATCCTAAATGGCGAACAAAAAGCCGCTAATGTCTCGACACGAAGCGCCATATTGATGTAAAAAAAGTTTTTTGTAGTGTCATTGGGTGCCAGTGAAAGCGACTAAACGATCACAAAACGGATTATCATGGAAATTCACGACACCAGTTGTCGCCACTAAGGCGAGAGAGAGGTCCTTTTCTTTGAAAACGTAACTTTGACGTAAACATGACGTTGACGTACTGTAATGTAACTATTTGTTTTTTAAACATAAGCGATTTGACAGCTGCTTGGACTTAATGATTCAGTGTTACCATCTTATGAGTTTCTGGAATTGCTTCTAATCAAGAAGTAGAAATTAAAAACGGCCGCTGGTTTTCTTTGGCCTATTTGAGCCTATCTCGGGTCAAGTTGTTATCAGAAAAACGCGCCGTCCTGCCTTTTTTACGGGGGGAAATCCTCATGGATGTTCCCCACCTTGGGGCGAGTGGAGAGGTCTATCAGACTCTTGCTGATTAAAACGGGTGGTGTTCCATCACTCACCTACGCCGGACATCGCGGGAACGTATGCGACTTCCGTAATCCCCGGCTGGTGCCAGCCCGCCTCTGCGGACCACCTCGTGTCTGCGGAGGGAGGGAGGTGTTCGACTCCCTCCGTGACTCCAGAAAGGGGCGCACGGGAACACCACGCACCGCCACCTCGGGTCGCCGTCCAACCTGTCTTAATCATCTATACTAATTTGAAATATGTATGTGAAAGTAACGCGTTTGTCAGTTTATTATCTCTTTATGGCTAAACGGGTTCAGATGAAATTGGGCACAGTTCATCTCCTGGAATGGGACATCATCATCAATCGGAAGACGTCCTGTGCTGGACACGGGACTCCTTCAAATATCGCCACAACAACCGGTCCTGGGCGTCGTCCACCTTGTGGAAGGCCTTCCAATGCTGTGACTTTCGGTACGCGGTCACCACTCCAGAACATTTAATGTGGAATGGAACATAATTATATCGCACCTCCGCTCAAAAAGTGTCATAAGTCAAAAAAATTGAAAATCTCTTTTATTGTACTAGCGGTGCCAGAAAACTTGAAAGTCTTATCTCAAATAATGTTATGTAAATAGTTTAGCTACTTATGCCTAAATAGCGCTAGTGACATTATATTTTTGTTTCTTTACGTTTTACGTTTTTTTTACTTTTCATTAAGTTTGTATCGTATAATATATATAATTTTTTTTTTATATATATTATACGATACAAATATATCATGTAATATTTTTTTATCATATCGTATAATTTTTTTTTTTTACTTATGACACTATTTGACCGGAGGTTCGATATGGTACTTGTTAACGTGTGAATAATCCCTTGGAATAAAGAAGTATTTGAGCTAACGGTAGCGTCGCATCTCCCGCTGGTACAGCGTCCACATCCCATCCTGACGCGTTAATGCTGCTTGATGGATGCGCGGCTACCGCCAGCGCCAGCTTACTACGCGCCGACAGATTCCCACCCACACACACTTTTTATTACACACTCTGTTGTGGCATTACGGTTTAAATGCTGTTTTAGAGGAATAAATGAAAATCCTTGAAAAAAGTTATCAAGAAATAAACAGCTACCTGATGGGTAATTTTCGTATTTTAAGAAGCGTTCGTATTCGTAAATACATCATGATGTGTGTGAGGGAAAGGGATAGTGCTATTCGTCTTGTGTAACTCCGTCTCTCTCTGACATAGGAATCATGATGGATTTAAGACGTCATGGTAGGGCAGCAGATGTCGCAAATGCCAAAAACAACTAACATTTTGACATTAATTGTCACTGATATGATAATATGATATGGCTATGACTACTGGAATTTGAATGCTTTGTAAGTACGAGAATTTTGGTGTTCAGAACAAATTAATATCAATATTGTCGTAATTACTTTAGTTTTTCAGGATGGATGTCGCAAGCAGGAAAGGAAAGAAGATAATGCGGTAATGTTGGCTGGTGGATTGTGGATATTAGGTTTTTATTTACGACTCAACTTTTATTTAAGCCTAAACTAAGGTGATTATCATTATCACTTCAACGAAAATGTCACCGCTGGATGCAAAATTGTCCTTTGGATCTCACATCCAGCAGATTCTTTTACCTTCACCAGGCCATTGTAGTGCAATTAATCCAACATGTTGTTAAGAGCGTGTACGCCGTATGGCATTTCGTACAAAATTGTCATGTTTCTATTTTGCGAAATGACTGAGTCGATTTTAATGAAAATTCACACATATAAGCAGGATACAGAGGTCTAAAAAGTTAGTTAAAAACATTTTCGAAATGTCTTGTTTAAAAAAAAAGATAACGGGAATTATGTCAACTATTGTATTGCAAAATTATCGTCATTTTATTATATAACGAAAACACAAAACAGAAAAAAAAATACAGATAGAAAAGTGTGAAAAATGCATTTTAATGTATTATTTACAACTCTCACTAGCTAAGTATGGAAACGTGGCTAAAAAGACCTTGTTTCAGGTTTCAAAATATTTGTCATGTATTTTTTCATTTGTCAGACATGAACTCAAACATCAATTAATTCATTCGCTTTGTTGTGCTTGCGCCGGTGAATGTGTTCTGCTACAAAATTCGTATTTTCTGTGATCCTACCAACGACTTTGGCTTGTTTCTGGAATCTGACGAATCTTGCTCTCACTTTGGGTGTCATTCTTGCTGGGTGAGCTCTAGGAACGTACCAAATAAAACGTTCCTATTACGGGGAACATGTAAGAGCCGATGGCTCCTATGTAATAGAAGTGTGCAGAGAGGTTGATAATGACCTGATAAGAGAGCTGTCTACTTCTAATACTACATCTTTATATAGAGCAAAAATACAATCAAGACATATTAGCAGAAAGATTTATTTTATTTACATTTTAGTAGACAGCTGCTGACTGACTGGAAGGCAAGCAATCTTGCAATATTATTGCAATTGTATTGTTGGCAGGCGTACAGTAGGGTGTTGCGCACACATTATGTCCATAATATGGTATTTGAGTTGGGCTAGGTATCAAGACCACATATCACCTCCTGCACACTTTCTTGATAATATATTAGTTGTTTATAAAGATGAATAAATGAAATATAGAAAAACTGTGTTCCTTTTTATTTTCAGTCCCGGTAGGCACCTAATTTAGTGTTATTTTTTTTAGTGTTACATTTACTGTACAGTATAGACTTTCAAACTCTTAGTTAGACCATTGCAAACACAATATCACAAAGCTAATTAACAAAACTGTTTGCAGGCAATTAATCTTTGACATTGTTGCACAGTGTTATATTATTGAAAACATGATCTAGGTAGATACATACTACAAAAATATCATGTTTCGGTCATAATCACACGTAAAACGAATTACCAGTAACTATAATTTATACCAAACCAGCTAAATAAGCATGATTTTTTATTTAATTGTATAGTTGCTTGTCACTTAATCCATTTTCTAACCTCACTTTATCCATAAATTCAAATTCAAAAATCTCAGAATACACACTGTCAATTTCATTGAAATTAAGTGACAGTATACTAGGCGTGTTACCTTAAAAAATAACACCAATTTCATGACTGTAACACGTAGGCCCCGAGATATAGGGAAAATGGGCTATCTCCTTTATCGAAAATGTTTTCAACTAACTTTTTAGACCTTATGTACCCTGCTTATGTGTGTGAAGTTTCATTAATATCGGTCCAGTCATTTCGGAAAATAACGACTTGAAAATTTGTATGAAATGCTGTTTGGCGTATACGCTCAATTCGTCGTGAATATTACAAAAACCACTGTCAGAGTCAAAACACACATAATTACCAGTCCATCATTTGACTACACCAACACATATTGTCCATTGAAAAACACAGCATTTGCGACAATTTACGTTCAGCAGCGATTTACCGCGATGAGATATGTTCCCCAGCCTGAGTTACGAGCGCGGGCGGCAATATAGCATTTATTACGTGACTTACTTGCGAACGAAATATTGTATCATTCCGTATTGAATGCCGATTGTGGGAAGAAATGATATTGTGGAGATGAGTAATTGTGAGAATGTTTTGAGAAATGAGCGAGGAATATGTGCGTGTGGTGCTATATGTGAATGAACGGGATAGGGTGGTACCTACTAGGATATTTTTATAAGCTTTTATTAAACTTTTCTTAAAAGGCATGCATGGGTCACATGTTTTTTTTTTCTGGATGGGAAATCATCAAATGACTTCTCCCGCTCTGGGCGGAGCGAAGGGAGTGTCTGACTCTTACTGAATAAAACCCACGCGTAATCCTTCTTGTGCCCTTTGCGTTCCAGGGCCGCGGTGACTCTTTCGAACAAATTCCGCAACCCTAGCAGGCACTGACCCTATGGGGCCCCGTCTTCGATGCTGACGGCTCTTTGAGGCGCGCGTGGAATACGACGCGCCGTCGACTCGGGCCTGGTTGCTATCGGACGACGAGCCAATAGGTCACAGATTGGAACTGAATTCTCCTATCGATTATGCTGATTAAATTTTTATATTATGCTAATTCATTTGATTTAGAAGAAAATGCACGGTTAATCGGAACGGAATTTAAAAAATGAGTAATGTTTCAAACAAGTCACTTTCAAGCAGTTGGCAGAATTTATTTTAGTTTGATCGCAGATTTGATGCCATCAGCTGCACCAGACTGCCTGACTGATGACGAAATTGACTGTAACGTCCTATCCATCGTTTCAAAATTACTATATCGGCTTTCAGACTAGGTCGGCTATTCGCTGTGTTGAACGCAAGACAATGTCTTATTTAATTTTATCATGTTCTTTCTCTTTAAGTTAGCTTATGACGGGTGATATGAGTTCATGAAGCAATTTGACGGTGACAAATACATTTGGCCACCCTCTTTACGAGTATTAATTGATTTTTTCAAGTATACATAATATTATGTGCGTATATTGTACTGGCAAATAGCCTCCACTTTTTTACTATGTTTGTATTTTTCTTGTATTAGACTAAGCGTGTACAATAAATCATTTGATCTCAATCCTGATAAAGGGCCCAAATAAGGCACTGGGAACGACACAGCATCCCGTAATGACGAGGGTGCCTGAATAAATGATGATATATGTATGTACATATTACACGTTTAAAGTCGCCGTAATACTCTGAATATGAGTACTTTGCTTTGTTTAATTACTTTATATGTCTGGAAATGACATGGGAAATGCTAGCTTCGTAGGTAGTTAATAAGCCACTTTTCTGTTTGGATTTTAGTTTGTTTTGATAATTTTTGGTACTTTTGTTAACCGACTTCCAAAAAAGGAGGAGGTTCTCAAGTTGACGGTGTTTTTTGTGTGTGTGTTTGTCTTGCGTCATAACTTTTTACTGGGTGTATCGGTTTTGATGATTCTTTATATTCAACAACTGGTGCTTGTCACGTGGTCCCATTTAAAGATTGAGATCTGACGACTAGAATTTAAGTTATCCCTAATGTGTGGCTTCGACTACGTTGATGATATTTTCATTCTATCATTGTGTGTTGTGTCATTGTCTGTTATTTTTTTTTTTTTACTTTGTGTTTTGTTGCTGTTGTGTTGTGTCTGTGTCGAATAAATGTTTTCTATTCTATTCTATTCTAAAAAAAAACTGTATACGATGGTTTGGAAGAGCAGCTTAGTATTTCGAGGTGATCCCTTTCTAATTTCTAAAAACCCTTCGGCTTTATTTATTATATTATAGATAAAGTATCATCGTGTTGGCAAACACACGCGTCGCGCAACAATACACGATTTTTTATATCACATTACTCAAAGCTCCATAATAACAACTGCTTTATAATTACTATGGTAGGCACCAGATAAATTTAGGCACACCACTATTGTGGCGATAAGTCCCCTCTTTGAGGCGTGGCTGGAAAGACGTCACGGCGTAATTACCGTCCACCTGACGCAGGTGCTCACCGGACACGGCTGTTTCGGGAGGTACCTGTGTCGGATCCAGTGGGAGGACACGTCCGGGTGTCATCACTGTGTGGATCGCGCGGAGGACACGGTGGAGCATATGGTGGAGGTCTGCCCTGCTTGGGCGGAGCACCGCCGTGCCCTCGTCGAGGCGATCGGCGGCGGCGACCTCTCGCGTTCGGCCGTGGTTCAAGCCATGGTCCGGAGCGAGGAGGCATGGGAAGCGGTCGCCTCCTTCTGTGAAGCACTAATGCTAGCGAAGGAGGAGGCGGAACACGTGCGTGAGAGGGAAACCTCACGCCCCAGCCGCCGCAACAGAAGAAGACGTCCCGGGCGTCGGGAAACGCAGGGCGATTCCCGGCCACCGTAGGCGCGGGCCTGCGGATGGCGAGCTATGGGTGGCTTGCCGTCCGATTGCAACCAGGCCCGAGTCGACGGCGCGTCGTGTTCCACGCGCGCCTCAAAGAGCCGTCAGCAACGTAGACGGGGCCCCATAGGGTCAGTGCCTGCTAGGGTTGCGGAATTTGTTCGAAAATGTCACCGCGGCCCTGGAACGCAAAGGGCACAAGAAGAATCACGGGTGGGTTTTAGTCAGTAAGAGTCTGACACTGCCTTCCGCTCCGCCCAGAGCGGGAGAAGTCATTTGATGATTTCCCATCCAGAAAAAAAAATAGGAACCAGATAAATTATTGGCAATAAAGTACATTGATCTTTCGCTGATATCTCTTAGTAGGTTCCCGAAAACAAATTATGATTCGGTTTTAATTCTTTGAAAATGTAAAAGTTCACGATAGTTGTAATTTTTATGTTTTATGTCTTTCTAGTTTTGAAATTAGAGATCTCAATAAATTTGGCTGGGTCAATTACCGTTGTTGAAAATTTACTTGGCGCTTACGTTAAGTATCCAATAAAACTTTTTGAAAAAAAAAAAAAGATCTAGAACTAACCCATTAATTACATAGTGGTTTTATATCTAAAATTTTCATCTTAGATTTACGTCATTACGGATATATTTTTTTACCCAAATGCTTAATTTAAACAGGTTGCAAATGTATTAAGGTTAGGTACGTATTTTCAGAGAACTATTAAAAAAATGTCTAGAAAATTGTCTATTTAATTTTCTAGACATTTTTTTTTTCACCTTTGGTATTTCCAATTTCAACTATTTAATCAAGATTTTTCCTTAAATTTTCGATGTTATTCTTAACTGATTAATAAATTGAATGTGTTAAGTAAGTGACGTGCTTTTATTTCACAACTGTACAGTATATAAACATATACGTATACACCAAGCAGGTAGGTACAACTAGAAGCCACATGAACGCATTAATTAATTACACTAATTGCGAGCAAACCTGATTAAATCCGCAACCCGATCCTACAACATAACAATAAATTCGACCTTGTTTAGATTGTTTCAAAATCAATTTACAGTAGAATAACCACAGCCTAAATAAATAATTGATTTGTGGCGTGCTACCGCCGCGCTTGCCGATCAATTATTCCGACTGTGGCTTTTAACACGACCACGCCTGAACACTAGGTTGTGTTGAATTGTTGCTGAAAGTACTGGTAGGAAAGGACTTGTGTACCAGTGGTACTTGTGTACCAATTGGTTTACCGCGAAAAAAGTTCTAAATTAATAAAAAAAAATTATTTACATTAGTTGCTTAGTTTCATTTCTTATTATTAAAACAGTGTACATACCTTAATTTGTTCTAGACTGCACTTTAACCACAATTACAGATTTTTATGCACTCGTGCGACTGACTTATATTCGTCCTTTCGACTCGATTGTTGCAGCAAGACTGACTCGACTTTCTTGCCCGTTGCGCTCGCGCTCAAATCCCCTCCACAGGCTTGATGGGGGCCGCAACGTGTTGGCGATCAAGTCAGTGTTGCCAGGATGAAAACAAAACTCGATAAAATAACTAATTAGATAATAAATTTAACTATTTTATAAACTGTGATTAGACTTCTAAAATTAAATAGTGCTTATACAAATAAATATTTAACTTCATGTTACAATTCTTAAATGATTCCAACAAAATGTATTAAATTCACTTGATCAATTGTTAAAAGTAGCGAATGTGGCATTACATTGAATGGAAAAAAAACTGGAGTTCATTAATCAGACTGGTTACTTTGGAGTTACTTTAAATGGGAAATGACAATGGGGACCTCATATAAAATCTCTTGCTTTTCATCTAAGCTCAGCTACTTATGCTGTTATAAAGATAAGACAGTTAACAGACATAAAAACCGCACGTTTGGTCTACTTTAGTTACTTTCACAGCATTATGTCATACGGTATTTTGCTGTGAGGTCGGGCTGCTGACATTGAATGCATATTTATTTTACAAAAGAGAGCGGTCAGGGCTCTTTATAATCTGCGTCGCCGCGATTCTCTTAGATACCTTTTTGAAAAGATTAATATTATGACAGTGCCAATTTATTTATGAAAATATTATGTATGTAAGAAAAAATCGACATCTATTTAGTAAAATTAGTGATAGATACAACTTTAATTAAGGTCCAGCCATTTCAGAGATTAGCCGGAGATTAGCAACGAGACAGACAGACAAAATTGTAATAAATGTTATTTTGGTGAATGTGCCGTATATATTCATACTATCTATACTAATATCATAAAGCTGAAGAGTTTGTTTGTTTGTTTGTTTGTTTGTTTGTTTGAACGCGCTAATCTCAGGAACTACTGGTTCGAATTGAAAAATTCTTTTTGGGTTGAATAGACCATTTATCGAAGAAGGCTTTAGGCTATATATCATCACGCTTAAGCCAACAGGAGAGGAGCAGCGACAGCGAATGTTTTAAAATCGGGGATTCCACGGGGACGAAGTCGCGGACAGCAGCTAGTATAGATATGCATGTATGTAGTAAAAAGCGGTTATTTCATTATTACAAACAGACGCTCCAATTTTATTTATGCATATATATATAGATTACAATACTGATTTACATATTTATACTTGTTGCAACCGCGGGCCACACGATGTTATTATTTTAAAATTCAGTTTTCTTTCAATTGTACCTACAATCGTGTGTATCTGTGTGCCAAATAAACTTGTTTTCTTTCTATATTTTCCTTCAGAATCATTTCCGACGTTCGCATTGTGATGTAACTGGTAAAAGCTAGTTTTCAAACTGTATAGGAATTGTGAATTCAAATATTGTAATGCAATAAGGTTGGCTACAAACTATTACCATATTTTCATTCAATGTTATTACTATTTCAATTCAAATATTTAGCAATATTAGTTACATAACTCCTCAAACGTAACAAAAGCCTTCCGATGAAGCCTAACATCAACAATTCGTCCACACGAAAGCACTTGACCACAGTGCAAAAATAGGCAAAAAGCCCACCCTTTCAGCGGGACTCTTTTCAATGCTGGCAACATTAAGATCTGCCATTTTGACTCGACCAAACGGAATAATTTAATAGAGCCGAGCCTTTTGCCGTGCGCCATTTCCGTTGCTTAACTTTTACTTTTTGATTCATTTTTTTGCATGTAATTTTGAAGACTGTTGCTTTTTGTACTGGCATTTTGCTTGTAATTAATGTACTGTGATGTTTTTTTTTTAGTTTTGGTAAAATGATTTCTGAATGGTTTATTTGATCTAAGAGGCATTCATATTTTCAATTCCTGTTTCTTTATGTTTGTACCGTAAACCAGTTATAATAGAAAAACAACATCACATGATCATCTTGATGTTATTTTAAATGGGATAATTTAATTAAGGTACCATACAATAGATATTTTAATAAAAATGACATAAAGAAAAGCATACACTGGACAAAGAAATACATTACAATGTTAAAATGACGTCAAATCATAAAAAAACTTACTAAAACACTTTCTAAAATTAACTCAACAAGAACAATATCCTTACTAATATTATATATTACTAGCAGCGCCCCACGGTTTCACCCGCGTTGTTCCCGTTCCCGTGGCAATACGGGGATAGAATAACGTAGCTTTCTATTGGTGCAATCCGACATTTTGACGACACGGTTGGCGCAGTGGTTGAGCGATTGGCTGCCGCGCTACGTATCGTGGGTTCGATTCCCGCACGGAACAAATATTTGTATGGCCTACAGATAGTTGTTCCGGGTCTGGCTATGTGACATTGTATGTTTGTAAACGCACCCACGACACAGGAGAAATTCGTAGTGTGAGGCAACGTTTTTTTTTAAAGAAAAATAAAGAAATCATTTTGAAAATCGGTTCAGTAGATCCAGAGATTACCCCGTACAACGTCACAAACTCACAAACGGTACCTCTTTATAATATTGGTATAGATAAACGCGAAATTTTGTTTGTATGGATGTTTGTTAATCTTTCACGCAAAAATTACTGAATGGATCTTGATGAAATTTGTCTCAGAGATAAATTATAGTCTTAGGCTTTTTATCTCGGGAGTATGTTCCCTTAGGTTAATTTTCGACATTCACACGGACGGAGCCGCAGGCGGCAGCTAGTCTACAATAAAATCAAATTGTGATATTAAACACTAACGATACCAAGTTACCAACAGTAACCAAACAATGCTCACATAAACCCAGGAATTTTCATTTCTCAACAGCAATTACCGTTCATAGCGGCTATAAAACATGGCGTCCATAACACGTGCTTCAAACTTACACGTGGCTAAATATCGCGGAGATGAGTAAGTTGCCAACTATTCCATTGAGGAAACTCCCGCGCATAACTCTGGAACTATGTCAGCCAGGTCATATTGCAGAATGGGAGCAGAGCGAGGCATGTGGTGTACTGTGGAATTGTTGGCTGCTTTTAAATACTTTTTTGCGTCTGTCCCTGATGAAGTACCACGAACTTACTGGTAGGATTAAGATTTACAGTGTTTTTTTTTTGGCACTATACAACAAGATAACATTAATTTGTATTGGTGGTCAAGATTCAAAGCATTTATTTCAAATAAATTGTTTACAGGCGTTTTGAATTGTCAAGTGTCAAAGACGAAAACAACCAGGGGCCGTATTATCATATTTTCGGTGCATGCGGACATTAGCATCATGTTTACGGTGTGAAAAAGAGACGGAGCTATACAGGACGAATAGCACTATCCTTTTCTCACACAGAAAACATGATGGTTTTAAGATGTCATAATACGGCCCCAGGTCCGGGTCGACGGCGAGTCTAGCCTAGCGGCACGCGTTTTAGGCACGCATGGAACACGTTCCATGCGTGCCTAAAACGCGTGCCGCTAGGCACTGACCCTGTGGAGCCCCGTCCTCTTTGGTTCCGCAATTTTTTCGAAAGAGTCACTGCGCCCCTGGAATTCAAAAGGCCATTGGAGGAACACGGGTGGGTTTTAGTAAGTAAGAGCCTGACACTCTCTTCCACCCAGAGTGGGATATCCGCTCCACCCAGAGCAGGAGAAGTCATTTGATGATTTCTCACCCAGAAAAAAAAAGGGACGCAGCGGGATATTGTTTTGAGTACCACATTGATGTACATATATTCTGTTTCAAAACATGTTTGCGAAATTCTTAAAATTCTTTCCGTTATTTACATAATTACGGTAACAATAAACGTTGCCTACAATCAGGCATCCGACCACCTGAAAATTATGCGACTGAAAACTAGGTATAAGTCTGGCACGGTACCGCATGTAAGCTCATCAGAATAGCCTATAGATATTCAATCACGTGGAGAACACCCGAGTGTCCTCGTGGCTCATCGAGTTTGCGTCGTCACTAGTTAATGAGATATGTTACAGTTCCTACCCATATTAAGCATCCATTCGCCCGAAAATTATGCCAATGGTTGGATACATAACCGTGGCCACCAAGTGTACGTGTATGTAATGCGAGGTGCCTCTCCAGAGCTCACCAGAATAGCCTATAGATAGTCAATCACGTGGAGCTCACCAAGTGTCCTCGTGGTACTCATCAAGTATGAGTCGACACTCGCTAATGCGTGCGCCGTGTCGCGCCGCCACGGTCTAGTGTTTGCTGGCGCCGTCTGTACACATCCTTATTCTGGACACGCTGGGTTTTAAGGTGCTGCTTAAGTAAATAATAAGACTCGTTCCTGACGTACGTAAAAATAGAAATTGAAAACTATGGGTTTATGTACTGACTATAATTATTTACAAGAGAGCAGTGGTGGCCGAGTGGTAACGGCCCCGACTTACGAATTGTAAGTCGCGGGTTCAAACCCAGTCAGGCGCATTACTTTGTGTAATTACCCTGATCACCAATGCTCTCAAAACGGTGAAGAAAAACATCGTGAGGAAAACGGCATGTCCTAGAACCAAAAATTCGAAGACATGCGACATTCACCAACCCGCACTGGGCCCGCGTGGTGGATTACGGCCCGTTCCCTCTTCTAGAGATGAGGCCTGTGTCTCAGCAGTGGGAACATTAAAAGGCTGATTATGAAAATCAGTTGCTTTTTTAATGCATTGCCAAATATTTCGATTACAAATTCCAGGTACCGAAGACCAGTGTACAATAGAATGCAATTGAAATTAAACGCTCGACATAGCCCAGTGATCTGTTAATAATTGCGCACTATTGCTGTTGCTTTGAAACTAAACGTTACTATCGTAGTTGGGACTCGCTATTGTATTGCAAAAGGTGTGCGAATGACATCGGAAATTGTGTGAAGTGAAAAGAAATTAATTATCTGACTATAGTGATGCAAAAAGGAGCTCGTGGCTAAAGAATAACAGCCGCGCAGATCGATCTTCGGGGTTAAGCAACGCTTGCCAAGGTTGGTCTGTGAATGGGTGACCATCTTAACATACCGAGTTTCCTCCGTGCCTCGGAAAGCACGTTAAGCCGTTGGTCCCGGCTGGCATTTGTAGATCTTTAGCAGTCGTTACGGATTGTCAGAAGCCAGAAAATCTGACACCAGTCTTGCCAAGAAGTACCGTGTTCCCCAGTTATTCGGTTGTGGAGGTCTGGTAGGCAGCCGCTCCACGTTAAATACTGGTATTCAGCTGAATCCGGTATGACTGAAAGCCGACCCCGATATAGTTGGGAAAAGGCTAGGCAGATGATGAGTGATGCAAAAAGGAGTATGTTGATTTCGATTTCCTTTGTTAGTTACTGTTTACAAGCTGCCTTTCTTTCAATATCAATATAGAGAAGTTCGTGGAGAAAAATATGAACATTCATATTACTGATCTACTCAATTTGCAGTCCTTCTCTCGAGTGATGTTAAATAGATTCGACACATATCAATTCAAAATTGATAAGGTACTTTTGTGCGTACAACGGAATATATCGTAATATTTAGGTAATGTTTCAAGTTTGCTTCATTTTGATAAGAAGATACAATAAAATCAAATAAATTTATGGTCAATGATTGTGTAGTCAACTTTATTACGGTAAATATCTACAAAATATGTTGAAAACAAGTAATAAAATTTGAGCGAAATTTATTAAAAATATCTTAAATTAAATTCAATTAGGAGGTGAGCTCAAGTAGAGCAAAGTAGACGGAATATCTTTCGAACATGTTACCGTATTTTATAATACAAAAGTTGCTTTAAAATAGCTCGTATTTTATAAGCCAAAAGTTGCTTTAAAAAATAGCTTTATTTAATAAATTATCGGGCATATATTTTACCGCTCATGATAACAATGCCTAGAGCAATATTAAAGCCATGTTTATGCAACTATTTCACATTGCTGCAGTAACAATCTCACCCGTAACACTCCAGAATCAGCCAGTTTACTGGACAATCGAGAAGTGGAATCCATTTGCATCGTTGAGAGGCAGGATCGTGAGCTGCAATATTAGGCGCCTGAGAGTGCTACACTTAGCATGTACGGATAAACGGCGTACGGCTATACGGCATACAGCTATACGGCATACGGCTATACGGCATATGGCGTACGGCTATTTGACGCTGTTTGCTTAAGTGCCTAATGTTAAGAGCTCCTTTATGACGTAATAGAACTTTATAGATGATTGAAAATTGATTAGTGATAGTAGTTTTTCTATCTATGTGCAGAATGTCTTTAGTTTGTAATGTAATTGCATAAGGGTTGTAAGCACACTCTTATTTACCTGTAATATATTTTGCTGAAGAGGCTTCAGGAATTCTTGTTATGCCCAAACTTGCTAGATAATAATAACGTCTGTATTCCCCGAAGATGAATCTATTGCAATCAACCGAACCTCGATCTTGGGACTGTTACTTGGAAATTCCAGATTGTAAATAAAACAACACTGCCCAATCCAGGACGTAGTACTCAGCAGTAGCGGTTGCGATCAAATAATTGAACTGTAGAATTAATAATAATATTGATTGAACTATATATGAAGCACTGCGGGTTTGAAAGAGTATTGTATATGTTAGTAATTTATTGATTTAAGAGTGTCTGTGGAGATTCTTGCACATTCTTCTCTATAGAGATCTACCCTTTGGAACGTGCAGCTAGCTTCACCTCTTTCGATTGACCGACCTTGACAATTTAAAAGTGCCTGTAAACGGTTTAATTGAGATAAATGATTTGCGTTTTAGTTTGATACGTTCAATAACCGAAAACACTAATATTGAGTGAATAAACAGCTCATAACGCGTTGTGTTTTTTTTTTTCTGAAATTCCAGAAAGGTATATACGTCATGAGGTGATCCGTCAGAGAAGCAAGGTCATCGATATAGCCTACCGGATTAGTAAGCTGAAGTGGAAGTGGGCTGGCCATGTTAGTCGTAGAACCGACAACCTTTGGGGTAAACGAGTTCTAGAGTGGAGACCGCGTCTCGGCAAACGTAGAGTAGGACGTCCTCAGGCACGATGGAGTGACGATTTGCGCAGGACGGCTGGCAGAAACTGGATGCGAGAAGCCGAAAATAGATCTAAGTGGCGTGCTATTGGAGAGGCCTATGTCCAGCAGTGGACTGCAACAGGCTGTTGATGATGATGATAATATACGTCATGGCACTTCGTAAGGAAACTGCCACAACGCGTTGTAGATATGAAGAAATGCCATACGCGTTCTGAGCTCTAACTGATACAAGCACATTGTAAAAAACAGATTAGGTTTGAGGGAACTTAGGACACCCTGACACGGATAGGTGAGGTTCGAACGGGATGATATAGATAGATGATATAGAGCAGTGGTGGCCGAGTGGTAACGGCCCCCGACTTACAAATTGTAAGTAGCGAGTTCAAACCCAGCCAGGCGCATTACTTTGTGTAATTCATTTCATCACCACTGCTCTCAAAACGGTGAAGGAAAACATCGTGAGGAAACCGGCATGTCCTAGAACCAAAAATTCGAAGACATGTGACATTCACCAACCCGCACTGGGCCCGCGTGGTGGATTACGGCCCATTGCCTCTCCTAGAGAGGAGGCCTGTGTCCCAGCAGTGGGAACGTTAAAAGGCTGATTATGAACGGGATGACGGGAGCCAGAGTAAAAAATCCACAACGCGTTGTGAGTTGTTTTTACCTAACCTTATCTATCCGTGTCAGGGTGTCTACCCCGTCACGAGTAGGATAGGTTCGAATGGGATGACGGGAGCGAGAGCAAAAAAATCCACAACGCGTTGTGAGTTGTTTTTTATTGTTCAATGAGTGTGTTCAGTCTTTGAACGTAACATATACATTATTATAACTAAGAGAAGCGCTACTAATTACCACAGGCAATAACCAGACAAACTTTTTCATAGAAACATTAGTACATTTCTTTTTATTATTGGATAGGTAGCAGACAGGCAGCTCATTTGCTACAAGGTCGACATATCGCAAAATGAATGTATTGTGTTGAAAATATTGCGCTCCGTTTTTTGTAATAACGTCATTTTTCTTTGAATGTCTGCTCTTTCTCTCTCTCTATCTCTTACGATAAAGCTTAGAAAAAAACGTTTCGTTTTCGTTTCGTTTCGGATACGGCTACGGATATAAAATTATTTCGGATTATCCGTTAGTTTCGGATGTTTTCGTATATTACAATAACAAACAAACATGCAAGTGACGCTCATGATTACATAATGTGTTGGCAGCAGCTACAAAGAACTGGTTATCATCATCTACCTGCCCTTATCCCATGTTACTTGGGGACCGCACAACACGATTTTTCTTCCATTCAGTCCTGTCAGCCGTCACGCTATCACTAACTCCTTTTTCTTTCATATCACTCCTCACACAAAGAACTGTTCATAATGTGTCTTATTGGACTGTCTTATTCGTCGCTTTTTATATTTATAACTAGCTTCTGCCCACGACTTCGTCCGCGTGGAATAGTTACTTTACCCCCGATTTTGAAACTCTCAGCCCGATCGGTTTAAAATTGACAAAGTTTCATACAAACTTTCATACCCTATTTTATCCCCTTGGGGGTAGAATTAATCAAAATCCTCTCTTAGCGGATACCTATGTACGTCATAACATCTACGTGCATGCCAAATTTCAGCCCGATCCGTTCAGTGGTTTGGGCTGTGCGTTGATAGATCACTATATCAGTCACTTTTAAGTTATATATATACAGTGTGAAATCTTAATGGTTGTTTTCCCGCGGCAGGACGATTACCCATCAGTAGTACTATCGAAACACAAAGTTAAACTAAAAAAATAAATGTTTTTTTTTTTCAAATCATTAAAAAAGTGTTCATAAACTCGAAATAGCGAGAATCAATAGTAGTGCACTAGACATAAAGTAGGTAGATACCTACATGAGACGCACGAACCGCCGCGTACCTACATATCGCGCGATGCACTACTGTTGGTTCAAGTCGCTTTCGAGTTTTGTTTATCACAATTGTTAATCTGCCATTTATGGAGTCTAATATTTTTTATATATATAAATCGATTGTATTACCGATAAAAACTCATTTCGCTTCGGGAAAACAACCATTAAAATTTCACACTGTATATGAAGCAATAAACATTTTTATTTATTTTTTTTTTATATATTTAGATTTGGATATGCAATAGATCCAGTTATGAACTTCCTTGAAATCCCTGCTACCAACACAGCAAATTGTTATCTAAAATCTCCCACCTGAAAAACATTTATTTATTAATTAACTCAACATCACTATCATTACAGGAATTTCCCAATTCAATAGTGCGGCCATAATTACAGTTTTATTATTTACCATAACATGTACATACATCGTGGTAACAACATGTACCAATGTACTCAATATTCCCGTGTAAAAGTATTTACTCAATCAGGGCTTGTCAATTCTGTGACGCATCACCGAACGCCACCTGCCTTCATATGTCACTGCCGGTGTCCCAGAAAAAATCCGTTAATATTTTTTTTAAATAAATACGTAGGTACGTGTACTTCCATATTCTGTTAATACTCGCATGCATGGACAGGTTTTCGCGAGTTTTTTGAGCGGATCGCATAAGCGGACCTGAGTATTTAATATGAATTTCAGCCTGATTGCTCCTGTTACTGAGAAAAAGAGTCTTGACAGACAGACATACGGACAATAAAGTGTAAGGGTTCCGTCTTTGCTGACTGAGGTAAGGAACCCTAAATCTTCCTTTTGCAAATTGAATTGTGTTGAAAATGTTTGGGAGTTGTTGAAAGTGGATCTTCTGTCCTGTCCTTTTTTTTTTTTTGTTTGGGAAATCATCAAATGACTTCTCCCGCTCTGGGCGGAGCGGAAGGGAGTGTCAGACTCTTACTGACTTTCGCTTTTTGAAAGTAAACAAAGCGAAAAGAGGATTGTATCGCGAGTTCTATCTATAAACATAGTTTCTGTCGTGTCTATGGAGGAATATGTATTTTTTGGGTGTGTACGCGTAGTTAGGTTATTCCACTACGGCGGAAGTCGGCGTTCCTGCCGTATTAGAATCCAATGGCCTGGCACGCGACGATGGCAAGCGACCAGACGATATGTCTTTATTTCCATGGAAGATGGGTAGGCCTTTAGACGCTACTTGTGTCGATACTCTTGCGCCATCCCATCTTCCTAACTCGTCGTGTCGTGCTGATGCTACAGCTGCGGCTGCTGAGAACCTCAAATGGTGGAAATATAATAACCTAGTCGGCAATTAGATGTTTGAGCCGTTTGGGGTTGAAACTCTTGTACCGTGGGGTCCGAGTGCTCATGCGTTATTTAAAATCTTGTTAAATGTTTGGTTGACACTTCGCGTGACCTAAAGGCATGGCTTTTGCTTCGGACAGAGGATATATTATTGCCATACAACGTGGCAATGTAAAATATATGTAGGATACATATTATATGTTTTAACGGTCTACTACACTGTCCTCTCATTCATGTTGAAATGTAATGATACCTAACTTGTCATGTATAATATAATTTGCCACACTGGGCCCGCGTGGTGGTTTTCGGCCCATTCCCTCTCCTAGAGAGGAGGCCTGTGTCCCAGCAGTGGGAACGTTAAAAGGCTGATTAGGCTTATGCTTATGCTTAATGTAATTTTTATGAATATTATCACGGTTTACGCACCATCTCTTCCTACTAGTTTATACGCCACGATATGCGGCTGAACACGTTAGAACTTTTCTATTTCATTATTATCTTGCATGCAATGTATCATGTACACCATGTTTAAACAAATAAAAAATACTTACTCTTGCAAAATTTATATCAATTTTTTAACAAAGTAACCGCGATCTTTCTTACCGTTTCATTTTCTAGGAAACGATCTATTAGAACATTACACTAGCTCCTGATTTATGAAGATATTATTCATGTTCATGCCTATGTGAAATTTAAAGTTCAGAATTGAATTTTAATAAATGTCTTTTTGGGGCTCAAAAGCAGGACAATTTTCAAGTTTTAGAACAGTTATTATATCATTTGAACTCAATATAGATTATAAGATGAACAGGTACCTAAAGGTTCTTTGTGACGATTGTTTTTTTTTTTTTAATTGATAGGCTCTCGTCAAAACAATATCTGAAGAAAAACTTTCGTAGTACCTATGTTATAAGAAATAATCTGTGTTATAAATAAAGCAAGCTACAGCTGTATCCAATCATAAATAAAATCGATGTTAATATCCGAGACGCTGTTCGACACTCCTTTCAAAGTATCGGAGAAAATAATATTAAGTATCCCAAAGAAAAAAGTTGGTAAATAATAAGGTCTAGTTTTTTGTTCAATCACTAGACATACTTCAGGGAAAGAAAGTGTTACTCAAGAAACTATGTCTCGATATAAAAACAAATAGTTTCTCGGTAGGTATGAACCAAACATTAGAGATTGTTTTTTTTGTATTGTTTGTAATCTTAGGGTTCGTGGAAATTATTGTTTGGTAAGAGTATCAAACAATCATTTCCACGAAACGCACCTAGCAACCTGAGCTAGTCTACCCATTGATATATCCTCCAATCAGCTCTTTACAACGAACTGCAATCAATAGCTTGTCTATGGAGCAGACGATTATGACATTTCTCTTTGGCATGTAGGTATTGTGTCCGTTACTCAAAGGCCTATATATAAACCAGATTTTCATTATGCCACGGTCCGGTCACGGACTGGCATAGTGATAGTGAGTATCTGGTTTCCTATGATCAAAAAAACATTGTAAACCTCTTACCGCGCTGAAAATGGGAACACAAAAATGTATCTCTAGTTCTTAATCAAGCTACGGTCTTTTTTTTCTGAATGGGAAATCATCAAATGACATCAAAGGAAGTGGCAGACTCTTACTGTCTAAAACCCACCCGTGTTCCTCCTAGTACCCTTTGCGTTCCTGACATCTCTTTTAAATTACGACGCGCCGTCGACCCGGGCCAGGTTGTTATCGGAGGGCGAGCCACCCATAGCGAGCCATCTATAGGCCTACGGTGTCTGGAAATCGCTCTACGACCCCTGACCTTTGGAGCATCTACTTCTGTTGCGGCGGCTGGGGCGTAAGCTTTCATGGTCTGCCTCTTCCTTCGCTAGCATTAATGCGTTGCAAAGGGAGTTGACCCCTTCCCATGTCTCCTCGCTCCGGGCCATGAGTTTAACCAGGGCTGGAAACGAGAGGTCACCGCCGCCGATCGCTTCGATGACGACACGGCTTTGCTCCATCCAGACCAGGCAGACCAGACCTCCACCGTGCCCTTTGGACGATCCAACAATAAGCTATGGTCTACACGTGTTCGAAATATCTTTCATGTCCGTGCAGCAGTTTATACATGATTAATTAACATATATAATTAATATATGGGTGCAGTGGTGACCGAGTGGTAACGGCCCCGACTAACGAATTATAGGTTGCGGGTTCAAACCCAGCAAGGCGCATTACTTTGTGTAGTTAATTTCATCACCACTGCTCTCAAAACGGTGAAGGAAAACATCGTGAGGAAACCGGCATATCCCAGAACCAAAAATTCGAAGCCATGCGACATTCACCAGCCCGCACTGGGCCCGCGTGGTGGATTACACCCATTCCCTCTACTAGAGAAGAGGCCTGTGTCCCGGCAGTGGGAACGTTAAAATGCTGATTATGCTTATTAACTTATTGTGATATTCACAATAAGGACTTATGGCATACTACTTTAGGACTTTAAAACATTCTAGCATACCTAAAATGTTTATTTGTGTATGTTAACACAAAAATAAAATTTTACACACTCCAGCAAAGTGCTTTGAAATCATTTATGGCAGCAGTTTAAAGGAGTAGCCTATAAAATAATTCTAGAATTTATAAGCTTATTTTTAGTTAAGAGAAAAGGTACTCTCCTCACAATTACGAACTGGGTCGGGTCAAGGAAAAACCTCTCATTTTATGAAGCCTCTAATAAAAAGAAACCGGGCAAGTGCAAATCTGACGATCATAAAGTAATGTTCCAATCGAGTCCTCTGTTTTTCCAAGTATATATTATCTAGGGAAGTTTATAAACTATGAAAGCACTCTCATTATTCTGATAAAAATATATCAAGTAACATTGAAGGGCAAACTTAACTTTGTTGTTGATGTTCTCCCATATATTAATGTACGTTACGGTCAATTTTTCAACTGAAAATGTAAGTTTGTAATCGCAAAAAAATCTTTTTATATGATAATACTGTAAATTCCTCATTTTCAGACTTTTTCCGTTACTTGTATAGTAAGAATTATCTTCTTGGCGAATTGTATGACACTAGGTCAACAGGATGTACCCTATATGTTTTGATTCCCTTGCGAGCGTCAAAACATGCGCATAAACGGATATCAACAACCTCCTTCAACGGGTAACCAATTTCAGCTTGATCCCTACATGCAAAAAGTTCTGAGAAAAAGGGTCTTGACAGACGGACGGACAGATAGCAAAGTGATCCTATAAGGGTTCGGTTTTTTTTGACTGACGTACGGAACTCTAAAAATACTAACATCTTGAGCTAAAAATAGAGCAAACAAGGGAAAATATCTTCCTATTTCACAAACTCAAGACAAAATGCAAACTACGGGATGATTCACAGTTTAATTGAACTAGTCTCGGAGTTTTCAAAGGTTATTATTATAATTATCGGCCGTCGGTAAACAACCTAAATTTTAACCAATAAAATAAATAGGAAAGTGAGATTGTTTGCTGTCACACCTAAATTGCATAATCGATTTCTGTTCCAAACTAAATACTCTAGTATTTAAAACTAGAAAATAACCATCTGGTTTTAGGCTCCTTTTTTGCGAAAATCTATATTAACGCGAAGGAAGTCGTGGAAAAAGGCTAGTAGTTTAATAAAACCAATCCAGGAGATTTTGAGAGTTATGGGCCATCGGAAAACAAATATAAATGAATCATAAAACAATTAACTCTTTATTCCAACACGTCTGAAACTTGGAATAGGCTGCGCGATCAATTAAACCATTAAATTCTAAACTCTCAAGCCATGGTTTTGTAATAATATAGTGTTAAGTCACAAGTTTTAAGCGATTAATAGGTACGATATTTATTTGTGTCACAAGATAAAAAATGCTGAAAGAGCAGCTCATTGATGGCTATAAAATGATAAATGATGAATGATAAATGATGACTGATTCTTTTTGAGATAAAAGGAGGTCGGAAACGCGACTGTCTGAAAACTTGACTGCAGCTCAATGGTGTTCTGACATGGCTGCTGCGTGTTCTCAGTTTTTTGGTCTCTCTGAGCTCGTAATCACCATGGTGAGCTAATTAATATGGTCGCTGTGGTTGAAATTGGCTGGATAGCTTCATCGATATCATCATAGTTTTGATAGAAATGATCAGCTCTGGAAGGATAAGGTACTTACAGGAGGATGTAAATGATGCGTCCCTTCGATAGTAGCCTCCAGCGTGCCGGTTCAGGCGATATTTCCACCAAGTTTCACGAGAGGAGAGTTTTGGGATTCACCACACAGCACCAATATTTTTTCACTTATAGTTTTTGGCGGGAGCGCGAGCGCACGGGAATACGTGTCGCCAGTAAGACAGCGGATTTTTGAATGGAATGAGGGTCAGGAGTTGTTCGAATAAATGGATCGATTCGAATAGAAGATCCTTCTCGAGTGAATAATGAGTGAAGTGTAATATAGTGTTGCAAGTACGCGTATATGATTTCAATAGATAATTAGCTAAATTAATAATAATAAGTAGTTATAGATAAATAATGCAAATGGCGCAGACAAGCTCTATTATAACGTATTGTATTAATCGTACTTTATAATGCGTACAGCAAAGGAGTGAAACCGTCTGCCTGCGTCTGTGTTTCCGAACGCATTCAACCCTAATATCTTCAAAGTTACAGTGAACAGGCTTCTTCTGAGTAAGCTTATTCCAACGTCGACTTTGTCTCTGTTACATGTAAACTAGATTACAGTCAAGAGCAAATCCATTTCACAATAAAAAAAAAACCTAAGAAAAGATTTTGAATTATTTTAACTTACTATCGATACTTCCTTAAAACAAAAGTACCTGCTATTATAAACGCTGCCGCTCAACACAGCCACCATACCCCAAAAATCTTGAGACAATGACGGTGTTTGGAGAAAACTCGAGCTCATCAATTTTACGGCCCAAGTTCCGAGCCGAGCCTAGCTCGTGACGTCATCATAACGTGAGCAGTTACAATTATTGCCGGAGTCACAGGGGACGTGAAGCGGGGTATTAAGGGATGAAGCGTCAATTTGTGTTGAAAATTTGTCTACTGGAAATCGTATAACATAAATTATTCCCAACGATGTATTTATTTATTTAAACTTTATGTACAATAGTGGTACATGGGCGGACTTAATGCAACAAGGCATTCTCTACCAGTCAACCATTGGGTTAAAAAGACAACACTGATAGGTATACAACAAAATAAATAAAATACAAAATATTTATATATTTTTGGGCAATAAATTACAAATAATATATATTTACTAATAAAATACATATATGCTAAAATAAAAAACTAATAAATATGATGTTTTATAGTATTTTTATGTAAATATAAGAGAACTTATAATAATTATGACGAAGACCAAACTAAGAATGACAGGCTTTTAAGTAGTGTTTATGGATTTTACGCTTAAAGGAAATGAAATCTTGGCGTCAAGGGGTAGCCTATTCCAGAGTTTAATGGTAGAAATAGCGTAGGCGATTTTACATAAGCAAAAGTATAAGTACAAGTTTAAGCAAACATTAACTCGATCAAGTAAGTCTAAAAACTCAAACCAGTTCACACTAAAACCTTAATGACACTAGAGCTCATTTAAACTCTAAATCCGCCGTTCTACGCCTCAAAAAACATATCACAAGAAACTTCAAGGCTGGCACAATTCTTCTGTTTCAAATCCACTCCCAGTTCGCATACAAAGAAAGATGGTAGGGACCCTAATTAAAGAGCCCAGGCTAATTACAGCGACATGCCGAATCCGGGCCTGGCGCGACGGCTTAAAATTGTCAAGACGCGTTATTTGAGAAGACATTTGTTACAAAAAGAGGCTCTTGGGAGCGTGGAGCAGGGCCGCCGGAATCGGAATGCATGAGTGGGTGCAAAATCATGTTCTTTTGTTGGTTGCAAAATGCAATGAAGAAAATAACATAGATTTTATAGTGTGAAATTTCTGATATTTGATTTTAAGTTTTGGTGTTGCTCATAAAATTAGCTGATTATGAATATGTTATTAGACGATGTTTTTCGTTTAACGACATATTTTTTTCATTCAATAGACCGAAATACTCAGCATCATGAGCACATGAGACCGTTGATTATGGTTTTCAAATAGACTGCACACAAGACGAGGTTGACATTTAATTTTGTTAGTTTATAGTGAACCGTAGTGGTAATTGCCGCAGCATATTTTTAAACAGCTCTGAACCATAAATGATTCTGTAAACACAGCCAATATTATAAATGCCTTTTCGTAATGATTTAATTATTTAAAAAATGCCCTAGTAAAAAAACTGTAAGAAGACGGCCATAGGCATAAATTTTATTTTTAAAATTAATCACACATTTCCTCATATCTATAAACCAAAAATTATTACAACAAACCCAATCCAACTACAACATACCCCGGAAACGGGAAAGGCAATCCATAAAATTAATTATTGAAAGGTTAGAACGTCAATTAGGGCGTTTGCACCCGCCACTAAGCTAACTAAATCCGGCCCTGTTGGCAGGGAGCAGATTAATCCCTCTTGATGGATCGCTATTTCCAATCTGTTTTTGCGTAAATGAGAATAAACTGTTTGTCCAACCTGTCACCTATAGCTCTGTTTTCGTATGTTTGCGCTATTTTTAGCTGATGGGATAAGCTGTGGTGCTGATAATTCGAATTGTTTTGTAATTCAGGTTTTTAGTTTGAAGAATATTATTAAAGTTTTGTTTTCTTTTCTGGTGTCCGTTACTATAAGCAAAATCATCTCTTGAACATATGATGTCAATAAATTCCAAAGTTAGTTTGTTTAAAACGCGTTTACATCTGAATCAGTGAACCAATCTTAGTATCAATAAATTTAGGTACAAAGTTAGATGGGACCTCTAGAGACAGCTATAGGCTTTTTTCCGGAAAATTTAGTCTATACTAATATTATAAAGAGGAAAGATTGAATTGTTTGTTTGCATTAAATAGGCTCCGAAACGACTTAGCCGATTTGAAAAAAAATTTCACTGTTGGGAAGCTATACTATCCCCGGGTGACATAGGCTATATTTAATCCCCGTGTTCCCAGGAACGGGAACTACGCAAGTGAAAGCGCAGGTTGGTGATAGTCATTAATAAAACAGTTGACGGGACTATAAACCAATATTACTCCCCACTGCTTCTAAAAACCGACTTCCAGTTTAGCAAAGTTTTAATTGATCCTTGACTTATTAGGGTAGCACTAGGAAAAACTTATTTTAAAAACCTGATTCACTCGTACTATACTCATAAATCCACCATCCACTTTTCATAGATTCAATATGCAATGCTGTCATACATTAATAGCTAATGGACCCTTCAGGAAACCAGCACTCAACAACTGACGTAAGTTTCTTTAAAAATAGTTTTACATTATTTATCTTCCCATCCAATAATCCTAGTCGACAGGTCAGTCAACTCCAACTTGTAGCATAAATAAGGATTATCTCCGCCCTCGGCTTTGCTCTCTATATTTGAATCGTGACGACATTGAGATCAAATGGATTAGGAAGCTGCAATGTTGGTGACGGTTTGAACTCCACAATTTAATTGGGGTCTCTCTAACTTATAGGAAGTTAACAGATACTATTGTTTGTCCTTTGCGAGTAAAAGAACAGGAAAAATAAATATTTAATCCAATAATAAGTAATGGTGTGGTCAAAGAGAAATGAAAAAAATATAAATGTGTTTGTAATAGAAACGAATTTAGCATCGCGACTCTACGGGTGATGTTTATTGCTTGCCACTTGAAAAATTTCATCTGAGGGATATTTCCTGAATTAAAATATATTTTACAAACAATGCCCCACGGTTTTACCCGCGTAGTTCCCGTTCCCGTGGTAATATTGGGATAAAATATGCCTATGTTACTCAGGGTGAATATAGCTTTCTAATGGTGAAAGAATTTTTGAAATCGGTCCAGTAGTTTTTAAGTTTATTAGTTACATACAAAATATAAATCTTTCTTCTTCATAATATTGGTATAGATTTAGTCCGTTAGTTAGATTATTTAAAAATATTGGACACGTATTTTTTTATTTATCAAATCTATTAAAGTTGATGAAGATAAAGTATCAAAGATCAGGAGTGGGGGCTTGTGACGTCACGTCGTGGTAAAAATTATAGTGAGTAGTGATGTCACACGAGTTTGCATTGTATGTATAGTCTTCTTTTTATATTTATGTGAAAAAAGAAAAAATACGTGTCCAATGTTTTTTGGAAATCTATATGACGGACTATCGATAAATACGACGGAATATCGATTTTTTTAGCCAACTGCCCTGTTGATCTGTAATTGAACTAGAATAAATAGCACCATCACAAACAGCTTGAAAAGAAACATTTATGGCATTGTTTTGTTATTTTTTGCGGTCGGATTTTTTGATACAAGTATTTTTTTTTAATTTCCTGCATTTTATTGAGTTACACTTTTAGAAACATCTCCTTATTTTGATATTACACATGACTATTTCACGAAAATATAAAATTTCGCTTGCCTCGGCACTAAAACCTGTAAATCTATACTAATATTATAAAGCTGAAGAGTTTGTTTGTTTGTTTGAACGCGCTAATCTCAGGAACAGGTTCGAATTGAAAAATTCTTTTTGGGTTGAATAGACCATTTATCGAGGAAGGCTTTAGGCTATATAACATCACGCTTAAGCCAATAGGAGCGGAGCAGCGATAAAGAATGTTTTAAAATCGGGGATTCCACGGGGATGAAGTCGCGGGCAGCAGCTAGTGATAAATAATAGTAGGTTAAACATAACACTTTGACACGTCAAATATTTGTGATCATTTTAAGCTAGATGAAGCCGGTGTTTCCTAGCCGACTACTCTTAGAAGAAACACCGAAACAAACTCAGAGGTCAAAGTCTCTTTTAAAGTTGAGAACCATTTAGGTTAATGTCTGAGGTGGCATTTTGAGGAAAGTGCCCCACAGATTTGTACAGCCAACATAGATACAATGTCTCGAAAAACATTACAACCTACTTTGGCTAAAAAATACCTTAGAGCACTTTTTCTTACCAACTTCGACGAAATATCTTAACACCGGCAACCCTCAAATCGTTTTGAAGAACCAGTCAGTTATGCCACTTCAAAATTAAGCATTACATCACATAAAAATATGAATATTTTCACGGATCCCGCTTCCACCTGTAAAATATAATATTCAAAGGCAATATCTCTGAGCGATTCGGAGAACCTATAAATGTTCACCATAAAAATGACGTTACACCCACACAACCCGGCCAATCGAAACCAAACCCTATACCTTTGGCTTAAAGATTTGTAGAACCGCAAAGGTAAGTTGGTGAAGGTAAATATTAGCACCTGAATAATCTGTTATATGGTTTGATATTTATTTCTTTCAATGTATTAGTGCCTCCCTAAGCTGAGGTCGTTCTTCTTTTATGTATGGCCGTAATAAAACAGGAGCATCCCTGCGGAACTTTTAATTAGTTGGAAAATATTAGCAATTTAGACATAACTTAGGCATCTAGGTATCGACTTTATAATGAAGACGGACCGTTCGCTTTGACCGGGGATTGTAATCGGGTTATTGATTTTGATATCCTTTTGAAGCTTATTTTAGATTACTGGGCGGTAACTGTTTCATGGAGTTATCGTAGTTTTCAGAATAGATTAATTATCTTTGAAGTTCATGCTGAAGGTACTGTTTAGAAAGAAAGAAAGAAAGAAAAATATTTGTTTGTTTAGAGATTTTAGGTCAATACTCGCGGAAAATGTCACAAGAATTATTCACTGGGTTCATAAAGTAATATCGCACCTTTTTTAAAAGAGTTTGGCTGAAGCTTTATTCTTTCCTATTATAAACTAGCAACTGCCAGCGGTTGCGTTCGCCTGTGTTTCCAAAATGATCCCAAAGTCACATATCAATGATCCATTTCCAGGATATGGTCTACCTGTGTGCGAAGTTTCTTTAAAATTCGTTAAGATGTTAAGAGGTAAAGAACAGTCAGACAGGCTGACGTATATGTAGATAGATACACACAGACCGACGGAATAATTTTCGCATTAATTTATTTTGTCTTCGTATGCATGTTCGCCTAGCCGAAAACATAAGCACTTCTTTTACGAAACAACAATTTCAAATATCAATTCAAAGAAAAACCAGTCAAATCAATGAAAAACGTTTTTACAAAAAAATACAATCAGCTTTTAAACAAAAAAAAAAGTACAAAATATGTTTAATTCCGGTACTCGGTGTCGATGGTTGCTTTCTCGTTTTTTGAACATCGACTGCCGAAATTAAAGTTATTTTTTTATTTTTTGGTTTTTCACCAGCTTTCGGATAGAAAAAGAATCATCAAAATCGGTACACCCAGTTACCAAAGTTATGAGGTTATGTATACACAAAAGAATACAGTCGAATTGAGAACCTCCTCCTTTTTTGAAAGTCGGTTGAAAACCTATCAATATCCCCGAACAATACAAACATTCACAATAGGCCTAACAAAATCGAAACCTTGAAACATACAACACATAATATGTTAATTCCGACCCAAAACTAATCCCCGAAATACATGTTGTGACATGTTATAAATCTACAGGATCTCAAAGGAAAGTGAAATGGTCAAGGGCACGCCATTTTTCAAGATGGCCGACCGCCAAGTTTCACAAGGAAATAACAACCGCTACAAAAGTGGTCATCTCGTTAATGGCTGAGAAAAATGCAGCAATCTCTTGAATAGACTTTCCTTTGTAAACATAATGTATGGATTCGGGGGGAAATAAACTGGAATGTCTCTTGAAGTCAGTATTCATAGTTAAGTTGGCAGCGGAAATAATAAGAATTTGTTTTCATATGTCATCATTTGTCTCAGTTTGTTTTGTTTGGCTTCTAGTATAGATTACGCAACAGAAAGATAGTTACAATATTTCTAAACAGTTATATTACCTCATAAAATTACTTTTACCTTACACCTCGTACAGAATCACATAATTATCTCCTGATCTTAATTACACATTACCCCATATTGCGGTTAATACAGATTTTTGTAATGATTGGGTATTAATGGATTGTCTTGTTAGCAATTTTGCCGTTGATAATCTGATATAAGGTATTAAAAAGATCGATGGTGCGTCGTGTTGTACGCGCGTCTCAAAGAGCTGATCAGCAAAGAAGATGGGGCCCCATAGGGTCAGTGCCTGCTAGGGTTGCGGAATTTGTTCGAAAGAGTAACCGCGGCCCTGGAACGCAAAAGGCACTAGAAGGATCACGGGTGGGTTTTAGTCAATAAGAGTCTAACACTCCCGCTCCGCCCAGAGCGGGAGAAGTCATTTGATAATTTCCCATCCAGAAAATAAATGGTTATTAAAATGAGGTCTCAAATGCAGTTCATAATTTTTTACTTAGAGGAGTTTGGGGGTATCATTTTGAGCGGCCTATCTGGTCTCCACAATTCAGTAATTGGTTAACACCAATATGTGGTCACCCATCCGTTGACATTGTAAATCGACCCGTGCGTCTGTTGTTTCTTAGTCGCAAACTCTTCCAAAAAGTTGTCTACATTAACAACATAAATAAATCCACCAACAGAATAGATACAGGTGTTCTAAATACCAAAACCTCTTAAGCTCTAACTACTAGGTAAGCACTGAGCCCTGAGCCCGACTTCCTAAGAAAAATAAGTTCGCTCGCGTTATGATTATAACACGGCCATGTATCGTCACCGCTCCCCAGTAAACTATTATACGGAGGTAAGTGAGTCCGTAATTTATTCGGGTAATCGTGTAATTTGTCGCAGAGGATTGGTGTAATTTGTTCTCAGGTGCGGCCCTCTGTTTTCTTGGTAATACGCTTCATGTAGAACGAGGGATTCTTTTCACAATGTTTTTTCTCTTTTTCCTGTTTTGTTTGGGTGAGTTCGCAGAAGTTGGGCTTAGGACTTTGTGTTGAAGTGTTATTTATCAATTTGGGGCAAAATAAAATTATTAAGTCATGTTTATTTTTTTGTGTTGACATTTCCAAGTGGAATATCTAACCGGTATAATATTTTTTTGAGTTAGTCTCTTAGGATTTTTTTTCTTTTGTCGTGGCAAAAGAATAACAACTGCAGGGGTCAATCTTCAAGGTTAAACAACACTTGCCAAGGTTGGTTTGTGGATGGGTGACCATCTTAACATACCGAGCTTCCCCCGCAGCTCAGAAAGCACGCTAAGCCGTTGGTCCCGGCTGTCATTTGTAGATCTTTGGCAGTCATTACGGATTGTCAGAAGCCATTAAATTTGACTCCAGTCATGCCAAGAAGTAGCGCGTTACCCAGTTATTGGGTTGTGAAGGTCTGGTAGGCAGCCGCTCCACGTTAAATGCTGGTATTCAGCTGAATCTGATATGACTGGAAGCCGACCCCAATATTATAGTTGGGATAAGACTAGGCCGATGATAGGGTCTCTTAGAAATTTAGCTGGCGTTGTGGGAGAGAACAGAAGCCAGCATTTCATTATGAAATACTGGGTCATGCATACGTATAACCCAGTAATAAGTTTGATACAAAGTGAAACACATAGAGGTTTCATTTATACTAACATTATAAATTGACGACACGGTTGGCGCAGTGGTTGAGCGTTCGGCTGCTACGCTACGTGTCGCAGGTTCGATCCCCGCACGGAACAAATGTTTGTATGGCCTACAGATAGTTGTTCCGGGTCTGGGTGTCTTGTGTATGTGAGTTTTCATGTTTGTGAACGCACCCACGATACAGGAGTAAATCCTAGTGTGGGGTAACGTTTTTTTTTTTAAAAAGAAAAGAAAGAAAATGCAAAAGTCGGTTCGTAACCTTTTCAGGTCTTAACAGCTGAAATGATTTAAGTAAAATTTGACAAACGGATAGATCATGTTATTATCCTCGAACAACATTGGGTACTTTTTATTCCGGTTGCATGTTTCCTTGGGATAACTTAGAAGATCACGCAGGCGAAGCCGGGTAAAAACTATAGTTAATTTCTAATCCACATTGATTGTAGTACTAAAAACCAAACAGCTGTTCTAACCAGACCGGTTGCAGAACTTGTGTGAAAGAGCCATCGTGGCCCTGAAGCGCATAGAGTTATTAAGAGGAACACGGATGGGTTTTAGTCAGTAAGAGTCTGACACTGCCTTCCGCTCCACCCAGAGCGGAAGAAGCCGTTTGATGTTTGAGGCCACTACCACCAAAAACCAATTAAAAGAAAAACAGCTACGAAATGAGCAATCGATGGTTGTAGCTACTGCAGAGAGCTGCTCCAACATGTTGTAGACAAAGTGATAGCTGCACTACAAGCCCGTATTCATTGCAAATTGTCGAGTGCTGATTAACTGCTCTGGCAGCTGGTGACCAGGATGTACAAGTATGGAAGAAGCAAAGATAGTGGAAAACGCAAACGTGGTTAGTAAATTCAAAATATGAATATGTTTTGATGGATATTTGGAGCTCAGAGTCTGGAATTAATAGCAAGCACATGAGCAAGTTTATTAATTTGGTGAGTAGGTATATTAATTTTCGACTTTTGATGTATGTGTCAGTAGGTAGTGTCATTTATTTTCGACTTTTGATTTATGTGACATAAGTATTTATTTGTCTATTATATACTTTATTGAACACCTTGTATAAGCACAGAACAAACATTAAAAAAAATGTAGAGTACACGGTCGATTGGACAAGGCAAGCTCTTACAGAGATTTTTTTCTTTTGACCGCCTTACTTTCTAATTTCATCGTTTTTCATTCATACAAAATTGAATTGTATCTCTATATCGAGTTATCTCACTGCCAAGAGCCTCCTCTTTACTTCAATAAAAATCTCTTGGAAAAACGCATATTGATACCGAACGTATTCACCTTTTTGAAATCCCATCAGCCTGATAGCCATCGAAAAGCTTTTATATTTCAAACGAAACGACTTCTAGTGCTCTTTACTCAGCAAAGGAACTATACAGCGGCCCCAAACCTTCGCAAAGCACATTCGATGTAAACTCTCCTATGATTTACGAGCAAACGCGTGCACTATAAAAATGTTTAGTGTCAAAAACAGTCCATAACAAAAAGATGGAAATCCTTGACTTATTTTCCGCTCACAGTAATTTTTGATGAAGGTTTGCATCACCTGATTTTTGGGATTCGTGACGAAGCAGTTTGTTTGTTTTGGACAGGTAAATCGTGGTGTTTGTAGGACCGCTTACTTACGGCGAATAATTGTTTATTTTTGTGTAGGTTTTTAAAATAAAGTCTTGCCCGTCTGCCCAAATTATGAAGGTTTATACAATGTACAATGTTGCAATCTGCAATGACACTATAAACATACGTGCTGATATACCATATACAATTGTAAATGCGTCTCCATCTCGCTTCTTTAGATCAGCTGAATTCTGGTTCCTGGAGATTATTTTAAAACACAGCAAAGTATTACTTACGGTTTTCTCCTCATCTACATATTAATTATGTTGGCTCCTTAGAATTACCTCTTCATAATCTTTGCTCATCGTACGAGCATTTTATTTGGATGGGTGATTTTAATACTTGTTTATTTAAAGTTAATAATCGTTCTCTCAAACTCGGTTATCTCTTATGTTTTTTTTTTTTAATCTCGAAATTCTTCCTCTCTATGCGGTCCATTACATTATAAACTGTACACTTTCTCTTTTGGACCTAATGATTGTATCTTCACCTTAAAAAGTCGCTAAGCTTAATCTTTATCTTATCGTATCCGAGCATCGCTAATGTTATCTTCGGAATTATGATGGACAAGATCTGGATGCGTCAACATGACGTGATGCAAGTGATTTCGACTGTACCTTGGTTATCGAAAGCCCACGTATCAAAGAAATATTGACTGTTTCAAAATCCCAGCTATTTCAAGCTAAGTTTTAATCCTCCGACATGAAGCATGTTTGTAATGTAGATGAGTCTATAACAAACATGTCCCACGTCGGAGGATTAAAACTAAGAATAATCCTGCTCCGTGGATGACTGCCGAAATAAAAAATGCTATTACTCGTAAGGATCTCATGAAGAACAGCTAAAAGCGTAGAGCCACGGAGAAGCTATAAGCCATCTTGTTCATTTCAAAGCTCAGCGTAACTGATGCAATCGTCTGTGTTTAGGTGCTAAGAGAAGCTATTTCCACAAAATAATCTTTTTTAATACTCTGATATCGGGAAGTTTCTAAAGTCAGTTGGTATCGGCAAATCTCCTGTTATCTCTTTTGCTCTCAATAGGCACTGGAGTGGCGGTTTTACTTATTTCGTATTGGGAGAGGTTTTATATTTACAACTGGAGGGCCAGGAAAGATGACAAATTAGAAAGATAACCCTCGGGTGTATAATGACACCCTGCCAAAAGCGGATCAGCAACTCAAAGCAAGGCCTACCTTCAACCGTTGACGGCGTGGCCTGGCTGGCCGGGAAATCACGTCCGGGCGTTTTTGAGGCTGGATGCTGCGATGACGATGGCTTGATGGATATCACACTAGTTTGTTTATGCCGTGAGTGTCCAATCTGCTCAGCTCAATGCCGGTGCAGAAATCTCGCGGCGGATCACTTAAAATTATTATAGCGAATGCAATTGATGTGATTATGCGCGCGCAGGAAATGCGGAAGCGAGACGGCCGATTGCGTTGCCAGGTTGAAGCGAGACAACGATATTCGGCCAGCAACCATGTCAAGCGGCCGATCACCATGAAAGTGGCGCCAATAGACACTTTTATCTTCCACCTGTCTCTCTAGTACTTAATGTAAAAAACCTCTACTTTGCTCTCTAAATTGCCATAACTGAATTTTCTATCTTTGAATCTTAATCCTGTCCCTGAAAACATACTATACACTGTCCCATAAGGCTTACACATTAATCCGTCCAAGTGCCAGGCTATGATCATAGGCAGTCGTTATTATCGCACTGTGCTTGACACTTCCATTATGACGCCATTATCACTTAACTTCCTTTAGTTTGATTTTAATTGACAGCAATCTTTCTTGGCGAGCAAAAGTGAATGAGGTTATTGGTAAGGTAGACTTTTCTTGCCACTCTTTAAAAAAGTTTCAAACGTTCTTGCACTTAAAAACTAATTTGTATATAGCATAAGCATAGCAGCCTTTTAATGTTCCCACTGCTGGGACACAGGCCTCCTCTCTAGGAGAGGGAATGGGCAGTGGCGTGCAGTGGTTCGAGTTAGGGTAGGCCAGAGAAAATGTCCCAATAAATTTTAAAAAATAACCACATTGTTCAGGGTTGATTTTTAATGAAATGAGTTTTTTTTATTTTTTAATAGCCTATTTAAAAAAAAAAAAAAAAAAACAAAAAAAGACACCAAATTTCAACCCTGAATAATGTGGTGTGTTTTTTTTTGGACATTATTGGCCTACCCTAACTCGAACCACTGCATGCCACTGGGAATGGGCCGTAATCCACCACGCGGGCACAGTGCGGGTCTTTGAATTTTTTGGTTCTACGACATGCCGGTTTCCTCACGATGTTTTCCTTCACCGTTTTGAGGGCAGTGGAGACGAAATTAATTAGACAAAGTAATGCGCTTGCCTGGGTTTGAACCCGCGACCTAAAATTTGTAAGTACGGGCTGTTATCACTCCGTCACCACTGCTCCAAAGAGCATTATTTGTCTACTATACTGTGATTGTAGGTGTGTACTGTGTATTATTTAATAATATTTATGTTTTTAGGTAAACCTATTTGTTTATATATTTAGTATGTTGATTTTCAGGATTGGGAAAAGTGGAAGGAGTGGAGGGAGGCCTTTGCCCAGCAGTGGGACATTTCAGGCTATATATGTTTATTTTAGTTCGATTTATATCTATTAATAGATAATAATAGGTTTTATGTAGTTTATGTAGTTAGGTAGAGTTAGTGTAGTCTATTTTAATTTTCCTTGTTTCTTTACACACAGTGTCTGTTTCTGATCCCACTCTTCTATCGCTAGTCTAAAGGAAAAAAAAAATTGCAATAAGAAGTACCTTTGTGCACTTTTTTTCTGCATATTTTGTTCATTTTAAAGTCGGTATAATATTGATTTTACGTAAATAAATAAATGCTTTGAGAAAGATGGTATTTGATTTCACGTTGATGCAAATTCGTTTTTAAAATAATTATTATAAATAAAAAGGATGAATAAAAAAAGTTCATAACCTCTTCAACTAATGCAATAAGAGAAATATAAACATGGAGGAAGACGCTGAAAATTTTAAAAATTGTAAATATGGATTCCCATTCCTCGGTTCTCGGCGGCCAAGCAAGGACTTGACTTAACTAAAAATAAATAAAACATCGCTTCTAAAGAAATTCACCACTTAGTACGAGTTCCTCGAGCAAATTGATATTCAGCCGGCGTTCCAGAATTTTTCAAATAAAAAATAAACAAACGCTAAACAAGTCTGGTCCCAAAAAGTACTTATTTACCTCAAACCGAAGTTTCTTCAGAGTTGCCTGACACGGCCTCTTGATAATTTAATTTTTTCTCTCGTAAGGAGACGTATCTTATTACGCATTCGAAGCTCGTGCGCCACTATTTATTCCTTATACATTCGGCTCACGTAATAAATCACTGTTATTTAATCTACTGAAAGATATATATGGGTATTTACCCGAGTATTTCTATCATAATATTTGTTGAATGCTACTTTTGTTGGGCTCATATAGTTTTTAATCTGGAAAAGACAGAGATAATGCTATGAGATACATAAATGTCGCATATATTCAACTATCTGTCTTCATTCTCTCGAACATAGTTTTTGTATTTTGTAGCACTAGATTTATACTGAAGGGTAATAAAATTTGGGAAAGTCACTTTTCTTGAAGCAGTGTTCGTATTCATACCTAATATTTTCAGACTTGAACTGAGTTGGTGCGAGTATTTGTCAAGACTTCTTTCTACTTTATCTGGAATTATTTCACGAATTTGTCTTGTAAAACTTGCTCCATCAATATTATTTAAGTTGTAGCATGTCACATTTCTGTCTCAACGTGGAATGTTAGACGTGACCTTATTTGTTCTACTTTTAGTTTTAGAAAACTTTAAAAAATGATAGATCTTTTTATGTTACCTCGGTGATAAGGACTTTTTTCACTACAGATAAGCACGAGTTTGACCACTATCTCACCTGATGGTAAGCGATGATGTGGTCGAAGATGAAGCACGCTTGTCTAGAAGTAACCTATTCACTCTTGATGTAGTTATCAGGAAACACAGAATCTGTCAGGGAATTCCACTCCTTAGCTGTTCTCACAGTAAATGTGGTCTCAAAACTACTCAAAATCGACCTTATAGAATTACTGAAAACTGTCCTCGCAGCAAGTTACCGATCCGTAAGATACGCTTCAATAACCGATGGATTAGCTCCGACCTAACGAAATATCGAGGCCCTAATCCAGGATACTGGAGGTGAGTGAAAAATTAGATTGGCGAGCACCGGACACGGTCGGACCTGGCCATAATCTCATTGCCTTGGCCCAGAGCGAGGGGCAAGTTACATGCGAGATGGATGCGACACGTTCTGATTGGAGGATGGATTATGTGGGGCAAAACAACAAATGGAAATGACGGAATAGAAGCTCATATTTCTCCAGTTTTGAGTAACGGTAAAGAATGTTTGGGTCGTACTGATTGATTTTCCATTACATAGCATCTGTACCCCATTCTTATTTCCGTAAACAGACGGCAATAAATAAAGTTAAAACGTCAATTTGGAATGCAGAGAATAATTTACCTTAAATTGAAAAGAGAGTTACGTCAGGAAATATTTTCGTCGCCTAAATTCTGTCTCTTGTACCAAATCGTGGACCCAAAGGGCGCAACGCCGCAGGAATATTTGTAAGTCTTTTTACCAGGACACGGCAAATAGGAACCGAATCATTTCCGACTCGGATTATTGATTCTACATCGGCAGATTTACTGAAGATTTTCGACCAAAAACGTACTGGAGGAAATTGGGTTAAGTGCTCACTTTCTAGGCTTGATCGACGGACGCCATCAGGATTTTGGGATCTAAAAATGTAGGTCAGCTTCATAGCGCTGTGTAGACTAGTTCTTGCTTTCACGTTTTATATAAATTTCTTAAATGTTGAAGTATATTTTTCTAGCAATGCCGTTAGACCTGGTTATTATTTTGTGGTAGAGGTAGAATTTTTGATTACCTATGTTGTTAAGACATAATAATTGTGTATATGTGTAAACAATATTTCATTCGGATGACACGAAAAATATACGCAGGTATGTATGTACATATATACTACTCATTAGGTTTGTTAAAAAGTAGATTTTTGTTTCAGTAAAAAATAAATAAACATTCCAACAGTATTTTATTTTAAATTATTATCTTCGCCGTCAATCATCTCGTTTGTAACGTCTTAACTCTCAATATCTCTCATCGCTCATCAGCTTCCCATCTCGTATTCCCCGTTCCACTTTACATAAATTACATTCTCATACATTCCTCTCAACATGGCGTATCAATTTCGAACAATAAAAAGTATTCCCAACAAGTACCCACATTCTGAAGTACAAAACCTTGGAATTTCATTACAGCAAACAAATGTATCGATAGCAGATGATTACATTATATTCAAAAGGAAATTTCTAAGATGCTTATAATGTATCGAGAATTATTGTTCCGAGTTTTTCCTACCCTCAATAATAACATTTTCTTTGAAACACTTGAACAAAATTGCTGGGAATTTTAAGCCTTACTCAATGAATTTAGAAATATTCAACTTTGTTTCTGTTTTCTTCGCCGTTGGTTCTTTCAGTGAGGGAAACATAATTTTCAAAATGTAGGATTTGTTTGCTAATATTAAGTTCGGTCTGTTGCCTCATATTGACCGCTTTAACACAAAATCAATTTTCGGTAATAATATCAGAATATTTATCACCTATCACAGTCTTTCTACAAGATGTACTGGATTTAATTTTTTTTTAAACGTTGCCCCACACTAGGATTTACTCCTGTATCGTGGGTGCGTTCACAAATATGTAAAAACTCATACACAAGACACCCAGACCCGAAACAATTATCTGTAGGCCATACAATCATTTGTTCCATGCGGGATCGAACCCGCGACACGTAGCACAGCAGCTGAACACTCAACCACTGCGCCAACCATGTCGTCTTATTATTCAAGGTTTAATATTGCTTGCTATTCAAGGCTTTTTTTTCAGATTTTCCTGGACAACCGAATTATGATACAATCATTATAATTGGTAGCTAAGGATACAATTTAAACCCAGAGGCAGTAAACACATTTTTATAAGTAGGACTCAACAATAAATTGGACGAGGATGTTTACTGTCTGTTTTTTAGCAAAATGAGGAAAAGTTAAGGCTTACAGAGATAGGCATATACGCCAGAACAATTCTCAGAAATCGTTTCAATTTATAAAAAAATGTGATATCAAGTTGCTCATTATTCCGAAGCACCCGGCTTCGAGAGCCTTAATCTATACTAATATTATAAAGCTTGTTTGTTTGAACGCGCTAATCTCAGGAACTACTGGTTCGAATTGAAAAATTCTTTTTGGGTTGAATAGATCATTTATCGAGGAAGGCTTTAGGCTATATATCATCACGCTTAAGCCAATAGGAGCGGAGCAGCGATAAAGAATGTTTTAAAATCGGGGATTCCACGGGGACGAAGTCGCGGGCACCAGCTAGTATATTATACTAGCAGCGCCCCGCGGTTTTACCCGTGCAGTTCCCGTTCCCGCGGCAATATGGGGATAAAATATAGCCTATGTTACTCAGGGTGAATGTAGCTTACTGATGGTGAAAGAATTTTTTAAATCGGTCCAGTAGTTTTTGAGTTTATTCATTACATACAAAAATACAAATCTTTCCTCTTTATAATATTAGTATAAATATGTGTATCCCTGTAAAAGTATCTAGTATTGGGGATATAGGGATCACTAAAATAAGCCATCCCTTTTATTTATTTATTTAAATTTAAGTACAGCCACATCATATACATTGCACAAATTAAAACAAACTTAATAACAGAAAAAGAACTAATGCACATGACAATTAAGGCGTACATAGCGCTCATTACAACAAAAGTGCTGCCTTGAAATAACAAGTTTTTTTTTTTTTTTAATATATATCTAATTTAAAACATAAACTCATTATAAAACATTGTATTTTATCTTTATTCCTAATAGTAATTTTAAAAGAAATTATTAAAACATGTAGAAATCATTAAAATTTAAATAGTAACAATGTCAATTAATTAAAATTAAAACTGGGTTAATAAAATGTCAG
Source organism: Hecatera dysodea (assembly GCA_905332915.2). Lineage (NCBI taxonomy): Eukaryota > Metazoa > Arthropoda > Insecta > Lepidoptera > Noctuidae > Hecatera > Hecatera dysodea. Next base: position 20,072,278 of record HG995302.1, read on the forward strand.
TAGTTAAATTGAATTGAATTGAAATAATTTAAAAATATATATAAAATAAGTTCAACAAGACACTAACAATGACCTGGCAAGGATAGTGTGATCTTTTTCCGAAACCGCGGTAGCTTGTCATTGAATATGTCTAATTCAGGCATGTTCATGACTACATTATTGTATTCATTGCACATTCTTATTATGGGAGACTGTAAGCCCAGGTTGCTTTTGACACATGAGGTGTCAAAAACCTTTTTAATTTTTTTTTGGCCCGTGGGTAAGTTCTTGGAACTGTCAAAGAAATGTTCTGCAAGAGGCAACTGCATTGAATATTTCCATTAATTACTTTATGGAGAAAGCATAAATCCAAAAGACGTCTACGATCGCGAAGGGTAATCATTTTAAATTTCTTCAAACGCTCAGTGTAAGGTTTTCTGTGTGAAAACCCCTTGGCATAGTAAGCAAGGTGCCTCGTAAAGGCTCGTTGTATGCTTTCCAGTCGTTGTGAGTGGACTGCATAAAAAGGGTTCCATACACAGCTTGCATACTCAAGATTGCTGCGTACTAGGGTATTATAAAGTAACACTTTAGTCTTTTCTAGCTTAAATCCTCTGGAGTTGCGCCTCAAAAACCCAAGCATCCGGGCGGACCTTGTCACTGCTTCCGCAATGTGTGAGGTAAACTTCAGCCTACTATCAACAATCACACCCAGATCTCGAATTTCATTCACTTGGACAAGCATTACACCACCAATGTCATACTTTGTATAAACTGGTGTCTTATTCCTTGTGAATGATATGTGATGACATTTTTTTGCATTAAGACTCATACCGTTGATGTTACACCAACGCTGAATATTATTCAAGTCAGCCTGAATCAAATCAGCATCAGTACGGGAGTTTATCACTTTGTATATTTTTAGATCGTCAGCAAACAGGGAAATTCTACTATGTTTTATGTGATTGGTGATATCGTTGATAAAGATAAGGAATAATAGCGGCCCCAAGTGAGACCCCTGTGGAACTCCTGAATGCGCGTAATACACTCTAGATTTGAAGCCCCCTATCTCTACATATTGTGGTCTTTTTGATAAATATGATTTGAACCAATCCAGCAATTCACCTCCGATACCAAACCATCTCAGTTTTTCCACTAGTATGGATTGATTTACCTTGTCAAAGGCGTTACTGAAATCAGTGTATATTGCGTCTGTCTGCATTCCCTTGTCAACTTCACGTGATACTTCAGAAACAAAGGGTACCAGATTAGTCACCGTTGAACGCCCACGTCTGAAGCCATGCTGATAATCCGAAATGCTTGAATCAACCATTTGTGAAATAATGGGGCATAACATTGATTCAAACAGCTTAGAAAAACATGAAAGAATCGAAATAGGGCGGTAATTAGCTGCGCAGCCTTGATCACCCTTCTTAAATATGGGTACTATACGAGCTTTCTTCCCCTCCCCGACTTTTGCCTAACGAGCCAGCCCGCGCTGCTGAGCCATTAGCGTTAAATCCCCTAAATAATATCAATCAGACCCAGCCTGTCCCTTGCTGCCCCTCCTCAATGACCCCGCTAAGCCGAGGCCCGTGTCCCACAGGGGATGCCCTTAGCGAGCGGCCATTTAGTTTTAAGTAGTTTAAGCCCCGGCTGGGGGCCTTAGAATCTAAGGCAACCACGGGATTGCCCGGTTGAGCAGTAACCAGCCTTAATGTGCTGAACTGCGAGTAGTCCATTCAAAAAAAAAAAAAAAAAAAAAGAGCTTTCTTCCATTCTTCAGGGAATTTGCCTTCCTTCAAGGACTGGTTGAATATCAGCATTAACGGAAGTGCCAGAGCAGAACGGCATCTTTTAACAAATACTGGTGGAATAAGGTCAGGTCCAGCACCCTTTGATGGATCGATTTTTCCAATGGCTTTAAAAACATCGGATTCATAAAATTTTACGCTAGAAATAAAGTTAGAAGTTTCACGTTGGGTTTCAAAGCTACATGATTGGGAACAATGAGAATATGAGTGTTTGCACTGCGGGGTATTTACCGTGTATACAGATGAAAATTGAGTTGCAAATAGGTTAGCGATTTCAGGACCAGTTTTAGCAATTTCATCTCCTAGCATCATTCTTGCAGGAATCGATGATTTACCACCACGCTTGCCATTGACAAAGTTCCAAAAGGCTTTTGGGTTTTTAGGTATGTCGTTCTCTATTTTAGTTTTGTATCTGGAATAGCATTCATCATAAAGCTTGTGAGAGCGAGAGCGGAGCAATTGATACTCGATTTCATCTCTAGGATTACCATATTTCTTATATCTTTTTCGAATTTTTTCCTTTTCAGATATAAGTCGTATTAACGAATTACTAAACCACGAAGGGAATTTAGCTCTAACAGTTGCCACTTTAGGGACTAACTTTACAATGACAGCCTCAAGAATACTGTAAAACTCCGCGACCATACCATCTACATCATCACAGCTGAGAATTCGTTCTTGCCATTCTACACTCTTTAGCTCATTGACGATATCTTTATAGTTTGCTTTGAAGAAGTTATGTTTTTTGTCAGGTTTTTGACGCAGATAAGTGAAATTGTTGTATGGAATATTAAGCAATAAATTGGGATGGTTTGGGTAGCATTTGCTAAGAACATTCAAAGGCCTTGTAACATAGGCGCCAGGCAAAGTTGTAATAGTCAAATCCAGTAATTTGTTGTCACAGTTATTAATACAATTTACCTGATATAGATTGTTCATACTTAAAAAGTCAACAAAATAATGTCCAAGAGAATTATCATAATTGGAGGGAATAAGGTAATTACAGTCTGCCTTGGCGTTCCACGTAATGAAGCCTAGGTTAAAATCACCCAAAATTACCAGGTCATCAGTGTGATGATTAGTAACATAGTCTACTTTTTCAAGAAACATTGACAATGCGTCCAACTTTACAGGTGGGGGCAAATAGACCACACAGATTGCTAGTTTCCTTACTTTAGTACCAATTTGTAGCTCCAAAATGACCCACAAGTCTTCCAACCCACTTTCCCAGCTGGTAACTCTAGCTGAAGGTATGTCATTAGAGACAGCCAACATCACCCCACCTCCATCTTTTTTTTTGTTTAGGGTGTTGTGACGGTCTCTACGATAGAGTGTGTATCGATCATCTATCAATTCGCTGTCACAAATTTTGGGGTTAAGCCATGTTTCCGTAAGAGCAATTACACTGTAATTGGAAGTTTGTATACTTTTAAAGAGATCATTAGTTTTTGTTCTTAGCCCTTGAACGTTTTGGTAATAAATATCAAGCATTGCGACTTAAGTGGTACCAATACACTTCAACAATATCTGATTTAAGGACTTACTACACCTAGACTATAAGGTTCAAACTGTCAAGATTTTTGATCAGAATAGACTGGAACTCAACTTCCTTTCGAACAAAAATACGCCCATTACGTACCCAAACGAATTTATATGACATTTCTTTGGCTTTTTTCCGTGTGGCGGCGTGCAATGACTTTGTTACGGTTGTGGATCGGTGGTAAAACAACACGAGTTGAGCAAATGATTTATTTGTAAAACTGTCGGGTTGGTTGCAAATTTTAGGTTAAGGAAGCGCGCGTTGTCCGTCGCGTTAGAAAAGGCACTGCTCCTGCGAAATCAAAATGGCGGTTCGTAACTCCCCCTCCCGGACCCCGCGCACTTCCTTTTACAATTACGTTATGTTACATGACTTTTATTGCGTCACTAACACGCCCCACCCCAGTGCTGCCTCAGCAGCACTCACCATCAACTGGTATTCGAGCGATACGAGTGACCGGTCTAATTAAAAGTCCTGATTTAGTCTTTACACGAATCATTCTGACTCGGTTGTCTTTTCCGGGGATCACTTCCTGAATTATACCCTTGGGCCAAGAGTTCCGGGGACTGTCAGGGTCCACAATAAGAACGAAGTCACCTTCTTTTAAATTTGCATGTTCCTCTTGCCATTTCTTGCGAGGTACCAAGTCCGGCAGTACTTCCTTGATCCATCTGCGCCAGTACATGTCAGCTAATCTTTGTGAAATTCGCCATTGTTTTCGCAAGTAACCGTCTGAGTCATCAAATTTTCCGATGTGAGGTAAGCCGGACGATGAGCCCAGCAAGAAATGATTAGGAGTTAACGTTTCAGGATCGTTTGGATTTACAGATACGTGAGTTAACGGCCGGCTGTTCACCATATTCTCCACTTCTGTCAAGAGCGTGTTTAGAGTTTCATCTCTGGGGGCGCGTTCTTTTAAAATTATTTGAAGGCTGGTTTTTACACTTCTGATGAGCCTTTCCCACGCCCCACCCCAGTGGGGACTCGCGGGCGGTATGAAAGTCCATTTGGTTCCGCGATTTAAGGCCTCATCTTTCAGCACTTCTTCGTCTAGTTCTTTTATTTTTTCGCGACGTCTCCCCACCGTGACTTCCATGGGGCCAAACAAATCCACACCGCAGTAAGTGAATGGCCGTTCATGATGGGCCAGTCGAGCGCCGGGTAAGTCTCCCATTTTTGGTACTTCTGGTTTGGATTTTCTTATTCTGCAAGTTGAACATTTAGATGTTACATGTTTTATGGTAGGTCTAAGTCTAGTGATCCAGTATCTTTGCTTGACTTCGTTTACAACTGTTTCTTGATTTCCGTGTGCGTAGTAGTAATGATAATACTTAACGATCAATCTCGCAACGTAACTTCTTCCATCTAAAATTACAGGGTTTTTTGTTTCAGGTAGAATGCCAGAAGCAGCTCCAATGCGGCCACCGACGTGCAGGACTCCGTCTTCGTCCAGGTAAGGAGACAAGGTAAGTAGGTTACTTGTTTTAGGTACACATCTGTTTTTCTTTATTTCAGTTAACTCCTCACTAAATGATTCAGCTTGTGATTTCTTTAATAATAATATTTCAGCCTTCTTCATAGTGTCGTCGAACTCACAAGTAAGCTTCTTGCATTTATTTATAAACTTGAGTACCAAAGAAGCCGAGCGACGTAAGCGAAGCCAGGAACTAAATCGAGTAGCATCAGGAACGGGTAAGTTCATTTCTTCAGTTATTCTTATTAAATTAATACACTCTAGTAGCGTTTGTTTTCTTTCAACAGATATGACGTCATGCGGCCATTCGTCTTCTTTGCATCGTAAAAATGTAGGTCCGTATATCCATTCATCTGGCAGGACGGGGCAGATGTAGTTTTCTCTCGTAGCAATATCAGCTACGTTTAGCTTTGTAGGCACGTATCGCCATTCATTCATCTGCGTTAGCTCATCTATTTCGCCTAAACGGTTAGCTACGTACACTTTATAGTCGCGAGCATTATTTCTTATCCAGTGTAGCACTGTGGTCGAGTCACTCCAGAATATCCGTTTCTCGGGCTTTATAGTATGTTCTCTAGTGACTGAGTCTGCTAGTCTAGCCGCTAGTACAGCAGCTTGAAGTTCCAAGCGTGGAATAGTTATCGGTTTGTTTCCTACAACCCGACATTTACTCGCGATGAATGCTACGCGTACATTATCTTTCTCGTCATTCCACCGCCAGTACGCGACGGCGCAGTATGCTTTACTAGACGCATCACAAAATACATGCATCTGTAGTGTAGGTGTCTATAACTACTTTGAGTAACAATCTTTCGGTCATTGATATTGCAACAGCTGTGCGTCGTAGCACTCGTAGCCGATGTCGCGTCTGCTACGTTCGTAGCAATATTCGTAGCACTCGTAGGCGTGGCGCTTGAGGTGGATGGCGGGGAGATATTTTTTATCTCACTCATTCCTGTGGTAGCGGCCGGATAGTGCCTCGGCAACGTAACATCTTGTAATGATTTTAATAAACTAATCCATTTTGACCATTTGACGAACACTGTATCGGATATATGATCATCCCAACTGATTTTTAATTTCCATGAGTCCTGTAATATTATTTTTCCATTGATAGTGTACGGTGCTAGAATGAGAGAGATACGTCAAAAATTTACATGATCACGCGTAACATTTCCCTTTTGGTAGGCTTTTGTGTCCCATTTAAAATACTTTCCGGTATCCGCTTGAAAGATACGTCGAATCTTAGAGTATCGTCACTTGGATGCCAAATTAATCCAAGCGTGCGTTCGCCTTCGTACTGTTGGCCTATTTTAAACTTGACGGCCGCGTCGCCTAGTAAATCTTTAGGTAGGCTCGCAAGTACTTGTTTACTGTTGCTCGTCCAATTCCGCATCTCGAACCCGCCTTTTTGGTGGATGGACATGACGTCATGGATCAGTTGTATCGCGGTCACTTCGTTAGGTAGGCTGTCTATATAATCATCCATATAGTGACTTTAATGTATAGCAAAAGCCGCGGCGGGCATTGATGACTCGTACTGCTTCGCGTTTTTGTTTTTTACAAATTGGGCTATAAAAGGCGAGCAATTAGCACCAAAAATTAGAGACGTCATCACGTAGGTGTTTATAGGTCCTTCTGGTTCTTCTCTATACAGAAATCGGAAAGCATCCTGGTCTTCTGGTCGAATTTTTACTCTGAGGAACATATCTTTAATATCTCCGGATACGGCTACTCGGTTTTCTCTAAATCGCAACATAATACCGAATAACGACATAAGTAGGTCAGGGCCTTTTAAAAGGTAATCGTTAAGACATGACCCATTTGTTTTGGCTGCTGCGTCAAACACTAAACGCAGTTTCTTTTTGTTGGGGTTATCGACCCCAAAGTGAGGCAAGTACCAAGTTCTCGGCGGCGTAACATTTGAGTTGTTACATCTTTCTGCGTAATTATTATTAAATAGATGTCGTATGCGTTCTTCGTATCTTTTCGCATATTCTTTGCTTCTTTTTAGTTTGAGTTCTACTCCTTTCAGTCTACACAGAGCCGATGGGTACGAGTCCGGCATCACAGATTTCTCGTCTCGCCAAGGTAAGCCGACAGGCCATTGACCTTTGATGAGTACCGAAGTTCGTTCTAAACATTCTTCAGCGCGTAAGTTCTCCGAGTTCTCTCTTGGCTTCCCAGATACGCCCATGGACTCGATTGAGAACGACCTTCGTACCTCCTCCTGGATCTCTTGCAGTATGCGTTCTGTTTCTATAATGTCACTGGAGACAAACAATGAGGAGTGACGTATAGCAGAATCAGGTAAGTAAACGTTGGGCACCCTTCCATGCAGGCACCAGCCCAGGGGAGTCCGGGTGGCACAGGGTTCATCAGGTCTACCCACCCTCATTTCCAAAGGTAAGAGAAGGTGACAATTATCTTGTCCAATTAAGACTTGTGGTTGTAGTTGTGTTTTTGTGCATAAATTATGGCTGACGTCACATAGGTGCGAGTAGTTTAAGGTATTTACTGCAGATAAACTTTGTGGTAGGTTTAATTCTTTAACAATTCGTGTATCGATTGTAAACATCTTGTTATCAACACCACACAATGTCACCTTAGCGCGCTGTGCATTGCACACCAGTTCGGTGTCGTTCCACGCGCCACACACTCGAAGGCATTCCCGGCGGCCGCGCAGCCCCACCTTTTCCGCCAGCGAAGCGCTAACCAACGACACAGTCGAGCCGTCGTCCAGCAGCGCGGTCGTGCTCACGCTTCCGTTGGGTCCGTGAATGTTTATAGGTACAATTTTCAACATTACGGAACAGCTGACATTAATATTTGTTATTGTTTCGGATGGAACTTCAGTATGGGGTGGAACTTCGGGTTGTACCGCTGACACGGTTTCACTGTTGTCTTGACGGGGCACATAATGTAATAATCGGTGATGACATTGTCCACAATTGTTTACGTCACAGCTAGGAGCTGTGCACGTGTCCCTGCGATGATGCGCTATCAAACACTTATAACAAATACCGTTACGCTTTACGTGCAGCCATCTGTCCTTTCGTAATGATTTTTTAAACTTTTTACACTCAGTTAATTTGTGACTACCGGTACGACAATAACGACACTTTTCTTCACTTTGTACATCTTGCACTAGAACAGTTTGTATATTGTTCACTTTATCACTTTGTTTACGTCTGTAATTGTCCGTTGTAGGTTGTAATAAAGTAGCACTACAGGTTGATATTTTCACAGCTTCTTCGGTGAGGAAATCTGACAGCACGTCCAGTCTAGGTTTTGGTAATTCGGTGGTGATAAACGGGTAACTATAGTCTGTCCATTTCGCGAGCAGGGTAGTAGGTAGCTTGAACAAGATAATGTTAGCTACTTCCATGCCTTGTAGGTATTCATGGCGGCCAAGGGCTCGTACAGCTGCGACGTAGTTCTTTATCTTGACAGAAAAGGGTACTATTTCTCGATGGTAATCTGTAGGCAGGTTGTTCATCTTTTTAATGTCTGACACGATGCGGGAAAGAATGACGTCAACGTTTCCGAATTGCAGTTTCAACGTGGAAATGACGTCTGCAGATGAAGCACCACTGATAAGCAGGCCAGATACGGCTTCTTGAGCGGCGCCGCGTAGACATTTACGTAATCGCCAAAGGTTTTCTTTATCGGTGAAATTACAGATCGCTGTGGATTCCAGATAAGCTTGCTCGAAATGGAGCCACTCTTTTGGGTCGCCGCTGAAACTAGGGAGGTCTTTCGGTGTGCTGAGACGGCTTATTAGTTTAGTATTTTGCTGGACGGCGGACGACGTGACGAGTTCTTTGATTGCGCTCGCAAGCTGTTGAACTGCTCCTTCTGTGTCGGCCGGGTTCGTGTGCGACTTGTGTGTATCAATGTCAAGCTGCTGTAGTTCTTGTTGACTACGCTCCAACCACTTTTCAATGTCGCCCGCGCCGTTATTTTGCTCCGATGTTTCTGATGGTGGACTGTATTCTTCTTCGAGTTCTGCTAGGTCCGCCGCTAATTTCCTATCGATGAGTTCCATTTCAATACGCGCCTTCGCCTGGGCTGCTTCTAGTTCCAGTCTCTTTTTCTGAGCTTGGATCGATTGTGATGATGACGGTTTCTTGGACTTGACCGATTGACGTGATGTATGTGAAGGCGGATTTTGTTTTCCGGTTCGTTCCGGTTTCACTACACTCGCGGCACAAGAACTTTTCACTTTAAGTTCATCATCCTTTTTCTTTACTGGTGTAGGCGTTGGCATTTCCTGTGCTCCGGTTACCGACTGTAGTTTTGCCTCCAACTCCTCCTTTTCTTTCATTTTGCTGGTGGTACTGCGGGTGTTTACCATGTTTCTCCTCGGCGGCGGAGTATTAAACATTCGCGATCTGGCTCGAAGACCACTGTTACGGTTGTGGATCGGTGGTAAAACAACACGAGTTGAGCAAATGATTTATTTGTAAAACTGTCGGGTTGGTTGCAAATTTTAGGTTAAGGAAGCGCGCGTTGTCCGTCGCGTTAGAAAAGGCACTGCTCCTGCGAAATCAAAATGGCGGTTCGTAACTCCCCCTCCCGGACCCCGCGCACTTCCTTTTACAATTACGTTATGTTACATGACTTTTATTGCGTCACTAACAGACTTGTTTGCGGGAGTTAAGTGTTCAGACACAAAAACTGGCTGTCTTGGACCCCCTATACCAAGATGCTGAGTATACAGTTTACCATCTGGATTTTTCTTATTGAACTTTGTAGTTGCAGCGAGAATAGTATCACGATGGCGTGCGGTTCGCAATTTGACTATAACTGGTCGAGGCCTGTCATTATCATTCGACATTTTAGCAACCCTCGTTGCGTACTGAATATCACCATCGGAAAGGGGACTCTCTACAATTTTTGACAGTTGTAAAACTGTATTTACTAAATTTTCAGAGCGATACTCTGGAACACCATTGATTTCTATATTTGAGTCACGCATGTGGAGTTCTACTGTATTCAGTCTTACAGTCAGATCTTTAACTGTAGATTTCAGCAACTCATTTTCATGCTTGAGGTCATTAATTATACCTGTTTTTTCCTTAAAGTCCGCTTTAATTTCCTCGAATTTCACGTTCATGAATTCTAGCGACTCCTGAAAGGAATCTATCTTCTTGAGAATGTTGCTGAATTCAGTCTTCACTAGTTTTTCATGACTCAACTTTAGGGCGATGGTGATCTCTTGTTGCAAGATCTCGCGTAGACTTCCTTCTGTAACCAATGTTTGAGGGCCATGGGATTTAAAAGCCGATTTAACTTCTACGGTGCTCGATTGTCCGGCAATTTCAAGCTCCTCAGTCTTGTGGACCGACTTTGGTGGTGACTGCGTCTGCAACTTCGACGGCGACAACTGCGATGATTTTGATTGAAATTGTTTTTGCGATTGTTTTGACGCTTGTTTCTGCAGTGGTTTTGTCGGTGGTCTCTGCGATGGCTTCGGTGGTGATTTTGTGGGCTTTTTCCGAACAGTAATGTTGGGGTCTCCATGTATATCCTCCACCTGGCTCTTGCCTGCCGAGCATGAAGTCAGACGCACAGGGGTGTTAATGTTGCCCCTTTTAGGTTCTTTGCTGCAGCATTCAGGACACTTCCAAGAGTTTTTGAGGTTAGTGTCCATAAGTTCGTAACTATTGGAGGACACATTGGCACAAACCAGGTCATATTTGGATTCGCAACTGTAGCATTTAAGATATACCCCACTGCTAAGCATGGTACGACAGCCGGCGCATTCACTGGTTGATGCCATTGCTGTGTGATTCCTTTAAAAAATGTTTCAAAATATGATAAAGCAATCTCTTGATACTGCCAAAAATGAGTGAAGAACTTCGAATTAAAATTGTAATCGTAAAAGAAAATGTGAAGAAACTTTTAAAAATCCAAAAAGAGCATATGACGAACTGCGGGATAGAACTCGAGACGCTTCGCGCATCATTCAAAGTTGACGGCTGTTTATCAAACTCGACTATTAGTACCACTGTCTAATTTTCCAAAATAACATACTGTTACTGGCATAAACGTCGATGATAAATATGTGCTGGTGGGTAGGTCCAAATTAATCAATTATTCTCCTTTTTTTTTTTCGTTCACTTGCTCTTTGGGTATTTCCACAATAAACACAAATTTCAGAGTATCTTTGTTCTTCTTTTTTTCTTTTTCCTGTTTTCTTCTCACTATAAGTTCGTTTAGTTGTCCTGAATGGCTTCGCAATATAAATATATTATGATTCTTAATGTTTTGGTCACACTGTAGGTACTTTTTAAATAGCGTCTTCCTAAGATCACAATTGTTGTAATTTACACTTAATGCATTATGGAAATAACAGTTACACGAACAGTCGTCGTTTTAAAGTGTACTTTAACACTATTTTACAACTATATTGCGCGCACATATATTTTACAGTAATTTTTAATCACGGAGTCTATGTTTACGTACTGGCAGCGCCATCTGAAGTGAGATCCCTTAATATCATCCGATCGTGGTAAACTTATTAGACTTTCAACCACCCTAGATACAACCCAGTCAGAACATCGTTATAACAGAACGGGGTTCAAATTCTATGACAACGTGCTGTCAGCTAATCCAATGTGTTCATAACGTTGGTAATCTGCGAGATATCTACAGTTTGACTATCGAGGCATAATGTTGTTAGAATGTTAGTGTGTTGTTTATATTCTTGGGGATGATGTAACATTATGGCATGGCTGTTCGATTTTATTAAATTACTAGCACTTCACTTGGCCCGTGACTGCGTCTGTGCATATTTAGTACAAATAATTTCCACCTTCGTTTCACCCCCTTAGTGGTAGAGTTCCGGAATTTGTTCGAAAGAACCCCCGCGGCCCTGAAACGCAAAGGGCACAGAACGGGTTTTAGTCAGTAAGAGTCTAACACTCGCTCCCGCTCTGCCCAGAGCGGGAAAAGTCATTTGATGATTACCCATCCAAAAAAAGGGGTAGAGTAGAGTAGGCGTAAAACCCGTTCTTAGTGGATGTCTACACCCTATAAGGAACCTGCCAGGTGTTAAAGTTTCTGAGATTTTGTTATTAATCAGTGAGTGGTATTTCGCTTTTATCATAGAAGATTGCGCTATATCTGTATTTCTAATACTGTGAATATAAAATAGAATATTTGTGCATGTCGTCAAAATAATCTAGGCAAGAATACTATTATTATGGATTTCCAGGGTTTAGGATTTAATAATAAAAATCGAATGAACCCAGATGGCACATAACAGACCCTAAGCTTGAAAAAAAAAGAAGAAGGGAAAGTATTTGCTGTCACAAAACAAGATAAGGCATACATCCAAGTCAAAGAGATAAATCTAAAAAAAAAAATATTTCCATCAATATATTATCCAGTTTACAACCGACCTTTCAGACAGCCGCTAAACTAAACACATAGTAAAGATATCAGCGCTAAACGCGCGTATTCGTGGCGGTTACGCGGCGGTCACGCGGGCACGTGCACAAACATGCATTAGCATAATCAAACGTGGAGCTGCGTGTGACAGAACGCGCACTAGCGAGGGAAAACGCTGCGTTTTAACTGCGTTTCATTTATTGAGATGTTAGAGATTCAATGAATGTGCCTTGCTTTCTCATTATTTATTTATTTGGATAAATATATAGACAAAGGATAAATAAATAAAGGATACACAGTTATAACATCAGTTTCAGTGTTACAAGTGGTTACTTTACGTTTACTCCTTCAGTTATAGGAGACCACAGCATGCACAATCATACCACTAGGTTTACATAATAAAATAATACATAATACTTTCCTGAACTATTTTGGGGTCGGTTTACAGGCTTACTGAATACATCTGAATACTACATCTAAGTATTTACTTGGAGCGACAGCCGATCTGACTTCCACTATTCATTAGATCACTCACGCTGACATAACTTATTGACACAATTTTCTGGCTTCTGACTATCAGTAACAATTGTCAAAGATCTTCAAAGTAGAGCGGAGATTAAAAGCTTAACGTGTTGCCTTAGCCACAGAGGATTCTCGATACATAATAGATGGACTTAGCTGGGCGTCACTTAACTATGTAGTACTATGTATACTATTGTATATATTTACGTACTACTATGGAAGACTTACAGCTAAACGAAATAGAATAAAATATACTAAGTGACACTGACAGCTAATTCCAAGTCGTCTTTTATAGAAAACAGTTTGACAAATATGGTGTGAACAACACAGTACTGCCCACACAGAAAAAGAAAAATAAACAGGTAAACATCAAAAACTTAAACTAGAAACAATATAATTCATTATGCACTAGAAGTTACAACGACCGATGTTACACTTATTTATTTTTATTTACTTTATGGCACTTCAACGACTTACTCACTAAAACATACAAACATACAGCACTCTCAGAATGAGAAAGGGACAAGTAAGACAGAATTCTAGAATTAAAGTTATTCAAATTATTTTAAAAATTATAAATTAAATTATTAATTAAATTAAAAATAATTCATCAAATCAGATTAAAAAATATAAATTATTTAATTTATATATTTTAATCTGATTTGATGAAAAATTGAATAACTTGGCTGCGTTCACTAAGTACTTGACCTACCAAATACACCTACTAGATATACCTTAAATTATATCTTCAATTATGTAAATATATAGGGATAGAAATCGTGCTGTTTACACAGTTTGGTTGCACGCACAGTAAACGAATTCTGCCTGTAATATGACGATATTATCAAATGGCGCTGTCATAGTGACAATCTCGTGGTTAATTTGTAACTGTCAGTTTTTTTTAATTAGCAGCGTTATTTCCACTCAGTGCATCCTAAAACCCCAGCTTGAGACTATGCATCGTCTACCCAGTAAACTATAAAGGGTAAAAACATAAATTATCCACTTAACATATTTCTCAGAAATTGTTTAGTTTTTACTTAACTTCATGTGAGGATCTGAAGGATAAAAGACAAGGCGACGTGACTTCTTTACTGTTTTTTTCCTTCGTCTATTTTCTTGAGCTTTAGGGTTTGTAAGAAGATAGAATTGAATCGAGAGGTTATTAAATTAGATTGAGGTTAAGGGTATTTTTGGTCCCAAAGTTCTGTTAGTATGAGAGTCGTCTAAGCTTTTAGGCTAATAAATAATTATGTCAATGGCTGCTTGATTTCTGAAGTCTTTCAATATGGAATTATGAGACAAATAGATTGGGCAACCTTTATTTCGGGCGTAGACTCGTATTGAGTGAGTAGGAATGTTATTAAACCTTTTATTTTTAACCGACTTCTAAAAAAGGAGGAGGTTCTCAATTCGGATGTTTGTATGTTTTTTTTTAATGTTTGTTCGCGCATAACTCCGTCGCTTGCCAACCGATTTGAAAAATTCTTTTTTTGTTGGAAAGGGTATATATACTTCCCAAATGGTCCCATGAAAATTTTATCGAAATCGAACTAGCGGTTTTTTTGTTAATTTCAATAAATGTCAAAGTCAAAGTCAAAGTCAATTCATTTATTTCAACTAGACCATTAACGGCACTTTTGAACGTCAAACATTTGAAAATAAAAATATTATAGTGACTCTAGTTGTCCATTCGCAAAAAGTAGATACTTATGGAGAATGATAGCAAATCGGTCGGGATAGCTGAAATCGCATGTTTGTTTATTGTTTACACCAATTTATACCACTTACGCTGTGATGGGTATGTTTAGCTGGGAGTGAACCACTAAAAAGTGAAAAATAAAAAAACTTTTTACAAAAAATAAAACCGTTTTCTAAACAAAAATGCCAAAAAGTATAAAATAACTTTAATTTCGGAAGTCGATGTATTCAACAACAAAAAAGCAACCAAAAACACCGAGTTCCGAAATTAAAGTTATTTTATACTTTTTGGTATTTTTGTTTAGAAGTCGGTTTTATTTTTTGTAAAACGTTTTATTGTAACCTATTCAAACCCCAAGTTATAGCTAGAAAGGGGTGGAGGAGCTGGGCCTGCGGATGGCGAGAGCAACCAGGCCCGGGTCGAAAGCGCGCCGTGTTCCACGCGCGCCTCAAGTTGCTGTCAGCAATGAAGACGGGGCCCCATAAGGTCAGTGCCTGCTAGGGTCGCGGTATTAGTTCGTAAGAGGGCCGTGACCCTGAAACATTGATTTATAATCCACCTTCCCAGTCTTTTTATTATAGCTTTTATTTAATTTGCAATGTATGTATGTTTGTCCGGGTGAAATCTTATAACTCAATTTTGAAGCAGATATATTCAACCAATTGACATTAAATTTTGTATACAAGTTCAATTTCGATGACAATGTGGTTTTTAAAAGCTTTTAAAAGCTTGTCGCGAGATTTACTTGTCCAGATAAAAAAGTGAATTAAATAACTTGATGTTTTCAAATTACATAAGTAAATACGATTACTTAAATCTCGCAACAAGCAAGTTTTTATATTATGTAAATTATGTAACGGCTTTATAAATAGATAATAAGAGTTTTAAAGTATTTTTTTTGTTTTAACGCATTCAAACAATATAAAAAGCTTGTTTTTAAAAAAATGTTTCTTCTCAACCATAATTTGGTTGGCTTTAAGTCCAAAAACAAGTATTTTAAATGGAGTAGATGGTCGATGGCGCAGATTAGTATGTATGTGTTAGAGTAGAGACCGCGTTTAAGCAAAAGTCCTGCAGCACGATGGATCGATGATTTCAAGAAGGCTTAAGTTCAGCAGTGGACGCCAATTGGATGATACATTAACACGGATTAGCTGCCTATTTGTAACCTTGTAACTATTAGACCGCTCAATACTTCTAGGGGCAAAACTGGATTCAGATTTTCGACTTCAAATGAATATCAATAAAGATCTGCCAATGTCAGCCAGGAGAAATAGCTTATAATGCTTTCTCAGGCACAAAGAAAACTTGGTGTGTAATGAATCATCACCAATCTCAAAACTAACTGCAGCTAGAATTGCTTAGCCTTGGAAATCAAACTGGGTCACTGGTATATTTAGCCACGAATTGTTGTGCGTAATACATAGTTAAGGAAACTAAAACATTAGACGCAACGCAAATCCTTATTCTTTTAATAAAATCGAAAGAAAATTAAACGTAACCCTAAACAGCGAGGTATATGTCCGTCGATCAATTTGCCCGTCGGGAAGCGTGTCCGAAGGCCATCAAAACAAATGCTACAATTTATTTGATACATTTTCTATTACGCACGTACATCTGAAGATGTTTCGCCGAAATTTTCTAGCCTCGTGGATATAGTAATTTAATTTTCCTCGCCTTTTTAGATGGATTTTCTTGGGTAAGGATGGGTTTTAGTCGATTGGTAAATGTTTTTGGTTTCATTCGGATCCTTTGAAGACATTTATTGAGTGAAACGTCGACGGAATTCAATGTTCTGAGAAAATCATCAATCAAAATCAACAGACATTTGTTTAAAATAGGCTCAGAATCAGCATTTTTTTCAACGGCATAACTTATAATTATTAAGATAGTCCCCCAAAACGCCCGTCCATCACCAATTCCTAGTATTAAAGGCTGCCTTACTTACATGTCTTGCTAGTGAGTTATACTAAGGAACCTCTTAGTCTGATCTTTTGTGAAATTGGCAATTAGCGATAATTGTATTTTCATCTCAAAGAAGAAAGAAAAAGACAATTACAACAACCCGCGTTGTTTCCGTTCCCATGGCAATACGGAGATAAAGTATAGCCTATGACACTCCACAATAACGTAGCTTTCTAATGAAGAAATAATTTTCAGTAGTAAAATCGGTTCAGTAGATCCAGAGATTACCCCTTACAACGTCACAAACTCACAAACGTTACATCTTTATAATTTTAGTATAGACTAGCTGACCCCCGCAACTTCGTTTGTGTCACATTTTTTATGACTTCTCTACTCCAATTATCTATATATAGCCTTCCTTGGTAAATAGGCTATCTAACACTGAAAGAATTTTTCAAATCGGACCAGGAGTTCCTGAGATTAGCGCGTTCAAGCAAACAAACAAATTCATATATTAGTATAGATGATGTAGTATCTGCAATCGCACAGCTTAACTCAAAAAGAAACCATTACAGTCTTATTTGGGTCAGCCCAGCACTATCAGGTAAAATTACTATATTTTTTTTAAATTAAATTATTTGCTCAGACTACATTTAGTCTGAGCAAATACACACACACACACACACACACTACACACAACACACACACACACACACCACCACTAAATTTAGTCTGTGTATTTTTTTTTTGTAACATTCTTGTGGACCATTGTCCACAAGCATGTTACAAAAAAAAAACAAAAAAAAATTGGTGTCTATAGCATACAGTCAACTCCTTCCTAGCAATATCACATTCCACAATCCATCAATCGTTTGACCAAAATACACGTGTCCAATATTTGTATGCCCTTACCAATTATTTCACAAACATAGACCAACAAACATCTGTGGTGGCCATAAACGTTCATTCAGAGCCTCTGTTGATTCATGTAAATTGCGAACATATGGACAAACAACAAGGAATCTATCTCAAGTTGGAATCTAACCGAAATGGACCACGGGACGGTATGCTCTTCAAGTCAAGTGATCTTTGGTTAGATGTAGATGCTGCGTAGATTGTTCGATAGCAATCGGGCGTGTATGGAACTGTTTCTGGTCGAATAATCTCTAAAGATCTACTAACATAGTATTGTGTGTGTAATGTAGGATTGTGTTTCAACTAAAACATATGTACGCACTCTCAGAATTAAAGGGGCTTAACTCAAAATTCCAGTTACTTATAATTTAGCTATATAATGAACGTAGTAAACGTACTCTAAAAGCCAGTGATGAAAAAGATTCCACAATATGACTCAGTTTATACATAGGTCTTGCGAGATATTTGTTTTTTTACCCAACACTTTTTAAAGATTTTAATTCTTGCACATTTGCCAAAAATTACAATTTTCGAGTTAGGTCCCTTTAATTCTAAAGGTGTGATTACCATACATGATCCCATTTTTCTTTGGATGGAAAATCATCACATGACTTCTCTTGTTCTAGGCGGAGAGGAAGGGAGTATCAGATTCTTACTGACTAAAACCCACCCGTGATCCTTCTTGATTTTATTAAGGTATGAAGCTAGAATGTTGCGCGGTGACTCTTTCGAACAAATTCCGCACCACCATACATGATCACTTTGTCTGAAATTTTGAAGAAAAATATGCATGTTTCGATATATTGCTCTAATTTTACATCTCACTCTTTGTATAAATAATTAATTTTCCGTGACCAGAACAAAAGACTACGCTTCTTGCACGTTCATCTCCGTAGAGATCCAAAAGACAGAAAAACACATAGAATCTCTTTGAATGACCGACATTGACAGTTCAAAAATGATTCAATTGAAATAAATGCTCGAAATTTTATTTTATTTCGTAGATATACGAATTTACAAGACCCTTTTATCATTCTATTTTTAAACGCTCAACATTCTAAGCTCTCCTCACACCTTAAATAATTTAAGAGTAGCTATATAATGAACGTAACAAACGTATTCTAAAAGCCAGTGATGAAAAAGATTCCACAATATGACTGGGAAAGGGGCAGTTTATACATAGGTCTCGCGAGATATTTGTTTTTTTACCCAACACTTTTTAAAGATTTTAATTCTTGCACATTTGCCAAAAATTACAATTTTCGAGTTAGGTCCCTTTAATTCTAAAGGTGTGATTACCATACATGATCCCATTTTTCTTTGGATGGAAAATCATCACATGACTTCTCTTGTTCTAGGCGGAGAGGAAGGGAGTATCAGATTCTTACTGACTAAAACCCACCCGTGATCCTTCTTGATTTTATTAAGGTATGAAGCTAGAATGTTGCGCGGTGACTCTTTCGAACAAATTCCGCACCACCATACATGATCACTTTGTCTGAAATTTTGAAGAAAAATATGCATGTTTCGATATATTGCTCTAATTTTGCATCTCACTCTTTGTATAAATAATTAATTTTCCGTGACCAGAACAAAAGACTACGCTTCTTGCACGTTCATCTCCGTAGAGATCCAAAAGACAGAAAAACACATAGAATCTCTTTGAATGACCGACATTGACAGTTCAAAAATGATTCAATTGAAATAAATGCTCGAAATTTTATTTTATTTCGTAGATATACGAATTTACAAGACCCTTTTATCATTCTATTTTTAAACGCTCAACATTCTAAGCTCTCCTCACACCTTAATAAAATTCTCAAGCACACTCACTCACGAACTCACGGAGAAACCCAGAATTGTTTTAGAACGCAAGGCAACCGTTTCTTTCCATCTCTAAGCCACAATTCGTACGTGATCGGACGACCACGGCCGGCGCTGAACGGAAAACTAAGAAAAGAAAGAAAGAAAATAATTCAGAGGTAATCATGTAACTGGCGAGATAATAACGGGTCTTTTGGGTCGAATGATAAATTGAAAAGGACCACGTTTGTGTAAATTTCTTTTCGTAGATTCGGGACGATGTTTTTTTTGTCCATGTGTGAAAAATGTGAACGTGATTATGGCCGTTTTGTATCACGTAGATGGATACAGTTATCTTTGAAATGTTACGTGATTTATTTGCGAGGTGATTGCTGTAAAAATAACATCACTATTCTTAAAGGTTTTAGACCTTAATCAAGTGACATTTTATCAATAGCTAGCAGTGCCCCGCGGTTTCACTTGCATAATTCCCGTTACCGTGGGATTAAATATAGCCTATTTTGCTTGCTAATGATGTAGCTTTCTATTGATGAAAAAATGGTTAAAATAGGTTCAGTAATTTTGGAGTTTATTCGGTAGAAACAAACCAAAAAATCGATCCTCTTTATAATAAATTAGTATGGATATCGTTGTCAAATAGTTAAAACAAAATCAAATTGACACTAACCTTGTCATATTCCCTTACAGCATGTCAAAAACACACTTTTCACAGTCTTCATCGCTGACAGAATATTAGGTATAGATCTTGAGGTCCTGTAAACGTGCTGCAGCAGAAGAAGATGCCCCGGGCGTCGGGAGTCGCAGGGCCATTCCCGGCCATCACTGACGCGGGCCTGCGGATGGCGAGCTATGGGTGGCTCGCCGTCCGATAGCAACCAGGCCCGGGTCGACAGCGCGTCGTGTTCTACGTGCATCTCAGAGATGTCAGCAAAGAAGACGGGGCCCCATAGGATCAGTGCCTTCCAGGAATGCGGATCTTTTTCGAAAGAGTCACCGCGACCCTGGAACGCAATGGACACTAGGAGGAACAAGGGTGGGTTTTAGTCACTAAGAGTCTGACACTCCCTTCCGCTCCGCCCAGAGCGGAAGTAGTCATTTGAAGATATCCCATCCAGATAAAAGGCCCTTTAAACATAATTTTAATTTTTATCAGTCCCCAGCAAAGGTATACATACATAGTAATTATTTCCACCAAGCAGAACATTCCAGAAATAGTATAATCACAACCAATACTGAAGTCGAAAAATATACAACTCCCAATACAAATCCCCTTTTGATTTCAACCATCTTTCAAAATATTATCGCTCAGAAACTACCTGTTTAATAGACCGCCACCACAATAGTGTCCCAAAGGAAAAGTCACAGGTAACAATGGCCAAATACCTCCCAAATAAATCAAACCTACGGGTCTTACCGAGCATTGTGTCCAGCCGAACACACAGAATTATCATCTTTAAATTCCCATTCCCAAAGCTCATAATTCTATGAAATATTTTACTAGTAGTCGTATTTTGTGTTCAACAATTCAAAGGAATATACGCTGTATTGTTTGCGCAACAAAGGCGGTGTTGCTGTGTGGTGTGAATACATTAATCAGGGAGCCATCAGTTTGACGCACAAAAGCGTCAAATGTTCGTAGTGAATGAATGAAGTAATTTGTTGTAGATATATTTTGAACATAGTGTTTGTTTGTTTTCCTATAGGCTTAATATTGTTATTTGATTAGAATCTGGTACGTCATTGTAATTTACCATTTTGAGTAACGTACGCCGTAATTGTTTCATTACTGCATGTGAAAATGTATTTTCCAATTCATGATGTTCATGGAAAGAATATAGGCATAAGCATTCGCATCGTATGGAGACCACTAAGGCCAGTACCTGCCAGAGATGCGGAGTTTGATCGAAAGAGTCACCGCGACCCTGGAATGCAAAAGGCATTTAGAGGGACAAGAATATTCTCAGTCAGTAAGAGTCTTACACTCCATTCCGCTCCGCCCAGAGCGGAAAAAGTACCACGTCGGCGTCGGTGTCACCACTTTAGCGATTATGCAATATGTGAGAATGTTCCCGGTAATCCCTACTTCGAGTACTTCTTCTCCTGGATCGGGGTTCTGGAGTCAATGAAAATCGAGATGTGTTGACTGAATATATAATATTTCGCGTGATCCCAGAGAGAACCGTTTGCCCGAATCAGTGCGCAGTAACTGTTCGTTCCAAAGCATATATTACACGCGCATACAAATAGGGAACATGCAATATTTTCATCTTTCTTTCATTTAAAAGAATTCCGTGTAAAATAGACCAAACAAAAATTTAAAAAAATAATATACTTTAATGTATTGCCAAAATTGCGATTATAAACTGACTGTTTTTCTTTTCCCGCGAAAATGAATGATGAAGTCACTCCTGTCTGCCAGAGATCATGAACTGTCATGTATTAAAATTTAAGTTCGTCTTTTCGTTGTCATAACACCAGTGACGTCACTAGACGGTGATTGATTACGTTCCGTTTTACGTTATATTAATTCGTAATAGTTGTTAAAAATCAATATTAACTACAGTAAAAAAATTTCAGTGGCTCTTCTTTTATGCTATTTAATCATTTCAATAACAAAATGTTCATGAGTTCTGTAATTGCATCTTCCCTATTTTCTAACCTTGCACTCTGCCTTATATACTTACGTGTGTCCCTACAATACTAAAAAATAAACAAAAACGTTCCCACCGTATTCGCAAAATGTCAAACACATGTTCACCTTTAATATCCTAACATTTTGACGTTGATTTGTCGCTGAGATGAAATTGATTGCTTGTTAAATTTTATGCGGAAATTGGCTTCTAGACAGATGAAAAAAAGGCACTGGCAAAGGAAAATCCTTAGAGTGGCGATTTTTCGTAATTTTCGCACAATGGGTAGCAATAACTGGAACAGATTATTTTTATAATTTTAGCCTTCTACCTGTCTACAAAAAAGTTAAGATTATAATATCTCCACTCCTAGTAAGTACACACTTACACGTACCTAAGCACATATTGAATAAAGAATATTAGATTTAAGATCTAATTAAGCCCTGTCTCTTAATTACGTCATCACTATTTCAGTATCCAAAAGTTCAAACCTGTAATAACAATTTATTCAAATACGTTTAAAATTCATATCGAAAGTTAGAACATACATATTACCGGTTAGTAACTCGAGCCATAACCGTTCAAATACGAATTTAGCAGTAAAAACATATTAATTGATAACATGGCGGGCCAAATCGCCAATTAATTCAACAATTAGAACTTCTAACTGTATTCATAGGGCAAGTACAGTCAGCTTGAAAATTATCTGGCCGATTGTTCTGGCTCATTTGATTTCTAGAATCTAGGGACTACAATTATGAAAAGAAATCTGTGAAAATTATGCTGAGTGCGTATGAAAGTTAGGGATGTTGAATTGGCTAAAAATTAGTAGATGTTCAATTTCATGTCGTTTTTTTTTTTCACAATGATTCTGTTATTACGATTTTTTCACGTGCTTTTATTAGATAATGAATTTTATTAAGCGAATCAATATTTTAATGGTTGATACGTAATTCGAACTTCGAGGTTAAACTACACTTACCAAAGCCGATGCGGCGACGAGTGGTCATCCTTTACATTCCTAATTTCAACTGTGTCTCGAAAAACACGTGGAACCGTTGGTAACTGCTGTCTTTCTAACCCATCGTCTTCGTTAAGAGCAGCTTCTGACTACCAGTGCTAGATATTCTGACATCGGTCTTTCCAAAGGGTGCCCTTTATGGAGGTCAAATAGGTAACGGTTTCACGTAAAATACTGGTATTTAACTGGTATTTAACAATTATAGTGGAAGCCGAACTTAATATAATACTATGTTAAAGTTGGAATTATCTGTTGCGGAATTCGTTCAAAAGAGTCACCGCGGACCTGGAACGCGGCGGGCACTTGGAGGATCACGTGTGGGTTTTAGTCAGTAAGAGTCTGACTAACTTCCGTTCCGCCCAGAGCAGGAGAAGTCATTTGATGATTTCCTGTCCAGAAAAAAATAAGATTAGAATTATCTATCTTTATGGGAAAAGGCTACGTTGTCTGACTGTCATAATGAGATTAATAAGAAGGAAAGAAAAAATAATTCATAAAAGCTAGCATTATGAATTTTAAACTGTGCAGGGCCAAAAAATGTCATTTGAAATTTATTTTGCCTACTCTAACTAGCCATTGACCAATTGGGAATATTCCATTAAAGCCGACTGTACTTTGACTAATATCCGGGTAGGGTGAGCTTAACGCACGCATATGAAATTCAATGAGCTAAGCCGAGCGAATCCGAGCTCAACCGAGAGGAGCCGAAGTGAACCGAACTTAGCCGAGCAGAGCCGAACTGAGCTAGTAACTCTGTATAGTTTTGTTTAAGTTCACATGAGCGGATACTTAGGGAAGTTTCGGACAAGAATGAAGTTTCAAGGGTACCGCATGAAGGCTCCCTCTACTCGTCCGCCTCCTCTCGACTCTGACGACTTGGAGTCCCCGGGAGAGGTACCTCCCGCTGTTGAGGACCAGAGGGCCCAGTTTGCGGAGGTCGTGGAGGCCGCGATCCGCGCTGTGGCCTTCAAGAGGAAGCAGTCCTCGAAGCGGGAGGCCATCAGTGCGGCCAAAGCCTCCATACTGGCGGCAGCGGCGGCCAACGCTGGCGGGACTGCCTCAGACGAGGCGTCGGAGTTGCGGGCGGAGGTCGCCCGCCTCGCGGTTCTTACGGAGCGACTCGTTCAGGAGAATGAGTCGCTCCGGAGGGACCTGGCGGGGATGGCCAGAGCGGCCTCCGTGGAGCCGCGAGGGGGACTGAGTCCGGCAGCGCCGGAGGGGGGCCAAGTGCTGAGCCAGGTGCGGGACCTGGTACGGCAGGAGCTGGCTCCCTTCCGGAGGCAGTTCTCCATGCTGGAGGACATGGTCCGGCGTCCCCCAACAGCGGCAACAGCGGCGACTCAGAGGGCCCCGGGCCAGCAGCAGAAGGCGGCTTCGTACGCGGCCGCCGCGGCTGCCAGCCCGGGAACGTCCGGCAAGGCGAAGGCAAAGGCCAAGGGCGGAGCAGCGCCAGCGCCTGTGGAGCCGGCGGCTGCGACGCCGGCGACGACCAAGTCGGCCCCGGCGAAAAGGGGTGGGAGGAAGGCTCGGGGAGGAGCGGCTAAGGCTGCGGCACCAGTGGTGCCACAGCCGCCCCCACCCCCACCCTCGGACCCTCCTGCGGCCGGGGCCGAGTGGCAGGTTGCTGGCCAGAAGCGGAGGGCCAAAGAGGCGGCCAGGAGGAAGGCGAGGAAGCAGCGGCGTAAGGCCAACGCTATTGCGGCGAGGCTTCGCGCCCCGAAATCCGCGGCTGTAGTGCTCACACTGCAGCCGGAAGCGGAACAGAGGGGCGTGACGTATCTCGCCGTACTGAAGCGGGCGAAGGAGGCGGTGAGCCTCCAAGAGCTGGGCATCAGCGGGGGCATCGGGGTCAGGAGGACCCTAACCGGTGCCCGCAAGCTCGAGCTCGCCGGAGCGGAGAGTGGCCCGTTCGCGGACGCCTTGGCCGAAAAGCTGAGGGCGGTCTTACCCGCGGACGAGGTCCGGGTGTCCAGGCCGACTAAGCGCATCGACATGCGCATAGTGGGCCTGGATGACTCCGTTACGGAGGAGGAAGTTGTGGCCGCCGTCGCCAGGACTGGGGGGTGCTCTGCCGAGCTCGTCAAGGCGGGCACCCTCCGGCCTGACAACACGGGCATGCAAACCCTTGTGGTGAGCTGCCCCGTGACGGCGGCCAGAACTGTGTCGGAGGGCCGAAGGCTCTTGGTGGGATGGGTGTCTGCGCGGGTAAAACTGCTGGAACCCAGGCCTCTGAGGTGCTACCGCTGCCATGTGGGCAACCACACGGGAGCTATGTGCCCCTCGGAGGTGGACCGCAGCGGTCTTTGTTTCCGCTGTGGTCAGCCCGGTCATCGGGCCGGCTCATGTGAGGCCACGCCGCACTGCAGTGCATGTGCGGCTGCTGGCAAGCCGGCCGAGCACTGGGCTGGGGGAAGGGCCTGCGCGCCATCCGCCCCGACCAAGGGCAAGAGGTCTGCCGCCGCCGCCGCCTCTGCCGCCGCCGCGGCTTCCGTCGCCGCTTCTGCCGCTTCTGCTGCGGGTGCTGCGACTCCCAACGCTCGGGAGGGTGCTGAGATGGAGTGCCAGTAATGGTCCCATTTCGGCCTCCTCCAGAGACAAGTCGGCCGCTGTGCTATTGCGCAGTGGCTGATGCCTGGGGACGGTGAGCGTGGGTGGCTCGCCGTCCGATACCAGGTTGAGTCGACGACGCGTTGTGTTCCACGCGCGCCGAAGGAGCCGTCAGCACCAAGGACGGGACCCCATAGGGTCGGTGCCTGCTAGGGTTGCGGGATTTGTTCGAAAGAGTTACCGCGGCCCTGGAACGCATAGGGCACAAGAAGGATCACGGGTGGGTTTTAGTCAGTAAAAGTCTGACACTCCCTACCGCTCCACCCAGGGCGGGAGGGGTCATTTGATGATTTCCCATCCAGGAAAAAAAAAAAAAAAAAAAAGGGTACCGCATGAATAATACATATTTAGCTGTTGATTATTTTAGTCATAAATAATGAAGAAAATATAAATAATATTTGTTGGAATGACAGATTGTTGCATAAAACTACACAACAATGTAATTAAGTTGTTTTGTGTACAGGTTTAACAGAACTCGGGAGGTAGAACAGTTAGTTTAAACTTTGTAAAAAACATGCAAATTTTTAGAGAATGGAAAAAGAACTATTTCATACTTTTACTATCAAGAAACAGACATTCGAGAATTTTCCAACTTACACAAATTATAAATCAAACCCTGCCATAGCTGCATAGTTTGTTTAGTTTGTGCCTTAGTCTGTATTAAGGTTCCTTCTCTGTCTCTATATACACTGTGTATACGTTTCTTATCGCACTCTTCTATTGCAGGTGTACTGGAAGAATTTCTCGTGAGCATTTCTCGTGAGTAACTTATATGGTGTACTTGATGATGGGTTTTCTGTCTATCTATATTAGCTGAAAGAAGTCCAGTGCTGGACATCCCAATCTCCCTGAAGCGTCGCCACAACAACACCACACGTCGTCGTCGTCGTCGTCGTCGTCGTCGTCGTGTTGCATCCATTGGCTACTCGCGACTCAGACTAGGACTCCAAGTCTGCTACTTTTATACAGTTGTCATTCCAAAACGATCCCATTGTCATTTTGATAAAAGTTCGTAATCTGCTAAAGGCATGATGGTCGATCAATGGTGTGTCAATGGTCTCGTAATACTTTTTGATAACCGAGCTATTAAAAGCAATAACTGCACAATGACGTTCTAATGGTAGGTCACTGATCAAACAAACTCTCAAAATTGTAGCAGATTACCGCATACATTTGTCATTATGTACGAGATTATCATTCTATGCCATTTCTTTCAATGGAGTGTCAGTGGTTGACCATTGGAAAGTCATAGTGACGTTTTTATATTAATAGATTACCAAACTTGTTAAAATTGACCATTATGAGATCAGTGATAGACCATTCTGACACTAATGTAATAGCAGACTTGGGGCCCAGGTCATCAGTCCACTTAGGGGAGACTTACTCCAGAACTTTCCGGCCCCATTGACTATCTGTTCTGTGAGCAAATTACTCTGCCCACTGCCACTTTTATCTAAATAATCAAATCATCACATAAATACATTCCGCAGCTGAAATGTTAGAGTTTCAGCGACTATTTCATAGATAATTACATTTCGATAGCACTTCAGCACACTCGCGACTAAACACAGGTAGCATTCGATAGCAACACATTCCATTTTACGATACCTATAATAGAGTTCTGGTAGGGTTGCCAATAAAAGGAATTAAATAGGAAATATTGTTTTTGACAAGTTTCAAAAAGGTCTCGAATTTTTAATATTTATTTTATTATTTATTTATTTATTTACAACGCCATAAACTATCATAACAGGTTTTACCCTAATGCGACAGATAGGAACTTAAACTAAATTAAACTATATACATGCAACCAAATTAGAAAAAAATAATATACACAAATAAAGTTAAAAATAGATATTACTTCGTCTGTAACTTAATATATAAAGTAATACCCTTGCGAATTCACCAAAACAACATGTAAACACATCAATCCGGGTTTGGAGATCATTGATGGTACGAATAGCTAATAATAATAATAATATAATATTGATCCTTCCAATTTTCAAGAACGACGCTGCGAAATATAATAAAATTGTCTGATTGACTGTTTAGTCAACAAATTTATAAAGGATTTTAATAAAAATAAATAAAATACAATCGAGATGTCTCACTTGATGTGACAATAGATTTGCAAAAAATATTGGACACGTTTTTATTTTAGTATTATTATATAGCATTGAAAACTCGTGTACGTTGCTGCAATGTTTACCAGCGACGTGACGTCACCAGACCCCATTCTTGAATTTGGACGCATTTTATCTTTATAATTTTTTTCGATTTGAAATAACAAAAACGTATCCAATATGTTTTGAAAATCTAACTGACGGACTGTATTGAATTATAATTTTTATAACGAGTAAAATACCCAGTTACTTGTTAAAAATATGCGTTTATACTTTTGAAAAAGCTATCTCTAAAATTAGTAATTCGATTTAAAGGTAATTAAAACCAATAAAAAGCTCCACTATCGTTGAATTGTATACTTTACTTTTAATACTGGTCAATGTTTGGGTTTTATTTATTTATTATATACTTTATTGTATTTCAAAAGTAACACAAGTACAGTGTAGTGTAGTGTGTGTGTGAGTAGAGTAGTGGGATAGGCCATGGCACGCGGAAAAATAGTTGACCTTTAGTACGAATAATGAAAAAAGCAAGCTGTAGTAGCTTAGAATGATGAGCTTATGTTGGGGTTGTTATATGTGGTTGTAGTAAGGAGATTAAATAAACAGTCACAGTCTATTCGATATTCACACATACATAATTTAGAACGTGCTATACAAGTTACTGTTTCGGCGCGGCGCAAACGACTGCCCACTAAACCATATGCGCGGGGGAACAATACATTTCGCAGCGCTAGCACTATTGCTGCCTGATGTCCCTACAGCTTATATGAGAACACTTTCTTGCTAACATCTACTCCAAAGGAGACATCCCTAAAAGTGAGTATTCTCTTAACTGATAAAAATCTGAGTTACTGTGAAGTTCGTGTGCCATCGGGACGCTAATGCCGATCGCGCAGTGACGCCGCGGAATTCTAAGTGAGGCACGCAAAAACATTGAGGGCAGGTCACAGTTTATATTGGCATTAGAGAGTTCTGCGTTTTTTGTCGATTTTCTAAATATTTTTTTTTTAGATATATATAATTTATTAGCTTATATGCTCAACCTCAGATTGAATCATCATATTATTTTATGTATATACGTTTTGGGAATACTTTTATTACACTGTTATTTTTAGTAATATGTGGAAAAGTTGTTGATTGTACATTAACCTACTTTATTGTACGAGTCCAAATCGCACTTGCCCGGGTTTTTGTTTTGATAAGAAGATTCGATATAGCAGTATCTCACGACAAACACGTTTATGTACATAAACTTCTAAAGATAAGAAAAGACAGTAGTATTCCTACCTGACATGCGAAACCTTAAAATCTCTGTCTATTTTTTCCGTCGGCTCGTTCCAGAAGCTCGTTTAATTTGCTGAATGATTTACTAGTGTTCGGAGCAAAATCGTCCGTTTTTCCCACGACGGAACGGAGACAGTATATGCGTTTGGGGTGAGAGGATGTTTGTTTGTTTGTGCAAACCAATGTTCCCATTTATCTCCAGTACTACTAGTCCGATTTTCATGTGGTTTTCAGTGATGGGTTCGGATTTGATTGGTGCATGTTCTTAGATAGGTGTTACGGTGACAACTCACCAGGGGGCGCTGCAGTAAACATATGTTTATGCTAAACGAAGGGCTGTAATCACTATCTGCAAACTAGTTCATTGAATGGCAGCCCTGACGGATATTCTTAGGTTACATTAATTTTGTAAGTCGGGGGTTTTTATTAATTATTTAATTCTTTTTCAATTATGTTTTTACCGTCGTGGGTCTTTTCAAAATTTTCAATTTTGCCTTTTATATACTACAGAGTTCAATGTTGATAAACGAAGACGATTTTGCATTTTAAACAAGATCTTTTTCACCCTTGTTGAGCCGAAAGGTAAAGTTGAAATGCTGTTACAGAGATAGCAATCAATTGCTATCTCTTTAAGTGGGAAAAAGTAAGGATGAGGAGTTTTAAGTAGACTGAGTGGATGGAGAAAGTGAAGGAGCGGGTTTTGTACATGCCCATTCAAAGCTGCACCAGCTATGAATGGGCATATTGGTGTGGCCCAGTGTGTACTGTAATTGTCTGCATGGTTTTAATTTACTTATTTTTAAAGAAAGCTTACAGGCTAATTACATTTATATTTTTTTACTTAAGTGATGAAAACTGCTAATCACAAGCTTCCACATATATATATCTAACTACAGATTGAGTTGACATCTTTTAGCTTTATAATAAAGTTAAAAATTAAATTCAGAAAGTATGTTAAGATCAAAATCAAAAGTCATTTATTCAAACTAGGCTGAGAGACAGCACTTTTTGAACATCAAATTTTACATATTGTTAGTCCCCCAAAACGCCCCGTCACCACTTCTTAGTGTTTTAGCTAGGAAGAAGAAGTGTTTAAGTACTACGTTAAATACTGGTATTCAGCTGAATCCGGTATGACTGGAATGACCCCAATGTAGTTGGAAAAAGGCTAGGCAGATGATGAAGCACTACGAACATTTTGTTTCATTTGGAGAAGAGGTGATTTGATCTATCCTGTGATATTTTTCGAATCCACAGAAACATAATTAATTTTTAACCGACTTCCAAAAAAGGACGAGGTTCTTTTTGTATTCGCAATTTGTGGTCCCATTTAAATCTGATTGAGATCTTACGACTAGTATTTCAATTATCCCTAATAATGTGTGGCCTAGACTACATTGATAATGTTCTTTTCGACGTAAAATTAAAAAAAAATTGTATTCGATGGTTTGGTAGAGCATCTTAGTATTTCAAGGGTGATGAAGAACAGAGATAGGAAATGGAATTCTTCAATAAATGATAGCAAATATTTCGGGATTGCTGAAATCCAATTCATACCGTGTACGCTTTGAAGGGTACGTTTATGTAGGGGGAGGGGGCACTACTAAACTAAAAATAAAAAAATAGAAAAACTTTAACCAAAAAATAACAACCGAATTCTAAACAAAAAAAAAAGGTCGGTGTTCAAAAAACGAAGAAACAACCAAAAACAGGTATAAAAAACTAGGCAAGCAAGTCGCATACGAAGGATTCCGTACCACAAATGCACACTCTGGAATTTCTTTTATTGCATGAGGCAGACTGATGGATGGACTTGTTTATTACCCGCCGTTTATACAACCATAAACAGAATGAATATGGAGCAAATGCTAATCCTTTTTTTTTCTAACCCCGATAACGAATCCATAACTTATTCGCACAACACCAGAAAACGAACTCAATAAAATAACTCAACACTTTCCATCTTCAAAAACGTATGCAAGTTACAAACATAATTCCACAGGCACCTTGAAATATTTTGTAGAAAAATGCTCACAAGCAAAAATCAGCTAAACACACAATACACCTGAGCAGCTCAATTTAGTACAGCTTGTTCGACGACTCAAGCGGGGCATTCGTTTTGTACCTAAAAGCACCTCGATTTCAGAGCAAGACGTCACTTGAAATATATTTCCAGAAGGACTATGACATAAAAGACGCAAAAACGAATCCCAAACTCACATTATCACTGAAAGTACTAACATTTGGGATTTAAAATATTTGATACTACTATTTTTATTACTGCATAATTAATAATGTATAAATATAAGACCAGATCATGTTAAAAATCAGTAGAACTTCTGCATATAAAGTTCTACGAAATTCGTAGCACGTAGCGCTACGGCCCTCGTAGCGCCGTAGCCGCGTAGACGCGCTACGAGTAGTTTTCAATACAAATTGCTTTGAGTCGAGTCTGGTACAGAATTTGCGCTACATTGCGATGTTAAGTTTTATACTCGTACCTATGTTTTGAACATTTCATTGTTGGATTAGTTCTGGCTTACTGTGGGGACAAAGGCATGTTTTTATAGTTTTCCATTTGAGAAACTTTATCATCGTCCTTTTTGTTGTTTACGTTATTGTATTTTTTTCTGTTCGTGAAATTTAATATATATGTATATATTTTTTACTCAAGTTTCGTTAACAATTTAGTCCTTTGTGACAAAAATTATAAAACTTTCTAAAATCGGCGTAAGAAGTCGTTTACCAAACTTTTTTTGCTCGCAGAATGTTGCTGATTTGAAGAAAAAGCTAATTCCACTAGTTTTAGTTCGCATGTCTCAGTCACACTCTCTCAAAAAATCTTTAATTCCAATTCATTTTTCACAGATTACGATTGACATTCGAATGCGAAAATTGCTTTAATTTGTAGAACTGGCACAATACACTGACAAATTAAATTCCAAAATAACTTAATACGTTTTACGACATGTAGATTTCGACACGTCCAAGCAAAAACGTCGCGTCAGCGGACGAAAATAAGCGGAACAAAAATTTTTGGAAATTATTAACCCGAAAATAGGCCAAAAACAATCCAGCGAACTTCCGGAAGACGAATGGCGGGCCGATAGCTAACAAACACCATATAAAGCCCTCATCCATCGCCCATGGGCCAATACACTCTGTGTGATAAATTGTTACAAACGCGAGCGAACCAATAACCACCAGCCTAGTCAGGACTTTATTATACTATCAATGGGATTCTTGAACTTTTTGAAAGTTTTTTTTTTGTTGATAAATTAGTGCATCTAATTTTGAAAGCATATAGCAAAATATAGAAAAAGTACTTACTTACACAACAATTTCCTTGCCCAGAACTCAGCATTCGCACCCGAGTCCCTACATAATTGTTATAAAGTCAAAACTATATATTTTGTGACACTTAAAAATCATTGTTAGTACCTACTTAAATACAATAACAAAGGACAACACTCATCATGGAAATCACAAAAATGCCCTTGTGCTGAGACACCCCGCCCCGTCCAGATTACCAACAGGCAGAAACCTCCCTAAAATATCACCAGACGAACGAAATGCCTCTACACACTGACAGACGCACGCACATCTTCAGCTATGGTCTCCAATAATGATAAAATTACTGGCTAGCTTGGATTAAAAGCTGTGTATATAATATATTTTAAAAAAGAAGATATATATCTGTGTCGATATGTTCTATGTGTGTATTTTTATTTTACTTTTGATTTGTTTCATATAATATACATTAGTTTATATACATTTATTTTATTTGTCCCTATTTATATATTTCATTTTAGTAGCGTAAATATAATAGCGTATCCGTGGCATCACAGGTCCTATCGGGACACCAGCGCTGTGATATATTTATATTTTTTTTAATGTTGCAGCAAATGCCGAGATAGGGGCCTATTTTGGCCTCGCACAGTTTAAAATTAGTAATATGCCTTTATTTTTATTTATTTTCTGTGTTGTTTTGTGCGATTCCTAAATTTACATTTTCCTTTCTTTTCTTTACGTATCTGATCGGCAGCGAAAAAGGGTAGCTGAATAAATATCCTCGTAAAGAAGAACGCATAAACAGACGAATACCTTTCTTCCATCAATTTGTCTGCTTTCTACATCGCTGCACACAGGGATGCTTTGAAGAATTCCAATCGCACCGGTCCCAATAGTTTCAGCTCCTGTAAAATGTACGACACAGATTGAATTCTGGCTGTGTCAGTTTGGGATGGTGACTTCTATGACGTGGTCAGGAGAACGAAAGATAGATGAGTAGAATTATGTTTAGTAAGAAAGAAAACTCGTTTATTCCGCCATAGATGACGCACAAAAAAAAAAAAAAAACAAACGGAAAATAACGTTTCAATTAAACTAAAAACAATGTCAGGACCGGGTACGACTACCTCGAGTCTCTGGTCACACCACAGACAAACACAAAGTAAGTAGTAAAGTATAAATCTTTTTATCTTAATGAATAATATATTTATCTGATCGACTATGGATCATGTTTTTCTAGGAGTAACCTATTCAGTCTTGATTTAAAATACCCCCTGGTTATTACTTTCTGGAAACAAAGGCATCATCGTCCACCGTTCAACGTCAGCCTGAGTATTGGCCTCTCTTTTCTTGAGCTAGTGCTTACGTGCTTGTACCAGCCTGATCCATGTTCTGCCTGCGATATTTGCTCATCTTGTTGCGAGACGAACAATACTGTCTTCTTATTTCAACCTAAAGTCGCTACTTGGCACCTTACGGCTCCTACATCACGACGTCTTACCAAATGTTGAACTGAAATGGAATTCGGCAGATGTCGTTAAATACTTGCAGCCCTACCATGAAGTCTTAAATCCATCATGATTCCTGTGTCAGAGACAGACGGAGTTACACAAGACGAATAGTACTATCCCTTTCCCTAACACTGAATCATAATAGCATTGGCACTTCGTATTACGGCCACTGGTTATGCTGAGAGTAGCAGATATCTATTCTAATTGTATTGGGCTGGTACATACGCTTGGTTGCGAAAGAGTCACCGCGGCTCTGGAGTGAGAAGGGTATTAGGAAGAAAATCAGTGGGTTTTAGTCAGTAAGAGCCTGACACTCCCTTCCGCCCTGCTTGGAGTGGAGAAATTATTTGATAATTGATTTTTGACCCTTGAAAAAAAGTAAAGATTATATTTTTTTTATTCAACGCTGATTGTATTAAATATTTCAATAGCCTTTTTAGTTCGTGGAAATTTCCTCAAAAAATAACCGTCGGCCTACAGCTTCATACCTACCATGAAACAACGAAACCCGGGCTATTCCCCACTATCAAACACCCACTATATCAAGTATCTATTTGAACATAAACCGTTTATCGCCAGCGATAGCTCGGACAATGGCGGCCGGGGGTGCGGGCGGGGTTGCGGGGTGCGGGGTGCGGGTGACATCCGCTTCCGACGGAACCGGAAATGGCTGATATGTGACTTTGTTTTGCGCCGTTTGTTGAGCTTCCCTTATTTACCGTTAGTAATAGCTGTTAATATATTTTGAAATATCGTTAGATTTTTGTTAGGAGGCAGGATGTGATGTTAATAATGGAGGTAGCCATGTTTTATAAGTAATGGTTGGTAACAGAAGTGGCCTGTTAAGCTTACAAGGAAAATTGCAGAAAATAACTGATGTCGTTATTTTTTCCTAACTTTTGCGGTGGCAAATGGTGGTTCTCAATAATATTATAAATGCAAAAGTAAGTTTACGAGTATTTCACGAATAGCAGCGCTCCGCGGTTTCACCCACATAGTTTCCGTTCCCGTGGGAATATGAGGATAAAATATAGTCTGACACCCGGAAATAGTGTAGCTTCCCAACAGTGAAAGATTTTTTCAAATCCGTTCAGTAGTTTTGGGGCCTATTCAATACAAACAAACAATCACATCGTTCCTCTTTTTTATTAGTGTAGAAAGATTAGATTTGTATAGATTTCTCACCTAGACCGTTGAACTATTTTTGATGAAATTTGGAACATAAATAGATGGGACCCTGAAAACGGTTACATGCAAATTTAACACGAGTCATACAAAAGTTAATACAGTAATGATGTTTTTCAAAATTATGTAATTGATAAAATAAGTTATTCTTATTCTGTTCAAATACATTATTATTTTATAATAGATATACTACTAAAGTAACACATTTTTGGTCAAGCCAGCAAAGCTTTATGATTTGCCATGTTCTGTTCCTGGACTGTTCTGGTAATTGGGTATATCGGGCAGATGAGGCATAAGTCGCGTAAGGGCGCCGAATCACAAAATAAGTCATGGCACATTACACTAACTCAAAGTAATAAAGCCTTTTTACTAAAAAAAACTACAACCGGCTTTCATATTAAAAATATATCCTACTAATATTATAAACGCGAAAGTTTGTAAGTGTGGATGGATAGATGTTTGTTACTCTTTCACGCAAAAACTATTGAATGGATTTGGATGAAATTTGGCGCACAGATGGTTTATAACCAGGATAATTTTTAACCCGATATTCACACGAAATCGAAACTTATGCGGGTGGAACCGCGGGGAGCTGCTAGTATAAAATAACGTAATTTTTGAAAGTTGGTGTTTTTGGTTGTTTCTTTGTTTTGGTTTCGTATTACCTTTGTGTGCCTTCTTAGTTCAAGTCCAGATCAGCTCATAGTTAAATATCCACTTTGCTTTAGGATTGCCATGAAAGTAACAATATCTCGCTTTAATAGATTTTATTGATTTTAATATGAGGAGGTCACTTGGTACCCCATAGCATAAGCATAATCAGCCTTTTAATGTTCCCACTGTTGCGACACAGGCCTCCTCTCTAGGAGAGGGAATGGGCCGTAATCCACCACGCGGGCCCAGTGCGGGTTGGTGAATGTCACATGTCTTCGAATTTTTGGTTCTATGACATGCCGGTTTCCTCACGATGATGTCCTTTATCGATTTTAGAGCAGTGGTGATGAAATCAATTACACAAGTAATGCACCTGGCTGGGTTTGAAGACGCGACCGATAATTCGCAAGTCGGGGCCGTTACCACTCGGCCACCACTGCTCTCTAGGTAACCGAAAGTAATTAAATTCTACCGAATATTCATATTGGAACGAAACAATATCATTTAAAAGATAACAATATTAACTGACCTGGCTATTATTTGTTCAAACTAATAATTGTATAATTTCATTAAGCAGCTTAATCTGAATTATACTTATTAATCCGTACATTCATTAGGAATTATTTAGGTATTACATTTAATAAACGGTTTATTAATTTAGCATTTTAGTTAGAAACAAATTATTATTTTATTTTATAGGTCTGACTGTCGTTAACAGGTTGACCTCATTTAAGAATTTTAAATTGAAAATTATCGTTATATTTTCAACAAACCTTTGACTTATTAAAAGTTTCAATGTGAGGCTTTTAAGGGGGTGCCGCTCATTTAATCCGCGGCTGTGGTGCTTACACTGCAGCCGGAAGCGGAACAGAGGGGCGTGACGTATCTCGCCGTACTGAAGCGGGCGAAGGAGGCGGTGAGCCTCCAAGAGCTGGGCATCAGCGGGGGCATCGGGGTCAGGAGGACCCTAACCGGTGCCCGCAAGCTCGAGCTCGCCGGAGCGGAGAGTGGCCCGTTCGCGGACGCCTTGGCCGAAAAGCTGAGGGCGGTCTTACCCGCGGACGAGGTCCGGGTGTCCAGGCCGACTAAGCGCATCGACATGCGCATAGTGGGCCTGGATGACTCCGTTACGGAGGAGGAAGATGTGGCCGCCGTCGCCAGGACTGGGGGGTGCTCTGCCGAGCTCGTCAAGGCGGGCACCCTCCGGCCTGACAACACGGGCATGCAAACCCTTGTGGTGAGCTGCCCCGTGACGGCGGCCAGAACTGTGTCGGAGGGCTGAAGGCTCTTGGTGGGATGGGTGTCTGCGCGGGTAAAACTGCTGGAACCCAAGCCTCTGAGGTGCTACCGCTGCCATGTGGGCAACCACACGGGAGCTATGTGCCCCTCGGAGGTGGACCGCAGCGGTCTTTGTTTCCGCTGTGGTCAGCCCGGTCATCGGGCCGGCTCGTGTAAGGCCACGCCGCACTGCAGTGCATGTGCGGCTGCTGGCAAGCCGGCCGAGCACTGGGCTGGGGGAAGGGCCTGCGCGCCATCCGCCCCGACTAGGGGCAAGAGGTCCGCCGCCGCGGCTTCCGTCGCCGCTTCTGCCGCTACTGCTGTGGGTGCTGCGACTCCTGGTTCTCGGGAGGGGGCCGAGATGGAGTGCCAGTAATGGTCCCATCGTGGCCTCCTCCAGAGACAAGTCGGCCGCTGTGCTATTGCGTAGTGGCTGATGCCTGGGGACGGCGAGCGTGGGTGGCTCGCCGTCCGATACCAGATTGAGTCGACGACGCGTTGTGTTCCACGCGCGTCACAAGGAGCCGTCAGCACCGAGGACGGGGCCCCATAGGGTCGGTGCCTGCTAGGGTTACGGAATTTGTTCGAAAGAGTTACCGCGGCCCCGGAACGCATAGGGCACAAGAAGGATCACGGGTGGGTTTTAGTCAGTAAAAGTCTGACACTCCCTACCGCTCCACCCAGGGCGGGAGTGTCATTTGATGATTTCCCATCCAAAAAAAAAAAAAAAAAAAGGGCACCCCGACCTAGATAATGATGTTAAGTTCCTTTAAACCCTGCAGACAGAAATAGGGGCCACGCGCTGCGCGGTTTCATCGAGTATCCTTGATCACGACCGTAATTTAAGCCGAATTCATAGCAAAAATGATCATTAGATCAAATAAATAGTATACAATGTGGACATTAACTTACTTACTTAACTTAACTTTTAATAATTAGTTTAAGTATATCTTTTGTCTACTGAAGCTATAAAAATTATATACATATATTGGATATTCTCGGAATAAATATTATAAGTCGTTATAATAATGTAAATAAATCGAAATACTTATATGTTACAGTACAGATGTGATGATGACACAGGCCTCCTCTCTAGGAGAGGGAATGGGCCGTAATCCACCACGCGGGCCCAGTGCGGGTTGCTGAATGTCACATATCTTCAAATTTTTGGTTCTAGGACATGCCGGTTTCCTCACGATGTTTTCCTTCACCGTTTTGAGAACACTGGTGACCAAGTTAATTGCACAAAGTAATGTGCCTGGCTGGGTTCGAACCCGCGACTTACAATTCGTAAGTCGGGGCCGTTAACACTCGGCCACCACTGCTCTATAATTTATTTATTACCGAACAATAACAAGTACCAAGGTTAAAGCTTACTTTTGCTAAGCGTTTAATAAATTAATTATAATTATATACGTATATTGCCCACAAGTAAAAGTTCCATACCACGTCAACGCAGGCATGTTGCTGAACTAGTTTACTATAAAACTATTTACACTCTAGTCGGTTAGTAATTAAATTAGTTTTTGAACTTTATGATAAAGCTAGCAGAGCGTATCATCATCTGCCTAGCCTTTTCCCATCTATATTGGAGTCGCATTTCCAGTCAAACTAGATTCAGCTGAATACCAGCATTTTACGTGGAGCGGCTTCCTACCAAACCTCCATAACCCATTAACTGGGGAACACGGTACTTCTTGGCAAGAACTGATGTCAGATTTTCTGGCTCCCGACAATCCGTAACGACTGCCAAAGATCTCCAAATGACAGCCGGGACCAACGGCTTAGCGTGATCTCCAAGGCACGGAGGAAACTCGGTAGGTATGTTAAGATGGTCACCCATCCACAGACCAACCTTGGCAAGAGTTGCTTAACCTCGAAGATCGACCCGAGTGGCTGTTATAATTTAGCCACGAGCTTCTCATGTACTGTATAGCTGAGTATCACAGGCTAAAGGCAAAAGTAAAAAAAAAACTAAACATAATAATATGGGTTCGCTTAGTCACCGCCTAAAAACAATCACTAAATACCCATAAATTATCTCCCATGAGCAGTAAATTGAATACTTGACGCACATAAATTATCGCCACATTCCATGACGCCACATAATATATATAGCTACAGAGTTGAACTTCGTCTACGGCAGTAAATCAAGCTGGCTTATCTCTATAAAACTGTCTATAAGTACAGATATTTTAAAGTTGTATGACTTGAGGATTGGGTGGGGTTTTATGAAGAGCGGGAAAAGGTGTACACAAAAGTACAGAAGTAAATCAACTGGTTAATTACAGAAGAGGTGTGTCTAAAATTACATAATTCAGTGGATCATGATAAATAATGCCTGTATTATAAACGTCGTTCTACATCTTCCTCACATACATACATATATGAATAATTTCAACAGGAATAATGTATCCATAACTTTATAACAATTAAAAGAGTGTCCGTAGAGTTTCTTGCACATTCTTCTCCGCAGAGATTTACGTTTTTAAACATAAAGATAGCTTCACCTCTTTCGACTTACCGACCTTGACAATTCGCGACTCCCGTCTTGCTAAGAAGTACCGTGTAACCCAGTCAATAGGTTGTGGAGTTTGCGTAGGCAGCGGCTCCACGTTGAATACTGGTATTTAGCTGAATCCTGGAAGCCTGACTGGAAGCTGGCCCTAATTAAGTTAGGAAAAGTCTACGCAGATGATAATGACCGTCTTTTGTCCTTATACCAATAAATCTGTGGTTGGCACATTATATTTTCT
This sequence comes from Hecatera dysodea, assembly GCA_905332915.2. Classification (NCBI taxonomy): domain Eukaryota; kingdom Metazoa; phylum Arthropoda; class Insecta; order Lepidoptera; family Noctuidae; genus Hecatera; species Hecatera dysodea. The sequence continues at coordinate 20,111,694 of HG995302.1, forward strand.
TCTATACATCTCTATTCGCCAATATATCAATAGCAACACAAATAATAATCTTCCACCCCGCTAGCATTGCGCCCTCACATTGAAAACCACTCTCACCCCGCTCACGTCCACGTTCTAAGATAAAACACAATATAACTTGCAACAGAATAAATCTGTTCAGATTAGTAACAATAGAACTCCAACTTCTTTGCTTCTGCTGTTCTACACTTTATTGATGCCACATGGAGGTACAGTCAACCACACGTCTTCTATTGATAACAATAGGGTAGTTGACTAAAAAATTCTAATTAGTACGTCAGATAGATTTCCAAAAAATATTGGACACGTATTTTTTCTTTTTGCACGTAAACAAAAAACGAAGACGATAGAGTGCGTTGAGTATTCGCGTGACGTTACTTCGTGCTACGATTTTTACGACGCCGTGACGTCACAAGCCCCCACTCATGCTGCATCTTTGAAGCTTTTTATCTTCATCAATTTTTATAGATTTGATAAAGCAAAAAATACGTGTCTAATATTTTTCGATAATCTAACTGATGGACTAATTAGAATCATATTTTTATTCTTCAGGAAACATCCCTATTTCACAGTACATTTAAACCTTTATTACCTAGACAGAGGAGAAATATAATGATTCTATTTAGTCCGCCCGTTGCATTTTCAAAAAAATATTGGATACTTTTTTTGCCGTTTAATGTTGATAATAAAGATAAAACGCATTCAAGATCAAAAGTGGGGGCTGGTGACGTCACGTTTTTGTATACAGCTTACTAAAATGTGGCGTCATTGGAGTTTTCAAAGCACTGTACCGTATTCATATTTTGTTTACGATTCGTTTACCTACTTAAAACGTAATTTTTTTTTGTCTTATCTATAGGAATAATTAGGTTGTTTTTTGAGGTAAATGCAGCGAGGACGGATTTTATACTGAAAATATTAGGACTGATGTGCGGTTTACTGTACTCAAATACGTGACGAGGCTTGTAAGTTCATTAGTTGGCTAAATGGGCTTTTTATTGGCTTCAGTTGAGAGTTAGGTTTTTTTTTGTGTACCTGTTGTAAGTAGTGATTTTAGGCTCAATAACCGGAGATGGAACGGATGGAACACTTCATTCTTCTTCTTGGGATTTAATTTAACTAAATGGTAAAATTTTAACACTGTGCCTACTTCCACTTTCGAGAATTCACCCAAATTTCTCTGCTTTATCGAGAAAGCATGTGTTTTATTTTGAGAATTCACCCAAATTTCTCTGCTTTATCGAGAAAGCATGTGTTTTAACACATTTTGTATAAAAATCTATAAAAAAAGCAGATTCTGTGCTAGCCCAACTATGTTGGAAATCCAACTATGTTGGGTTCGACTTTCGGATACAACTAGGTACCAGCATTTTGCATGGGGCGACCGACCTGACCTGCGCTACCTGATAGCTGTGAAACACGAAGGTACCCCTTGTCAAAACTGGTATTCGTTTTTCTGTGAAAAATACTGCTGGAAAGTTTCATCAATCTCTGGCGCCAAAACGATTCCAGAATATATCTCGAAATCTTACTAACATTATAAACGCGAAAGTTTGTAAGTATGGATTTTTGTTACTCTTTCACGCAAAAACTACTGAATGGATCTTGATGAAATTTGAAACAGATATAGAACGTAGTCTGGAATAACACAGAGGATACTTTTTATTCCGGGATTATGTGCCCTTGGGATAATTTCCGACATTGACGCGGGCCGCAACTAGTACAACAATATTTGTGTTTCCTCATAACTACAACCTGCGAGTCTTTAAGTCAAGAGTGAATAGGGTACTTCTAGACAAGCGTGCTTCATCTTCGACCACATCATCGCTTACCATCAGGTGAGAAAGTCGTCAAACGCGCGCCTACAAATACTAAAAAAAACCTTTTATCAGAAAACAGGCGAGGGCCTTAAACTCTGTGTGAGCTAAGTTTTGTGGGCAATCTCTCAGCTGCCATGTCAGTAAACAGCGCCTCTCGATGTACTTTGTTTATTTGATAAATCGTTTTACAGCAAGATCAGTGACCTCAATATTTTCACCGGTAAAATTGTGTAGTGTACAGAGAAATACAGAAGTATAAAAGTTAAATCTTATTTAAGAAACATAGCATTGTTTTACGCCTGAATTTCCCTCAGAGTTAAAAGTATGTGTATTGTCATTGCGTCAATTATCTTTTAAAATCAAAATTCATCATTTAAATCATAAAAAGCCAACAGTTTTTATACGTGTTAATATCTGACGACTGGACAGATCTTTATCCCAAAAGATTTTTAAGTCCAAAGAAATAGGTGGTGAGCAAACTGGCCAAATAAATCTAGACTCGAAAATTAAAACAATATATCTAGTTTTAATTTCCGCCAATATTAGTAGGTTGCAGGTATGCACCTCCCTCCCGCCCGCTATATTATGTACTAATTTCTCAGTCGCAACTCAACGGTCAGCGAGTCAACACGTCCCCTGAGGATGCCTCGTGGAGAGGCGAAACACGTGTCGGTAATGGTGTTGGGTTTTGCTTTGCCTTCCTGCATGTGCATAAAATCCTTGCATTTGCCTTGTAATCTTGCATGTGCATAATATAGCGGGCGGGAGGGAGGTGCATACCTGCAACCCACTAATATTCGCGGAAATTAAAACTAGATATATTGTTTTCATTTTCAAATTTACGGATTTGGATGAAATTTGGCACACAGATGGTTTATAAACAGGATTAACATACTCGTATAGGATTACTTTTACCCCATTATTCCCACGGGATCGAAACTTATGCGGGGGAAACCGTGGGGCGCTGCTAGTGATTAAATAATTAATTTAGTAGTCAATTTTACTTTACAAATTAATTCGGAAGCGAAGCGGAAGGGAGTGTTAGACTCTAACTGACTAAAACTCACCCGTGTTCTATGTTCGTCCTTATACCCTTTACGTTCCAGGGCCGCGTTGACTCTTTTAATATATGATTTTTGCGTACTTATGTATGTACATAGGTATATGTTAGTAAGTGTGAAGTTTCTTTATAATGTAGATCCTCTGTCCCAGACATTTGCGGTATACACAATGTTAACAAAGACTTTGCACGTGTAACTTATTGTGTCAGTCTATTATTCTGAACAAAGGTTGTAAAGGAAAAGAGTTTTTGTAATATATTCGCTAATACTCACGTCACGGTTGGCGCAGTGGTTGAGCGATTGGCTGCTGCGCTGTGTATAGCGGGTTCGATGCCCACACGGAATCAATTTTATGTCCTACAGATAAGGTCAGGCTTTCTAAGTGTGTGAATTTATATGATTGTAAACGCACCCACGATACAGGACCTAGGGTGAGGCAACGTTAAAAAAAAGCTCTTAATACTCTTAACAGCTGATATTATTTTCACGAAACTATTGAACAAAGTCATTACCCTAATCTTCATCCTCAATAATATAATATCTAAACGCGAAAGTTTGTATGCATAGATCTTTGCCACTCTTTTACGCTTTTACAAAGGTAGATTATAATCCGGAATAACACAAAGGATACTTTTTATCCTGTACGTTCCCTTGGGATAATTTTCAAAATACGCGCTGGTGGAGCCGCGGGCGGCAATTAGTTAAATATAAAGGATCTATGAAACTATGTGAAACCCTGAACTACGATATAGGCCGAGATAATTACTTAATTAGATTAATAGCAGGAAAACCGCAGGTTGTTCTTAGTGGAAGCTTATTATGTTAAAAGGCATAAGCCTTGTGATTTCCCGCAATTCTGAAGGGATAAGTAAATGTGTGAAATTATTTATGTATATTTTACACGACTTATGTTAATTGAAAACATCACTGAAAACTTATCGTGGGCCTGCAGATGGCGAGCTATGGGTGGCTCACCGTCCGATAGCAACCAGGCCCGAGTCGACAGCGCATCATGTTCCACGCGCGCCTCAAAGAACTGTCAGCAAAGAAGACGGGGTCCCATAGGGTCAGTGCCTGCTAGGATTGCGGAGTTTGTTCGAAAGAGTCACCGCGGCCCTGGAACGTAAAGGGCACTACAAGGATCACGGGTGGGTTTTAGTCAGTAACAGTGTGACTCTCACTTCTTATTCCTGGCCTACGTCACATGGGAGTGAACCCATTGTTTTGTCTACCTTTGGTTCTAATTTTAGAGTTGTGGCCGAGTGGTAATGGCCCCGACTTACGAATTGTAGGTCACGGGTTCAAACCTAGCCAAGCAGCATTACTTTGTGTAAATAATTTCATCACCACTGCTTTCAAAACGTTGAAGGAAAACATCGTGAGGAAATGGCGTGTCCTAGAACCAAAAATTCGAAGACATGTGACATTCACCAACCCGCACTGGGCCCGCGTAGTGGATTACGGTCCATTCCCTCTCCTAGAGAGGAGGCCAGTGACCCAGCAATGGGAACGTTAAAAGGCTGATTATGCTAATGCCTATGCCGATATATGCCGTATTTTACATTCACCACTTTACTAGTAATGATCAGAACCCCTACGACGTCTAAAAATCACCCTAGTTCTTGTTTGTGTCATGCCATCCAAGATTTCGTTGTTAAAAATGGTTAACTTCATCACAACGAAATCATGGCACGTCATGGTAGACAGCTTTTTTTGACAAAAGCAGGACAAAAAGCTGAAATAGAAATCGTGGATTTTATTAAAACATTTTTGCTGCAGCATCTAAGATTTAAAATCATAGCAGTGAGATTCAACAAGCCACATTCAAGCGAACGAAACCGTGATTTAAAGCGCTTTGCGCTGCATCAGCTATATTTATAAAGTAAGAACTCAAGCCGCTTTATTGTGTTAGACCTTAACACACCGTTTAGAAGACGACACTTATGAAGTAGCAATAAGAGCTGTTTTGGAAGGTCACAAATTTTTCATAATCTTTTATAAATATTTGTGGGGTTCGTACATCAGAATGAAAAATTGAACCCTTAAGCGATCACTCGTGTATCTTCCTGTCAGTCCGTTTGTTACAGATTATTTTCTCCGAGTTTAGTGGCCCAATTCAAGTAAAATTTGGTACACATAATAATATGAACTTCTGTGACCCAAACACAGAATGTAAACAAACAAACATTGAGTATGTGAGGTTACTTTCGGGGGAAATAGAATATGAAAATCTTTTGTTTTTCCAAAATGACATAAAAACAGCCAATTTAATAAGCAAAAAAAGACTGTAAGTAATTATACAACACTAATTACAGCTTTAAATTCACTAATTATAAAACATAGTTACACTAATTATAACTTTAATTTGCAGTTGAAAATCGTTCTCGAAGTTAACCGTTATATCGCAAATCCAATACTAACTGGTCGCGGACTATGCAGGCCTTATATGGGGCGTCAGTCAATTCCAGAACCTTCCATTGTAGAATGATCTAGAAAGTTCGCCGTACTGTCGTTTGTGATTGATTAGGAGCTGGGAATTCTAAAGTTTTCTAGCACTGCAAAGTCTCGAAGCTTCTTGACTCTACTAGTTCGGCTACTTGACACTAGATGGCGGTAGTGGTAACGAATGCCGCTGTGGAACCGTCTTTAATTTAGGCACGCAACAATATTATTTTTTTGACAAAAATAAGAAGCAAGAAGCAATTAAATAAAATACTAATTAAGCCTAGATAATTCCTTATTACTGTGCATGTCACTTAGAAACTTAATATTTAATATTTGAAATGAAGATAAATAATAATCACTTTTTCTGATTTTGTTTCAATATTTCATCGTCACTTAGGTTTTATTTTTCTTTTAATCTTGTTTCAACTAGTTGATACTGATCTACTGACCCACTGCTTGTCAAAAATGTAATTCATAATTCTTTTTTTTTTACATCCCCAACAAGCTTTTCTAATGAAAAAAGCAATATAATTAAAAACATTTTTTAACGAGCGTGTTCGAGAATTCTGAACCTCCACTTAAAAAAATTCGCCTTCCAGATTATGAATTTCTGATCGGAAAATTCCAATAATAATTTTAAAGACTCGGATTTCCTAATTATTTTGTAAATTCCTTTAATAAATGAGTTCATTTAATGCTGCTGTGAATTTTAAACCGTTTATTTTGTTTGCTATTACGGGATGGGAACCGAAATAAACAGTTTTAACAATTAACAGTAACATTACGAGTGCCTGCGGTGTGGGTAGCGTTAGATGAGCTGTGAGCGAGATTTAATTAATATACGTTGTGGTCGCGAGAGGGGTGCGGCCCCAATGAGTTCGGGTGGTTGAAAGTACACACCATAAAATCCGTGTTATTTTCTCTCTCTCGTGTTTTTTGGCTATAGAATATGATGGGGTATTCTGTAGGTACCTGCGGCAGTGTGTCAAGCCAAGTTCAAGCAAAGGAACTGGCTAGCCAGCGCCGAGTGTAATATTACACGAATCTCTTGGTGCCACTTTTGTCCCTTCTATAACTCGAAACCTCTTTAACATAAACACATAAAACTACATGTGTTTAACCTCCAATAAGCACAAAATAACTTTAATTTCGGAACTCGGCGTTTTTGGTTGCTTTTTGAACACACCGACTTCCGAAATTAAAGTTATTTGTACTTTTTGGTTTTTTGTTTAGAAGTCAGTTGTATTTTTTTGTAAAAAGTTTTTTTTTAAATAACAGCAATTGTTATCCGATAAAGCAAAGAAATAGAGTTTAATACTTGTTCATACTGTTATTTTGTTCCTATAAATACATATTTCGATTTTGCACACAACTTAGCACTCATTTAGATCTCCATTCTTTTTGCGGCAAAGCCCACAGCCAAGCATAATTTTTGTATTGAACTTGGCTCTCCTTTTTACATTTATGATTTTGGTAGGGTACTTTTTACTCGAGTCAATCAACAATAATGATTTTAAAACTGACAGAAGTTTTGGGAGACCATGTGACGTTTGTAGATGGGCATTTGGTTCAGAGTCTTACTTTTTGTCAGAGAAGCCTTTTGATTCGCCATTTGGTCTCTATAGTAGGCTTTAAAATACAGTTAAGAATAGACTATCTACTCCAGTACTGCATCAAAGTCAAAGTCAATTCATTTATTTCAACTAGACCATTAAAAGGCACTTTTGAACGTCAAAACATTTTGAAAATAAAAATATTAAAGTGACTTTATTTGTGCATTCGCAAAAATTAGATTCTTATGGAGAAGAACGGACAAGAAACTCCATAGTTACTCACATACATTAATCAATTGATTATACGTGAGGACGATGCACCCAAACATCACTAAGTACTAATAGGTACAAAAAGTAATAACAGCAGGTGTAAAATTAATAAATTTGATATCTAGGGACATAGTGCTCACATATTTATAAATTTTGCAGCCAATTAATTAATTAACAACAGTGGATCAGTGTGTGTCAAATTAACTATAAAAGATCAGTGGCTAAACCTGTATAGATAGTGAATAAATCAATACTTCTGTATCCGCCCATCTTCATCGTAAAGGACCCAAGAAATATGGTACAATTACTTTATTGGGATATCCCAGACCAATTACAAAAACGTATCTAGCTCATCAACCAAGAATAACAGCACAACTAAACCCCTGACAAACCTTAAAGTTTTAACGATTATACTCAAGTTATAGTTAAACAAAACGTGAGGTGAAAACCTCGTAAAACGTTAAACTTTAAAGTTTAATCAGTTGTGTGTCGTCAGTAACACACCATTAAAGCTGCTCTATATCACATATTTGAAAAGAGTAACTATGGAGTTTCTTGTCCGTTCTTCTCCATAAGAATCTACTTTTTGCGAATGGACAACTAGAGTCACTATAATATTTTTATTTTCAAATGTTTTGACGTTCAAAAGTGCCGTTTAATGGTCTACTTGAAATAAATGAATTGACTATATCACATTGTGAGTTTAGGGGTGGATCTTGAGAACACGACTTATAAGTGCGACTGACCAATGATGAGAGGTTCCCCCTATATAATATTATGAGTGGCTTGTCAGATCAAGCTATGACTGATGAGCTATCTTTATGAAAATTAAAGCATCCAGGGCCTTAAGTCTCCCCACCGAATGTGTCTCCACGTTGTCGTCGTGGTGGGGCTTGAGCGTCCCAATGATCTTGCGAGCTTTCCCGGTAGAGCCACTCATGCCGGAAGGTCGCAAGTGAGGGATCAGACCAAGAGAGACACACACATGCTTGCTCGCTGCTCTCTGGTATGCGTCTGATCATCAGACGTGACTGTGAGAGCAGCGAGCAGGCAGAGAGGTGAGGAGAAGAGAGCGGGCCCTGAGAAGGGGCGGAGAAAACAGGGACCGCACCCTTAAAAGGAAAAGATGGACACACAAGGCATTTGTAAAATGAGTCCCCAGGTGGGTCCCGACTGCTCAGCGGTCGGGGAATCCCACCCCGTTTCGGCGGGCTGCCCTCCGTACTCTGGGGTGGGCACCAAACGCCTTCCGCTTGCCAGTGGCAACACGAGCCGAGGAGGCTCCCAATCGTCGTCATCCGAATCCGCTTCCTTTAAGGAGCTGATGGCGTACGGTTGCGTAGAGGAGGGTTCGCCTGAGCGCCGGGGTGGTGCGGAGTCGGATTCCGGCTCCGCGCTAGACCTAGTAACGGTCAGCTCGGCGGGCTCTGGAGACAGAGGAGGGGGGGCTGCTGTGGAGGGCGTCAAGCTCTTCCGCAAGCGGCCCAGACGGGAGGATGACAGAGGGTCGTCCTCTGAGGGCGAGTTTGCCTCCGCCCGCAAGATCCCCACCGCCAGGCGGGGCAGGGGCTGTGAGGCGGGGAGGGGGCTGGCTCCCTCTACCCGGGAGGTGGAGAGTCGGGCCGGGAGGTTGGTGGAGGAGGGGCGTCGCCCTGGAGGGAGCGGTCGTAGGGCTCCCTCTACTCTTCCGCCTGCTCTCGACTCCGACGACTCGGAGGCCCCGGGAGAGGTGCGTCCCACTGTCGAAGAGAAGAAGGCCCAGTTTGCGGAGGTCGTGGAGGCCGCGATCCGCGCTGTGGCCTTCAAGCGAAAGCAGTCCTCCAAGCGGGAGGCCATTACGGCGGCCAAAGCCTCCATTATGGTGGCGGCGGCGGCCAACGTCGGCGGGTCCGGAGAGGCGACAGAGTTGCGGGCGGAGGTCGCCCGCCTCGCGGCCGTAACGGAGCGACTCATTGCAGAGAATGATTCGCTCCGGAGGGACCTGGCTGGCATGGCCAGAGCGGCCTCGGAGGAGCCGCAGGGGGGGCCGAGTCCGGCGACGCTGGAGGGGAGCCTAGTGCTGAGCCAGGTGCGGAGCCTGGTGCGGCAGGAGCTGGCTCCCTACCAGAAGCAGTTCTCCGTTTTGGAGGACATGATTCGGCGTCCCCCACTAGCGACGACACAGAGGCCCCAGGGCCGGCAGAAGGCGGCTTCGTACGCGGCCGCCATGGTTGCCGGCCCGGGAACGTCTGGCCAGGCGAAGGCGAAGGCCAAGGGCGGAGCCGCGCCGGCGCCAGCGACAGCGCCTGTGACGCCGGCGACTACGACGCCGGCGACGACCAAGTCGGCCCCGGCGAAGAGGGGTAAGAGGAAGGCTGGAGGAGCGGCTAAGGCTGCGGCGTCAGTGGTGCCACAGCCGCCCCCACCCCCACCCTCGGACCCTCCTGCGGCCGAGGCCGAGTGGCAGGTTGCTGGCCAGAAACGGCGGGCCGCGAAAGCGGCCAAAAACAAGGCGAGGAGGCAGCAGCGGAAGGCCAACGCCATTGCGGCGAGGCTTCGCGCCCCGAAATCCGCGGCTGTAGTGCTCACACTGCAGCCGGAAGCGGAACAGAGGGGCGTGACGTATCTCGCCGTACTGAAGCGGGCGAAGGAGGCGGTGAGCCTCCAAGAGCTGGGCATCAGCGGGGGCATCGGAGTCAGGAGGACCTTAACCGGTGCCCGCAAGCTCGAGCTCGCCGGAGCGGAGAGTGGCCCGTTCGCGGACGCCCTGGCCGAAAGGCTGAGGGCGGTCTTACCCGCGGACGAGGTCCGGGTGTCCAGGCCGACTAAGCGCATCGACATGCGCATAGTGGGTCTGGATGACTCCGTGATGGAGGAGGAAGTTGTGGCCGCCGTCGCCAGGACTGGGGGGTGCTCTGCCGAGCTCGTCAAGGCGGGCACCCTCCGGCCTGACAACACGGGCATGCAAACCCTTGTGGTGAGCTGCCCCGTGACGGCGGCCAGAACTGTGTCGGAGGGCCGAAGGCTCTTGGTGGGATGGGTGTCTGCGCGGGTAAAACTGCTGGAACCCAGACCTCTGAGGTGTTACCGCTGCCATGTGGGTAACCACACGGGAGCTATGTGCCCCTCGGAGGTCGACCGCAGCGGACTCTGTTTCCGCTGTGGTCAGCCCGGTCATAAGGCCGGCTCGTGCGAGGCCACGCCGCACTGCAGTGCATGTGCGGCTGCTGGCAAGCCGGCCGAGCACTGGGCTGGGGGAAGGGCCTGCGCGCCATCCGCCCCGACCAGGGGCAAGAGGTCCGCCGCCACCGCCGCCTCTGCCGCCGCCGCGGCTTCTGTCGCCGCCACTGCCGCTTCTGCTGCGGGTGCTGCGGCTCCCAACACTCGGGAGGGTGCTGAGATGGAGTGCCAGTAATGGTCCCATTTCGGCCCCCTCCAGAGACAAGTCTGATGCCTGGGGACGGTGAGCGTGGGTGGCTCGCCGTCCGATACCAGGTTGAGTCGACGACGCGTTGTGTTCCACGCGCGCCTCAAGGAGCCGTCAGCACCGAGGACGGGGCCCCATAGGGTCGGTGCCTGCTAGGGTTGCGGAATTTGTTCGAAAGAGTTACCGCGGCCCTGGAACGCATAGGGCACAAGAAGGATCACGGGTGGGTTTTAGTCAGTAAAAGTCTGACACTCCCTACCGCTCCACCCAGGGCGGGAGGGGTCATTTGATGATTTCCCATCCAGAAAAAAAAAAAAAAAAAAAAAAGGGCCTTAAGTCTGCTATTACAATAGGGTCTGAATGGTCTATCATTGATTTCATAATGGTTAATTTTGACAAGTTTGGTGATCTACTAATATAAAAGCGTCATTGTGACTTTCCAATGGTCAACTACTGACACTCCATTGAAAAAAATAGCATAGAATGGTAATATCGTACATAATGACAAATGAATGACAGAAGTATGCAGTAATGCCATGTAAAATTTTCAAACTTTGGGAAAAAATATCTATAGTTACTTCATTGTACATCATGCATAGAAGTTAAAAATCGGTGCAGAAAGAGAAGATGAATAATTATTCTATGCATCTTTTATAATACATAATTATACATTCAATTTTAATTTAAAGATTATCTTTTTAAAGATTATATTTTTCTAAAATTTTTAGTTTTAATATCAAAAAGCGCCGTAACTAAACAGTAAAAATTCTAGGGTCAGTAAGGTCTTTAGGTCTCACCCCAACAATTCCAATAATGATCAGATAGCCACAGTCCAGAAACAAAGAAAGAAAAAGTATTTAACTGTCTCAAAACTCATATGCCTACAAATAAATTATATAAGTCAAACTGGAATTCCTTAACAAAAAATATATAATATGTTGGTAATACTTAAACTTTGGGGGTTACGGAATGGTTCAAAAAAGGACTGAAACGCAAAGAGCATTTGAAGAAACACAAACAGAATTTGACTAAAATCCATTTGTGAAGAAAATGTGTGTGTCTGTGTGTTCATCTGTGTTAAAATCATCTCGTAAGAGTCTGACATTACATGATTTTCTATCCAAAAAAAAAGTTCTTAAACTCTGTTTCGAACAGAAAGACCGACCCGTAACAAAGTTAAGACGCTGACAATTAGATAGTGCCATCTATTACCAAGTTCCGACTATATATGTGTAACTAACTCAATTACTTACTGCTACAGAAATAGGAGATATTTGACAATTTAGAAGCAACTTGTTCGCTTATCAAAGTAAGGTGGGCTGAGTGGGCGAGATATTTCCACAAGTATTAATGGTTTAAGTAGGTGATGGGAATTAGACTCGGTTTATTTCGTTCTTAGTCGTGGTATTATCAAGGGTTGCGGATTTTTTTCGAAAGAGTCACCGCGGCCCTGGAACGCAAAGGGCACTAGAAGGAACACGGGTGGGTTTTTGTCAGTAAGAGTCTGAGTCTGAGTCCCGCTCCGCCCAGAGCGGGAGAAGTCATTTGATGATTTCCCATAAAAATAGCAAAAAAGAGATGTTTGTTAATACAAACCTGTTGTATATATTTCTCAGACAGAGATAGCGTTACTCGGGTAGCATTTTCCACAGAAACCGTGCATTTTTCACAGATAAAAAGTTGTCTATAGCACCGACAGTTTTGTATCAGTGAAAACGTACATCCTGTAAATAATTAGTTTACCTTTTTTTTTGTTTTCGGAGGGAAACCTTCAAAAGTCGCCTGGACTATTGGGGTAAAAGACCAGGGAGTGAGGGATTTTTACCTCACTAAAACCACCCCGGTGATCACTATCAGCACATGGAAGAGGCCCCGGTAACTCTTAAAAGACCACTCCGGAACCCCTCAGTGCAATGCCTGTTAATTATTTATTAAAACTTTATGCACTAGTAAAAATACTATACAAAGGCGGACTTAATGTCTTAGGCATTTTGTACCAGTCGACCTTAGGGTAGTGCAGACACAACATGGCAGGTGCAACATAAAAGAAAGACACACATAGAGGGAAAATACAATCATAAATAAATAAATACAAATAAAAATAACAAAGGCATTGAGCAAAACGAATTAACGCTGTGATGATTCTACCAACTTCTTGCGAATATAGCACATCCCTAGGGAGACTGTAAAAAGGTCTCCCCGAGCCTCGCTGTATACGGTAGCACGTGATAAATAATTAGTTTACCAATATTAGAACCTAAATGTGATACATACGGAACGCCATATCCGGGGGCGTAGAGTACGCCATCCCCGTTCATAGACACGTTTTATATTTTTTCAAAGTAATTGTCTCATGTTAGTTTCCGCCCAAATAGGTATTCATTTCGAAACATCTTCAAGACATACCAAATCATGAAAAAACACAATAATTTAGAAAATCTTCGTAAACTATACTAAAAGTTTTGGCAGGTTGGAAAGTTAAAAAAAAATTATATTAACCTAATCAGATTTTTTTATATACGTAAAATCGGATGTCAGCTAGCGTTTGAAACAAATATATAGACGATGGAATTTCGCAAATAATTTGTGTGTTTTTGCCGACGTTACGTGTCGTATCGACTCTAAAAGCTGACATACTGTTTTGTAGGCGATAAAGGGTCAGTGTCTGCTGTTTGTGGATTTTTTTCGAAAGAGTCAACGCGGCCTTGGAATGCAAAAAGCATTAGGAGAAATACCCAAACCCACCCGGTTTTAGTCAGTATGATTCTGATACTCTTTTCCACTTCGCCCATAGCGGGAGAGGACGTTTGATGATTCCCTATACATAAAAAAAAGAAAAAAAAAATACTTGAAAAAGTCTTTGGAAATAAGTAGCACCTTTGTTCTCAATAAGATATGCTTAAACAAAAACGGCCTGATACTAAATGCATCAGCTTAAGAAATATAATGCTCACTATCCTTATAGCACGTACCTATAATTACCGTCTATAGCGCGTAAGTACACATGTACATTGTACATATATTCCAATGAAACAACCCATCCCACAAATACATAAATGTATATACCACGCGACAACCAATACTGTATTATAAACTTAGTCAAACTTTCCATGAAACTCTTTACCGTATAACTCCATTGTCAATTACCTCCAATTACTGATAGTAGTCGGTAAGCTAATGAACAAGAACACGTCCAAACTCGTCCGTGTTGAAAGGACACCTGTTCACACGGTTCCAGCGCCAATTATGAACAACTTGGCACATGTTTGAATCAAACATGATTTCTGCTATCGCTTAGTTGTTTTGGAGTTGTCCAAAGTTTCGGGTAACTAGGTTGGTCGAAGAGAAATGGTGGTAATTATTTTTTGGGGAATGGAGTGGGTCTTTGATTTAAGGAGGTCTGAAAATGAAAATAATATATCTAGTTTTAATTTCCGCGAATATAAGTGGGTTGCAGGTATGCACCTCCCTCCCGCCCGCTTTATTATGCACATGCAAGATTACAAGGCAAATGCAAGGATTTTAAGCACATGCAGGAAGGCAAAGCAAAACCCAACACCATTACCGACACGTGTTTCGCCTCTCCACGAGGCATCCTCAGGGGACGTGTTGACTCGCTGACCGTTGAGTTGCGACTGTGTGTGTGTGCGTGTTGTGTTGTTACTGTTGCGTTCAGTCGCAACTCAACGGTCAGCGAGTCAACACGTCCCCTGAGGATGCCTCGTGGAGAGGCGAAACACGTTTTCATTTTCAAATTTAAAATGGATTTCCGCAAAGTAACGCCTGACTCAATCAATTTTATTAAGGAGGTCTGTTTAATGGAAGTGGCTTTTGATTCTTAGGTAGGTAGGTAACTAGTTATGTTTTATTACGTACTTACGGAGCGTTTTTCGCGATCCTAAGGTTCAATGGTTAAAAATTATGAGCAACAAAATTTCGTTGATGTGCATTTCTCGATCAATATTTAGCTTGGCAAAAGGTGACATAATTAACTATTTACTTACGATATGTTGGTGGAAACTCGCCCTAAGTTGAGACTCTTGAGTATATTCGACATTATTTTAGCTGATCAGGATTTATTTATTTACGTATAAACAAAACACTTAAACGATAAAAAATACAGATAGAAAACAGCTGCTGCGTATTTCCAAAGATTTTTTCTAGTAGACCTTCTTTAAGGATGGAAAATCATCAAATGACTTCTTCTGCTCTGAATGGAGTAGAAGGGAGTGTCTGACTCTTACCGACTAAAACCCATACGTGTTCCTCCAAATCCCCTTTGCGTGCCAGGGCCGCGGTGACTCTCTCAAACAAATTCCGCAACCCATGCAGGACCAAGCCCCCAGCTACTATGCTGACAACTCTATGAGGCGTATGTGGAACACAGCGCACCGTTGACACAGGTTTGGTTGCTGTCGAACGGTGAGGCACGCAATGCTCGCTGTCCGCAGGCCCTCCTACGGTAGCCAGGAATCACTTTGCGTCCCCTGACGCCCGGGACGTCTTCTTCTGTTACAGCTACTGGGGCGTGGAGTTTGCCTCTTCCTCATGCGGCCTACCTCCTCCTTGGCTAACATTACTGCTTCGCAGCAGGAGGTGACTGCTTCCTATGCCCCCTTGCTCCGGATCATTGATTGAACCAGGGTCGCCTCGACGAGGACACGGCAGTGCTCAGCACAAGCAAAGCAGTCCTCCATCGAATGCTCCACCGTGTCCTCCTGCCGATTTTGAATAGACCTGCCACTTGATAATTGGTTATGATTGTATGTTTGGAAGGGTTTGTTTACTGAGAAAGTTTGGCTCTGCGTAGTTCTGATTCTTAATAATTGCTTAGTGCAATTTTTCTAAAACTTCAAATAAACCTTGGAAATTTTCGTGGTTTCATAGGAGTCTTCTATTATAATTTTGATACTTACAAGAAGAATGTAAACTCAAGTTTGAAAATATAATAACGATTAAATCAACTTACATTACCCTCGTAAAATAAATTACAAGTTTCGAAAATGAGAAAATTGGGTTAAATCAAGAGACAAACAGAAAGTTCCCAAGTTATATCTTATGGGAACAATAACAAAGTATCACCCAATATAGTTCGCACTTTCATTTAGTTCTTGTTATAATAGCTAAAACTCGAACTGAGACCAATTTAGGTTTTAGTTCACTTCGTTGTTTTTATTATGTTATTTTTTTAACTTTACCGTAGCCTCGGTGAAATTATTTTTTTTATTTTGTTAAACTTCCAGATTTTTGCTGAACACGCTTTTTTCACTAAACTCGGCTGATAATTTAAACTTTAAACAAGATAGATAAGCTATATAAATGAGGATATATTATCATGCCAGCCATAAAATGTGATCATGTTTAAAGGGGCCTGAAGATCTGTGAAATATGTTCCGAACCTACTTCAGACTCGAGCTCTCACATAGATTCCAGCATAAGTTGAAATTTGATAAATAATTCCTTGTAACAATGTTCCTTTGTGAGAGAAATAAACTATACATACATCGCATTATTATGGAGGAGCTCGTTGCTAAAGACTAATGGCCGCACGGATCGATCTTCAAGGTTAAGCAACGCTTTCCAAGGTTAGTCTCTGGATGGGTGACCATCTTAACATGCCGAGTTTCCTGCATGCCTCGGAAAGTACGCTAAGCCGTTGGTCCCTGCTGTCATTTGTAGATCTTTGGCAATCGTTACGGATTGTCAAAAGCCAGTAAATCTAACTCCAATCTTGCCAAAAAGTACCGTGTTACCCAGTTAATGGGTTGTGGAGGTCTGGTAGGCAGCCGCTCCGCGTAAAAATACTGGTATTCAGCTGAATCCGGTATGACCGGGAGCCGACCCTAATGTAGTTGGGAAAAGGCTAGGCAGATGATGATATCGCATTATTATTTCAGTAAACTGATAGCAACGGCAGCTGAACATACAACAAACAATCACTATTACATTCATATTTAATCAATCATTATGTTACCAACCTGTTTACAATCCAGGGTCATTCCTGTGAAAAACCAGCGTTAGGTTTTTACTATTTTTCTGGCGTTTTATTTACTAGAGCCCATGGTGTAAAAACCTGTTATCTCTTTTACCTTCACACATTACAGCTAAACATAAGCATAATCAGCCTTTTAACGTTCCTACTGCTGGGACACAGGCCTCCTCTCTAGGAGAGACCTTCACACATTATGCTGAGCGGTAATCGTTTTACGCGAATATGAAGAATATTTTCACAACCTGTGTATGTAAACTTTTATTGGGACCGATTGATCGAATGAAGAAAAATAGTTTCAATTCCTCCCAAACAGACGCACATGACATTATTATAATATATGTACAAATAAAACAAAACAAATATAAAATATAGAAGAACATTTTATTTAGTTATTTACTATACATACATATTAAATTTTTAAATATTTCTATTAAAAAAAAAAAACATTAAAAATATAAAAAATAGTAGCCCACCGGTATTGGGAACAGGGTCCAAGCTACCGGTGGTCAGGGCTCCCGAGAGAGGAACCTCCTAACGATACGCGCCGTGTCCAGGAGTACCGCTTTCTGGATCAAGCCCTTGATCCAGCTGCCCAACGAGAGCCTCTTAAGGTGTTGGTCGAGGCTCTTGGCAATTATGCCATTGGCCGTCACGACTATCGGCACAATGACTGCTGTGTTCACATTCCACATGTCGACAACCTCGTGAGCCAAGTCAAGATACTTCGATTGTTTAGAAGAACATTTTATTATTATTAATCAGTTTATTTCAGATTAAAAGACAATCCATTCAGTTAACATTTAGAGAAATAAATTACAATTGAAATATTATTACAAATTACAGAATTTAAATTACAAATTATTAAAAAAAAATACAATTGTGTTAGTAAAATCTTATTCTCTAAAAGTTAAAAATAACATTCATGAAAGCCCTAACCATGCTCAATCCAGACACCAATCAGCAGATTCAAACTCAGACTCCAAATAGACAATCCGAAATCTGATCCCGCTAACTTTCATGAATGGGCCAGCCTATGGAACGGACAGTCATTATCTGTCGCATGCCACGGCCACACCATAGACAAAACAAGTTTGACACTGACATTGACATGTGTTGCGCGACTGACACTGACATTAGCCTAATATCTCATGTCATCCCAGCAAAGAAAACGACAAATCATAATTAAACTTAAAAAGTAATTGTAATAAATGAAGCTTTTTTTTTTCTTTTTTCTTGAGGAATAAAAATATGATTTTATTAATAGTTCGTCATTTAAATTACCGAAAAATATTGGACATGTATTTTTTGCTTTATCGAATCTATAAAAATTTACGATGATAAAAAGCTGCATCAGATCATGAGTGGGGGCTTATGACGTCAAGGCGTGGTAAAAATCTTAGCATGAAGTGATGTCACACGTGTTTTCAACGCACTGTATCGTCTTCGTTTTTAGTTTACGTGAAAAGAGAAAAATCGTGTCCAATATTTTTTTTGGAAATCTATCTGACGGATTAATTAGATTTTTTTAGTTAACCCTATTGCCGTGAGTGGACGACTCATGTCGAGTGACGTATTGGCGTTCCCCCGTCAGATTTGGTACTTTTCAGGTTTTGGAAAGTGCAGGTGATTAATGGCATATAAGTCATTAATTCTATTTCTGTTTCGTCGTATTTGACGTAAATAAATTATTTTGCCATTCTCTACAATAAATTATCTTGTATTTTTACAACCAAAGTACCTAATTCCCGAAATGTTTTGAAAAGCAACCATTTTATAATAATTTGGTGCAAAACGGCTAGTTCGACACAAACAGAAAGTTTCGCCACTAGGTCTTATAAGAGCTATGACAAAGTGCTATATCGTTTACACGTTAAATTAGTGCTCGCTATAAAATCAAAAAGCCGCCGTTGGGGGCTGCATTTACACTGTCATGTATTATAACTTCCTTGTCCCTTTTTTTTAAATAGTGTCCAATTTTGTAATGACAGTTCAAAAGTGATGTATTCTTACCGAAGTAAGAAGTAATGTGTTCCATAATACAATAGGTATTACCAGAAGACCATTATAAACAAAAGAATCGATATGTTTCATTAGTAATAGGCTCGCGTTTGAATTCACGCTCACTTGAGTCAAGTGATGATATGGTCGACCGTGGAGCATGCTTGAGAATTTCATTTCTTAGCTGTACGCACAGCGGGCATACCATGAGGTGTTAAAACGTGAGTTTTCCGAGCGAGAAAGAGGGATAGAGTTATACACCCTATATAGCTCCATCCCTTTTTCTTGCTCGGAAGACTCACGTTTTAAGACGTCATAGTACGCCCGCAGTTCAAATATGACAATCGCAGTTAGTTGTATTCAAGGTCCTACTGCTGACCTTCCCTCGAAGCAAGCTGATAACTTTAACGTTATGTTTGCATAAAACAGCTACTTTGAGGACTGCTTAAAATTCAGCTGATCCAATAAACCGCGCCCGCGAGAGGCGATCAGCCAAAATACATAAAACAAATATTTAAACTTGCCAAGCGAATTTGATTTCTATCGCTAACACTCCAATTTTATATCGACGGCACACAGTAAACTTTTATGTTTACCCATAACATTTCTATTTCGGGATAATATAATTGAAATGGAGTTCGTGTATTGTTTTAAACAAACGACTGTGAACAAATAATCAATCAATTCACGAACGGCTAACCGGATAAGGCCGAATGGCTGAAAAGCTTTTATTTACTTTATTTTTAGATACACGTGGATAATGAATTGTTATTGCAAATGCTAACTTTTTGCAGTGTGACTAATTAGAAACGTAAAGAACTTGTTTAAATAGTACATACATAAACTTTATTTATACAATCTGGCTCTGGACAATCAATACCTACTCTCGTCACTTTGGCTAAAATGTTGCCAAAATAATTAAAATACATGCCTTACCAAACTATTATTACAAAATCTGGGCCCGAAGTCTGCTATTATAATAAAGTAAGAATGGTCTATCATTGATTTCATAATGGTTGATATTGACAAGTTTGGTAATCTACTAATATAAAAGCGTCACTATGACTTTCCAATGGTCAACCACTGACACTCCATTGAAAGAAATGGCATAGAATGGTAATCTCGTCATTCCTAATGACAAATAAATTACAGACGTATGCGGTAATCTGCTAAAATTTTGACAGTTCCTTTGATCAGTGTACAGTCATTTCTTTTAATAGCTCGGTTATCAAAAAGTATTACTAGACCATTGACCGACCAATGATCGACCACTATGAATTTAGCAGATTACGAACTTTTAGCAAAATTACAATGGGATCGTGTTGGAATGACAAATTTATAAAAATAGCAGACTTGGGGCCCTGGTAATTTTCAAATACATTTCTATCGTCTTTTTCTGGAAAAAAATATTAATTCAAAAAGCCATTTAAGTTCGCTCCGGTGTAAAAGCAGTCCGCCCCGACAGCCAGTAATTCTCGATCTCGGCCAACGAGGCAAGTTTAATGAAATTCTTGCTGCCCCTATCTCCGTACTATGCTTACACCGTGTTTTTAACTTCGCACTTTCGTACTGCTTGTTTTGCGGGTAGATATGAAAAAGTGCGGTGGAAAATACATGGAGGGGATTGGAGGGAATAGCGTTTAGACATTAGAGAGCTGTGGCCGTACTACAAAGTAGTATGGCCACAGCAGCATAGAATGCTTTCATGATTCAGTGTGAGGGAAAGGGATAGTGCTATTCGTCTTGTGTAACTCTGTCTCTCTCTGACACAGGAATCATGATGGATTTAAGACGTCATGGTAGGGTAACTGGTCTTTAACTATCGGTGTGCGTTGAGAAATTTTGCTTGATATAAGAACATAAAAAAAAAAAATATATCCATGAGTTTGTACCTAAGTAAGCCGCAAGGGCCGGTATTCAAGGTTAAGCAACGCTTGCCGAGGTCGATTCGCAGATGAGTGATAATAATCTATTACTCCTCCGTGCATCAGAAAATACGTTAAATCGTTGGTCCCGGCTGTCATTTGGTGTACTTTGACAGTCATTACGATTAGTCAGAATCCAGAAACCTGCCTCGCCAAGGAGTACAGTATTATCCAGTTTCTGGAATGTGACAACCACAACCCAGTATTTTACATGAAGCGACAGCTTATCTGATAGGCAGAAAAGGTTTGGCAAAAGGTTAGACAGATTGTTTGAACATTTTGTTTCAGGCGGTCCCAACTTCTGTATGAATATTATAATACCTATAAAAAGGAAAGACTATTACTAGACTGTTTTGTACCAAATAAGCTCTGGGAAAATGACGTGGTGTTTTACGTTTGACGTATCTGTGTGTATGTGTGTCTGTGACATCGTAGCTCCTGAATGGATGAACCGATTTAGATCTTGTCTGTTTTTGTTCGAAAGATGAATTATTCGGGAGTTTTTGAAGAAAATTAGTTCAGCCGTTTAATAATTATGGGTTTAAGAGGGGATGAATAAACTTAGTCACGTCGGGGGACCGCTCCAAATAAAACTACTTCAATAAAATAAATACTTAATCAATCAAATTAACTACGGATTAATATTACCACCTACCAAAAATTTTAATTAACATTAAGTACATTAGGTATACGTAGGTAATCCAAGTAGGTACAAAGACCTTATGTTATCTTTGTATCTATTGCATATTATGCAGTTTGGTATTGAGCGGTCCCCCGACACAACTATTATTATTTAATTTTCATCTATGGAAAGCTACACAATCTCTCTTCCTTGTTATAGCCTATATTTTATTCCCGTATTCCCACGGGAATGGCGCTCCTAGTGTTAAATAATATTAAAATTCAACTGTTTCTGGTTGGATTCAAAGACGACCTAAACATTGTTGGGAAAAGGCTGAGCAAAGGATGAAGAACAGTTCTGTTTGGCTCATCGAAACTTTTACAGTTTCTTTATTGGTAGAAGTTTTAATAAGAAAGAAGGTAAAATGTCTCAGGATAAAAATATAGGTACAGCCATTACTTAATTCATAAATATTATTAATGCAAATAAGATGAAAAAGCACGTTGAAATACAATCAACTAAAAAAACAGTTTAGTTTAATAAGTGAGCAACTTCAGTAATTGAAAAATATTTTTAGGGTCTGCACAAAAATTTAATTTTCATGAATTCTTATAAAATTATGCTTTAATTAAAACTAAAAGAAAAGTAAACATTATGCATCATAGTTCTCTTGCACTTGAAGAATTCAAATTAAATTCAAACATAATGAAAAAAGAACGCAATGTTTTCTTTACATAAATTAGTTTTTCAAATTTGCATCAAAAAAACATAAAAGTTTTTATGTAAGAACTTAATTAAATTTTTAACACTAAAACTAAATCAAGGAAACAGCAGTCATTTTATGAATTTAAGCGAAACGTGCATTCGAAATATGGCACTAATTTCTCAAGGAGATAGTTTGAGAAGATCAAAAAGATATGGGTCTAAAGTAAATGGATGCAGTTGAGACCTGGGTACCAGTATTGAACATGGAGCGACTGGCTATACTGGCTCGTGGCTAAAGAATAACAGCCGCGCAGATCGATCTTCAAGGTTAAGCAACGCTTGCCAAGGTTGGTCTGTGGATGGGTGACCTTCTTAATCTTGAGTTTCCTTCGTGCCTCAGAAAGCACGTTAAGGCGTTGGTCCCGGCTGTCATTTGTAGATCTTTTGCTGTCGTTACGGATTGTCAGAAGCCAGTAAATCTGACACCAGTCTTGCCAAGAAGTACTGTGTTTCCCCCGTTATTGGGTTGTGGAGGTCTGGTAGGCAGCCGCTCCACGTTAATTACTAGTATTCAGCTGAATCCGGTTTGACTGGAAGCCGAACCAAACATAGTTAGGAAAAGGCTAGGCAGATGATGATGACTGGCTATCAGACCCCCAACCCATTAACTGGCTAACACAGTTCACATTGGCAAGACTGGTGTCAGATTGTATTGCCTTTGACTATTCGTACGTATTTTACAAGGGACGGAGAAGTCTCGATATGTTATTGATAGACCTGAAAAAGCTTTGCTTACCCACAAAGATCGAACCGGTGACGGTATTAGTATTTACCCACTAACCGCTAGCCCTGTAGCGCAATTGGCATTAGGAGGAACACGGATGAGTGTTGTTCTGTAAGAGGCATTTGATGATCTCTCATCCTTAACGAGCCCCTTTTTTTGGACGGGAAATCACTAAACGACTTCTGCTGCTCTGGGCGGAGCGGAAGGGAGTGTCAGACTCTTACTGACTAAAACCCACCCGTGATCCTTCTAGTGCTCTTTCCATCCCTGGGCCGCGGTTACTCTTTCGAACAATCCGTCATACATTACATACAAACACACTGCATATTTACGTCAAATTATCAGTTGAGAATTTACCAATCATGAAATTTATTGACGCGTTCTTTAATTTCACCCCATTCAAAGAGCAGGCAATCTATACTTATATCATAACTAGCTAACCTATGACCCTCCACAATAACGTAGCTTTCTATTGGTGAAATAATTTTGAAAATCGGTTCAGTAGATCCAGAGATTAACCCTTACAACATCACAAACTCACAACCTCACAAACTCACGAACGTTACCTCTTTATAATATTAGTATAGAAGAGGAAAGATTTGATTGTTTGAATAGGCTCAGAAACCACTAAACCGATTTGAAAAATTCTTTCACCGTTTGGAAGCTATACTATCCCCGGGGGGCATACGCTATATTTTATCCCCATATTCCCACGGGAACGGGAACTATGCGGGTGAAACCACGGGGCTCTGCTAGTGTGTCATAAGTATGAGATCTAGTTGGAAAGAACTATCTTATTCAAATTCACGTTAACGATCACCGTGAACCTTTAACTTAGCTATTTTCTCATCTATACTATAATAATATATACTAATATTATAAAGAGAAGAGTTTGTTTGTTTGTTTTTTTTTTAACGCGCTAATCTCAGGCACTACTGGTTCGAATTGAAAAATTTCTTTTTGGGTTGAATAGACAATTTATCGAGGAAGGCTTTAGGCTATATATCATCACGCTTAAGCCAATAGGAGCGGAGCAGCGATAAAGAATGTTTTAAAATCGGGGATTCCACGGGGACGAAGTCGCGGGCAGCAGCTAGTAATATTATAAAGAGGAAAGATTTCTTTGTTTGTTTGTATTGAATAGGCTCCGAAACTACTGAACCGATTTGAAAAATTCTTTCACTGTTTGGAAGCTACAGTATCCCCGGGTGACATAGGCTATATTTTATCTCCATTTTCCCACGGGAACGGGAACTACGCGGGTAAAACCGCGAGGCGCTGCTAGTGAAAAATATATCCGACTTTTTTATCTTTTATAAAGAGTATTTGGTACATTTTCTGCGCCGCGTCACGTCTATAGCAGCTTGTCACGGGTACTAAGGGCGTGTTAGCAGCCTTTCAAACGCACCGGATTTTTTTCGCTTATCCAGAATTTTGTTCGACCATTTTCATGTTTTAGTCTATTCAAAGTCTGGAGGCTTTTGTTAGGGTTTTACGGGTAATGTTTTTAGGTTCTGAAAACATTACATGTATGTTGCTTTTATTCTACAAACAGGCAGGTTCGGAATACCTAAATATTCCTATACTATTCCAGTTATATTTAAGTAGTATGTATGTAATAAGGACTTGATTTTCTTGTAACTTAGAAACAAACCCAGAATTCAGGCTGCAATTCAAGTTTTTGTATTTGTTGTTTTTACTAAAACACTGCCAGACCAAAAACACGAACTTGCTGAAATTCCATTCACATCGATAATATTAAATAAATTTTTATTTTATTGTTGATTATTTCAGTCAGTTCAGCCAGATTTGCCGAATTTGTCCGAAAGAGTCACCGCGGCCCTGGAACGCAAACTGCACTAGGAGGATGACGGGTGGGTTTTAGTCAGTAAGAGTCTGACACTCCCTTCCGCTCCACCTAGAGTAGGAGAAGCCATTTGATGAACTCCCCCCATACTTAAAAAATAAAAATGCACCCTAGGGCTCAGTAAGATAAGTTGAGTATATAGATAGTGAGCTTTCGTTGCGTCTGTCAATCTTGATCATGCTTTTTATTTTTATCAGCAACAGTTGTTCACTCTAACCAATAATATTATTATCACCTTTTTCAACCATCATTATCACACGGAATTGAATCAATATGACAGCAATGGCGTCCGCATATTAATTGGTTAATTACAATAATTAATGCGATTATCAATTGATTACAGATGTTGAGAACATTCAATTACTGACGCGAGTTGGTGCTATGCTAATTTAATTAAATGTAATTGTTTGTTTGTTGTTTGAGTCATTGTTTTGGGGTCATGACATTGTTATTATAATATGTTAATTATTTCGCAGTTAAATTAGTTTAAATCATGGTTGGGTGGTGTATCTGCTAGGGTTGCGGAATTTGTTCGAAAGAGTCACCGCGGCCCTGGAACGCAAAAGGCACGGGTTGGTTTTAATTAGTAAGAGTCTGACACTCCCATCCGCTTCGCCCAGAGTGGAAGAAGTCATTTCATGATTTTCTATCCAGAAACAAATAAAATCTTGCTTTGCAGGGATTTCCAACGGTTCTTCATATATTTGATTACTAATACAATAATTGACCAGACGTTTTCAATTGTGAATTATTTTCTAAACTTGCCGCGCCTACACTCAAACTAGCACCAGTTTTGAAATTTTGATCTCAATAAGGCGTGCTAGATATATAATAAGCAAAACATATCCTATTTATATTAATTCAAGTATCAAAACATTCTAAGTGGTTCAGCGTTAATTTTAAACAGCTCACATGAGTAATGCACCTTAACTGTCTCTGTAACTCCCTCGGGCATAGTTGAATAACGACTTAACTCGATAATTCTGCACTGAACTTAGTTCAACTAAATAATATTATTAGAGCTTTGGCGGTAAAGGACGCCTGCTCTTTGGATGTTATGTCCGTTAGGATTTGTGATGTTTTTATCTGCAGTGGCAGCATCAAAACTAGCTGGCTGCAAATCGTGTTAGGTTTTCAACGTTTTGTTATTTTTTTTTTCTGTTTTCCGTATCGTAAACAACAGACAGCGCTCACTTTGAAATTTCATGACAGTCGTTACGTATAAAAAGAAACGAAGATATCTGACACCAGTCTTTCTAAGGATAACATGATACTTGAATAACTGTTTTGTGGAAGTCAAAAGGCAAGGCCGTCTCTTCGTGTAAAATACTGGTTATTCGGGAAATGGCTCGCCTATTGATATTTTTTCACAAAAATATCTTTTCTATGATATTTATCACTGTTGTACTTGTGCGTTGACTTGGAGCATGGAGAAAAATACTAATCGGTGTTGGGTTCGTTTAGGATATTTAATTAGTAAACAATTGATATCGCTCAAATGTGTAGGCCAACATTTTCTGAGTAGTGTAGGAAAAAATAACTACTTGCCATCCCCTTGGATGGCCATCCCCTTGGATGGCAAGTTTGTCTGTCTGTCACACTCTTGTCCTCGCCATCCCCTTCTAACCTAACCTGTCCGAGTCGAGGTGCCTCAAATCCCGAGCTTGCTTCGCTATCTGATTATCGATGATAAGTTGCGTCGCTGATGAGCCCTGTCGGCGTAGTGTATCGTCGGCGTAGTGTCCTGTCGGCGTAGTCTCCTGTCAGCGTGGTGTCCTGTCGTCGTAGTGTCCTGTCGGCGTAATGTCCTGTCGATGTATTGTCCTGTTGGCGTTGTGTCTTATCGGCGTAGTGTCCTGTTGGCGTAGTGTATTGTCGGTGTAGTTTCCTGTCGGTGTATTGTCCTGTTGGTGTAGTGGCTTGTCAGCGTAGTGTCCTGTCGGCGTAGTGTATTTTCGGCGTAGTGTCTGTGTATTGTCGGTGTATTGTCCTGACGGTGTAGTGTCCTGTCGGCGTAGTGCCCTGTCGGCGCAGTGTCCTGTCAGCGTAGTGTCCTGTTGGCGTAGTGTCTTGTTGGCGTAGGTCCTGTCAGCGTAGTGTCCTGTCGGCGTAGTGTTTCGTTGCCGTAGGTCCTGTCGGCGTAGTGTCTTGTTGGCGTAGAGTCCTGTCGGTATGGTATCCTATCGGCGTAGTGTCCTATCGGCGTAGTGTCCTATCGGCGTAGTGTCCTACCGGCGTAGTGTCCTGTCAGCGTAGTGTATTGTCCTGTTGGTGTAGTGGCTTGTCGGCGTAGTATCCTGTCGGCGTAGTGTCCTGTCAGCGTAGTGTCCTGTCGGCGTAGTGTCCTGTCAGCGTAGTGTCCTGTCGGCGTAGTGTATTATCAACGAAATGTCCTGTCGGCGTAGTGTCCTGTCCGCGTAGTGTCCTGATGGCGTTTATTTCGAATATTTCTCTACTCACTCCATCCAGAATATCCCAAATTATACAAAACTAAGACCAACAGACATAAGTACAGAACCTATAATATATGGATGTTGACTGTACTCGCTTAGTTTCGCTCTATTTGGCCAGAATGTTTGTCTCGAGTCCCTGTAGTGTTACTACTCCTAGTTTACAACTTGTGTAAACGTTAGGATTAGGTGTGTGTTGGCGTTGGCGTGTTCGGCCAATGCTGGAGCTAATATTTGCTGTTGGTTTAAGACGTGAAATTATTCATTGTCGAAAATGAGTTTCGAAAATCGAAGTGTGTTTATGAAAATATTTTTCGAACGAATGTCTTCAGGAAGTCATAGAACATATCACCTAATTAATACGACCAAACAAAAAATATAATATTCGACTTCCCACCCCCACTATGTATGTATGTACTCAATTAAAAGCGAAAATGTTACGGTTTTTATGAATGACGTATCAACAGATTTACGAATTACATTTCGATTTTACGGATGCAATTACAAATCTAATCCAATCCAATCACCAACCCGCACTGGGCCCGCGTGGTGGATTACGGCCCATTCCCTCTCCTAGAGAGGAGGCCTGTGTCCCAGCAGTGGGAAAATTAAAACGCTGATTATATTATGCTTAGGTAATTACGAATCGAAAATAGTTTAGCTTTCTATTGTGCATGAATTTTGTAAATAATTGGAACAGGCGCTGTGTACTTTACTGTCTTTGCTATTAAATTCGTTGTGAAGGGGATATTGCGTCTTGTCAGATCCATGTAATAAGAGGGTAGCACTACCAGAGATGCCAGGGTAGCAGAATTTGTTCTAAAGAGTCGCCGCAGCCCTGGAACGCAAAGGGCATTAGGAGGAACACGGATGGGTTTTAGTAAGTAAGAAACTCCCTTCAGCTCAGCCTAAAACAAAAGAAGTCAAATGATAAATGATATTTATTTTGTAAGTAGGTTAGCGAACGTCCTCACGGCGCGTTGCGTCGTCGCAACGCAAATATTTTGACGCATAGCCGGCCACACAGGCGCTGCGTCGTCGCAGCGTTACTACGACGCAGTCTTAACGTTCGGTCGACGCAGCGGTGACGCACAGTTGCGGTAAGTACGTAGGTAAAAAATGAAATGAGCTTGCGTGTATCCTCCCTATCAACACACAAGCAACTGAGCGCTGCCTCTCCGTCGCCGCAATGAGTACACCCCCTCCCGCTTCGTCTCGGGGGTGCTGTCCGTCATGTGTGCGTTGCGACGACGCAGCGCGCCGTGTGAACACCTTGGTTTTTTGTATTTAAAACAACGCAACGGCAGCGCTGCGTCGACGCAACGCTGACGCAACGCGCCGTGTGGACTCGCACTTAGGTCACACTTTTACACGTCAAATATTTCTGGTAATTTTGAGCTAGACGAAGCCGGTGTTTCCTAGCCGACTGCCCTGAGAAGTAACACCGAAACAAACTCAGAGGTCTCTTTAAAAGTCAATACAAACCATACTGGTCAAATCATATGAGAACCATGTAGGTTAATGTCTGAGGTGGCCTTTTTAGGTGGCAGTTGTTAGTGATTTCCCATCCATAAAAAAGGACTACCTAACAGAGATTACCTCCTGCAAACTAAACTTTTATTTAAAAAATTGAATGTTCAAAGACAATAACATTTTCATTTTCATTTCCATGAACTAATAACTAATATATACAAAACATAATAATCAGGCAAAGTCGATTTGTTATTCCGCCTCCTAGGCACTGAAGATTAACATAAATGGTCCTGCTTCGGAGCCGTCTTGATCGTAAAACTTACCACAGTATAACTTGTGAATAAAATAGATACATAATTGTAAATCTTATGACTTGAGGGAAAACCGGAATGTATTCAGAAGCTTTAGAATTAAGGAATGGTTATAATATAGTACAATTATACAACAACCAATCATTTATCACGACACGAGTAAACATATAATCTAAATATACACTACGACACAAAATAGGCTAAATTTACCCGGAGGCTCTAAGCTGAAAGTGAACAAAAAATTAATATATTTATGAATAAACTCCAACATGAATGCTATTATAATATAAATGTATATTTTAATGTATAAATAAAAATTAATACCAAAAAGAATCAAAATCCATGTGAAAAACATTAACATTTTTAAATAATAATAGTTCCTCTATCCTATCTTGCTGTGCCCTACAGACAAATTAAAATAAGTGTGATCATTCTAAATTCAAAACAAAACATTTTACACTGCAAACAAATCCACGATCATATTACCAAACTAAAACCATTAACACCCAAAAAAAGAAAACGTTATAAAATATTCTAAACACAAACGAACATTTTTAGAGAAATAAAATTCAAACGCCACAATTTTATTCCGTGGATGCGACGAACAGAACTGTAAAGCCGAGCCTATGGTAGTTAGTTGCTGTCAATACCCAGTATATGTTGGACACCCCATTTTTAATTGGTTTAAGGCCATGCTCGGGAAAAAACGAAGTGTTAACAACGTTTGCCAATCGTCCACCTTTGAAACTAGACCTTTTTTAGTGAAAGATGTGTGACGTCGGTTTAGGGAGTCAGGAACATTACATTACCCTTTTATTATTCATATTTATTTTGTAAGTAAAATTTAAATCTAACTATATACACTCAACCTAAAAATTAACTAAGATCCACCTAACTACAATATGGCATCAAAACACTCGTCCGTCAGACATCAGGGACCTTATGGCCTTCCAATGCGGCATCTTCCAGTACGCGGTCGCCACTCCAGAGCCGTTTGATCCATAGATATAGAAACAAGAATTGACCCCATCCGCGACTATCTGTTTCGCAATGTAACCTGCCTTCTTCCACTTAAGGCGTTTCCCTGACCAAATAACCTTGAGCATTCGCGGCCTCTTTGCCGCCCGCACCCTGCGCACGCCTTTTTATCATATCACACAATTTTTGGAATTATTTTGATTAAAAAAGATAAGCGATCTTTTGAAATGAAATAAAACGTGTATAATATAGATTTTTAAATTATCTATCCATTAGTGTAATCTTCAAATGATTAGAGCGTTGCATTTAGCAACAGATGCATAAAATCAACAATTTTAGTCATTTTAAAAAAGTAGATTTTAGATGTATTTATAACACATAAAAACAAATTAGAACGTAGAATATGAAGGAGACATCGAACATTAATAATGTGCTTTTACATGTAGATTATTTCTCATAACTAATAAGTTATTAGTCTCTGAATTGCGAAGAAAAACGCACTATCGCAAGGTTTTGGTCGGGGCATCGCAACTACAAAAAAATCTAATTCCTCATAGCGCGCACGTCCACCTACAGCTCTCAAAGCCCAAGCCCTAAGAAATTTATTGAGCACTCATAAATCAATCTAGAACGAACCAAAGTTGAGGATTAAAGACGATGAAAGCCGTAACGTCTGAGCTAGGGTCCAGTTTAATATAAGTTGTGTGACCTTGGGTGCAATGGCGACGCCGCCGTCTGCCCGTTACGACTGTACCCCGAAGTTGGAGACGATAAATTACTTATAATAGAGGGTGGGGTACAATTTTTGGATTTTAACGGGAAGCGGCTGTGACGATAGTTGGTCTGGGTACGAGGTTTTGGTTAATCTTAGTTGTGTTTCTGGGAATTAATTGAACTGATCATCAAATAGGCCTTACTCCAATAAATATAATAAGAAATTGAATTTTTAAAAGATAAGGATTTAAAGATAATAAAGGATATCAATGAATAAATCCTCCTAAAATAAGATAAGATTTTTATTTTGCAAATATGGGTACAAAACACGGTGACATAAAATATAAATAGCAACAGCCATATTTTACCAGAGGGCATGCAAAAGTACAAAAAGTACACCAGAGATTCTAAGTCCGACATACAATATACATGTAGGTATATAAAGTATATCTATACTAATATTATAAAGCTGGAGAGTTTGTTTGTTTGTTTGTTTGTTTGAACGCGCTAATCTCAGGAACTACTGGTCTGATTTGAAAAAATCTTTCAGTGTTAGATAGCCCTTTTATCGAGGAAGGCTATAGGCTATATTTTATCCCCATATTCCTACGGGAACGGGAACTACGCGGGTGAAACCGCGAGGCGCTGCTAGTAGTACATAAAGATTGATTAACTACAATTTAATAATGAAGTGCTTCAAACGTTTTCGAATAATCTTGAATTATTTGAGAAAAATCTTCAACTAGGGCTTCTTTTTTGGGTTGCGTACCCAAATAATCCCGACGGGACTCATTACTAAGCCTCCACTGTCCATCCGTCTGTCTAACAGTCTGTCAGTGGGCTGTATCTCATGAACCGCAATAGGTAGTGTTGACATTTTCAGTGTATGTATTTTTATTGCCGCAATAACAACAAATAACAATAGCAAAATTAAATTAAAAATTAAAGGGGTAATCATTCATAAATAGTTTTTTTTTTTTAATAAACGTTGCCCCCCACTAGAATTTACTCCTGTATCGTGGGTGCGTTCACAAACATGAAAATTCACATAGACAAGACACCCAGACCCGGAAAAATTATCTGTAGGTCATACAAACATTTGTTCCATGTGGGGATCGAACCCGCGACATGTTGCGCAGCAGCCGAATGCTCAACCACTGCGCCAATCATGTCATTCTTTTTTATGCTACGGAACCCTTTTTTTCTGTATGGGAAATCATTAAATGACTTCTCCCGCTCCGGGTGGAGCGGAAGGGAGTATCAGACTCTTACTGACTAAAACCTGTCTTCCTAGTGCCTGTAGTGACATAGTACCAGTCACCCAGTTACCATACCTGCGAACCATCACCACATACCTTGGAACCATTACCACATACCTTTGAACCATTACCACATACCTTTGAACCATTACCATATACCTTTGACCATTACCAATACCTTCAAACCAATTTATTTTTTTTGTGTTCCAGTTCCCTTCTTTGTGTTCCAAGGCTACGGTGACTCTTTCAACCAAATTCTGCAACATGATACGGAGCCGTTCGGGTGCGATTTCAACTCACACTTGGCCAGCTTTTTGCTATTCACAAACTTCACAAATATCGCAGTCCTTAAATAATTATTCAATCGTGAATAAGCTTAGAATTCATATGATATAAGTAGAAACAAGACATTGGACTTTAAATTTTACAATAACAAGCATACTAAAAATAGCCATACAAAAGGCCATAAACCGAAACATAACATCACCGTTAACGAAAATGTTGGACACAAATTAATGCGGGACCACTTACATTGAAATAAAACCCTTATTTAATTATACTGGATTCGTAAACAAGTGAACATGTGTAATTTATTTAACGTACAACTC
The DNA here is from genome assembly GCA_905332915.2 of Hecatera dysodea. Classification (NCBI taxonomy): domain Eukaryota; kingdom Metazoa; phylum Arthropoda; class Insecta; order Lepidoptera; family Noctuidae; genus Hecatera; species Hecatera dysodea. Next base: position 20,143,953 of record HG995302.1, read on the forward strand.
ATGTGGACGGACCGTAATGTGTGCTGAATTAGAAACTTGAATTATACAGAGAGTTTCGCGAGAATCATTTCGGTCATTTCGTTAGCAGTTTGATGTTAGGAGTTACGGCTGTAGTGTTAATACAGTTAACTAACTCGTTTGTTTTAGTTGTTCTGAAAAATAAACTAAAAATGATAAAATAAATAGGAACAAAAACAAAAATTGTATAAAGACAAGATTCACACTCGCAGACACACACCCACACACTCACGCTTCCAAATACACCACACACTTCACACACACACACACACACACACCCTTACACACGCACACCCACACACACCCACACACACACTCACACACACACACACACACAAACTCAAATACACCACACACCTCATTAACACAAATACATCACACACACGCACACTCACAATAAATTAATAATGTTTCATCCGCGGAGTTTCCGTTCCCATAAGAATTTAGGCCCAGTTGAAATGTCTAAAATCTTGGCACTAACTTGCAACATAGAATAGAAACAATAAGATTATTATGGAGAACATAACATTCGCTGTTAATAACCAACGGACCCTTTCTTCGTAATTCTTTATTTAAAGACAAATAACAACAACAAAGTTATCCTAACTGAAGCTTAAACTTCACTCGAAATCGCCGACAAAACTTTATATAATCTAATTCTGCGTATTACTCGTGTTACAAATTCTCCAGCCCTCTGTAAGGATCCCTATTTCCTGAAACTCCATAGTAAAGCTAATTTAGTGTCAATAGAACGGTCTTGAACAGTTAATTACTCGAAAGAAAGTTTTGAATTAGTTTGTGAACTTGAGTCGCAGTATCGTGCGATTGTCGCAATTGTCGTGAGATCGTGCGATTGTCGCAGTTGTCGTGGGATCGTGCGATTGGCATAATTGTCGCGTCAATCGACTGTCGACGAATTAAAGGTCCTAAGGCTTCTCTAATTTGTAGTTCCCTTTGAGTATAGTGTAGGGCTGTCAAGCAAATAGTCTTAGATATTTCTTATACGAATACAGTACCTATCTGCAAAGGTTACAAAATAATTTCACGTTAATATTGAAAACTTGCAATTAAATAGAAATATCACTTGCTTCAAATCAAATCAAATCATTTATTCTCATAGAATGTAGGTTTGTCGCTTTTACTTTTCCGCAACCGGTAGTACCGAGCGTGAATCGAAACGTCACGACAGCTCGTTTTACAGGCCGCTGCGCAGCTCACTTTACTACGCACCAACGTCGAGACAGTATTAACTAGATTTTAAATTAAATATTCCTGGGCCTTTAATTCTATTTCAAATTCAGTATCATGATAACTGTAATCTATACTTATAATAAATCTGTAGAGAGGTCAATTCTGTACAAGGAATATATTTTCAAAATAACTATCAGGGGGTGATTAGTGATCGATACTGGTGCCAAAAATGCAATCAGTAAATTTTTTGTCTGTCTGTCTGTCTGTCTGTCTGTCTGTATGTTCTTTATAGAAACAAAAACTACTCGACCGATTTTAACGAAACTTGTTGCAATTATTCTTCATACTCCTGGGCAGGTTATAGTATACTTTTCATCACGCTACAATCAATAGAAGCAGAGCAGTGAAGGAAAATGTTGGGAAAACGGGAGAAGTTACTCCATTTTTTAAGCTTCCGTCGCGTGTGTAGCCTTAATGGTTAAAGTTACATAGATATCATGTATTACGGAAATCTATACATATAAATAAAACTGAAACGTCTGTTTGTAATATTGAAATTACCGCTTTTTACTACATGCATATAATCTATACTTATAATAAATCTGTAGAGAGGTCAATTCTGTACAAGGAATATATTTTCAAAATAACTATCAGGGGGTGATTAGTGATCGATACTGGTGCCAAAAATGCAATCAGTAAAATTTTTGTCTGTCTGTCTGTCTTTCTATCTGTCTGTCTGTATGTTCTTTATAGAAACAAAAACTACTCGACCGATTTTAACGAAACTTGGTGCAATTATTCTTCATACTCCTGGGCAGGTTATAGTATACTTTTCATCACGCTACAATCAATAGGAGCAGAGCAGTGAAGGAAAATGTTGGGAAAACGGAAGAAGTTACTCCATTTTTTAAGCTTCCGTCGCATGTGTAGCCTTAATGGTTAAAGTTACATAGAAATCATGTATTACGGAAATGTTTTACATAAAATTATCTAAAAAATATCCCGAAACAGCATGTCTATCTTTTGTCAATTTTAAACCGATCGGGCTGAGAGTTTCAAAATCGGGAGTAAAGTAACTATTCCACGCGGACGAAGTCGCTGGCAGAAGCTAGTTATGAATATGCACGGTACATACACCAAAATAACATTTTTTACGCTTTTTGTCTGTCTATCTGTTTCTTCTGCTCTCTCTCTCTCTCTGAAATGGCTGGACCGATTTTGACGGAACTTTTATTGGCAGGTAGCTTATGTAATTAGGAGTAACTTGGGATACTTTTATTTTAGAAAAATAAAGTAATGTTGCAATGTCCAAGTACTGCCCAGTACCGCGCAGCTCACGCGCATGCCACCGTTGTGCCGTCACGTCGGGCGCCGGATACGAATGAATATCACAAAAAATCGGGGGGTTAGTAACATTCTACGCGGACGAAGTCGCAGGTATAAGCTAGTGTTCTACATAAAATTATCTAAAAAATATCCCGAAACAGCATATGTCTATCTTTTGTCAATTTTAAACCGATCGGGGTTTCAAAATCGAGGGTAAAGTAACTATTCCATGCGGACGAAGTCGCTGGCAGAAGCTAGTTGGTAAATATAACGGTTGATAACTTGTGTAGTATATTATCTTGTAATAAATTAAAGAAGTAAAATGATTAAAACGTATATTTCATGATGTTATATTTACCTGAATGACAATAAATGCTTGCTATGTTTTAATTACCGTTTTTATTCTATTCAAATTGACACCATTTTCTGCCAGACAACATGGTCAAAGGCAACAATTTTCCTGTCTAAAAATATTTTTAATTTCTCTTCTATATTTTCAAAAGGTTACCATGACCCAGTTTGTTTATATTTTATATTTTCATATACGGTCGACAGCCCTGTTGAAGTGTCCTTCCTGGAATCGTTAACACTGGACTAGAATGTCATGCGATGGACGAAAATACTCGTTTTTTTGGATACGAATAAACGTTTGCTCCATTTACCGTAATCATGTTGGCTTGAGGAAAATTAAGTGTGAGCTCGACTTTTATGGAGTGGGCTGAAGAGAAAAGTAATGGTGTGTTAGTTTTTAATGGTTGAGATAAATAATGTTTGTTCAAAAGTAGACGAAGTAGTGTAGTTTATAGCTTATCATCTTCTTTAAAAAAATCATAAGATGACGTGATATTTTATGGCGGCAAAGACAACATTTATTGTTTCAAATTCTGTTATATACTAATATTATAAAGAGGAAAGATTAGTATATTGTATGTAACGAAGAAACTCAAAAACGACTGGACCAATTTCAAAAATTCTTTCACCATTAGAAAGCTACAGTTACGCTGAGTAACATAGGCTATATTTCATCCCCGTATTCCCACGGGAACGGGAACTATGCGGGTGAAACCGCGGAGCGCTCACTGCTAGTATTACCATATTGGGGTCAGCTTCTGGTCTAAGCGCATGCAAAAAATTGACATACTATGTATAAAATTGATTGAGTCAGGCGTTACTTTGCGGAAATCCATTTTTAATTTGAAATTGAAAACAATATATCTAGTTTTAATTTCCGCGAATATTAGTGGGTTGCAGGTATGCACCTCCCTCCCGCCCGCTATATTATGCACATGCAAGATTACAAGGCAAAAGCAAGGATTTTATGCACATGCAGGAAGGCAAAGCAAAACCCAACACCATTAAACAACATCCATTATACTATGTATACCATATATTGCTTACGGTGAGCTACTTTAATTTGTTTTCGCATCTTTGATAAGCACTACTTTATTTACTTAGTGAAGTCCAGCCACGGGTTGAAAATGGGAGCAAGAGAGGGTGACGCCAAAATAACAGGAAATAATAACGCTACGGACGTTTTTATTGCTTTTTTATTTCTCCCCCCTGCGACCTCTTTAGATGAAAATCGATGGCTCGTCCCGCGGATGTCCCAAAACTAGCGGTTTATGGGGTGTCCCAGAGCTGCTATGGCAGTTTACGGGATGACCCATTTTTCTCGTGGACCGATTGGATTTGTTATAATCGGGAAATGTGTTTTGGAAATGAATGTTGACGTTGATACATAAAGTAAGTCTTGCGGAATGTCATTGCATAAGCATAATAAAGCATAATCAGCCTTTTGATGTTCACACTGCTGGGACACAGGCCTCCTCTCTAGGAGAGGGAATGGGCCGTAATCCACCACGCAGGCCCAGTGCGGGTTGGTGAATGTCACATGTCTTCGAATTTTTGGTTTTAGGACATGCCGGTTTCCTCACGATGTTTTCCTTCACCGTTTGGAGAGCAGTGGTAATGAAATTAATTACACAAAGTAATATGCCTGCGGGGCCGTTACCACTCGGCCACCACTGCTCATGTCATTAAATGTCATTGACGTTTCGAAAATAAGGATTCTAATGTGGATGAAAAATAGTTCCATCGTTTATACATTGTACGCAAACTATTGCCCACAAGGTGAACTTATGACCTGGTGACAGTTGCTTATGGAATCTGTTCAACAGTGGACGTCTATCATCTGAACTACTGATGATGATGATGAAAATTGTATCAGGTTTCTCTGCATGCAAAGCAAGCAACACGTACCTAAGTATCCAAACCTATTTATAAGGTGAAAAGAAATTTAAAATATTCATTCCTCCAAACACACATATACACGTACCTACCATTTTCAATAGGGATGTTTCCTGATTAAAAAAATATGATTCTAATTAGTCCGTCAGTTAGATTATAGAAAAATATTGGACACGTTTTTTTCTTTATCAAATCTATAAAAACTGACGAAGATGCATCAAAGATCAGGAGTAGGAGCGTGTGACGTCACGGCCCGGTAAAAATTGTAGCGAGAAGTGACGTCACACGAGTTTTCAACGCACTGTATCGTCTTCATTTTTGTTTATGTGAAAAAGAAAAAATACGTCTCCAATATTTTTTGGAAATCTATCTGACGGACTTATCAGATTTTTTTAGTTATCTACCTTATTAACAATACTGATATGTGCATATCTTGCATATCGACTTAAACACTGAACTTGTGAGTCAATAACCAAACTACTAGCTTGTAATTGACCATCGACAAATCTAATCAACCGAGTCTGTGGTAAACCGATAATTTATAATTGACGCCGCTCAGAAACCGCACTGACACTGGACTGGCTTATTACTTGATCATTCAACTATTGAAGTTCAATCGCCATAATAATAGCTTCGGCAGTGTTGCTTAGATAGATAGATAGATAGATAAAACATTTATTCAGTACAATACAAGAAGACACATCACAAAAGCAAAAACATAAATTATAAAAACAGAAAAAAAAGAAACAAGTAAATAAGAACATTAAAAATGAGCAGAGGTACATAAAAAAAGAAAACGAGGAACACTAAGAATAAACTATTAAATACTCTGTGCTAAATAAGGAATTACTTAAAATACAACTACCTCCGTCCTTAAAATAAAAAAGTTACAAGGCAAAATTCTTGTGCGGTTCGTGTCTTCAAATTGTACCGAATGGGAGTCCAGCTCAGCATGTGCCAGGCGGTCTACCTGACGCTGACGCTTCTACCAGTCTTCCGCTCGAGTGACCATAAAAATGTCGTTAATTATCGTCTAAGTGTTGTTTCTGAAAATATTGGTATTTACGTACGTGTGCAGCTGTGTAATTTGGGTGTTGGGTGCTGATGAAGTGCTGGTACGTTGGTGCCGTGGAAGATAGAAATTTAACGGCGGACAAGTTATTTTCACGTCTGTATTGGATCTTTATCGCAGATGCAAGGGGCGAGTGTTGTCATAGTTTTACATGATTTACATTTTAATGTTGGTGTTGCAATATTATGAATTAAAATATCCAACAGTACGTTGAAAATGTTTTCAACGTACTGTTGGATATTTTAATCTGTGCGTTATCATAAACGTTAGTATTGACATGTGTCAATACTAACGTTTATGATAACGCACAGATTTCATCCACATTAATATCAACAGCCCATAACGAACTATTTACCATTCACCATTTTAGGTGCAAAATAATAAGTTATTTCTAACTAATGTTTTAATATCTCACTTAATTATTAATAATTTGACGTAGGTACAGTCGGTGATAGCAATTAGCTGACCCCCCTAAAAATTACTCGATTTTACACCCTATGCTCATAACATTAAATGTTATTCAATATGTATGAGTTTATCAGACTAACACTACTCGTTGAACAGAAACAATAATTAATTTTGATACGCAAACTTGAGCTTTAAGAGGTTGGTCTTAGGTCATTTATAACTGTTCACCTATTTTAATAAGTGGGTAGTTAGACGTCAATATGCGTATTCAACCCAAACTGCTATAGATATGACATTAGGAATATGGGGTAGAAGAATAATTTGAACAAGATATTCTATGCACAAATAGCAATGAATACGCGCGAACATTTTTACCTTGCCTTACTAAATTGTAAAAATCCACGCTTTTTTCCTTTTTATTAATTGTTATCAGTTTTGATAGTTTAATCGTCATGTCCAAGTTGAGTTGAGTGATTATTTAAAATACAAAATAATCTATTTGCATGAGGAGAATGTTGGTATTAAAGCGATTGCTACGAAACTTAATATAGCGGTAAGTGTATTCTTTTTTATGCTTCATTTATAATTATAGTTATTCCTTAATTCGTTAGTTGGCTTAAAAGCCGGTGAATGTAGAATAATAGAAAATTAACTATGTTTCATTATGAGTCTAATTTGAGATCATTTATAGGTCTAATTTGATTTATATTATCTAAATTGATAAACGTATTTTTGCAAACTTAATCGATAAATTATGTTTACCTATTCGTTACTAAAATTATGCTTATTGTGTTGTTTCAGAGAAATACAGTCAGATTGTGGCTAAGACGTTTGACGTGTGGTTTTAATATTCAAAAAGATCGTCCTGGACCATAAATGAATATACTGGTCCTGGACCAAAACCATTCATGAGAGGAAGTGATTGTTGTTGGATATGGTGCGCGGTATGCGGGACCGCTTGCAACAAGTAATAGAAAAAAATGGTGCTCCACTTCGCTATTAAAAGCATATTATAAATGACTTGAGTAACCAGTGTTGGTCACAAACAATACTAACGTATGTCAGTGTGTGTGTTAAATTAACTATTGTTATAATTTCTAACGAAGTATTTCGAATACCTAGTTTTTTGTCAAAACCTTATAACTAAAATAACTACTCACAAAACAAATTGATATATTATAGTAGGTAGAGCTTCAACGTATAATGCCGTTTTATTTAGTTAAATGATATTTAATGTGGTGATGTTATTGTTATGAAATAGAAATACATACCTATATTTCTAAATATTATAACATGCTGATTCACTACATTAAACTCAGTGCAGTTAACAACGTTATTAGTAAAATAGTAAGTAGGTAAATATTATCATCTTCGTGTCGTCATCAATATCATTTATGTTATTCTTATAATATTTTTTTTTATAAAATATAATCGTTTTTACCATAATTTTGGTTTTTTTTATTTCTGTTCGTTTTTTTTTTTCTTTTTTCTAGTGTTATAATTTATTATTTATAACTTAAAATAAATTTACAAAACAGAAACAAAAGCGTCAATCACGCTAGTTACGAACTCACAACCTCGCATTGTCAGCTCACTATAGTCACCACTAGACCACTCGAAACATATATAACATCAGCGAAATTACGTATTATATTACAAGTTAAAATAATATTCAAGATCATACCTACCTCAACACTGCGTATTAAAGATCAAATTCGAATAACTATTTTATTGATCGTAGACGTTGAACCAGTTGTCTTACTGCTAACAAGCAAAAGGTTCAAATTCGTTTAATTTTTAGGGGGTCAGGTAATTGCTATCACCGACTGTACATACGTTACGGTAACTGACCGTTTGATGCTGCCAGTAGTTTTTGGTGATAATGTCATATATACCTTAGTATCAAAAACTACTAGGGTGACAGCATCAAATAATTAATCAATTCAATACAATTCGTCAATTAGATTATCAAAATAGTGGACGACCTGTGCGGCTGTTATAAGTAATTTAGCCATTCTGAACGTTATTTGAAATGAAAATTATGTAGGTAAAGTGTTGTTAGATGAAGAACATGTTATGTCATCTGAGCGTTATAGATTTTGAAAATAGAGCAAATGTTCTTCTTGTACTAAATGAACGGCACCCTTTAACGGCTGAACGGATTTCTATGAAATTTTCACACAGTTACACCATTTCCTGAATAAGAACATGAAACTTTCGATTTGCAGTGGATAGATTTCGGTTTTCGCATGCCATGTAGCCTGTGGTAGAATCGAATTATTTATTTTACATAAATACATATAAACACACACAGAAGTGAACTTAATGCTCAACGGAAATATTATTAATTAATTACTGAAATTTAAGCGTTTTCATTTTAAAAGTACGAATTTCTTAGTCTTACTTGGTGCATCGTCCTCACATATATGAAGTATTTTTTGTATTACCAAATATCGTAAAACATTTATTTGAGTAACTATAGAGTTTCTTGTCCGTTCTTCTCCATAAGAATCTACCTTTGCGAATAGACGCTAGAGTCAATTAATTATGATATTTTTTATTGATGACGTACAAAAGTGCCGTTAATGGCCTAATTGAAATAAACGTTTTGACTTTGACTTTATTTCTTATTTATAAAAACGTTTCCGCATACCAGGAATTACTCCAGTATCGTAGGTGCAAATATATAAACTCACATACACAAACAGCCACAACTGGAACAACTATCTTTAGGCCATACAAATATTTGTTCTACACGGGAATCGACCACTGCAACATGCAGCACCGCTCAATCACTGCGCCAACCGTGACGTCTAAACCCGATTCATAACGTTCTATTCTTCTTACTTCCAAGACTTTCTAATCCCATGACCTTGACAATGAAACGTCAAGCAGTTTGTCATTGATTAGGTGTAAGTGATCAATCAGTTAGTGTGCGGTTTGTCGCTAATTATCAGCGACAATTAACTCTGATTCCGGATGATCTCGAATTAACTTGTGGTAAGTAGTTACTCCTGAGCTCTGATTGGTGATTTGTAAATGTCACTCAGTTGCAACCTATTACCAGTTTAGCAGTACCTACTTACATACATTGATATAATTAATTTATGAGATTGAGATGAAATTCCCTAAAAGATAAATATATTATCGGAACAATATTATTTTTATGGCCTACAGATAGTTGTTCCGGGTCTGGCTGTTTGTGTATGTGAGTTTATGTTTGTAAATGCATCCACGATACAGGAGAAATTCCTAGTGTGGGGCAACGTTTTCTTTTAAAGAGAAAAAAAATATTTCAAGAAAAATAGGTGTCCTATTCTTTTACTGGAGACAAACTCCAGACATAAAAAGAAAATTATATTTTGAATAAAGCCGTTTATTTTCCCAAATAAAATAAATTAACTCAGAAAGGATCTCTATTAAACTAGTTTTTCCCGTGGCTTGCCGGCCTTTAAAGTAGAATCAATGCATTTTTCCCGAAAAAATAGCTAGCTACAAAATCCAACAATAGTCTACTTATGTGATCGTTCACAAAACAAACAATATTACCTCTGTATAGCTTCAGTTTAGATTGTCCTCAGAATAAGTATTATTTGCCGCCCAATTTATTTAACTCACATTCTTTTACATCTTGATGACTGGCAGGGGAACTTAGACACTGTTTACAAATACTTTCAAGCACTAAATCAACCCGTGAACATCACAGCTTTATCTCCGGTAAATTAGAGACTGCTCTTTGTGAGAAAAAGTAAATTCGCAAAGATGGCGCCGATATAGAACCCATTTAGACAGTAAACTGCTTTCCATTTAGTCGAAATAATAGCTTACAGCCTTCCATGGCACCTTATTTCACTTATCGAGCAAACCGTGTAGCTTAGCTTCGCTTTTTCTGCTTTTTTCGCTCTTTTCAGCTCCTTTATCATGGTAAACACCTTTGTCTACACTCTATTAACGGACAAGTGTGTCTTGTCTGTTAAAAGGGTTCTCCTTTCGAATTTTTTGTGTTGCCTTTAGCTCTTTGTTATGTTAAATTCAGCTCTAAAGTTTTCTTTATTCGCGCATCGGATGTCAAGTTTAAGGTGTTCGGTGATTGGTTTAGAAAAACAGACTGTGTCTTTTGTTGTTTGTGATTTAGGAAGGAGGTTAAGAGGCATGAGTGCGTGTTGTTCTGCCATTGAAAGTGCTATGTCACAGTTTTAGTACTGATAGCTCGTATATTTTTTTTAAAACCTTGCTGTATAAACAGCTGGGAAGAAGTTTATATCCACTCTTTCCAGACTTAACACTTCTGCGGCAAAATCATCTGGCTACGTCTTTCTGATAGTTTTTATACTAAAAAAATAAAAACCTACTAACTCTACTAACAACGTTCATGAGAGACAGAAAAGATAAATATTTATAAATAGGTACATTTGAAATTTTTTAAAGTTATTTTATTTCTGAACATTTTTCAGAAATGAAATAACGTTAAGATAAAAACGTTAAAATGTTAAGATCTTTGGAAAATAAAATAAAGAATAGAAACATTAAAACTTTTTCAACATATTTTTTTACAAGATAACATTTAGGAGGCTGTATTAAGAAATCTGACCTTAGATGTTCGTATACTCAGAATAGTAAATATGTTGAAACGATAACATATAAATAAGCTGAAACAATTTTTTCCTCCTTTAAGCTAAATAAATAAATATCTTGGGACAACTCAGACACGGCTATCTGATCCCACGCTAAGCAGAGCTTGTGTTATGGTAACCAGACAACTGATATGACATACTTTTATAATTTATAAATACATACATATACATATTATAGATAAATCACACCCAGACACAGAACAAACAATCATGCTCATCACACAAAGTTTGTCCTGGGTGGGAATCGAACCCACGACCTCCGGCTTAGCAGTCAGGGCCGCTAACCACTAGACCAACAGGCCCGTCACACAGCTGAGGCAACACAGTTATTCTTATTTATATTAGTTTCCAAGTCCATTCTGAGTTTGTCCTCAATGTCTTAGTTTTTCTGTAGTCTGCATTCTGCATTATTCATTCACTTCGGTACTAAACTGGGTTCCGCAGACTACTTCACAGTTTCTCGTAAACGATGAAGAAAAACGTTGTCAACTTCAATAGTTTATAAGACTTTGTTCGTGAGAGGTCGGCGAATAATCTGTTGTGTTCGTGTTTTATTGAAAAATCTTTTGCTTGGTTAGAGGGTCTGTGGAGTTTTGTGCATGTTCTTCTCCATAGAGATTTTATGTTCTGGAACAATGAAAAATATTCACCTCCTTGACTGACCGATCTTGACAATTGAAAAGTGCCTGTAAATGATAGATTCTTAGTTACGTTTATCGATTGTTTTTTTTAATGATCGGAAATCATCAAATGACTTCTTCTACTCCGGGCGGAGTGAAAGGGTGTGTCCGACTGTTACTGACTAAGACCCACCCATGTTTTGATTGGTAACAACTAGTTTTTGCCAGTGGATACGTCCGCGTGAACGTAAAAAAAACCTTACTGGAACATCTACTAGTACTAAAAACTGTCTTAGATTCTAATTCAGGATTTAGGTAAAAAAAATGGAGCCCAAAAATATTCTTAAAATCTGTTCAGCCATTGAGGAATATTTGATTTTATCAAGCATAATAAATAGACTTGCAGATTTGAAACTTTACCTATTATGTATTAAAGTTTAATTTGTTTCATGTCCAACATCTCTGGCCTTTTGATCCGCTTTAAACATAATTACTTAAGTACTTCACTACATAGTACAAAACGAAGTCACTTCCTGCTGTCTGTGTGTCCCAAGGTATACTTAGATCTTTTAAACTATGCATCGTATTTTGATACGGGTTTTTTAATAGATAGACTGATCCAAGAAAGAAAGAAAAGAAAGAAAGAAAATTCATTTATTTGCCACAGTTGGGGCACACAGCAAGACAACAAACAAGAGAAAGGTTTATATGTATATTATAATACATGCATAATATAGTAGAGATTTAGTATCAGCATTGCAACTGTGCGAAGCCGGGGCGGATCGCTAGTTATTTCATCTATACTAATATTATAAAGCTGAAGAGTTTGTTTGTTTGTTTGTTTGTTTGAACGCGCTAATCTCAGGAACTACTGGTTCGAATTGAAAAATTCTTTTTGGGTTGAATAGACCATTTCGAGGAAGGCTTTAGGCTATATATCATCACGCTTAAGCCAATAGAAGCGGAGCAGCGATAAAGAATGTTTTAAAATCGGGGATTCCACGGGGACGAAGTCGCGGGCAGCAGCTAGTAAAACAATAAAATTGTAGCTTTTCAAGTCTTATTGTTTCACAAAACAGACGTCTCATCAAACCAGCGTCGTGAAATTAACAACCCAACTAATCATAAGTTCAAACAATTCCCACATTCCCGCCCTGGCTCCTTCTCAGATGTACAAGAGACCTAACATGGATCTAACTTCGTACAAATTTAAGTCCTTGTACCCAACCTCGTATATTTATTCTGAACAACTTGGTGAAGGAACAAAATATATAGTGTGCTAGCAGTGCCCGCGGTTTCATCCGCATAGTTCCTGTTCCCGTGGAAATATGGGGATAAAATATAGCCTATGTTACCCGGGGATAGTGTAGCTTCCAAACAGTGAAAACATTTTTCAAATCGGTTCAGTGGTTTCGGAGCCTACTCAATACAAACAAACAATCAATTCTTTCCTCTTTATAATATTAGTACAGATACAGGTTTGAATCTAACATAAAAATGTAAAAGAAGTTTCTGTCAAGCGTTTGCAATATTAGCAACTAGCTGACCCTCGCAACTACGTCTGCGTTGCATAAGAGAGAGACAAAAAATACCGTTCTTGCAGCACTTTTCATTGATGCTCCACTCCCATTGGTTAAACACAAGTGCATGATGAATTGATGAATTTTCTGTTTAATTAATTTATACTTATGTTAATGATGACTACTACTGGTCCATGAAGATGCTAATGAACGGTGACCTTCTTTTTTTATTCTGGGGAAATCCTCATGGACTATCCCCCGTCTGGGGAAGACGGGGGGGTGTGCCGGACTCTTACCGGCTAAAACCACCACGGTGTTCCGTCACTTGACCGTAAGCCGGAGTCGCGGGATTCGCAAAAGCATGCACCGCAACCCCGGCAGGTCTCGGTCCGCCAGCCCCTGGCGGACCTCTCTTCTGTGGGGCCTGGCCCACGTCCTTCTGAGTGGCACGCGTGGAACACGTCGCGTCGCCTACTCGGGCCTGTTACTGATCGGACGGTGGGTCCCTCAACCCAGCGCCCGCAGGAATGAACGGTGACCTGCCAATTTTCCTGAACGCCAACTCATCCAGCAGTGGTGGCCGAGTGGTAACGACCCCGACTAACGAATTGTAGGTCGCGGGTTCAAACCCAGCCAGGCTACTTTGTGTAATTAACTTCATCACCACTGCTCTCAAAACGGTAAAGGAAAACATCGTGAGGGATGTCCTAGAACCAAAAATTCGAAGATATGTGACATTTACCAACCCGCACTGGGCCCGCGTGTTGGATTACGGCCCATTCCCTCTCCTAGAGAGGAGGCCTGTGTCCCAGCAGTGGGAACATTAAAATGGCTGATTATGTTAGTTTTGCTTTGTTTTATGAAGTATTGCCAGTATTTTTTTTTTCTTCTTTTTAAATATTATTATTATTTTATGTTTTATTTTTCTATGCCCAATTAGTTTTGCTATGTAAATTTAGTTTTATTAGATTAATTTTTATTTAGTTCCGTATTGTCTTATCTTCTACATATATATTGAGTAACGTAGTAGTGTAGTATATATAAAATAATAGCTAAATATACATCTGGTGCTACTGGGCGTGGAGGAAGGTGACGGCATTTGTCATACAGGGTAATCCTAGTACGAATGCCAAAGCACTCCTTGGACACGACACATTTAGTGTATATTTAAACCTAAGTTCAAAGATATGTAAGGAGATAACCTGTAGAACTATTTCTCGTAATAAAGAGTTTTATTATTATTATATTATGCTATATCTACATACACATACAATGTACATTACAAAAGATTAAATAATTTTTGGAATACATGCAGTGGAACGGTAGATATCAAACTCATAAATTAGCAATCGCCTTTGTAATTACTATCAGTGGAAAAGAAAAAGTGAAAAAGAATCATAGTGGTACCGGCTGGAATTAGGAGGCACACGGGTGGGTTTTAGTCAATAAGAGTCTGACTCTTCCTTCCGCGCCGCCCAGAGCGGGAGAAGTCATTTGATGATTTTTCTGTTTGGAAAATATGTAGTATTAGATCGACAATTTTTATTTTTTCCAAACACAAAAATATTAGATCGAACAAACCAATTATTTCTCGTGGTTACTACAGAATGACTAGTGACTAGACCTTTCAGGCATAGACAACAAAATAGACTGCTCTGATTGGCCCTTGTACCATCTTAAACTAAACTAAGGGCCACCTAAAATCTTAATTAAATTCACCATCCAAACAGGCACCACAATTCCTTGTTGATCTTAAATTAAAACGGGAACTATTATATGTATAGTTTCGGGATAACTTATGGGTTCCACTGGGATCTAAATCATCTCCGTGACGCCATGGAATTAATTATTCTACGCAGTCATCCGGTGGGAAGGGTTAACTAGGCTGGTTGTGGTCGAACCTGAGATACGAATGGTAGGGAAGCTGAAAATTTAGGGTCCTTTTGAACTGTGTTGATGTTACGCCAATAGGGATGTTGCCTGAGTAAAAAATATATGATTATGTTTAGTCCGTCAGTTAGATTATAGAAAAATGTTGGACACGTATTTTTTCCTTTACCAAATCTATAAAAACTGACGAAGATAAAAAGCATCAAAGATCAGGAGTGGGAGCGTGGACGTCACTGCCCGGTAAAAATTGTAGCGAGTAGTGACGTCACACGAGTTTTCAACGCACTGTATCGTCTTCATTTTTTGTTTATGTGAAAAAAGAAAAAATACATGTCCAATATTTTTTGGAAATCTGACGGACTAAACAGATTTTTTTAGTTAAATACCCTATTGTGAGTTACATAAATGTAAGAATATGATTAAGATCCTTTGTGTGTGTGTGCATGGAAATCATAATTATACATATAGTGTTTTTGGGATACTTACCATTTTTAGTTTATTTTTAGTTAAATAAATAAATTGAAGTACAGAAACGGGTTCAGGCGAGAAAATCATTGTGCATCGAAAATTCTTCCACACCGCTGTCAACGGGAGAAGTGTTTAAAACAATGTATTTTCTTTATTTCTTTCTTTCTTGGCAGCATTGCCACGTAGAATGACAATGCTGATTTATTGGCTATGTGAAAAGTCGATTTACTGCTTGCTGATATATGTAGATACCTACTACTGAATTACTTACTGAATAATTACCACATCATTTTACAAAAATGGCAGAAGGGAGCAGGTTTATCATTCGTAAAGAACTATCTTATTTTTCAAATAATTACTAAAAATTCATTGCTTTACTATATTAGTGTAAAATAGCCTACATAATCAGCCTCTTAATGATCCCACACACAGGATACAGGTCTCCTCTCTAGGAAAGGGAATGGGCCGTAATCCACCACGCGGGCCCAGTGCGGGTTGGTGAATGTCACATGTCTTCGAATTTTTGGTTCTAAGACATGCCGGTTTCCTCACGATGTTTTCCTTCACCGTTTTGAGAGCAGTCGTGATGAAATTAACTACACAAAGTAATGCGCCTGGCTGGGTTTGAACCCGAGATCTACAATTCGTAAGTCGGGGCCGTTATCACTCGGCCACCAATGCTCCCTAGTGTAAAATGGGAGTAAGTGTCAAATATTAATCAAAAATTAGCATCGGAATTACCTTATTCCACTTTGACCAACAGGTAACCGTTTGCAATCCATTGATTATGTAGACCTAAGTAAGGTACAAATTTTTAAACTGTTCTTATTTCCTGTCCCGGATTAACACTCAAGAATATTGCCTACCATATCCAAGGAAGCAACAGACAAGTTTGTAACGCCAGATATCTTCACTAATACTAAATACCGCAATATCAACAAATATAACAGCTATAAAAGCTATACAGAACGGAGTGAAACGTCGGCGGACGGTCGCCGGCTAGTAACGGCTATCATAGCCACTTTCTAATGGCCAAAGTGTCGCGTGTATCTCGCTTGGATTCACGTAATACTGGAATGGAATTTGCGACTAGTGGTGTTTTGTTATGGAAAAAATCTTCATAAATAATCCCAAATTTCAAACGGCACAAATACAACAACCTATGTATATCTTGTAAATAAAATTATCGTGTCTCGGGGTTTGTGATAGAACTCCTCCAAAACGGCTCGACCGATTCTCGTGAATCTTAGCAAGCATATCGGCTAGGGTGGCGAATCGGAAAATATCTATTTTCATCCCCCTAAATGTTAAGGCTGGTCCACCCCTACATTTTTTATTTTATTTTATGTGGCAAAAGGACGATTGCCGGGTCAGCTAGTGAGCTATATTAAAATAAATAAATGTATGAAACCGGGAGGGGGCTTGTCTATACTAATATTATAAAGAGGAAAGATTTGATTGTGTGTTTGTATTGAATAGGCTCCGAAACTACTAATCCGATATGAAAAATTATTCCAATATTGGGAAGCTACACTATCCCCGGGTGACATAGGCTATATTTTATCCCCGTATTCCCACGGGAACGGGAACTACGCGGGTGAAACCGCTACTATGTTTATTACATTTTCAGAAAACATACTCCACAAACAGACATTATATGACCAATGAACCTAACAAATGTCAAGACAAAATTTCCGATCCATCGCTACATACTCTTGGACAATAATCGTAGAAGTTCAGAAACAAAACCAGTTTGGCGATACTCCAGTACAGAGCTGTAATGAGGGTTTTAAGTCTAATGAATGAAACTAAAGTTGAGCACTCACAGACATACTGGGCTGCGCTCGCGTGATAACGACTTTCACGATATTATGCTGATTGTAAGTGGCCTATTGTTTTAATTAGTTGCGGGTTTTAAAGATTTTTGGGGTAGGTTCTGATGCGTGGGATGGATTCTAAGTTTTGAAGACGGATTATGTTATTGTATGGCATTTGTTTTGTTCATGAATTAATTATTTGAAATCTTGGGTTGTGTGCTGCTCATGTGATAATTTGGATGACAATTTTCAGTACTGAATATACAATGCCACACACTATACATATTTTTTTTATTTTTGTGTCTTGAATTTTTATAGTATTCAATATTTCGCGTTTTTTTTTTGTTTTCTGAATTTATACGCCGCAAGGAATATATATGCATGTTTGCATTTTCCTCGAAATTTCATTTTATTTACATTCAACTTCAATTAATATAAATAAAAATAACCGCAGGCATGCAAACTTTTTCAGCATATATACAAACCTACTGTTGAGGCAACAGTAGGTATGTATTTATGCTGAAAAATCAAAGTATTTTAGAACGTGTAAAAAGTTAATTACGAACCCCTTTGAGACTGAAACTCTCTTAGTTTCCAGTGAAACGTTAAACGAATGGCGAATCACATGACAAATTTATAATTTACCGAACAAATCACTATCTCCTCTGCAATAAAAATTCCACTTCACTGCATCGTATTCAGCTACCTACCCAAGAAAACAAACTTGCTGACAAGATTCCTCTCCCAACTCAGCATATAGAATTGGTATTATTTTTCTGCTTTCTATCCGAGCGACCTTATCAGGGTCTTCGCTAGGTATTTCCAAGCCAGCGCACACCAAAGGGACAAAGGGTACAAAGCCCTTAAATTTTCTCTATAAATATATACGTAGGTACCGTGCGATTGAACACAGAAGTGTCACTTCATATGTTTGGAGGAAAAGGTCAATATGATGATTCTTTCAATTTTAAACACGATGATCTACCAGGCATCCCATATAGGGCAGAAGTTTACTACGTATACTTAGAAATACAAAAAAAAAACAACATAAATAAATAAAACTAACAAATAAACTAAACTTACAGCAAACTTACACGGGTTATTGTAAACTCGCCATAATGAAAATTTGCCACATTTAAAATTTATAGTAAACACGCCACAGTCTTATCTGTCTCACGAAAACTTGCCACAGCTTTAAAATTACCGATAGCAAACGAAGTAGAATAGAATAGAATACTCTTTATTATGTACACCATATAAGTTACAGAAAATATAGATGAAGAAAACATTACATAGGGTGACACAATGGGCGGCCTTATCGCTAAAAGCGATCTTTTCAAGACAACCTTTGGATGGATTTTAAAGAGAAAAGGAAATACAGTACTGTAAGTAGGTAGTCTTAACTGTACTAATTATTTATACAATATATATGCAATAAATACATAATATATACAATAATTAAATAAAATAAAATTATGAAACATAAAGCATAAAATCCAAATAAAATAGTAGTCGGTATTAGTAGTGTTTACCTAATAATTATCGGTACATTCAAAACAAGTTTGACGTACCTGTGACGAGTTTACTATACCTGTTGTGTGTTATTTTGTCACTGTGGCAAATTAAACAATATTTTTAAATGTGGCGAATTTTCGTTGTGGTGAGTTTACAATAACCCACTTAAACATTGCATTGAAATTTTTATCCGTATTTGATACTCAAAAACTAATGAAAAGAACGGACTGCGCCTTCTGTATGTTCATATGCTATGTAACATTATACACGGTAGCACGTGGGACCGCCAACGAACGTGATTAACGTTAGGAAAAGATGGAAATAGGAACGATTAATATTAGTACGTCGCGTGGGCGCCGAATCAGAAACGGCTGTTTAATTTTGTTTATAACAAATGTACGTGATGCGGTAATACAAAGGAGATATTTATGCTAGTATGAATGTTCTGGGGCTAAAGACAAAGCGCCATTGCCGATGCGTAAGATAATTAAATATCTTGAGAGGTTGTCAACTCTTGATAAATTGTCAGCTGAATGTTTGGGATACTTTTTTACATATCAGAATTTGATAGAGTGTGATGAGTGTACTTTTCCACACTTTATCGGATTTTCAGGCCTGGCCAAGTAGGGACTTGGCCAGACCAGAAAATCCGATAAATTGTTCAACGTTCATTCTTTTGCAGTGCCTTTCGTATAATGTTGATTTACCGCTTTTATATTTATTTGAATTTTTAGTCTTGCATGTCAATATTGCATACATCTACGTTTGTCTACATTTCAAATGCATAGTAATTAATGATAAGTGGGGAGACTACTCCTAATATAAGCGATTCCTTGCTTATCTAAGAGATCTCAAAAATGCTGTATTTGTAAATTCTCATTGTAATTGAAATAAACTTTTTAGTTCTTTTTCTTATTAGGTGCACAACAATATTGTCATATTATTTGAGGTTTTTTGCCTAATATTTTTTTTTTTTACTTCAGAAGTTTCATCTAACTGTTCAGCTCAACAACACCTTCAGAACCTGTAAATCAAAACCTTCCTCATAATATTTCAAGAGAATTATTAAAATGTCTGAATATTTTCTTCATAATAAAGGCGGATGGGTTAGCATCTATCATTATTTATGTACGTACTATTGCAATCTTACGCTGTACATTATTAACACCAAGGCCGTGGCCACTTGAGGATTCCTTGCGGTTTTAATGCCTCCCAGTTTGCGATGAAAATACCTGGAGATGAAAAACTTTGAAATGAAGTTGGGATTCTATGAATATTATTCCATGACCTATTCTGTAAAATATATTCTGGTGGTCATCCGTCTCGCACCTGCACCTAACATAGGTTGTAAGTATTGTTATTATATTACCGACAACCGTGGGGGTAAACGAGTTCTAGAGTGGAAACCACGTCTCGGCAAACGTAGTTTAGGACGTCCTCAGGCACGGTGGAGTGACGATTTGCGCAGGACGGCTGGCAGAAACTGGATGTGAGAAGCCGAAAATAGATGTAAGTGGCGTGCAATTGGAGAAACCTATGTCCAGCAGTGGACTGCAACAGGCTGTTGATGATGATGATTGTTATTATAACAATGCCTTCTCAGAGACAGTTTTATTCAGCAGTGTCAGTCGACAGGTAGGTACTCGTATATCAGTTCGATTCTACCTCATGTATTTGATTCATTTATTTATTTTTTGTGTTATGTAATATTTATTTAGTGTATGTTACATAAACATACTTTTATGTGGCATCTCATCCTAAAACTCATCAAATAACAAAGTTGATTGGAATCTATACAAAAAATAAAGGATACTGTCGGGGACTGGGTTTTGCCATTTTTTTTTCATACCGGATGTTTGCTTAGATTTTAAGGCCTTGAAATGTGATAACTTTTAGACTTTTTTTACGGTTCTATTTAGCTTGACCTGTTCTATTTTGTTGTGTTGTGGTTACCTGAATATAATTATGCTTTGTTAAGTGAGTTCGTCTACCAAAATTGGCGCTATTTTTATTTACCACTAACTCTGCCCGCGACTTCGTCCACGTGGAATAGTTACTAGCCCCGCGATTCTTTGTGATATTGATTCGTTGGTGGGAGAAGTGGTGGGAGGCGCCCGAAATAACGGCACAGTAGTGGTGGCATGCGCGTGAGCTGCGCGGTACTGGGCAGTACTTGGACATTGCAACATTACTTTATTTTTCTAAAATAAAAGTAAGTTACTCCTTATTACATCAGCTACCTTCTGATAAAAGTCCCGTCATAATCGGTCCAGCCATTTCAGAGTTTAGTCGGAACAAACAGGCAGACAGACAAAAAAAATATTTTGGTGTATGTACCGTATATACTCATCAACACACTTAACTATATCCTATCTATAGATGTAAATAGATTCAACCTAAAAGTAGAACAGACCAATAAAAAAATATATACATGAACATACAAGAATTGAGAGCACTTAGTCGAGAGATTAATGGATAGATAATGTTCTTATTGAGATCACAAACATGATCTATTATGTATGTCTATAAAATATATATCGTTACTTATTAGCCTACAAACGTATTTAGGTAAATAGAATGTTAACAGTAGATGATGTTGCTGAAATGTTATCTGGAACAATAATTATCTTAACTGGAGCAAATAGTGTTAACATGTCGAATAATAATTTGAGATATCAGGCTGTATTTCCATGGGCTGTGTGTACAAGGGCGTACCCAGCTTCTGGCCTAGGGGAGGGCGGGGGGGGCAAGTTAGATTTTTTTAGGTCAGATCGTCCGCGGCTGTTTTTTATAAACACTACACAATAACACCTACAGGAAACTTTAGGTATATGTAGTGTGTAGGGCAAAAAGCCGCGAATGATCCTGCTTTATACATAGGTAGTTAAGTAAAAGTAAATTTGACTATGCATTATAATTCTTTTTTTTTATGGAAATTGCTTTTTCAGAATTTTGCCAATGTCTACTGCGCAGTTTGTTCAAAAGTTAGCACATAAGGCCCCATTTATATTTTGATTAGTGATTAGGCGAGTTCTTACATTTTCTTGCGAATTTCTCAGGGGGGGAGCAGCCACCTTCCCCTGCCCCCCCCATACCTGGGTACGCCTATGCGTGTGTATACACATAATATTCTGTCAGAAGTGGTGTGGAGACGGCGATTGTGTACCATGTGCTTATTTAGAAAATTAATAAGCTTACCTTTCTTTTTTTTTGTGGATGGCTTTGGGCGAAGCGTAAGGGGTTGTCAGACTCTTACTGACTAAAACCCACCCGTGGTCCTCCTAGTGCCCTTTGCATTGTAGGGTCGCGGTGACTCCTTCGAACGAATTCCGCAACAATAATTTTACCCCTGCCAAGGCATACCTGGTTCTATTAGTATACTCTTGTTGCATCGTCCTTACATACATGAAAATTATATACTAATATTATAAAGCTGAAGAGTTTGTTTGTTTGTTTGAACGCGCTAATCTCAGGAACTACTGGTTCGAATTGAAAAATTCTTTTTGGGTTGAATAGACCATTTATCGAGGAAGGCTTTAGGCTATATATATTTGACGTTGAAAAGTGCCGTTTAGTGGCCTAGTTGAAATAAACGTTTTGACTTTGACAAAACGTTGAAAATGTAAGAGTTCACGAGTTTACGTGATTATTTGGACATTTCGACAATCGCATTCCCGAATACAATGAAACTTTGTCAAGAACTTATGGTTCGGCTAATAGGGATGTTTCCTGAGGAAAAAAAATACGGTTCTATTTAGTCCGTTGGTTAGATTATCGAAAAATATTGGACACGTATTTTTTGCTTTTTCAAATCTATAAAAAATATCGAAGATAAAAAGCATCAAAGATCAGGAGCGGGGCTTGTGACGTCACGGCGTGCTTCAAATTGGGGCACGTAGTGACGTCACACAAGTTTTCAACGCACTGTATCGTCCTCTTTTTTTATTTACGTATAAAAAGAATAAATAGGTACATGTCCAATATTTTTTAGAAATTTGTCTGACGGACTAATTAGATGTTTTTAGTCAACTACCCTATTGAACTAAACTTCAATGAGCAGAGACTAAAATAAACTTCCTTATGACATTTTTTTTTTTGGGAAAATCAATCCGCTTTTGGGATATTACTAAAATATATTTGAATTATTACTTATACATTATAATTAGAACTTATTACTTATACAGAAAACAATTGAATTCGTTTCCTGTTTTTGTTTCCCAAACTTGCTACGTTTTTTATTGTAAAAAAAAAAGAAAAACAATCTCCTTATCTTGAACAAGTTAAATAGCAATTTAATAGTCTCCACATTTTGTCTCTGTTCTTTGAGGTTCAGGTAAATTAGCTCACCCTTTTTCGACAACTGGTCGTTCTTCCTTTATCACGTCATGACGAAAACATTATCGTGAGAAAACCAGCATGTTCTACATATTACGTAATAATTTGTACACACTTTTGGTGTCCAGTAAACCGCACGTGGTGGATTATGGCTCTCTCCCTCGGTACTATTCTGTAATAAACATCTCACCGTGACAACAGACTTAGGTGATGCGACTTTCAACTGAGTTTCCAATCCCATCATCATCTGCCTAGCCTTTTCCCAACAATATTGGGGTAAGGATGAGAGGTCATCAAATGTCTCTTACAGAACAACACTCATCCGTATTCCTCCTAATGCCAATTGCGTTCCAGGGCTAGCGGTTAGGGGTAAATACTAATACCGTCATCGGTTTGACCTTTGTGGCTAAGCAAAGCTTTTTCAGGTCTATCAATAACATATCGAGACTTCTCCGTTCCTTGGAAAACACGTAAGAGTAGTCAAAGGCAATACAATCCTACACCAGTCTTGCCAAGGTGAACTGTGTTAGCCAGTTACTGGGTTGGTGGTCTGATATATATTATCATCTGCCTAGCCTTTTCCCAACTATATTTGGGTCGGCTTCCAGTCAAACCGGATTCAGCTGAATACCAGTATTTTACGTAAAGCGGCTGCCTGCCAGACCTCTACAACCCTTTAACTGGGGAACACGATACTTCTTGGCAAGACTGGTGTCAGATTTTCTGGCTTCTGACAATCCGTAACGACTGCCAACGATCTCCAAATGACAGCCGGGAGCAACGGCTTAACGTGCTTCTGAGGCACGGAGAAGTCTCGTGATGTTAAGATGGTCACTATCCACAGACCAACCTTGGCAAGCGTTGCTTAACCTAGAAGATTGACCCGTGCGGCTGTTATAATTAAGCCACGAGCTGAGTTTCCAATCCCATAAACACATAAAATAGAATGACTTCTCACTTCACTTGTTTTTTCACCGTGTTTTATTGTTCCGAACGTCTATAAAACGGAACCTTTATAGGATCACTCGGGTGTCTGTCTGTCCGTATGTCATAGTCGATTTTCTCCGAATCTACTACACCGGAAAAACTTCGTTTTCAAAAATATAATTTTTGATATAGGTAATACGAAAATCGATAAAAATGGGACTTTTTGGGAAAACTAGACAATATAAAAAAAATATTTCAACTGTGCTGTGTGACGTAATATAATATATTACGTCACATTATTTATTACACATTTACGTCACATAACGTAAAATTAAAGATTTTTTTCATTTTTAAAAATAAACGGTATTGTCATTCTTTCATTATTGTCATCCTTATCTCTGAAACTATTAAGTCCAAAATAAAAAATACAGATTATAGTTTTTTGCCTATAGATTACAGGAAAGCTAATAAAGTAGTCTATGGTTTGAAAGTAACATTTTACAAAAATGAGATGCGTTCGGAACCCTTTGTGTGCGTATCCGTTTCGCACTTGACCGTATTTTTTTCTAGAATCGACCGATCTGTTACAAAAAGCGTTAGCCATTTTACAAATGTGACGTATAACTGACGTCTCAACTTCCATAAATTTTGTTTATTTATATTTTTGTTATGCATGCCTGGCGGACATAAACTCTTTTACTTTATTTCTAAAGAAGATTCTTCTTCTTGCGTATCAGCAGTGGTAACGTTATAGGTTGAATGATTTTTGTACTTGAAAAGGCGTTACTAATGATAGTATCTCCAAAATCAGGAATTGATAGCTCTACAAGCGCTCTCATTTTATACATTCGACGATCACATTAATAGAAAACAAAATATAATCATTACAAATACAAAAAATAACATCCAAAGCGTTATATTTAATTTAAAAACAATTTTATTCCAAGTTAGTGTTACTAGATTAAGTCCATCAGATTTACTTTACTTTTTAAATGAATTTCGAGGCAACTGCAGAACTTCATAATATTTTCAGAATATCAGGCTGCAAAAGTTAAAAAGTTACACCCTCGTTTATGCTTTTAAAACTAGAGGTTTTAACGTAACTGGATGGAGCGGCTATGGCGCAATTTACATAATATGTTTGTAATGTGCCTGAACGTGTTTCGAGTAAGGTGTGGAATTGCCAGAGTCTGTGTTTCCTGATAACTACAACCTGCGAGTCTTTAAGTCAAGAGTGAATAGGTTACTTCTAGACAAGCGTGCTTCATCTTCGACCACACCACATCAAACGCGTGCCCATCAATAGTAAAAAAGTAGAGTTATGGAGGTTATATGAAGATCTACTATGTAATATTGTACTTTTAAAGAAACTCTCCCAGCCCAGCCCTAAAAACTCATACCTTATCCGCGTGAACTATACTTATTCACATATTTGAAAATCAATTACGCATTAGTCCCTTTGTTGCCCCAACTTAACACCAAAAGCGGGATCTATCGACAATTTGCAAGACTGGACGTCTATAGCGAGCTATTACTGCTCCCCCACTGTACAAGGAAGGTGAAGACCTAATCCATATTAATCCGTCTACTGGTGAAGTGTGAAATGAAGGTGCGGCCCCCTTTTATCATCTGCTAAAAGGTACACCAGAACGGACAAAAAGCCGTTTCCAATTTTCCTTTTGAGATGCTTTTGAAATTTTCCAGTGTCGCGAGTTCATTTGACTTACTTTTAAGTGGTTATGATAATTCAATGAACAATAAATTATGAAATACTAGCTGCGCCCCGCGGTTTTACCCGCGTAGTTCCCGTTCCCGTGGGAATATGGGGATAAAATATAGCCTATGTTACTCATGTATAATGTAGCTTTCGAATGGTGAAAGACTTTTTCAAATCGGTCCAGTAGTTTTTGAGCCGGGGGGGTATGGGAAGCGGTCACCTCCATCTGCGAAGCAGTAATGCAAGCGAAGGAGGAAGTAGACTGTGCGCGGGAAAGAGAATCGTCATGCCCCAGCCGCCACAACAGAAGAAGACGCCCCGGGCGTAGGGAGTTGCAGAGAGATTTCCGGCCACCGTACGCGTGGGTCTGTGGATAGCGAGCTATGGGTGGCTTGCCGTCCGATAACAACCAGGCGCCGTATTATGACCTCTTAAAACCATCATGTTTTCGGTGTGAAAAAGAGACGGAGCTATACAGGACGAATAGCACTATCCTTTTCTCACACAGAAAACATGATGGTTTTAAGATGTCATAATACGGCCCCAGACCCGGGTCCACGGCGCGTCATAATTCACGTGCATCTTAAAGAGACGTCAGCAACGAAGACAGGGCCCTATAGGGTCAATGCCTGCTAGAGTTGCGGAATTTGTTCGAAAGAGTTACCGCGGCCCTGGAACGCAAAAGGCATTATTACGAGGAACACGAATGGGTTTTAGATAGTAAGAGTCTGACACTCCCTTCCACTCCGCACAGGACGGCAGAAATCATTTGATGATTACCCATACACAAAAAAAAGTTTGGTTAAATCCCATTTAATAGAAGGCGAACATACAACAATTACCCGGACACAAATCCAGCTTCAAACAACAAAAGAATTAATATAAATCCTCCTAAAACCAGCGATAGATTCCCAAAACCAACATAATCAAGAGTCGGCGGCAGGCAAAGTTAACACAACTCCAATCGAGTTGCCTTCACTCGACGCCATATTACCTGCTGTAATATCCCCGGGGACAGCCTGGAACCATCCTTATTTTTATACCACCACGAAGAACTTTCAACCCTGAAAACAGCACACTAAGGTTCAGATTTACTCTCTCAACCTGAGAATTCAGGATTGTGATTTTTGCGGATAATCTTTATGTTAAAATCTGTAGTATACTGCAATAAGGCTGTGTATGGCTCTGTAAAAACGTTTTTTTTTTATACAAAATTGTTGTTGCGGAGTGTTTTCGTGTCTCGTTTACCTGTATCGGAAAATGAATGTATACTTAGTGGAAACGACAGGCATAACATTCAGTTTTGTTATCGTTTGACGACAAATTGTTTGGTTTATTGAAATTGCGATGACGTCATACGGACGCCGAATCAGCGTTCTATAACTATAAACTGGCTTCATATGTACTATTTGTGCGTGTAGTCTGCTTTTTGAAGCACGCTCACCAGACTGTTTACAACCACTGCATCTCCTGAAGATAAAATCAACAGTGGCGTCTACCAGAAAATTGCAGTCTATGAAGCTCGACGAGTATATTTAACTAGGCCGTAAATATGATATAATATCGAGTCTTCGAACCAGCAAAAATGCCCAGGTATTGACAGATAAAAAGAGAAATGTATTATCATGAGTAGATACATATTTTTTATTATTATCAAATACAGAAATTCATAGTTACTTCATACATACTTCTCTTTATATCAATACTTCTTTTTTTAGAAAACGATTCTCGCCGACTCCAAGTAACTTGTAAAACAAGGGTATAATCATGGTGCTGATGATAGAGATTTATTTGTTTCAAGAATAGCGGACTCGGTAAATTGTTGAGCAGTATGTAGCATAGCCACACATAAACAGGGCGTTATTATTATAGAATAGAATAGAATAGAATAGAATAGAATAGAATAGAATAGAATAGAATAGAATAGAATAGAATAGAATAGAATAGAATAGAATAGAATAGAATAGAATAGAATAGAATAGAATAGAATAGAATAGAATAGAATAGAATAGAATAGAATAGAATAGAATAGAATAGAATAGAATAGAATAGAATAGAATAGAATAGAATAGAATAGAATAGAATAGAATAGAATAGAATAGAATAGAATAGAATAGAATAGAATAGAATAGAATAGAATAGAATAGAATAGAATAGAATAGAATAGAATAGAATAGAATAGAATAGAATAGAATAGAATAGAATAGAATAGAATAGCATAGAATAGAATAGAATAGAATAGAATAGAATAGAATAGAATGGAATAGAATAGAATAGAATAGAATACTCTTTATTATGTACACCATATCCAACACGCCCCTGCTTCGCACGGGTGCAATGTAGATACTAATGTTTTCTCTACTACAATATGCATGTATTATACATTTATAAACTTTCTTCTTGAATCACCATTTAATTTAAAAAAAAACCACATCGAAATTCGTTGCGTAGTTTAAAGATCTAAGCGGACATAGGGACAGATAGACAGCGGGAAGCGACTTTGTTTTATACTATGTAATAAAGTAAACCTGCCAAATCAGTGTTAATTGGAACTGTTGAATTTAACATGCACTAGCTGCTGCCCGCGACTTCGTCCCCGTGGAATCCCCGATTTTAAAAAATTCTTTATCGCTGCCCCGCTCCTATTGGCTTAAGCGTGATGATATATAGCCTAAAGCCTTTCTCGATAAATGGTCTATTCAACCCAAAAAGAATTTTCCAATTCGAACCAGTAGTTCCTGAGATTAGCGCGTTCAAACAAACAAACAAACAAACTCTTCAGCTTTATAATATTAGTATAGATTTACGGCACATGTTTGAGTACTATGTAACTATAATTTATGGGTAGGTCTTTAACTTGAATGTGCCCTGGAGATTGGGATCGTCATGTTCACTTAAAAGTCTCTGTGATGGTGGCGCATGTGTTTCATCATCATTTGGCTCCGTCAGCTGGGACTGGTTATTTCAACTGCTACGGTTTTTTTTTTTACTCCGAATGCTTTTATCGTAAACTTCTTTCTACATCGTACTCAAATATATAAATAACGTGGAGTTTCTTCCACGGTCTTCTCTATAGAGATCTTCGCTTTGGAACGTGAAAATAGCTTCCCATATTATTATTATACTCTTAGGCTTCACCTCTTTGACTAACCGACTAAAAACGTATGTACGTAACGTATAGACTGAAATTTTTAAATTTTAACTCGTATAAAAAAAGCAATCTCAATTTAAAAAATATAAAATATGGCGTCGATAACTACGTCGCTATCAAAAGATTGGCGGCATTGCCACGATCCATTTTATAGGCTACATTAATTAGTTCGTATCAAAACTAGGTTCGTAAGTTTCCGAAACACCATCAACCAACATTTCCGAAAGCAGAAACAGCCAGGTGTGGCTGATGTCATGGGAGCTGATGTAGTGACGTTGTGCACTCCCCTTAACCCGTACAATTTAAAGCGTGTGTTTTCGCACCCGAGGTAAAGCACGGAGCACACTACACTACAATTTAGTACGACTCGCACCCGTACACGGCTAATCCCTTCCCAGTAGGGAGACAATGAGTTAAGGAATTTGAAATTTTTGTGATTTTCACAACATTTTTTTTATTTACAAGCCGGTATGGGTAGAAATTTCAAAAACAAACGCCCTAGAATTACATAAACAGACCGTAGTGTAGATATTTGTATAGAAGGATAGGTGGATCGTAATCAGAACCGGCGTGCACGTGTAAGTCCAGATGTTTGAATGAAGACGAAGCTACAGGAGAGTATAAATATCATAGCAAGGCTACCCTCATTGGAAAAATGCGTATGTTCATATATGTCTTTTTAAGCTTTGGGTCTGAGAATACTTGTGACGCCTTAGTCCCTACTAGTTGTGTAATTAATATTTTGAAGTATTCTGCAACATCATAAAATATAGCCACCGATTTTGTCACCCTATGTAATGTAAAAATCTATACTTTCTGTAACATAGATGGTGTACATAATAAAAAGAATTATATTGTAAAGATGAAAACGAGTTATTAAAATACAATAACGAAACAGTAACTTGACAGTTGTGTTACGTATATAATCCACAAAGAATTTCACCTACTTACAATACAATATGAAAGTTTATTTAAACTTTTGTAGTAAATATTCGTATTACAAAAAATCTATGTCTATCATGAAAGCATTTCAAAAATTTAATTCAAATCAAAAATACAATTCTCAAGTCCGATGCAAATCCGAAATCATGGCCACAACATTACAGAAGGGGAGCAAATCCGTGCAACGCGTGTATGTTCACGACGTAATCTGATGGGGCCAGCAGAGGAACTACGCGATTACATCAAATTGAAACTAAGTGAAAGAAAGACAGAGTTACGGGGCGCGGTAAACTTCGCACCGTGTTTTTTATTGAGTAAATGAAGTTATGAACTTGCTCCAGCATGGAAGATATTTACGTGGTGCAAGATAAACAAAGAATCTTTGTAAGAGGAAAATGGGGCGCTTATCTGAAGGTATGAAATGGCTTATAATGATGATGGAGAAAATAATGTGTCTGAAGTTTGAGAGCTGATAAGGAAAACAAATGTGCTTACGGGTTTTTAACAAAAGTGGAATCCATATGATATGGAAAGCTCTGCAAATATTTCTTCTAGATTATTTTAGTCAGACATTAATTTTTAGTCAAACCATTAAAATCTGTTTACTGACACACTAAAACCTAATAAAAAATACATGCAAACTAATATGTTACAACGGAAAACACATGTTAATTCATAATCAATTCGTATGCAATAACTCTCTAACGATAGCAGCAAATCTAAAATAAATATAGATACTGTAAAATCAAACGATGCCGCTTTAAATGTTCAAATAATACAATATTTATTTAACAAAATTGAATATTAAAATAGTCGTACAAATCTCCGGGGCGATACGTTCAATTTATTAATATAAATTCATGAGGCAATGAATGTGAAATTTGACGGGTTGAGTGACGCTGAGCGGCACGTTTTATACGTTTCTGAGCTTTTTAGTTTTGATCCTTGTATGTAACACAGCACGGAGTACTTTTAGCAAGTCTGGTGGTTTATGTACGTAAGGTTTTTATGCTTATATCTGATACTTATCATATAACTTTTTGGTATAACCCTGATCAATCTGTGAACATGATTTTCATACGTGTTCATTCTAGCTTTATTATATGTGAGGTATTTTTTGTAGACTGATACGTTGGTCTAGTGTTTTAAAGTTTTGCTGCTAAGGATGAGGTCTTGGGTTTGACTCTCGGGATGGACTTATGTTGTTGCGCGAAGTAGGGATTGGTGCACGGTTATTGACAATAGACTAGCGCGTTATTACTTGGAACTTACAAATATATGTATATCTTAGAAGTATTATTATTTTAAATAAATGTTTTACTAAACTACTGAAAAATTGAGAATATGGCTAGATTTTCTTCATTATTAAGTAGTTTGTAGTCATTTAGCTTTATGCTTTGATCTAGCCACAGCAAATCCAAACCACAATGTATAATTATTGCAATAATATATTGTGTGTGTGGTTGTCAAAGTCAAAAGTCAAAGTCAAAACTTTTATCTCAATAAATGGCAATTTTGAACGTCGTCATTTACGTTAAAATAATAAAGTGACTCTAATGTCTCTTCTCCAAGGTAGATTCTTAATGAGAAGAACGGACAAGAAACTCCATAGTATATTTGGCATACAAAAAATATTTCATATATTATGTGAGGACGATGCACCAAGAGTATACGGTAGGTGACTTACTAGCACGACTAGTACTAGTAAGCAACATAACATCATCACAATAAGATAAGATAAGATAAGATAAGATAAGATATTTATTTTGTAAAACATGAGTACAGTATAGAGGTCTTAAAATTAAAGTGAGGTCGCTACATGTTTTCCATTTATGGCGTACAAAATTAGTCTTACTAGACAGATAATAGTTAAATAAAAATGGTAAAATTAAATTAATTATAATGTCAAAATCTGGATGAAATTTTAAATACATTGTCAAAATTTAAATTCCATTCAAAATTACAATGTCAAAATTATTAAAAAAATCAAATTTGAAAACATTAAAAATTCAGTCAAATCAATAATAGGCAGTCAAAATTTAATCAAGTCACAATTCAATTAAAGTCAATATACAATAGAAAAATAAATAGAAATAATAAAATTGAATGAAATATTTAAATAATCAAGATTCAAAATTGTTCGTTTAAAAACTCCGCAACATTATAATAACACTTACTAAGTAGCATTTTTTTTAGTTCAGTCTTAAAAGAATTAATATTCATTATCTTTATGGAATTAGGAATTTTATTATAAATTGCAGGAGCCATGCATATTACACTTTTTCTTAAAAATGCTGTTTTTGCGGGGATTGTTTGCACCCAAAATTTGTACTTCTCACGCCTATGTCTACCTGTATTGTTATTTAAGAGAGGAAACAAATGCGGATTAGATTTTACAAATACTGATATTTCTAATATGTAAAGTGACGGAAGTGTTAAAATCCTGTGCTTTACAAACATTGGTTTGCAACTGTCAGTGATTTGCAACCCAAACATAGACCGTATACAACGTTTTTGTGCTTTGAACGCCGTGTCCTTCAAAGTTGAATTGCCCCAGAAAATTATTCCAAATCTTAATATTGATTCAGCAAGTCCGTAATATGCTGTAAGTAGAGTATCTATGTTAACAGTTGGGGCCAATTTATAAAGGGCATAAGATGAAGCACTAACTTTTTTACAAAGTTCAGTAATGTGAGTTCTCCAGTTCAATTGCTTGTCAATGATTAATCCTAGAAATCTAGCAGTATCAGCTTCTTGTATTACAGTATCCTTGTACAGTAAATCAAATTTTAATGCATTGCGTAAATTATCTCGCTGTTTAAAATGCATTATGTTTGTTTTACTGAGATTAATTTTTAAATTATTAACATTAAGCCAGTTTATTATACAGTTCAATGCCTCATTAGAATCAGAGTGGTAGTTTATAATATTTTGAGGTGCTATGGTTACGGTACTATCGTCAGCGAATAATGACATGTTCTCCTTAGTTGCATTTGGTAGATCATTGATGTATACAAGGAACAAAGGCGGGCCCAATATACTTCCCTGGGGAACACCAAATGCGATGTAGCGCCTATCAGATGAGAAAATCTCTTCCCTTTTAGTTTTTGTGTTAAATTTTGTTATTTGTGTTATTTGCTGGCGGTCAGAGAGATACGATTTTATCAATTCCAAGACATTTCCTCTAATGCCATAAGCTTCCAGTTTATGTAGGAGAATATTGTGATCTACATAGTCGAATGCCTGCGACATATCACAATAAATAGAACAAACAGGTAATGATTTGTCAACTTGTGAAGAAACTACGTATAAAAAATCATAAACTGCCATGTTGATGTTTCTATTTTTCCTAAATCCCTTTTGCTCATCACACAAAATTTTATTATGATCTAGGTAGCTGTTTAACTCACCGTAAATATATTTCTCAAATATTTTTGAAAATACTGAAATAAGTGCTATAGGTCTATAGTTCTCCTTTAGCAGCTTATTGTCCTTTTTAAGAATTGGTTTAATAATTGTCAATTTAAGGTCATTTGGAAATATCCCAGTTTCTATACAAAGATTCAAGATATGACACAAGTGATGAGAGATGTCTTCATTTACAGCTTTGACAACTTTAGTCGAAATACCATCATACCCCACACTGTCAGTATTTTTAAGATTTCTTATGATTCTCTGGATGTGACAAGGCAAACAGGGTGATAAAAACATTGAGTTCGGTTGTGCATTTATTAAGGCTGTGGATCGTTTACCCGCACCTGGAATGGGATTAATGCTGTCAATAAAATAATTATTAAATGCATTGGCAATTTCTGAAGGATCTGTTGTTAATTTATCATTAATTTGTAGTAGGCTTATTGATTCTTTTGGAATATTTAATTTATTTTTATTTATAACTTGCCATGCCGCTTTACTTTTATTAGCCGCCATTTTTATTTTGTAATTGTTTTGAGCACGTTTAGTGAGGTTTATTATTCTTTTTAGAAGTTTTGAATATGTTGAGTATTTTTGTTTGTTCTTTAATGTTGGTTTCAGCCTGAAATTCCAGAGTAACTGTCTTTTATTTTTACAACAAACTTTTATTCCACGTGATATCCATCTTAGCTTGGTATTAACTTGAACAGTTGTTTTCGTCAGAGGAAAACACAAATTATAAAATAATTTAAATGTTTTTATAAAATAACGATACGCGGCTGTTGGATCACTAGTGTCATATATTTCACAAAAAGAGAGGTTTTTTATATAATTTTTAAATTTATATAT
The DNA here is from genome assembly GCA_905332915.2 of Hecatera dysodea. Classification (NCBI taxonomy): domain Eukaryota; kingdom Metazoa; phylum Arthropoda; class Insecta; order Lepidoptera; family Noctuidae; genus Hecatera; species Hecatera dysodea. The sequence continues at coordinate 20,178,014 of HG995302.1, forward strand.
ATTTTCTGGGCTAAACTCACGCTTCATTTTATGCCAATATTTCAATTTAAATATTTTTTTCACTGGGAATTTTATTATTTGGGCCGTATGGTCCGATAAGCCTAATTCTAACACCTCAGTCTTACATTTTTTTTTAAAATCATGTGCAAAGTTGTCTATACAAGTCTTACTCGATAGTCTTGTGGGCTGGTGCAGTGCCAATGTGAGATTAAAATTCAACAATACACATTCGAAGTCTAATGTGGAATTATTACACTTCATGACATCGATATTGAAATCACCAGCCACAACAGTATTATAATTATTATTTTTAGAAATACAATTCAAAATTTTTGCTAGCCTATCGAAAAACAAATTGAGATTGCTTTGTCCTGGTACACGATATATACAAACTATGATGATTTTGAAATCAGTTAACTCCACTGCACAACATTCTATTGCATTGCTTATAGACAACTTGCTGATATGTGAAAGTTCTTTGTAGTTATATGCTTTATTTACTAGGATACATGCTCCTCCTCGTTTATTACAGGCGCGACTAAAACATGCCGCTAATTTGTAATTCGGTATGCTCAGATGTTGTTCATAGCCAGCCGACATAAAATGTTCAGTGATACATATCACATCAATGTCTATTTTTCGGTCCTTGAGCATTTCAATATTTACTAGAAGTGAGTCAGATTTGTTAAGTAGTCCCGCAATATTTTGATGCAAAACATTGAGATATTTAACGTCGAAAAAACAACGAAGATGTTTCTTCTGCGATATTCACAATGTGTTCTGTAGAGGCAGTCATGTTACTTATGTTAATATCAGAGATTAAATGAAGCAAACTTTCAAACATATTACGCAAGCCATAGTTATTTATACGGCCTGTTGATAAGTTAAACATTGATTGATCATATGCCAAACTATAATTAGAATCAAAAGAATATGCATGTTCATGAGTTAATAAGTCCAAATATAAAAGATTATTAAATGTTTCAATTCTCCAATTGTGCATATTGCTGTAGACTCCAAGTTTAAAGTTAGGAACACAGATTATAACATTCGTGTAGGTAATTTGTTTTAGGATATGCCGAATGTATACAATAGTATTGCAATAATTATTAGTAATTTTAAAGTCCTCTTCTCCAATTAATAATATACAAAAGTCATTCATAGTAAAGTCACATAGTTTAGTTTCAATTCCACTAAGAAGTTGCTGCACTGTTCCGTTGGGTGTAATATAGTGACATATATCGTAATTTTTAGCAAATAAATCTTGCGCAATCGACAAGACTTGATTTTTGTTATTCGCGCTCAGTATACATATCTTATTTTTACTGGAGGGTACAGGGCACTGGGTTTGTCCCTGTTGTTTTATAATCTCTGTACTATTCATTATTTGCGAAGATTGGTTCAAATGGCAAGTTTTAGAGCAAATAGATTTTGCTTTATGCGATAATATTTCTGTTGAGTTATTTTCTACAGGAGATATATTAACAGGAGTGTTCGAATAACTTTTGGTGGGTGATGGAACTACTTCTACTTGCGTCGGGGAAGAACATATTAGCGATGTTCGATTCTTGTCATGTATGGATAGTCTTTTCTTCTTCCTTTTTGATAGAGTGTTTGATAAGTCAGGAGATTCCATTTTTTTATATAATTCTATAACTTTCATACTTTTAGCCAATTCCTTTTTTAAACTGCTTATCTCGTTGTGTAGACTATCTATTTCGTTGGTCGCAATTTCAAGATTTTTTGTTAAACTCTCAACTTTTGAACGCAAATCTTCGCAACAGGATTTGTTCATCTCAATCGAGGCGTCCGGTAAACTCAGCATTGTGGAGTCAAACATTGTTGTGTTCGATAGTTCATGAAATGATATCGAACGTCTTATACGTCGAAACGTTACATTCTGGTTATCACTATCCATAGTATTAGTGATACACTTGTGCAGAAACTAATGTTAAATAATTTTTTAATCACAAAAAGTGTTCTGCTTTATAAGCCAGGATTGAACCCGAGCCCCTGACTGCTCAAGTACGTTGATCAGATCACTAGGCTAAGTTGCTCTTGAACTAATGAGCCGAAATAAGCAAACTCCATCTACGATGACAGACTATTTCAAAATTGATCGTTACATTGTTCATTTGTATTTAGAAAAAAAGATTTTATTGCCACCGTCGATTTGTTATGTTTTCATCACAACACAGAATTAGTAACTTTGCTTTGATTATTTATTGTTTATTGTTCTAATGTTAAATGATATTCCACCTTCACTAAAAGTTTTAAGGGATTTTTTGATTTTAAACACTAACTTTATATTTGTTTTTTGGAAGGCTGCGATAACGAACTACATATATTTAAACAATAGTATCTATGTTCTAAACTTAGCACTCAGATAACACTTGTACTTGGATATTATATTATTGATTTCACACTTCACTACTTTTATACAACTAATATGACTTATAAATATTTTTGAAGAATAAAAAAACACGGAGCTGATATTTCGCGTGTGACAGCAGCTGTCAACCCCCGTTTTCTATAACACTAACAACAAAGATCTGAGAACGTCAGGAATATTAATAAAGCCAGTCGTAACTTGCATCACACCTGATGTAATTTCCTGACAAATGAAACTCTAAACTATCCAGCAGATTGCGTTGAGCTCATTCTGAAGCGGAGTGCAGTCCCTCAGGATGTGGAGTGCGGATTGTTCATATCCAATATTACAAGTCCCTCACACTAGAGGAAGGCAAATGCATTAATGACACTAGACAAACAGGAATGTAATTAATTTCTCATTGAAAGATCTTTTTACACGACTGCCCAAAAATAGGAGTGTATGTTTTCAGGGTTTCATGTATGTATGTTTGTGATTTTCTTTATTCTACCATGACTTCTAAACGGCTTAACCGATATCAATGTGTGTGGTATCGTTAGAAGCATTGAGTTATACAGGATAACATAGGCTAGTGAACATTTCAAATAAGAAAAAAAAAAACTATTTACAAATAAATACAACCCACTACTAAAAAAAAGCACACAAAAGGTACAAAATAACTTTGATTTCAGAAGTCAGTGTTTCTAGTTCTTTCTTTGTTTTTTGAACACCGACAGTTTTAAAAACTAAAGTTATTTTAAATATAAATATAAAAACCAATATAGATTTTAAATAACATACCCAATTTTTTCTAAATACATTTTGTTTCAACTAACCTAGATACCTAAGTAATTTCTGTAATAACATAATTATTAGTTGCTGTAAAATATGCTGTATCAACTTATTTTAATTATGTCCTACACAATTTTCGTCCCAAAAGAGACACTGCACCATTTCCCGCCCCGAGATCAGTCCAGTTCAGAAAATAGCGAAACATCGACAATTCTATTCCAACTGTATGGCAAAATTTTCCCGGGAAACTTGTTCTGAGCGAGTGCAAAATGCAATATTGTAAGTTGTTATGATTCGTCCCGGGAATAGTTCCGTACATGGTCCGTCGCCGAAATTGTCAGCGTCTACGTATATTTAACTTTATCGTTTCAAGTTTACGTTTATTATTGCGGTGTGTTTGTTGAATGGTAACTGGAGGCTTTGTGGCACTTTATTCCGTTGTAAACGTTTAGATTTCCATTTAGCTCGTAATATGAGTTGCATATGGGATTTGTAGCGTGGTAATGGTTTTCCTTGGAGGATAATGCCGTAATAATGCTTGACGGTTATGGATTCAATCAGCCGTACTGTGTAGCTACTTGAGACGATTTCTGGTTAGATACAATTTCATATTGAATTACTTTTCCTTTTCGGCAATGTAAGATCATAACATGAAACAATTGACTACTTAATGGAAACATAACAATCCAATAGAATGAGTCAACTCCTAAATAATTAATTATATTCTATTTTTACTTTGCTATGGTTCGTGAAATCGTTGAGTCCCGTAAAGTTCTTAGTTCAGCTATACGATACCAGACAAATGTTTGCACAGTCCAGACAGGTCCACTCAAATCTGTAAGGTCTTTTACTCAAAAAACCACCTCAGATATAAATAAATACATGATCCTCATATGTTTTGAACATTTTATGGATCTGAATGAGACTTTGGCCACTGAGCTTCTAAAGGTTTTTTTACCCAGAATACTCAGCTAGAAATCCGGTCTCATCCAATCTAATCCAGATTTTTGTTAAATACATCTCATCGTATTTGACAAATAGATTTTCATGTAAAAAGGTATTTTTATCTAACCTATGTGCAAAATAAACAGTTATTATTTCATGACCCATCTTTCAGGAAAGATATCGTAAACGACAAAAGATTTGAATCGTTTTACATACCAAACCAAAATCACATTATAATCTACATCTAAAGCTTCTAAACTAAAAATCACTATTTTAAAAGACTCGCTTTAATCGAGGAACTGTGTCCGGATTTCATTATTTAAGGGTGGCTACAGATAATTAATCAGTTGAGCGAAGCACACTATTTGTCTTGGTAAGAAACGTCGTTGCTGCTTTTTAATGTTTTTTTTTTTTTGTTCGTGGTAAAGTTACGCTGTTGTATTGCTAGCTTTATTTTAAACTTGTAGCATGCTGTAAGTACATTGCTCGTTGACTTTTCTGTTATTTTTCATGTATTCATTTACTTTGCAAACATCATCTGCATAGTCTTTGCCCAACTATATTGGGGTCGGCTTCCAGTCGTACCGGATTCAACTGAATTTAAATGAAAAACCAGCATTTAACGTGGAGTGGCTGCCTACCAGACCTCCACAACCCATTGACTGGGTAACACGGTACTTCTTGGCATGACTGGATCTTCTGACAATCCGTAACGACTGCCAAAGATCTACAAATGACAGCCAGGACCAACGGCTTAACGTGCTTTTTGAGGCACGGAGGAAACTCGGTATGTTAAGAAGGTCACCCATCCACAGACCCGTGCGGCTGTTATTCTTTAGCCACGAGCTCCTGCATTTACTTGGCATACTATTGCATAAATTCAAGTTCTTAAAATGTAACTGACAGATATGTTGCTGGGGAGTTTGTTGCGTGATCTTCCCAACTAAAATAACAGGAAGTGGTGACGGTTAGGCATTTTGGGAGACGAAAACTAGCCCGCGACTTCGTCTACGCAGATTTAGTACATACAATTTCCAGCCCCATTTTACTCCTTCGGGGTTCCATAAAATCCGTTCTTAGCGGATGTCTACACCCTATAAAGAACCTATCTGTCAAATTTTAAGTTTGTAGGTGTTATAGTTTCGAGATTTCGTGATTAATCAGTGACTTGTATTTATATATTTACTAAAAATTTATGCAGTAGTAAACAAACTGTAAAAAGGTGGACTTATGCCATAGGCATTTTCTACCAGCCGACCTTAGGGTACTGTATTTCTAGGGTTGCGGATTTGTTCGAAAGAGTCACCGCAGCCATAGAACGCAAAGGGCACAAGAAGGATCACGGGTGGGTTTTAGTCAGTAAGAGTCTGACACTCCCTTCCGCTCCGCCCAGAGCGGGAGAAGTCGTATGATGATTTCCCATCCAAATAAAAGGTAGTTTATTATGTACTTACATAGATTTTACGTTAAAAAAGTACTGCCTTGTTTTAATAAATGACTTTTGATATCTGATATCTTAAATTCTGGTGCTTAATTCAGGTGTGAAATACAGAATAAGTTTATTTTAAGACAAATCTTTGTGAAATATCAAATAGGAGTTAAAACTCAACCCCAAAGCTATTTTTATTATTCATGGTATTATCCGATTCCAAAAACTTCACACCACGCAACGTCCTAATCAACTCAGATCTCGTTACATCCCGATAAAACCTAAATTCTTTATCCCGCGCAATCAGTAGGGTTGCCAGAACATTCTCCAAACGGCTCCTCGATTCTGACCACTATTTTTACAAACCATAGACCTCCAGTGATAGGTCATTAAGCAAATGATTCCCGGGGGTAAGCAGAGCCAGTGATCGGAATCTTTACGAGCCCAATGGTCTGCTAATAATGCAGAAATTACCACAAAATTTTCCTTATAGCAACCCTCAGGTGATTTTACCCTAATGGCCTCCCAGCGTTATATTGCATTATTTGATGGTTGCCAAATTAAGAGGAATCGTAGTTACTTTCTTTTCCGAGAGGTTTTGTTTCGATGTTAATTTTTTGGATGAAAATACATGACTGGAGAATTACCACATCACTTGGTTGCTAAAATTGAAATTGATACTGATTGATTAATACTATCAATGTTGATATTAAATAAAATGTGGGAGTAGCTCCATCTGTTTTTTTTTCCTGTTTGTTTCTTAATTTTTTCGCTTTAATGGTTTTGTTTTAGACTTGACATATGGGTGTACCATGCTCTGGATTTAGGATAAATTATAATTTTTATCCAGGTAGTAAATCCCTTTGAGATACTTAAACGCTTTTCACGCGGACAAAGCGTTCTATATTTATAAAGAACACGGAAATCGATACTAACGTGTTAATTTATAATAATATATATATTTTAATAAACTTTACAGCCACACTAGGATTTTCTCCTACAACGCGGGTGCATTTACAAACATATAAACTTACATATACAAACTACCAGACCCGGAAGAATAAACTCAACAAAGAAGTGAAAAATTTTGATTCTATTTGATCGAATTAATTAATTCACTATTAATAATAAACACCAAGTATTTAGAAATTAATTTAGGTCTAACAATGCTGACCTTTTGAACAATTTGATCTGGCTCTTAACAAAGTACCACCTTATAGTAAGTACACCGAGATCTCGCATATCTTCGGTACCTACCCTCCTACGCTCATACCCTTATGTTGAGCCCTGAGTGGGTAAACTAATAAAGGGTTACATCGTAAATTCTTTCATTTCCGACCCGATCTTGGTTAAAAATAAACTTTACAATGGAGATGGTTTTAGATGAACGAATACTGGTGGTGTTTTACGGAAATTACTACAGGAAAATGCAGTTTTTTATGTAGATTTTCCAATGCTAAGCTTTTGCCTTTAGCCAATTTTTTTAGGGAGTATGCTTTTTACAGAGCAGTGGTGGTCGAGTGGTAACGGCCCCGACTTACGAATTGTAGGTCGCGGACTCAAACCCAGCCAGGCGCATTGCTTTGTGTTTTTAATTTCATCACCACTACTCTCAGAACGGTAAAGGAAAACATCGTGAGGAAACCGGCATGTCCTAGAACCAAAAATTCGAAGACATGTGACATTCAGCAACCCGCACTGGGCCCGCGTAGTGGATTACGGCCCATTCCCTCTCCTAGAGAGGAAGCCTGTGTCCCAGCAGTGGGAACATTAAAAGGCTGATTATACTTATGCTATGCTTTTTTATGGGTTGAAAAGTGTAGTTTAGTACTCAGGAATAGTGTAACTTATTAAGTTCGAAACAAAACCCTTTGGTATATTTTCATTGCGAGACCAGCTAAGGAGTGGAATTTCCTATCGGAATCTGTGCTTCCTGATAGCTACAACTTGGGAGTCTTTAAGTCAACGAGTCAATAGGTTTCTTGTAGATAAACGTGCTTCATTGTCGACCTCCTCATCGCTTTTTATCAGATGCGATTGTAGACAAACGCAAGCTAATCTAAATTTAATAAAGTCGTAATTAGATCAGTATTTATAAATATTACCTTCTAAAAATCAACAATAATACTTATATAGGTAACTAGCAGCGCCCCGCGGTTTTACCCGTGTAGTTCCCGTCCTCGTGGGAATATAAGGATAAAATATAGCCTATGTTACTCAGGGTGAATGTAGCTTTCTAATGGTGAAGGAATTTTTGAAATCGGAGCCTATTCATTGCAACCACACAAACAAACAAAATTTTCCTCTTTATAATATTATCATCACAAAACTATTAACGTCAAAAATTAATTTATTATAAAACCTCTAACTGTTTTTTAACTTCACAAAAAAAAAACACCAAGAAGAAAAATCCAAAACCACACACCAAACTAAACCGTGAATCTAGAAAAAGAGAATACAAGTAATAGGGTATCGTAACAAAAATTCGTTCCACGTAGCGCTTAGTAAACTCTCCTTCATCACTTGCCGTACCTTTGTCAGCGCACAAAAACGTTGGCAGGTTATTGGACCTTTCACCCTACGACGCTGAGCAAATTCAGTGTTACTGTTAGCCGAGGAAGCAGCAGCCGACGTTAAAAAAGGTGGGATTTTTGAAGATGGTTCTTTGGTTATCTGTGCGCCTAGTAGAAGTATTTCTGAGTTACGAATGCCAATAATAATACTCGTGTTCAAAACGCATTCAAATTTGTTGTCAGCAAGCGTGCAACCATGCACAATGTAAAGGCTTGTATCCACTAGGCAACATTTGACGCGCAACACGTTACGCCCAACGTGTTCAGCAACGTGCACAACACCGCGCGACGTTGTCAGCAAGCGCACAGCCATGCACAATGTAACGGCTCGTATCCACTAGTCAACATTTGACGCGCAACACGTTACGCCCAACGTGTTTAGCAACGTGCACAACACCGCGCGACGTTGTCAGCAAGCGCGCAGCCATGCACAATGTAACGGCTCGTATCCACTAGTCAACATTTGACGCGCAACACGTTACGCCCAACATGTTCAGGAACGTGCGCAACACCGCGTGACGTTGTCAGCAAGCGCGCAGCCGTGCACAATGTAACGGCTCGTATCCACGAGGCAACATTTGACGCGCAACACTTTTTCATTTGTCCTACACAAGAGACCAATTCTCAAAATTCCTGCGTCCGTGTTTGGGTCACAGAAGTTCACATAAATTGCAACGGAATCGGTCCAGTCGATTTGTCTGGCTGTGACACACGGACAGAAAGAAACACAAGTGATTCTAATAGGGTTCCGTTTAATCATTCGGACTTACGGAACTTAGGTTCATTACGCTTTCGAAAGTATATTCAAGAACTCCGTTAATTTAAGCTAAACTTAGTCAAAATAATACAACAATTTGGATGTATACAAATATTGGAGTTACTCAAACCATGAGCTTGATGAAAAGCTTTTAATTAATTATTTATCTAGGTTGTTTATTTCTCATTAATACGAATGAATGAGGATTAATTAGAGTTGGAGGGCCAACTTACTTCATAGTTATTTTAATAGTGGTGTGTGACAGAATCTAAAACACTAGCAGGTGATTGAGAATCAGGAAACTTGCCAAACAGAAGGTTGACCAAACGGTAATTAATATAGGCATTCTCAAAAGTCGACGAACCGGGTAAATGTATGAAGATCAAAATATTGATGAAACGCCACTTATCTTCATTTGTTTTTTCTACGTTTGATAAGTTGTCGAAACGGGAATGTGACAAGTCGGGAAATAGCCGATGTTTCCTATCTATACTAATATTATAAAAGGTAACGTTTGTGAGTTTGTGACGTTGTAAGGGGTAATCTCTAGACCTACTGAACCGATTTTCAAAATTATTTCACCAATAGAATGCTACGATAATGTGGAGTGTCATAGGCTATATTTTGTCCCAGTATTGCCACCGAAACAAGAACAACGGGGGTGAAACTGTGGGGCGCTGCTAGTATACTATAAAGAAAATCGCGAAGAAAATTAGTATGGTTTATCATCTTTTCTCGCTTCTGATCGGACGGTCAGAAGTATGTAGATTTAATGTAGTATGATAATTTATAAGAATACTATAAAATTATATGTATAGGTATCGATATAAAACTTTAGTTTGTTTTATAACCATTTAAATTGCAATGTCCTAACAGGCAACGAAGTTCTGAGCATCTATCTGTTGTTAACTTCTTTCTGTACGCTTAGTTCGCAATAAAGAAATTTGAATTTGAATGTTTTTTTTTTCATATTTCTCAAACGGTCATCCATTCACCAACTGACCTCAGCAAAGGTCACTCAACCTGGTAAATCGCTTCGGATAAGTTTCGACCACATCTACTTTAATGTATTTTCAAAATGACTTACGCTTAAATCTCACATGTAATCAATACTAATTGTCACCGGTTCAAACAAAGAATGTTGTGGAGCCACCAGCACCGGGTCATCTGTCATCGTCACTCCTAGGTCGTGTTTGCAGAGGTCAGTGGTTTAACCCTACCGACGGACCGACCCATTTTTGTACCCTCTTTGGATCACCGATTCCTAGTGACTTTTTAACCCTTTTTAAAACGATTTATCTTCAGTAGATGTTGTCGGTATCGTTGTATTTCTATTTGCTTCTTTTAAGGGTAGTTTTAAGATGTTTTATTTATTTATACATTCTGTAAGTTCAGAGTAGAAATTTTCGTATATATAATATACGAAAATTTCTACTCTGAACTTACTTACTTTAAGGAGTTTACACATTTTTATCGTAGTCGCGCAAACTGTCAAAACACCCCTATTTGGTACTTTGTTTTAATACCTTCAGTTTTCCAACATCACGGCAAGATTTTGACATTGACGCTCGATGAAATGATATTACGATTTAAATTTGAACGTTTTTCAAGTGCAACAATTAACTTTTTGATTGCAGAAAGATAAACTAACTCACATCGTATGGTGTTCTCACTCACTCACTCATCTTCGTATGTTCAATTTGTAATTCGTAAGTTATGTTACAAAATCAATATTTCAGAACCATTTTTGTAGATTTACTTAAATAAGAATACATTAGTATCCTTGATTTCAGAATTTGAAGCATGCAATTTTACATGTGAATCTGTGAAATTTTTGGTAACTCTACTTGCGTTTGTAACAAGTGTTGCTACAGAGTGTATTTCGGTTTTCATAAAAAACGCATCATTAGACATCTGGTGATGAGTAGTTTGGTATATTGTAGATTAGTGCTGCGTTGATGGTAACAGATTCACTTGTAACAACATGCAACATAAGTTTGGGGAATTTGTTCGAAACAGTCACCGCGGCCCTGGAACGTAAAGTAAAAAAGTAAAGGGCACAAGAAGGATCACGAACAGGGGTGGGTTTTAGTCAGTAAGAATCTGACACTCCCTGCCGCTCCTCCCAGAACGGGAGAAGTCATCGGATGATTTCCTATCAAGAAAAAACTAAAAAAACAAGTAAACAGAACTGCCTCCACTTTACCTTTGACGCCTCGTTACCCCAATCAGGCGTCACATTATGTTACTTAAAGTTTAGATTATTCATCTTCTATTCCGAACCCATCCCACCAGCCCCCTTCTACCATAGGACATCTAGACGCACTGTAAGTTACCATCCCTACCTTGTTGCTATTCTATCAATTCGCACCAAGCGTTTCCAATCGTCTTTTATAATGCGCACAGCAAAGGAGTGAACTCTCAGCCTGCGTCTGTTTCCGAACGCATTCAAATTTGAATCCTAATCTATTCAAAGTTAGAGTGAACAGTCTTCTTCTGGGTAAGCTCATTCCATCGTCGAGTTTGTCTCTGTCACCTGTGACTTAGACTAGAGTCAAAAGCATATACCTATACGTCGGAGAATAAATATTTTTTTTTTTTTTAAGAAAAAACATATATAAAAAAATGATACAAAATATAGTTCACCGTTATTGAGAATAGGGTTCTAGCTACTAGCAGCAATTAGGGTTTCAGAAAGAGGAACAAATAGAGAAGAATAAATCAAAAACTAGGTACACAGGTGATGCTTATTTCTAAAGAAATCTCTTCCAGCATTTAGCAGGTGCTAAAGGAGAGTCAAATAAAAGACATATAAACACCGCATTTAAAAATAAACTTCAATTATAGCATACAATACATAAATATTACTTTCTGAATCCAACTGCTTGACGAGAGTCTCTTTTTTTATGCATGGAAAATCATCAAAAGATTTCTTCCGATCTGGGCGGAACGGAAGAGAGTATCAGACTCTTACAGAGTAAAACCCATCCGTGTTCTTCCTAATGCCATTTGCGTTCCAGGGCCGCGGTGATTCTTTCAAACAAATTCCGCAACCCTAGCAGGCACTCACCCTATGGGGCCCCGTCTTTGTTGCTGACAGCTCTTTGCGGCGCGCGTGGAACACAACGCGCGACGCGCCGTCGACCCGGGCCTGGTTGCTATCAGACGACAAGCCGCCCATAGCTCGTCGTCCGCAAGCCCGCGCTTATGGTGGCCGGGAATCGCCCTGCGTTTCCCGACGCCTGGGGATCGAGAGCCTCCTAAGGTGTTGGTCGAGGCTCGTTGCTATAACCCAATAAAACTCCATATACCACGTATCTATTTATTTATTTATTCAGAATAAGTACTGCCACATCACAAACATTTAACATTGAATATAACTTACTATTTAATTTATGGCCTGATGCATGTGACAGTAATGGCGTACATAACATTGGCAATTCATCGACTCGAAGATATTATTCATTAATTAATTAAAAGAAAAAAGAATACCTAATGAAAGTATACTTTGAAATTCAAATTTAACAGATAATACAGTAATAATTGTTGAAATATTAATATGAATGTCTGATAAAAGTCACGTATCGACAGTCTCAAGATCTAAGATACTTGCTTAAAGTTATTATTCCACGATTAATAGTATTCTAAACTTAATACTAATAACTATAACTTACCTTTAAACATACCTAGATACAACATCAGAACTAGTATCTGCACTGTTTATCTCCCGAACTGCTGGCAGACAATTTATTAGTAGAGATATCTCATAAATAATAGAGTGGATAACTTAATATTGTATTAAGTTCAACATCTATTAATATTACTGGATTATGGCGAATTGGTTAGTAGCTCAGACTAAATATGTTCGTCTGTGAATTTAAGAGCGTATACGCCAAACGGCATTTCATACAATTTTTCAAGTCGTTGTTTTCCGAAATGACTAAACCGATTTTAATGAAACTTCACACTTATAAGCAGGATACATAGGTTTAAAAATTTAGTTGAAAACATTATCGATAAATAGTGTTACAGTCAAATTAGACCCATTTTAAATTTTACAATCAAACATAAAGAACAATGCCCATATATTAGAACAACCTAGTTTGTAAGTTGTTAAGAATACCTTCTAGTACATACCAGTTAGGAAAATAAGTCGCCATTTGGAAATAAAGCAGAATGGAATGGAATGGAAAGTATATCATTTGAACACAATAATTATTGGTTTCAAAGTTATTTGCTCATTTTAACCTTATGAATAATAGCCATTTTCTAAGTTTAAACTGCTATACTCCTTTTACACTTGTTTGAAACTATGACAGGCTGGGACTAAACTTGAGTAGGTAGATTTTTCAATTTAATGTCAAATCCATCATCTGCCAAAGGGTAATATGGCCATATTTAAAAAGAAATACCTTTCGATTAGTTGCATCGAATTTTGGTCTTAATCAATTTAATTTATATGTAACTACGGCAAAGCCATACAGTGATTTTATCATTATAAAGTATAGTATCTCTGGTCTGAGGTGTTCATGAATATAATTGGTCAAAAAGTCGAGTGGGTTTCATTAAAAAAAACTAAAACGGTCATCAGTTTTCTCAGTTTAAAAAAAATGAAACCTGACTAACAGTCTAGTTTTTCCGTAATCGAATCTATTTATTAAATAATATATGAATTTAAAGTAGATTGACCATAAAATGGCAACCCTAAACTTCACGGGAAAATAACAGTCGCGTAATAATAAGTAAAATTACTTATTGATTTGTTATTATCACGGCGTCTTAGTTTGAAATAAAGCTTTAACGGATAATTCCTATTTAAAAACCTTATATTTTTGTATTATCTTTCAAAACGTGTCTGAGGTGGGCCATATCTGGGCATCATTCTTTCCAGTTATCTTTTTTGAAATAAGACATTTCGAAAATATTTTCAACTAACTTTTTAGACCTATGTATCCTGCTTGTATGTGTGAAGTTTCATTAAAATCGGTTCAGTCATTTCGCAAAATAGTGACTTGAAAATTTGTATGAAATGCCATACGGCGTACACGCTCTTAATCCTATTTCATTGGTTTGTGGTATACATAATGACGACTTTTTTTTTCTCCGATTTATATATGGATGAATCGTAGCGTTGATGAAATACACCTTCTCATCAATTAGCCAACACTAAATATCGACGAATTAAAATAAAATCAGAACATTCACAAAATGTTTCATGAATTGCTCTCACATTAACTCAGGGGAAAATATAAACTTCAAAATGCACAACATCAACCATTTTAACTGTTCATTTTCCGAAACTCCATTTAAATATTGAAACTTTTTCAAATAAAACAAATGATTCCGCTATAAAATTGACTTCAGGCTCTCAGACCGCACCAGACGTCACTTGTCATAATTATTGTGACATTCAAAAGAAAACGCAGCGAATTCCTCTACAAACATAAAACTTAACATCCATACAAAGAATTTTCAACCATTGTTCAACTATACAAGGTTCACAAGGACTGCATTTGCTAACTTAGCTAACAATCTTTCAGTTACTATTGCAGCAAAGGAAATTGCACCTTACCTCATCACAAAAAAAGTTGTAAGTTCAAGTTGAGGACAGCTCCTTCATTTTTAAGTACGGTCGCTTTTAATTTGTCATATAAAGCGTGATTTATATTTTAAAAGTTGAACGGCTACCGCGAACGTGTGATTCATACATTTTACACGGGACATGTTTTAAATAATTTAAAGTTTATTACGGTCGTTTCTGTAATCAGTATTTTTTTTAACTGTGGGAAATGAGTTAATGTGTTTATATGGAGGGAAATAGATTAATCATTTAATTAAGTTATTCATTTCACTAGTTATCTATGATTGTTCTACCATAGCGTATTTCTGTAATTCTTCTACTGGATAAGATCCGTTCCATCATGGCCCACTGAGACTCACTCGGCCACCACTGCTTTAGAGCAGTGGTGGCCGAGTGAGCAGTGGTGGCCGAGTGGTTACGGTCCCGACTTACGAATTGCAGGTCACGGGTTCAAACCCAGCAAGGCGCATTACTTTGTGTAATTAATTTCATCACCATTGCTCTCAAAACGGTGAAGGAAAACATCGTGAGGAAACCAAGAACCTAAAATTCGAAGACATGTGACATTCACCAACCCGCACTGGGCCCTCGTGGTGGATTACGGCCCATTCCCTCTCCTAGAGAGGAGGTCTGTGTCCCAGCAGTGGGAACGTTAAAAGGCTGATTATGGCCCACTGTGATGACGATGACGCAATAAACTCCCCAGCAACACATCTGTCTGTTGCGTTATAAGAACTTGAATTTATACAATAGTATGCAAAGTCATTAATACATGACAAGGGGAGAAAAAAATAATTATCCAACATGGAAGTCATAAAACTATTCACTATAAAACGTAGATTGAGTCAGTAAAGTAAAAGCAGATTGACCTACATAGTCATCAGATAAATAAATAAAAAAACAATATTATTTATGAACTCATATAACCTATCATAAGGTAACTTAAAGAGATTATTACCCTTTTTTGGGGAAAGTTTCTTAAAATACGTGCTTACCGGACATCTACTAAGTATAAACTACCTGTTGCCAAATTTCATCTATATTCGTCAAGCGGTTTTTTATGTTACGTGATGAGTGAGTGGGTTACCTTTTGTTTTTATACATATTATTATTATAAGATAACAACAACAATTAGTTCAGTAGTTTGCGGTACAAACTAACAATCAAAAAATCTTTCTTAAAAAACACAAAATGCCTAAAGTGTACTTTACCTCATTTGCGACAAGTGAACACTGTTGTATCGATAAAGGGTGAAGAGATGAAACCCGAAAATACCACAGTGTTCTTAGGCATTACTTTTTTTTCCTCCGATTTTCAGACAGTATTTGTCTTACAAAAAAGGGCTATTCGTGCAATTTATAAATTAAGTCCCAGACAGTCCCTCAGAGACAAATTTAAAGAGATTAATATTATGAATGTGCCTTCCCAGTATATTTATGAAAACCTCTTGTATGCACATAAAAATATTAATCTGTTTAAAAAATACAGCGATATCCATAGCATAAATACTAGGAACAAACACAATTATGTCGTTCCTAACACCAGGCTCAAAAAATAGGTGGTTTGTTTTAAGGCCAATGTAAACATTTTTATAATAAACTTCCTAGCCTTATCCAAGAATTATGCAGAAATAAAATCAAAATATATAATTATAAAAACGTAAGCTATGCCAGAAAGCTTTTTATACAGTTAAAGATTATCTTGAGGACAAGAAGGCTTGGGATTGAGCTGTTTCAGTTTTGTACACGGCCCAGTGTTTTAATGTTTTGTTTTTATCTCTTTTGTGCGCTGTTTGTTTATATTTTTATACAATTTAACATTTCTATATTTTCATTTTCTTTTGACACGAATGTTTACTCTTTAAAGTATTCTTTTTATTTTATTACAATTTCTTATTTTGAGATGAATAATTACTTTGTAAAGTAATATATACATATATATTTTTTTATTTATTCTTTGTTGTGAATATGAGGACTATATGGGTTATTATTTGCTTTTTCCTCTTCAAGTATTTTTTTTAACGATGTCTGGCTGTTTGAGTATTTTTGTGGCCTACCCAAAAATCCTTTCATTGGTATTGTTCGTCGAGTTGTTGAGCTCCTTATTGGTTCTAAGTTGAGCTACTCGACTCTGACCAAGGCTTGCACTGACTGGACAGGTCCACTCAAAACTGTGTGGTTCCTTCTTAAAAAAACCATTTCAAACACTGATTTGCATGGTCCTCATATAATGTATTGTGAATATGAGGACCATGTAGATCGCTATGTCAGGGGTTCATTTCATGTTAGTCTGGCGGTTTGAGTTCTTTATGTGGCTACCCAAATGTCCTTACTTTGGTATTGTTCGTCAAAGTGTAAGGCTCTTTAAAGTTCTAAATTTGAGCTACACGATAACTGACAAATGCTTGCACTGTTTGGACAGGTACACTCAAATCTGTACTTTCCTCAAAAGAACTCTTCAGACACCAAACTACATGGTTCTCATATGATTTGACCAGTACAATTGTATGGACTTCAAAAGAGACTTTGAACTCTGAGTTTGTTTTGGTGTTTCTTCTTAGGGTAGTCAGATAGGAAACACCGGCCTCATTTAGTTTATAACGGCCAAAAAAGATTGAAGTATAAAAGTATTTTTTACAACCTACTTACAAAATAAAAATCATTTATCTTTATTATATTAGTGTAGATGTAGATATTGTTGTCTTGGTTAAAAAAGTAACATTTTACGACGGTGAAACCGCGGGTATAAGCTACTTGATGATATAACATCAAATTAAATTTTATGTTTTTGAAATACATATTATACCTACATTACCAAGTGTTTTAAAATCCAAACAATAAAGAATATTGGATACCTTTTCCAAGTCTAGTGTAAAACAAACTGAGCGAAGACAAAGATAATGTGTCACATAGTTATAAATGTTGACTTATAATTATGTAACAATGAACTCAAAACACTGAAAGACCCGTTCGAGGATATAAAAAGCGAGTATCACTCACCACCACCGCTAGTGCATATCGGCGAACGAGACCTGTATTAACACTGACTATAATCTTAACAGTAATCTGTATTCCTACTGTGAATAAAGGAAACTTAACATAAAACATACATACGAGTATCATTCCATGTGAGTTAGAGAAACAAAAAAAACGACAAAAATACGTACTGAAAAAGAATAAGGTTTCATGAGCTATGGCCATAAGAATTTGGGTGTATACACTGCTCATCGGTTTTATATTGAAAATAATATGCGAAAAAAATTTCGTGAATTCTGAAGATAGTAAGCTGTATGCAGACGAACCATTCAAAAATGACTCCCCTGAGGATTCGGATTCGGATGTAGATCCGGAATCGGAACCGGACTTGTCATTACTTGATGAAACAAGCCAAGAAGAAGACGATATTCCAGGAAGCAAATATTCAAAGTGCTATAACTTGAAGACTACGTCTGAAACAAAAGAGGAAGCGGAAGATTTGAAAAATCTGTGTATCAAAGAACTTAAGTGGGACGAGATGACGGAAGGTTATTTTGGACCTGAAAAAGATACTAGACGAAACATACATCCTGCAGTAATGAACACGATAGAGCACCGTTACGTTAATAAAAGTTGGAATTATAATTATGATTGTGTATATATAACAAGAAATAGAATGAAACCATACCCAGGTTTATGTTACGGACTGAAAAATGTTACTCCATCGTTTCAGCCATGGCAAATGTCAAATTTTTGGAGTGAAATTCATGGCGATTTCATGTACACGTTTGACTTTGTCTTGTACAATCAATTTTTACCTGATCGTAAAGAAAACCAATTCTGGTATCTTATTGCATATCTTAAAACATTAGCTAGCTTGGTCCGCAATCCGTACAGAATAGCCAAGTTCTTTAAATCGAAAGAGTGGGTAGAAAAGGAGATAGATAAATTGGAAACAACGTTGGGGCAAATCCTTAATCCTCTCCCAGAGTAGTACCAACTAACTTCTGGGAATGTTGATTTATCCATAATTGGCGTCTATGTAAGTCTCAAGATTATTGTTTTTGTAACTAAGAAACGCTGGATAAAGAAGCTATTGATAATTAATTAATAAATTGTATCACTTTTTGTAATGTTTCTCATGTAGTGTTTTCATACAAATCCTGCAGTTATTATTTCAAGTCGAATGTGAGCAAGCCTATCGCTGCCCTAACCGATGTCACCCGAATGCACAATGCGCCCCTCGTATTTATTTTTATTAAAATAATTGAAACTTAAAAAAGTTATTCTTTAACCAATAATAGAAAATAACCTGATTTCTATACACGTTCCATACATGAATGTGATTTCGGAAACTTCGTATTTTTTTTTTCGGATTTCGAACATAGAAATACATAGGTACAAATATTTTTTTATATGTTGAACATAAACGTTTTTTAATAATTACAACATCTGTAGGTACCTAACCTAGGTACAAATGTTGTCATTATTAAAAAACGCTATGTCAACCGTTATCGGCGTACAAAAATTTTCTTGGTAGAAACATGCCGATTTTATTGAATTATCACTTTTTTTGCCATACCGCTTTTGTCTGCCCGTAATCTATATACTAATATTATAAAGCTGAAGAGTTTGTTTGTTTGTTTGTTTGTTTGTTTGAACGCGCTAATCTCAGGAACTACTGGTTCGAATTGAAAAATTCTTTTTGGGTTCAATAGACCATTTATGGAGGAAGGCTTTAGGCTATATATCATCACGCTTAAACCAATAGGAGCGGAGCAGCGATAAAGAATGTTTTAAAATCGGGGATTCCACGGGGACGAAGTCGCGGGCAGCAGCTATATTGAATACCTATGGACGCGCTAATAATAAACGAGATATTTTTAAATGCACATCTGTATAATTTTTCAGCACACTAGGCAACTCAACTAATTAACTGAATGCATGCACCCCCTCCCCTCACCCTCTCCCCCCTAATCCTACCAAACGATCCTAAACCTTAACCAAACAGTTTTGCAAATACTATTAAACAGTATAGGTATTTAATTTGATTTGTTAAGTGTGCATAATCTATGTGCAAGTCAGTATTTTTGGTTTAACTTTGAAATATTTCATTCGAAAAAAGAGAATATACAGATATCGATTAATGACATGCCATAATAAACGAGGAATAATGTAGCGGACAGCAGTGATAGCCGAGTGGTAACGGCCCCGACTTACGAATTGTAGGTCGCGGGTTCAAACCCAGCCAGGCGCATAACTTTGTGTAATTAATTTCATCACCACTGCTCTCAAAACGGTGAAGGAAAACATCGTGATGGAACCGGCTTGTCCTAGAACCAAAAATTCGAAGATATATGACATTCACCAACCCGCAGATGGGAAATACCTCTTAAACATGTAACATTCTGTAGAGGAAAGTGAGAAGATGTTTACAGGCACTTAGCGAGTTCACCCTGGTGGCTCAGCGAACTCACCCTGCTAGGTTTTATACCACCAGAGGTTCTCGAGGGAGAGGGAACTCGCTTTAAAACAGGAACAGAGTTTTTAAAATTTGCTAGAGTTATCCAAAACGAATAACAGGATGTAGTAGGCATAGGAGATGGAATTACAGGGTTTGAAGTGAGTGCATTTTGGGTTATATGCACCTTCCCAAAAAGCTCATTGAGACCCCGCTTAAACCTTTAAAAAATCGTGCACAGAGGACACCTCTCCAAGATTTCTAGTGATGCCGAAAGTTAATCGGCACTATCTTGCAACACTACTACCATGAATCATTTCATATGTTTAACTTAAAAAAAATACACTTATATTACTATTTACAGTTTAATAACTAAAATAAATACTAGGATAAAACACGATTAAAAATGTCAACTGATGACAAAGTGTCAATATTTGTGATGCGCAGTTGCGTCGAGGGCCTGGGCCTCAAGTCTGCTATTACAATAGTGTCAAAATGGCCTATCATTGATTTCATAATGGTCGATTTTGACAAGTTTGGTAATCTACTAACATAATAGCGTCATTATGACTTTCCAATGGTCAACCACTGACTCTCCATTGAAAGAAATGGCTTATAATGGTAATCTCGTACATAATGACAAATGAATGACAGACGTATGCGGTGATCTGCTAAAATTTTGACAGTTCCTATGATCAGTGACCTACCATTAGAACAACATTGTGCAGTCATTGTTTCTAATAGTTCGGTTATCAAAAATTATTACGAGACCATTGACCGACCAACGATAGACCATTATGTATTTAGCAGATTACGAACTTTTAGTAAAATGACAATGGGATCGTGTTGGAATGACAAATTTATAAAAATAGCAGACTCGGGGCCCTGGGGTGACCATGGCAGCGCCCCCGACAATCGTTGCCGGGCTACACGCGGACCGGCGTCTCACTCCCAGCGTCACCTCTAGATGACGTGGTCTCCAGACGCTTACTTCTCCACAGTAAGTTCTTCACAACGAAGGACAAATGGTCAACGGAGACGTGTGGCAACCGCGTACCGGAGGAAAACGATACGGGTTTTAATAATAAATTCAAAACAACTCGTGTAAATTGGACTAGTATGAATTTTCCTATGTTCATTTTCCACTAAATTGGGTTTTTATTTTTATAAAAATAATCCATGACAAATGGATGACAGTTCGCTGTCCGATAGATAGATTTCCAAAATTTTGCACACGTATTACTTCTTTTTTCACATAAACTAAAAATGAAGATGATACAGTGCGCTAAAAACTCGTGTGACGTCACTACGTGCTACAATTTTTACAACGGCGTGACGTCACAAGCCCCCACTCCTGATCTTTGATACCTACTTTATATCTTTGTCAACTTTTATAGATTTGAAAAAGCAAAAAACACTTGTCCAATATTTTTCGATAATCTAACCGACTGACTAAATAGAATCATATTTATTTTTAATCAGGAAACTACCCTATTGATTATATTAAATACTAGCTGCTGCCCGCGACTTCGTCCCCGTGGAATCCCCGATTTTAAAACATTCTTTATCGCTGCTCCGCTCCTATTGGCTTAAGCGTGACGATATATAGCCTTCCTCGATAAATGTTCTATTCAACCCAAAAATAATTTTTCAATTCGAACCAGTAGTTCCTGAGGTTAGCGCGTTCAAACAAACAAACAAACAAACTCTTCAGCTTTATAATATTAGTATAGATTTCCAATGAACCTGTCGGTTTCATAAAGAAAGATATCGATCAATAGTTTACGCAAGATATAGCATTACTTTAATATAGTTAATTTCACGATTGATTGAGTCAATTACTTATGGAAAAAATACTTATTGAATGCTGCAGTCATTTCTTGAGGCTCACTTAATATTTTATCACCATTGACATTTCTTTTAACGGATTTATAGGGGAATTTTGATTTACATCTATTCATTATTTTCCAAGTAGCTTTAGTTTTATTAATTACTAGCAGTGCCCCGCGATTTCACCCGCGTTGTTCCCGTTCCCGTGGCAATACGGGGATAGAATATAGCCTATAACACTCCACAATAACGTAGCTTTCTAGTGGTGAACATAGGCTATATTTTATCTCCGTATTCTCACGGGAACGGGAACTACGCGGGTGAAACCGCGGGGCGCTGCTAGTTCATTTTAAAGTTAAGCGTGTGTTTCGAGTACTAGAGTAGGGTAGGTCCGGTTGTTGTGACCTCAACCATATGTACATATTTAATTGAAAAGAAAACTACTTAAATTACTTCTGATGATATCATGAGCAATCGTCATTGCACTCTTGACTCAATCCTATCTCAGCTGCTCTAAGAAATATCGCCACCTTGTATCTAGTAGTTCGCTACATACTTTAAAACAGGTATTTTAATGCAATATCTATTTTCTCTATTAAGAGCCGACTTTAAGTAAATATCGGAAGCAATTTTCGAGGCAAATAGCGTCCGTAGCAGGATTGCATTAGCGACTGCAAATATAAACGGCGCAGATACTAAACCTTGTGTAGTGTACATAGAACACCCTGTATACTGTAGACAGAGCACGCTGTATACTATGTGGTAAAAAGTGAACATTTATACAAACGATGAGGGACTTAGGGATGGGACACAGTGATGAGCTGAGTGAGTTTATTTGTTCTAATAGGTACTGTGAGTGACATGATTTTGTTTTCGCATATTTCAGAGTACGAGTACATAAAAATTAGCAGAATTAACCAATTCTACGAATTCTTAACTAACGATTGAATTTGCAACTCAGTAGCAAGCTGTTAAAAATACCTCGTTTCTCATACATTTTTGATACTCACTCGGAAATGTACAACTCTTTTTTTACACTTATCCGAAGTTTCAAACTATAAGCCACTAGGTCGAAAGTTTTAACCACCACTTATTAATACTCAATTTAAGGATAGTTGAGATTTACCTGAATCATGAATACGAAAAACAGATTTTAATGCGGAACTTCGAAAGCGAAGTACCTATATTAGTATTTTCCAAGAGACGACAGACGAAGTGCGATTAATTGATGACATGCATTTCGCACAATCACATTCAATACATAAAGAATTGATTACGTGACATTTCGACAGCGTTTGTCAATACCAGTCAAGTTTCGACAATCACTTTCGCCAGGCTACCGCCGACCCGCTCCACCCAGAGTTACTGAAGAAAGATTAAAGATTTCCCATCCGTACAAAAAAAAAAAACGCTGACCGAATATCACTTGCCTAGAGTCTCAGTGCGAGACCTTTTCTCAGTTTCCCACAAAATTAATTAAACAGCTTATCGCTACCGTTAACGCTCCCGCTCCGCTTATCACCCACCTCCCCAGCCAAAAGCAGCGTTGGCGGTCTTATAAGAAACACAAGTACAGACGTTCAGCGTAATAGCTGCGTTCAGTTCGACGGCTGCACATCCGGACCTGCCTCCGAGCAGCGAGCGTTTCTTCATCTGCCTTCCCTGACTTTTTGCAGCGAGCATGTAATGTTCTTACGTCCTTTGTAGCCTTAATGAGATACAAGCTCATATTTTAAATTGGTTTGTGTTTGTTTAGAGTACGTACTCCTCTTCTTCTTTGACTTTGACCTGGGCCCCAAGTCTGCTATTTTTTATAAATTTGTCATTCAAACACGATCCCAATGTCATTTTGCTAAAAGTTCGTAATCTGCTAAATTCATAATGGTCGATCATTGGTCGGTCAATGGTCTAGCAAAACTTTTTGACAACCGAGCTATTAAAAGAAATGACTGCACAACGACGTTCTAATGGTAGGTCACTGATCAAAGGAACTGTCAAAGTTTTAGCAATCTACCGCATACCTACGTATTTACCATTTTCAATGGAGTGTCAGTGGTTGACCATTGGAAAGTCATAATGACGTTTTTATATTAGTAGATTAACAAACTTGTCAAAATTAACCATTATGAAATCAATGATAGACGATTCTGACAATATTGTAATAACAGACTTGGGGCCCTGGTACAAAACACTGTAGTTTTTGGCATTATATGGCATTCAATTTTTCCAAGTTCAGTTAGAATATGATACTGTTGACATTGTAACGTTTTTCCCTCACAGATAAATAAAAGAGGAAATATGACGTACAATTATAATTATTATCTTAGTAAAAATGTCTTAGCACTAAAAACTTTACTGACACTCGTTCACCTATCTAACGCTCTCAGTAAGGGTCAATACACTGAAAAGTTACTTGGTTAGGCCTCTGGGCTCATGCCAGAGAAGCCAGGCAGTAGGTCCGAAGCTGATGCTGGTGCAGCGCCGGCTCGCAACCTCGGTTGCCGCACAGCGCGAGGCCCCCCAGTAAGGCCTGCACGCGGGCTCCAGCGCTCCCGCGGAGAGAACTTCGGAGACGGTTCTCAGTTGAACCCCGTCGTTATCCTCGGAGATAGTTCACCATGGAACTCCGGCGTAATATTCTCAGTTGAACCCTGTCGTCACACTCCCGAATCCTGGCTCCTCAGCCCTTTATATAGCCAAGACTCACGTTCTATAATTCACAATTCAAAACGTATGTTTTCTTCCGGAACAATTCAAAATTCAATTCAGTTAGAGTGCCAGTGAGGTTTATAGCCAGTATTCCGTTTACAAATAATCTAAGTCTGAGAGCGTTCATACGAATATTTAGAAATACAGTTTATAACATAGCTATACAGAAGGAAAACAGAATATAGCTTAACATCTTATATTAATCTATTAAACACAAATATAAAGTGAATTTTAGTATTTACAAACAGTTAAACCTTTTTAGTAAAGCTATAGAGCAATTACATAAAGAAAAATATTACAGTTTGACAACTCTGACATAAAATGTCACAACAAGAAAATAAATATTAAAAATATTAAAAAGGTGATTTTATATTCAGTGAAATCGTTTAGAATCAACGCTTAAAGCATTCAATAACGAATTCCACTACTAATACAAGCACTTCATTAATTTCAGTATGTAACTGAAGATAATCTAAAAAGTCAAACCGTAAACATAATGAGATGTTACAATGGATACAACTTTGATTATATAATGTCTAGATAGAGCATCAGATGCGCGGAAACGTGTCAAAAAATATCAGCCAACTGTTGGCCTATAAGGTCTTACCCGCCGATTAGTGCCGATCGTGCCGCTTTGGTGTCACCACGTATTACGCGCGCTGAGTAATAAACAAAAATCAGCGATAAAATGACGGTATGTGTTATTAAACTGCGACGGAATTATAAATTAAGGGTAAAAAGTACCAAACACATCACCTATCATCGCTAAGTAACCAGAAAACTACTTATTTATTTATTGTTTGTATGATTACCAAATTACGCCATATTTTGTCAGTGTTGCCAGTTTCTTTTTTTATTCTCCCAACTTAACATTTTGTTTTGTGGGTATATTCGTTGGTTTATGGTAACGTTTATATAATTTAGTTGATGTAGTTTATTATTCGATTTATAAAAAGTTGGAGTTTTTTTAATTCATCTATACTTTTACTTTTTTATAATAATATAATTTTCGCGAATAACTTTTTTGTTTATGAGCCAATTTTAATGATTATTTTTGCATTGGGTTCAATAAACAGATTTAAAAAATGCCAAGAGTAATTTTAATATGATTAATTTATTAAGTCTTTTTTTATATGCTTTTGAAGCCAATGCCAAGTAAAAATTGTTATTAGCTCGGTAAATAATTTACTTGGTACACTCCAATTCAATCTTTATGACGGCTCTGAAGTGTGCTGCTCCCTGCGCAGTACCGCATCCCTAACCCCCGCTGACACTCGAATTTGTTACTGCGCAGCGACTCGCCTCATGTTCCGAGCCGCCATAAAGTTTGAATCTAGCCAAAAAAAAAAGTTTGGGTCTAGCCTGTAAGGATTTATTTGTATGTTTGGAGAGTGAATAAATAAATAAATAAATACTGTACCGTCTTTTTGTCCTCATTATGGTAATGATTAATATCTGGTACTGATTAATAGAATTAAATCATAGATTCAATCTATATAAACTGCATAATAAGTTTATTATTCTAATTTGATTAACTTAGCTGATTTAATACAACATTCACACACACAACTCTAATTAAATTGTATAGGTATTTGATTTATTTAAAAAAGTATCTTCAAACTTATCTTATTTTTTTTTAATATGTGATCTATGGCAGAATTCTAGTAGCTGGTATCATTATTCACGCACACAGAGACAAGACGCATAGTGTAAAACACCGTCCGCACGCACACATGTTTGAAATTGTTGCCTCGTTTTCTTTGGTTTGACAGTAGGGCGACGCTCCATCTAGACATTATATAATCAAAGGGATACAAGCATAAAATACCTAAAACGTAAGTGTTTAATAGTACAATATGATAGTATCTGCAGTATTTAAAGTACAGATACTATAACATGTGAGCTAATAACCTCAGATCTGACGGTGCAATTATACCCATCCGTTGAATTTTTTTACTGGTCATCTCCAGAAACCATTATCACCACATATAATGGTTTAATGGGACCGCCTTGGAGACATTCCCTGTACATATTCAGTCAAATAGTCGTCATAAAGTAATGAATTTATACATAAAAAGTCACCTTTCAAGTACGTTTTTCCAATAAAAACTAACTATCAAAGAACCACGTTATTGAGGCAAAGATAAAATGCTCAAGAACCTTTTCACTAGATCTAGAAGAAAAGAAATGTAGAGAATTATGAATGTGAACGAAACTAGCAGATTCGAGATTATATTTATTATGCACTTTCAATAGAAATTCCATTTGAAGTTGTAATTTATATCATTCTGGGAATGAATGAACGAAACTGGAGGAACTTAGACAAATTCAAAACAAGATAGAATAATAAGCTTTCATTGAATCTTCGACTGCAATGAAAAGATTATTATCTATTTTTTTTTTTAATTTTTAGCTCACTTTTTGACATGGCAGGCGTGTTTATTTTTTTTTTTATTGCTGCAACGCGAAATTTGTTTTATGGAATTTCGGAACAAGACAGAACGGTCGACTCTTAGGCGTAATTTACACAAAGAAAAGAAATATTCATCCAACGCAAGAAAAATGAATGTCTCGCAATATAAAACTGGCGCGCGGCGTTTTTCTCTAATTTATGTATTTTTGAAAATATTTTTCTTGCCGAGGAGATTTCGTGTAGTAAGAAATAAGTAAGTACGTTATGAAGGAATTATCAGCACATAATTTAAAACGAACCAAGCTAGTCCTCAGAATTGGGTCTAATTGTCTCTACACACGCGCAGGGTCACACATAATGACACCTTTTTTATAGATGGTAATCATCAAATAAATACTACCGCTCTGGGCGGAGCGGAAAAGAGCGTCAGACTGACTGACTAAAACCCACCCGTGATCTTCTAGTGCACGCCGCGTTCCAGGGCCGCGGTGACTCTTTCGAACAAATTCCGCAACCTTAGCAGGCCCTGACCTTATGGGGCTCTGTCTACTTTGCTGACAGGTCTTTGAGGCGCGCATGGAACTCGACGCGTCGTCGATCCGGGCTTGGTTGCTGTCAGACGGCGAGCCACCCATAGCTCGCCCTGCATTTCCTGACGCCCGGAGCGTCTTCTTCTGTTTTGACGGCTGTCACTAGAATTACTGTTTTGCAGATAGAGGTGACCGCTTGCCATGTCTCCTCGCTCCGGACCATGGATTGAACCAAGGCCGGGTGCTCAGGTCGCCTCCGACGATCACCTCGACGAGGACACGGCGTTACTCTGCCCAAGCAGGACAGACCTCCACCGTATGCTCCATCGTGTCCTCCGGTCCACATACTGTTGACACCCGGACGTGTCCTCCCGCTCACATGTCATCAAAGTAATGTCTATGTTGTGACTGCGACAGTTCCTCGTAGCTTACTTAATATAATGTCCGTCTCTAACATTACGGCGACATGTTTAAGGAAAATAAATAATTTAAACAATTTATAAATCAAATAAGCTACTATGTCAATACAATTTTACCCCCTAGAGACGTCGTTAATGTTATAGTATGCTTTATTAACTAAATAAGTCTTAAGTTTACTTTTCAATTGTACATTATAAGCTCCTTCCAACTTTTTGGCAACTTATTGTAAACAGTTGGAGCCATATGAAATACACTTTTGCGCAATAGTGCAGTTTTATGGGGAGGTACACATAGTTGGGTTTGGTCACGCCTGTTCCTAGGAAATTGATCTACTCTGCGCGCAAATAATTTAGGATTGTTCCTGTATTAATATTAATCAAATGCTACTATACATATTAGAACCAAATTAGACGAATTTCAAAAGTTGTTAATAATGCATACGCAGAAAAGCTTATAAACTTTTTTTAGTTTATAAGCTTTTCTGCGCACACTTATAATAAAATACTCGGCTCGATGCTGGTCCGCGCCACAGCGACTAAAGTGCCCAAACTTTGATGAAGATGTGATAACATTGTTGGACCTGTAGCCCTACCATGACGTATTAAATCCATCATGCTTCCTGTGTCAGAGAACGGCGGAGTTATACAAGACGAATAACACTATCCCTTTTTCACACTGAATCATGATAGCATTGGCACTTCGTGGTACGGCCCCTGTTCTTTGCGTTGTATAAACTCAATATATTTTGCGCTGTATAATTTCATGCAGTCATTCTTTCAAAACAAATGTAAGCATTCGAATTTTAGTTGACACTTCGCATGACACGAGGGCTGGATTTTACCTTGGACAAAGGATAAGCATTGCCATACAGCGTGGTAATGCTGCCAGCCTTTTTTCAACGCCATCTTTTGACTATTTTTACTTTTAGTTAGTTAAGTGTGTATTATTTAAGTGTATACAAATGTATAGTAATAGTTACCTATAACCAGGAAATAATTTAAATGATAATCGTTTTGTAAATTGGTCAAAAATAACAATTACGCGTCAGCTTAAACAAGATGAGGCTGTTTTACCTGGTGGTATATTTATGAACTAGCAGCGCCCCGCGGGTTTACCCGCTTAGTTCTCGTCCCCGTTGGAATATGGGGATAAAATATAGCCT
Source organism: Hecatera dysodea (assembly GCA_905332915.2). Taxonomy (NCBI): domain Eukaryota; kingdom Metazoa; phylum Arthropoda; class Insecta; order Lepidoptera; family Noctuidae; genus Hecatera; species Hecatera dysodea. The sequence continues at coordinate 20,206,962 of HG995302.1, forward strand.
ATGTTACTCAGGGTGAATGTAGCTTTCTAATGGGGAAAGAATTTTTGAAATCGGTTCAGTTGTTTTTGAGTTTATTCGTAACATACAAAAATACAAATCTTTCCTCTTTATAATATTAGTACAGATGTAAGCATGGTTTTGTAAATACTGATGTAAGAGAGTGTCTTTACATTCTTCTCCATAGGATCTACACTTTCGTGCAACTGCCGCGCTGGGGATAAGGTCGCTGATTGTGTTCTACTGAGGAACAACTTGCTGCCCATGTGTCTAGCGTGGCAGAACTAGCTTCATAGATTTGACTGACAGATCTTGATAAATCAAAATTATTGTAAATGGTCTATCTTCTATATAAATATATATCACTCAAAAGGGACTGACTGACTGACATAGTGATCTATCAACGCACAGCCCAAACCACAGAACGGTTCGGGCTGAAATTTGGCATGCAGGTAGATATTATGACGTAGGCATCCGCTAAGAAAGAATTTTTGAAAATTCGTCCCCTAAGGGGGTGAAAAAGGGGTTAAAATTTTGTATGGAACTCCACGCGAACGAAGTGGCGGGCATAAGCTAGTTTGAAATATAGGTTTCGATTTGATTAGGCAGTCTTGCGCTGCTCGGCTTAGCAATGGGCTAATGGTCGAGTCCAATTTGCGGAATGGTCTTAAAACAGTTATGTCAAATTGACTTCTTACTTCTAATGGTCTAAGATCCTAGAGCCTTCAGTTATTAAGAATTTCTTAGTAACAAAATGTTTGGGATGGAGTTGGGTTAGTAAATGTTAGTATGTATGTAGGTACGTATATCTGCTAGGGCCGATGTCCTTATACTGTACGATGTACATATAATATCAGAAACTTGAAAATTGAGAAAAAAAAACACGACTAAAATAAAAAAAAAACAAAAAAAGGTACAAAATAATTCCCATCAACATTCAATAGTTTCCTGTAAGTGTCTTACTAAGAAAAATAATTTATAATATCACGCGGTATTTTACAATCTTACGGTTTTTGCAATGAACCGGTAACATATACGCTAATTTGTGTAATTTTTTCCTGTAAGTAGTTACATTTCTGACTTACAATAGATTGTTTGCAAAGGAATCACCTATAAATATAGCAACTAGAAATTCCATGCAACGGACAGTTACATGTTAAGGATAAACATAAACTTATTTGTTTATGGCCTGTCTGAGGCTAACCCGGCCCGGCTACTTAGCCCGGGCTAAATACCCGGGTGTCGGGAGTCGCAGGGCGATTCCCAGTCACCGTAGGCACGGGTCAACGGATGACGAGCTATAGGCGGTTCGACGTCAGATAACAACCAGGCCCGAGTCGACAGCGCGTCGTGTTCCACGCACACCTCAAAGAGATGACAGCAAAGAAGACGGGGCCCCAGAGGATCAGTATCTGTTAGGAATGCGGAAATTGATCGAAAGAGTCACCGCAGCCCTGGAACTCAAAGGGCATAAGGAGGATCACGGGTGGGTTTTAGTCAGTAAGAGTCTGACACTCCCTTCCTTCCTTCTTCTCCAAGTTGTCCTATTTGGTGCAGCCGTGGGTCACACAATGTTATTGTTTTAAATTTAAGTTTCCTTTTATTTGTTTCTATATCGTGTGTATGTGCCAAATATTTTTTTTTTTCACCCAGATCGTAAGAAGTCAATTGATGATATCCTATCAATAAAAAGGGGCTAACGAAAGCACCGTGCAGAACAAGTCTGTTCACACTTACAAAATATTAAAATTTTATATTTGCGCAAGTTGCCCTAATAAACTCATGATTCTTGTAATCAAAATACAAAAATATTTATTCATTGATGAAAATAAATATGTTTGTATTTTGAACAACACTCTCATTAACATAAGAACGGCTGTTTACATTTCAAAATACCGTTCATGATAATTTTCCTGATGACATATCACCAAAGGAATTTTCAGAACGTGATATGTTAAGTTCAGTGGAACACAAAGACAATGTGTAACATAATTATTTACAACTGAAATCATGTAACAATGACCTATTATTAATTATCAATGGCTTAAAAGACGCCTGTTCAAGGATATAAAAAGCGAACAACATGGTTCATTCACCACAATCACTAGTGCATGTCACCGAGCTCGACCTGTATTAACTACGAAGACTGATTGAAGAAACTAAGCTGCAATATTTTAAAACAGTTCCGTATATATCTGCTGTAATACAAACGGAACTCATCAAAAGATTTGTTCGTTGTGGCTTCCAACACTTCGAAAAAAGGTAAACAGAATTCGTGGTCAATGCCTACACGAATTTGGATATATACGCTACTGAAAATTTTCGTCTTGAAAATAATGTGTGAGACTATTTTCGTAATTGGTGCGGCAAAGGTGCTGAAAATAAAAGAAGCCCCTTTGAACCAATTCCAAAACGATCCCCCGCTAAACCTGTCATCTGTTGCGGAAACGGTGAAATCGGAAAACAAGGTTCTAGAAAATGAACCGACGGCAACCGATGAATATCCGCAGTGTAACGTGAAGATGCCTATGGCAACGGCCGAGGATAAGTTAATTTTGAGAAACCTATGTATCACTCAACTTAATTGGGATGATATGGTAGAAAGTCATTTTGGACCTTCTGCAAGTACAAGAAGAAACATGGACCCTAATGTATTTAAAACGATGGATACTCGATATAAAAATGCAAGTCACTATAATTTCGATGATTGTTTGTCTGGACAAAGAAAGGTAATGAGACCTTACCCGTTAATGGGTACAAAACAACAATGTTACCAAAGCACCAAGTGGTTTATCCAAGAGCAGTTTAATCATTTTTGGGGGGAAATTTATGGCGATATGCAATACACATTTGACTTTGTTTTGTATAACAATTTATTGCCAGATCGTATGGAGAACCAATTCTGGTATCTGATGCTATATTTGAAGACGTTTGCGACTCTGCATCCTACACCGGCGACATTAGCTTCGACCGTGAAGCAATTAGAAGTGATGAATAGGAATGTGGAAAAACTGGAGGTAGTGCTTTCAACGATAGGAGATTAAATTTAAAAAAAAATAGTCAAAGATCATCTTGAGGCAAGATGAATTGGGAGAAAACCTTAAATCCATTACGTTCTGCCTAACCCCTGTTACCAAAAGAAAAAAAAAATCATTAATTTATTTATTTATATACATTTAAGTTCATTAAACATAAGACTCTTAAATCTATTTAAAGCAGTGATCAATCAAAATCCACTTGAACATTTATAACTCACTAGCAGCGCGCCGCGGTTTTACCCGCGTAGTTCTCGTTCCCGTGAGAATATGGAGATAAAATATAGCCTACGTTACTCCGGGTAAATGTAGCTTTCTAATGGTGAAAGAATTTTGAATTCGGTCCAGTAGTTTTCGAGTTTATTAGTTACATACAAAAATACTATTATTTCATCTTTATAATATTAGTATAGATTAGTTACTCACACATATAGATTCACATACTACTCGAAATTTGGAGATGCGCCAACAAATATATGACTTCAGACCATTTTATTTTTCTTTTTTGGATGGCAAATCATCAATTAACTTCTTCCGCTCTTGCAGACTAAAACCCACCCGTATTCCTCCTATTTTTCCTTGTGTTCCAGGGCGGCGTTTGTAAGAATCACCTTCTTACGAAACAATGTACACTAAAAAAAACAGCATAAATAAAGAGTCTCTAAACCCAAATAAACTTAACAACGTACACTCAGGCATCCAAAGTATTCATCCACATGGTACACGCCAGGATCTGATCTGTCATCCACAGCTGTGTCTAGAAGAGGGGCAGCATTCCCACTACGATCACGCAATATCTATACATGACAAAGTCAGTTCATTTATTATAAAAAAAAAAAACATTAAAAAGCGTTTCATCGTCAAACCAGATTGAAAATAAAATATTATGGTGGCTCTATACTCCATTCACGATAAGATTAGACATTGGAACAAAATTGTTTACAGTCCGTTCAACCGATTTTTACTTCTATTCTGTAGGCATTAAAAGCAAAAACGTGATTGTAATACCAACTGTTTATTGCAGCTACCATGTGTTATGCCACCAACGCAATAGAAGTCAAAATCGGTTGAACGGACTGTACAAAAGATGTATTTCACTGTCTATTTTTATCGTGAATGGGGTATAGGTGTCCATTCGCAAATACATATATGTAGATTGTTATAGAGAAGAACGGACTTGTGCAACCACAGATTTATATAATTAATAACAATGGATCAGTGTGTGTTAAATTAAATATTAAAAAATCAGTAACTACACTTGTATATATAGTAAATATTCACATATATTCGATCATCTTTTATATTGCGCACAGCAAAGGAGTGGAACTCTTTGCCTGCGTCTGTGTTTCCGAACGCATTCAACCCTGATCTCTTAAAAGTCAGAGTGAACAGGCTTCTTCTGGGTAAGCTCATTCCATCGTAGGCTTTGTCTCAGTCACCTGTTACCTAGACAAGAGTCAAGAGCAAATCCATTTCACAATAAAAAAATAAATGTGGACAAGTTTGACTTTGTCTGCTACACCCTAGATTGTTCACGGAGCAGGACCAGCATGTTTCCAAACATTCTTATCTTGAATATAATTGTCTAGTTTGTAATAATAACATGGTTTTTTACAAAGTATGCTTTTAACATAGGTTTTAAATTAATTTTCATTTAATTCTAATATACCACAAGGTATTTTGTTGTAAGATTTAACACAGTACCCCATGAAAGATGTTCGTACTTTGGCTACCTATAAAATGGTTCTCTTCTCTCTTATTTATTTCTATTTCTAGTATTAAAATTGCCCCTGACAATAAGATAAACCCCTTCCTATCATAGTTTCCAGGAACATGAATAACATAACAGCATCTCAAACAGTGTCATAGATTTACGACATCTTTCCTCGCAAGCAAACGCGGCTACATTTTTACCCAAAAACAATTTGACGCAAAGGCATTCGTCAGCGATGGATGACACAAATGTGTGACGCGACGATACTAAAATACCGCTGGATACGAAAGGGTTAGACGGTCTTGGGGTATAGTGTTGCCAGAACGAAAATTTAATATTATTATCAGTGTTTTTGTGGCAGTGAGTTATATTGGGTTCGCTGGAAAGGCTCTGTCACGGAAATTATTTAAAGTCATGGTCATTTGAAAAACACCAACAACTTCGTAAGAGTTCATTGTACTCATCATTATGAACAACTTTTACTATGGGAACAAACCTGAAATTGCGAGAAAAAAGTCAGCTGTTCCCTACATTTTGATGAGTTATACGAACATAAATGTAAGGAACAGCTGTTTTTTGTTGTTGTTCATAATGATGAGTACAATGACCTCTTAAGAGGTTTTTAGTGTTTTTCAAGTAACCCTGTTTAATCTGCACGCAAAATACGCACTTAGTCGTGGAGTTGCGGAAACCAGCCCGCTTTTACATACATACATACAAATACATACCCTGTACCTATATTATATATATGTATATCTCACGGCTATTATAAACAAGAAAGTTTGTGTGGATAGATTAATAGATGTTTGCTACTGTTGTAGGAAAAATAATTCTGAATGTATTTTCATGAAACTTTAAAGTAACATAGCTTATTATGTACATTTAAATAAGTAACAATCAAAAGATAAGAAAAACGTGAGCATGGAGGAAGTAATTACTCGTAGGTGGAACCGCGGGCAGAGCCAAGTATGTTATAAAAAAAATCTCATCAGAATATGTTCATGCAGCTCCTAGGATTTGGATTTAAAATCAGTCTCAGTAGCTCTGGCGTAAAATATTCTTTTATGTGGCAACACGAAGCGCTGACTCAACATAAGCTATGACTGAGAGTATCTTATTGATTCGAGATGAGGTCGATACGGCCGCGCGGTATCTTATGTAAGCTATACAGCATAAGCATAATCAACCTTTTAATGTTCCCACTGCTGGGACACAGGCCTCCTCTATAGGAGAGGGAATGGGCCGTAATCCACCACGCGGGCCCAGTGCGAGTTGGTGAATGTCACATGTCTTCAAATTTTTGATTCTAGTACGTGCCGGTTTCACGATGTTTTCCTTCACCGTTTTCAGAGCAGTGGTGATTAAATAATTACAGTAAGAAATGCGCCTGTCTTGGTTTGAACCCGCGACCTACAATTCGTAAGCCGGGGCCGTTACCACTTGGCAACCACTGCTCCTGGTAAGCTATATGCTTATCAAATATTCTTACACTAGCTGTCACCCGCGACTTCGCCCGCGTGAATGTCGGAAATTATCCCAAGGGAACAAATCCTCAGGATAAAAGGTATCCTTTGTTTTATTCCAGACCATAATCTACCTCTCTGTGTCAATTTAAATTGGGATCCGATCAGCCGTTCTGACGTGTGTTAGCGCTGTGTTATCTGGGTCTGTGGTCTGAAATAATAGTCTGTATTTCCAATATTAAACTTATATTCTTGTACAAATTAATATGGCTGTTTCTGTGAGACCGCTGCTGGCGCGTGCGACGGGCGTGGTTTCGCTCCGGCGCACGGGCAACGACTGGTGGGGCGCGCCGGCGGCGCCGCGCAGGGATTCGGGCTGGCATGGCACGAATGAAATCCCCGCACGGCAACAGAAAGTCCCGCGGGCGTCCGGTGATAATGCCGGGGCCGTAACAGGCTCCCGGGGTTGAAGCTTGCTTCAAGTTGATGCTGTTATGGGGAGAGGGCATATGTTGTTGTATGCCCTCTGTATGACACCCTTGGAGGTGCGGATGTCTGCTACTCTGCATGTGCTGTCTGGTCCAGGATGCAGCTTGACGACTCGTCCCAGCAGCCACAGAAGAGGAGGCTGGTGCCGATCTCTGATGAGGACCAGGGACCCCAGCTTGAGGTCTTCACCTGTTGATTGCCACTTGGTCTTGTGCTGTAGCAGAGTAATGTAATCTTGAGTAAACCTTATCCAAAAGTGTTGTTTTAGTTTCTCTATTCGCTCATAGCGCTGCAGTCTGTTTATGTTAACTTCTGCGACTGAAGGATGGGGTACTGATGTGAGGGTTCGTCCAATAAGGAAGTGGGATGGCGTAAGGCAGGTGAGGTCTGAAGGGTCTGTAGACAAAGGAGTAAGGGGCCGGGAGTTTAGGATGGCCTCTATTTGTGCCAGGCAAGTCGACATCTCCTCATATGTGAGGTGAGTCAGAGAGAGTATTCTCCTGAAATGATGCTTGACCGACTTGACTGCTGATTCCCACAACCCACCAAAGTGTGGAGTGTAGGGTGGAATAAATTTAAAATCTATACCCTGACTGGACATGTCTGACTGAATATCATTAGAATAAGTTTTAAAAAATGAATAAATTTCGTTACTAGCTCCGACAAAGGTTGTTGCATTGTCAGAGGAAATGGTCTGTGGCTTGCCACGGCGACTCATGAACCGATGAAGAGCAGCAATGAATGCTTCTTTGGTAAGGTCGGTGACGAGCTCGAGGTGCAAGGCTTTGACTGCGAAACATACAAAAACACAAATATAAGATTTCGTGAGTCTACTACCTCTGCCTTTTCGATCTGATATCAGTACTGGCCCAGCATAATCAATACCTGTGTGTAGGAAAGGAAACTCTAAATGTGTCCTGTCAAGTGGCAAGTTACCCATTACAGGTTGAACAGGCTTAGGTTTAAATCTGGAGCAACGTACGCAGCTGTGTACGGTACGCCTCGCGAGGTTCCTCCCCCCCACTGGCCAGTAAGATTGTCTGATGTGTGACAGTAACAATTGTGGGCCTGCATGTAATAAATCTCTGTGCTGTTTGTAAAAGATGATCTGTGTAAGATGATGCTTGGTACTTAATAGAATTGGATGTTTGACATTGTATTCATAATTTGAATTAGTTAGGCGTCCACCGACGCGTAATATGTTGTTATTATCAATAAAAGGAGATAATGAATTTAATCTGTGTTTTTTGTGCAGAGACTGACCTGTTTTAATCATGTGATATTCCTCAGGGAACATGTCACATTGTGAGATAATTATCACTATGTTTTCTGCACATTGAAGTTCTGTTAATGTTAAAATTCCTGAGCTTTTGTTGCCTGGATGTCTAGAATTCTGAATAAATCTTTTGATGTAAGCTACTATTCTGATTAACTTATTGTAATTGCTTTTATTATAAATAAGTTTTAAGATTCTGTTATCATTTAATTTGTTTGTAACTTCTGTATGTAGTGATATTTCTGGAAGAGATGCCTGTGTATGTGTGACTGGTATTTTAGGAAAGTTGATAGGTGTCTGATGAAGAAAGCCAGGTCCGTGCCACCACAGCGTTGATTCAGTGATGACATCAGCCTTTACTCCGCGAGAAACTAGGTCTGCAGGATTGTCTTTAGAAGGTACATAACTCCATTTGCAACCACAAGTGGTGTCTTGAATTTCACCTACTCTGTTACGTACAAAAGTTTTTAAGCTGCTAGGTGAAGTGTTTAGCCAGCCAAGGACGATCATGGAATCAGTCCAATAGTAGCATTGATTAAATTTTATTGTAAGTGATTTTAGAATTTTAGTGCAAAGTCTTGTACCTAATAACGCTCCACACAACTCTAGCCTAGGAATAGTTACTGGCTTCAAAGGTGCTACCTTATTTTTGGAGGCTAGCAGTCTGACACAGGCTTTTCCTTGTGTGTCAACTGTTCTGACATACACACATGCACCATACGCACGTTCTGAGGCGTCTGTAAATATATGTAATTCAAATTTAACAGCACCTTCACAACAAACCCAACGTGGTATGCGTAGTGAATTTAGATGTGAAAGTGACTGGACAAAGGCCTGAAATTTGGTTTTGAGAATAAATGACACTTCGTCATCCCAGCTACATTTGTCGAGCCATAATGTCTGCATGAGCATTTTTGCCTCTACTGTGCATGGCCCTAATAGCCCTAAGGGATCAAATACTTGACTGATTAATGACAATATCATTCTTTTTGTGAATATTTTTCTGTTCAACTCAATGTTTATGCAAAACAGTAAGTTATCTACTCTTGAGTCCCAATGTAAGCCTAACGTTTTATTTGGTAGAGATTCATTTAAATCTTTAATCTTTAAATTTATTTCTGTTTCTGAATTATGGCAAATAGCTTTTAAGATTTCTGAACTATTCGACTGCCATTTTCTTAGCTTAAAGTTAGCAGCACTTAGTGGTTTTATAATATTCTGAAATAAGTCTATTACTGCTGGGATTGTCTCGCCTCCAGTAAGGAGATCGTCGACGTAGAAATCCCGAGTAATAGCTTGTTTTGCATCTGGGTTCGAGCTTTGTTCTGCAAGGGAGACTAAACATTTAGTGGCTAAGTATGGCGCTGATGCCGTGCCATAAGTGACTGTATTTAGAGTATATGATTTTATAGGTTCTGAAGGGCTAAATCTGAACAAAATTTGTTGTAATGAACGTTGCGATGGTGTGACTAATATAGCTCTATACATTTTTTCTATGTCGCCTGTGATTACGAATTTGTGTTGTCTGAATCTGAGTAGTATGGACAGCAGGTCGTCTTGAACCACTGGTCCAACCATCTGTATATCATTAAATGATTTACCTGTTGTTGTTACGGCCGAAGCGTCGAAGACGGCTCTTAACTTAGTGGTAGTACTCGCCTCACGTATTACTCCATGATGAGGTAAGAAATAACTAACCTTTTGTTCTATGAGCTGTTTATTTTCTGTCATGTGACCCAGGGATTGATACTCTGACATAAAATGTGCTTCTCTTTAAGTTTAGGGTCACGTGACAATCTGCGTTCTAAGGAAAGAAAACGTTGCTTTGCTATTGAGTAGGAGTCTCCGAGAACTTCAGGTGGCTCTTTTAATGGTATACATACTACAAACCTACCTTCATCATCTCGACGAGTATGCTCTGCAAAGCTCTGCTCGCAAGCTCGTTCCTCCTGAGATAAATTGTGCTGTGAAGACACTGATTCCAACTCCCAGAACCGAGTAAGCTGTGAATCTTCATTCTGTGTGAAATAACATTTATGTTTTTCTGTGTGTTTGTTTTTCTGATTGTTATTCTGAATATATGTGTTTCTGCTTGTCTGAATGTCTGTTTTTCTGTTTGTCTGAATGTCTGTTTTTCTGTTTATCTGAATGTCTGTATTTCTGTTTGTCTGAATGTTTGTATTTCTGTTTGTCTGAATGTTTGTATTTCTGTTTATGTTAATTCTGCCTGATACTAACCAACCTAATTTAGTTTGCTGCAACTTAGGACGTTGGCTTCCTAAATCAATGAAGTTGGAAGTTAGGATATCCCAAAATATTTCTGCCCCAACTAATATATCTATGGTGGAGGGAACATTAAAAGAGGGATCTGCTAGAACAATGCCCGAAGGAATAGGCAAGTCTTTGATGTCTATGAATGACGAAGGCAAAGACTTTGTTATTCTAGGTAATACATAACAACTAAGTTTTGCTACATAGTCGCCTGAGAATGATTGTATGGTTATGTCACAAGACTCTGCACTATAGGAACATTGATTATTGATACCTGATACCATGGAGCCTGTGCTGTATGCAATAAGACCTAGTTTCTCACTGAAGCGCTGCGTGATGAAGTGGGAAGTGCTGCCGTTGTCTAGAAGGACACGAGCTGTGCGAAGTCTTCCCGTGGAGTCTGCCACCTTCACTAGCGCTGTGGAAAGCAGGATGCAAGTTTTGTCAGTCTGAATCTCTGCTGATAAAGCGACAGGAACTGATGTTTCTGTCTCTTTGTTCATATGTAAAAGTGTGTTGTGTCTGTTGGTACAGTATTTGCAATGTGATAATTTGCAATACTTTTCTGTGTGACCTGAGCGCAAACAATTTTTGCAAACTTTAAAATGTGAGATTTTCTGATTGCGGGTGATAACATCCAAGTTTCTGAAATCCTGACAGCTGAAGAGCTCATGATTCTTTTTACACATAGGACATGTAACTGTAGATGAATCATTTGAATAATTAGAGGGTGATGAAGTTTTAGTTTTAATATCTGACTTTTGAATATTCTGTTTACTGTTTTTATTTAATGTTTCTTGCTGTATAGTATCCAGCAAGTCTGCTCTGTTTGTTAAAAATTTTAGAAACTGCTCAAGTGTAGGACGACCTTTGATGGAACTGCGATGTTCTTCCCATTCTCGGAATGTTTTGTAATCCAATTTCTTAACCATAAAATGAATGACTACATCATCCCAGTTGTTAGTGGGTAAGCCAAGAGAGGAAAGTGCAGACAGATTTTTATTAGTTGAGTCAATTATGTTTCTTAAAAACGCACTGGATTCTTTCTGTGCTTGTTCGCAATCAAAAAGAGCATTCATATGGTTACTGATTAACAAGCGTTCATTGTCAAACCTACTGGTGAGCAAATTCCATGCTATGTTGTAGTTTTCTGATGTGCAGTCTATGCTTTGTATAACTGAGGCTGCGCTGCCTTTAAGAGCTGCACGAAGATAATGAAATTTATTAATTTGGTTTACTGCTTTGTTGGTGTGTATGAGTGATATATACGTATCTTTAAATGCCAGCCAGTCCTGAAAGTTGCCGTCGAATTGAGGCAGGTTGATTTTGGGTAGCCTCACGAAACCTTGATGCACGCCGTCGCTGGCGTCGTGCTTGCCCTCCTCGAGCCCGTCACGCGCCGCCCGTGTCCGCGCTGCCTTTACCAGCGCGGTGGCTTCAGCGAGCAGCGAGTACAGGCGATTGTCAAATTGCTCGCGTTGCTCGTACTCATCGTGCTCTTCACCGGCTAGCGACTCGATCTCTGTTTGGATAATATCAAATTGAGCGGAGGTAGCATCAAGTTTAGACAAGCGGCATTCAAGCTCTGTTAACTGTATTTCTGATAAAGATGATTTTGGTTCTGAAGTTATAGCTTTTAAATGGGTTGCAAAATGGGTAAGCTTGGCTTTTAGGCTGCCACGTGCTGCTATAAGTTGCTTATAACGTGCTTCAGACATTTTTATGACCACGTGCGTTTAGCGTAAAGTACTTCGGTACCGGCAGTGAAGTCGGTAAAGCACCCAAAAAACACGGAAAGCACAACCCACCAAGCACAAATAGAGAGTCTGGCTTGAAAGAGAAAGGAAAATAGCAAGGATTGGAACGAATTCACTCAATACCAGTCCCTTTCTTTGTTCGCTTCGCCGCGCGCCGCGTGGTGTTCCACAAGATGGCGCGGCTTCGACGCTGCTTAATGAAGAATGTTACTAGGTATGCCAAATCGCGTGAAATTTTGTCTCAGTAAAGCCTGTATGTATACAAATACACTAGTTTTTGTTGTAGTCAAAAATACCTAGTAGTTTTGATTTTATAGGCATTCAAAGTTTCGAAAAATATCGAGACCCGCTTACAGTCACGTGACGCCTATGACGTCATGTTACAACGCGCCTCGCGGGCCGCGGCCCGCTTCGTATGCAGTGGCCAGCGGTTATAGTGGGTCTAATAGCTTGCGCAGTATTTTGTTGTGTTTTCGTCCGCGTATTACGTTAATAGTCTAATAATAGTAAATATTATTCGATTAATAAATTGATGAAGGATTCGAAAAAGGGCAATCGGATAATCTACCTAAATTAGATGAAGAAATAATGCGCAACCGTTAGTTGCGCATTATTTATCAACAAATAGTGATTCCGTTGCCGCCGAAATTCGAGGAATAAAAATGAATAAAAATTTATTATTGTTTTATTAAAATGAATAAAATGCAAAAATACCTACCTAAGTAAACTTTCCTTGCTACTACTTAAGCTTAATAGTTTATCTGTTCTAAATTGTTTTATCAAAACAAAATACCCAACTAATATCGTACTGGAAGAATGCAACTCAAATAGTAGAAGTACCTACCTACCATTAAATTTTACGTTAAGACAACAAATATGTATTATAGTTTTGTAGCTATAGGTAGGTATGTACGTATGTATATAAAGGTAGGTTCCGCTCTTCTTGGTAAATTTAAATGAATACATACATTGATTTATTGCAAACTAGCTTCCGCCAGCAGCTTCGCCCCCGTTTCCCTCGGGAACTGTACATTTTCCCAGGATTAAAAGTAGCCTACGTGTTATTCCAGACTTTGTCCAGATCCGTTCAGTAGTTTTTGCGTGAAAGATCACAAACTTTTGCATTTATAATATTAGTAGGATAGGTAGGTACTTAGGATGTAGATGTAGTGGATTGACCGTTACAGATATACTAAACCTTTTTTTTTATTTGTAATTTTTTTACTAACAAAATACGTAAGGCCATTTATTTTTATTTGATACTTATTTCAGATCGGCAAGAGAGCTATGGCGATGATTCTATTGGTTATGTTGAAGTAAAAAGAGTAGGTGATGAAATGTAGAGTCACGCCAGAACACCTCGTACGTACCACACCTTATCATTGCAGTTTAGAATGCAATGAAAAGGATCAATAAGTTTTAAATGCAACCTGCGAAGATTATACTACCAGCAGATATGGCTGTAAACATACTATAGCATTTTTAATGTGACTACATCGTCGAAGCGAGGAGAAAAAACAACTTTTCCGGCGAATTGGTAGTTGTATTTTTACAGTTAGGCACAACACATGATTTCCTAGTATTTGGATTGGACATTTTAAAAAGTATTTAGGTATAATTTCGACGGTAAAGGCGCGCGACCGCGAGCGGACTGAGTGGGCGAGACTGAGCGTGTTGTACGATGACGTCACACCGTCACCGGCAGCCCGCGTCGTGGAGTTGCAACTTGTTTTACTTCTAAATCGGAAACTAATTGACGTATCGAAGTAATTCTTTCACTAGTATTTTTTATTTTAGACAGAGAATATGGAGTGCTAATAATCAAAATTAGTTAACATTCTTCATTTTCTGTTTTCTTTCTTCTGGTTCTTGAAGACGGTTGAAGGACCACTGTTAGCGCTGTGTTATCTGGGTCTGTGGTCTGAAATAATAGTCTGTATTTCCAATATTAAACTTATATTCTTGTACAAATTAATATGGCTGTTTCTGTGAGACCGCTGCTGGCGCGTGCGACGGGCGTGGTTTCGCTCCGGCGCACGGGCAACGACTGGTGGGGCGCGCCGGCGGCGCCGCGCAGGGATTCGGGCTGGCATGGCACGAATGAAATCCCCGCACGGCAACAGAAAGTCCCGCGGGCGTCCGGTGATAATGCCGGGGCCGTAACAACGTGGTTCATATATACATCCAAACTTTCGTATTTACATAATAATACTTGCATTACTCGTATTTTACTCGCTCTTTAGGGCCAGAACCAGAACCTCCAATGGAAAAACGGAACCCTTATAAGATCACTTTGTGTGTGTGTGTCTGTTCGTCCGTTACATCTGATTTTCTCCAAATCTAGCGTACCTACTAACTAACATACTTTTGTGACACAAACACGATTACGATTTCATTATGATGAAGTTCCTATTGGAATAATAAAGTAATAGACGAGCATTTGTGAATCAAAGCTTTCTATTTAGTAGGTCATCGTCATCAGCATTTCAGTCAGAAGAAGTGGACTACTAGAGGTAGGCCACCCTTTTTTTTTTGGATGGGAAATCGTCAAATGACTTCTCCCGCTCTGGGCAGAGGAAGAGAGTGTCAGACTCTTACTGACTAAAAACCACCCGTGATCCTTCTTGTGCCCTATGCGTTCCGGGGCCGCGGTGGCTCTTTCGAACTAATTCCGCAACAGGCCACCCTCTGGTGTAGTAAATTGGGTCCTTTGTGGCTTGTATCCAGCAGATTCCTGCAGCCTACACCAGATCATCAGTCCACGCTGTGGGAGGCCTTTCAACGTTGCATATTCCGGTACACGGTCGCCACTTCAGAATCTTGCGGCCTCATCGATCAATTCATATACTACTGAGAAGCAATTCGCGTAGTTTTAAGGTACGTAGGCATTCATATCGCAGTCGTATTCTGTTAAAAATCCCTCTGAATTCTCAGAATGTATATAAACACACTTGAGTTAGGACGTTTTTCAAGTAAAAATTGTAACAAGTAGACGTCATAAGAGTATACAAACGCACTGTATGTGTATCCGTGAGTGTATCCGTGGCATCACAGGCCCTATCAGAACACCAGCGCTGTGGTATTTGTCAATTGATTTAATATCGCAGCATATGCTGAGATAGGGACCTTTTTTGGCCTCGCACAGTTTAAATCTAATATTAAGCTTTTAATTGTTTTTTTTTTTAATCTGTTTTGTGCGAGTCCTAAATAAACATTTTTCTTTCTTTCTTTCTTTTCTGTATCGTCTTTGTTTTTCAATTACGTGAAAAAATAAACAATTCTTGCTTATATTTTTAGGAAATCTATCTGACGGGCTAATTAGGTTTTAGTCAACTACCCTATTTAAAACACATTTCACGGCCAAACTACTAGGTTTGCAAAGATATGCGGTACCATAAAAACGTATCCAGTAATAATTTCTAGCAAAATACAACAATATAAAATAATGGGAACCTAAAAATTGTTATATAATAGTAACAAATAAACTGGTTAAAGGCGTGAATAAAAACATCACGAAAATACAATAAGTAGCAAGCGCAAATTCCCGCGGCGCGCGGTGCTCTTCAAGAAAATCTTATGAATTCGACGTAATAAAGATGCAAATGTGCACCTTTTTTGCTCGCCAGTGTACTGCCGGTTCACTCGGAAGGAAACTTCACAAAGGCTTGCATTGCGACTCTGTTTACACTATCTGTCAAAATAATTGTGCACGCTCTCGCGTGGTTGTGACGCGGACATGTTTGTGTCCCATATTGGAACGTATGTATTTTATTGTGTACTAAAAACATTGCCATTTTTCAGAAGAATCGCTTGAAGTAATTTTTATGGGGTATCGAGTTTAGTACGTGATGTTTCTTATCTATACTAATATTATAAAGCTGAAGAGTTTGTTTGTTTGTTTGTTTGAACGCGCTAATCTCAGGAACTACTGGTTCGAATTGAAAAATTATTTTTGGGTTGAATAGACTATTTATCGAGGAAGGCTTTAGGCTATATATCATCACGTTTAAGCCAATAGGAGCGGAGCAGCGATAAAGAATGTTTCAAAATCGGGGATTCCACGGGGACGAAGTCGCGAGCAGCAGCTAGTTTTATATAAAGAAAATAAATGTTTCTACGATACTTTCTTGCATATTTTTTAAGCAGTTTAACGATCATGACGTTTGTCCGATAAATTGATTAAAATGGTGATGGTGTAGTGGACTCATAGCTACAGTTTATTCAATATTTGTAATAGTTTCCAGCATAGTCTTTATGCAGACCTTTATTACCTACCAAGTTTGTTTATTTCTATCAAAAATTGGTATGTAATCTTTACAGAAGTAAACTAATTCGCAATCATTCGTTCGTCCAGGGGGAAATCCAGCTGTTCATATCAAACAGCCATAGAACTAAACGGAATATTATCCGAAATCCATTTGGAATTTGTGACTAATATAACTTTTAATGGAGAATCCGTTGTACCCTCGTCAGAGTGGGTAGGTTTGTCGCTATTGTTTTAGTCAAACGTCAATATCTAAGCTTATCTTTAGTTAGTCACACAGTCTGCTCGCTAACCATCACGGTGACAGATATTATTAATTTTCTGCCAGAATTTGTGCCAAGTTGTGTATAATTGAGTCTAGATTTCTGTTAGCGAGATTAATAAATAATTAATAACGTAATCATCTGGAAACGTACTTAAATAATAATACTAATGAGAAATTTTGTTTGGTAAAGGTAATCTATATATATCTATCTATACTTATAATAAATCTGTAGAGAGGTCAATTCTGTACAGGGAATATATTTTCAAAATAACTATCGGGGGGTGATTAGTGATCGATACTGGTGCCAAAAATGCAATCAGTAAAATTTTTGTCTGTCTGTCTGTCTGTCTGTCTGTCTGTCTGTATGTTCTTTATAGAAACAAAAACCACTAGACGGATTTTAACGAAACTTGGTGCAATTATTCTTCATACTCCTGGGCAGGTTATAGTATACTTTTCATCACGCTACAATCAATAGGAGCAGAGCAGTGAAGGGAAATGTTGGGAAAACGGGAGAAGCTACTCCATTTTTTAAGCTTCCGTCGCATGTGTAGCCTTAATGGTTAAAGTTACATTGAAATAATGTATGACGGAAATGTTCTACATAAAATTGTCTAAAAAATATCCTACAACAGTAAATGTCTATCTTTTATGGTTGACTCACAATAACACGTGCAACTCCCGATAGCTTAGTAGTTCGGAGCTTTCTGATTATATTTGTTTACTCTTACGTTTATAATACTCTCACTCATCCCTAATTAAAAAAAGTTAACATTATTGCCTATTCAATAAAAAAGGAATCATAGAAATCGGTATAGAAACACCAAAATTTATACATGAATACAATAATAAACCACCGCGTCGTCGCGCTTTAATACTGAATCATGCTGTAAGATGTTATTGTGATTATTTTTGTGTAACTTTTGTTGCTATTTTATAAAATAGGTACTTATTAGTTATTTTGGTAATGTTTAATATTCGTTCAAATTACAAATTATTAATAGTTTCAATTTTATTTCTTTTTAGTAGAAGTAGTAGTAGAAGTAGGAGCATAGATTTTTAGATACCGATAGGTTAGTTTTGGCTAATTTATGTTCTGTTTTTTTAGTATTAAGTAGGTAAAAGCGCAGATACTTTTATTAATTAATAGTTATTTTATTAATTAGTTATACGTAGTTATAGGTATTTATTTTTAAGTGAAGTAGGTATAGGTTATTATAATATAATTTTGCACGGGCATTTCAGCTTTACTTTCATTTCTTTTTTTGTTGTAAGTTGTACATATTTCACACACACATAGTGATCTATCAACGCACAGCCCAAACCACTGAACGGATCGTGCTGAAATTTGGCATGCAGGTAGATGTTATGACGTTGGCATTCGCTAAGAAAGGATTTTGATTAATTCTACCCCCAAGGGGATAAAATAGGGGATGAACGTTTGTATGAAACTTTATCAATTTTAAACCGATCGGGCTGAGAGTTTCAAAATCGGGGGTAAAGTAACTATTCCACGCGGACGAAGTCGCTGGCAGAAGCTAGTAAAAAGTAAATTAATTTCTAAAAAATTAAAACATTTAAAAAGCTTCCATATTCAAGTCGTAATTTCATCTTATCAACAATCGATATCAATATCTTAAAAACTAGAGCTGTTTTCGTCAATTTGCTACTATGATGTAAATCCTAGAAATTACCTTCAGATAGGCAATCACCTCCAAAATCTTAGTACATTAATCTCTACACTGCCTCCACTCCATAAACAGACGCTATCTCTCTCTCTCTCTCCACTTTGTATAATCCTTTTATCCTTTCTAACGACGTCTAAAGCAAGTGATAGGCGGGCGGACAGCTTCTATCAGTACAGTCTCGTAATGTCCCGGCGACGGCGAAGCGCTTTAAGCGGCGTTTAGCGCAGATTGCGCCGCGCTGTATACTCGGGCTAAGGTACGACGCACGGATGCGACGGTAATTGGTTTGGCTGACTCCTTTAAATGGTGAAGAGTTCTGGAAGATTTATGCAGAATAACAATGCAAGTTTTTGATGTGTGGAAATGCTGCTACGAGGCACACTGGTTGTGGAATTGTTCGAAAGAGTGACCGCGGCCTGGAACGCTAAAGTAATTTTAAGGAACACGGATGGGTTTTAGTCAGTAAGAGTGTAGCACTTCCTCACGTGTGAGAGCGTGAGTATTTATTCGAGAATTTACACCCTAGAAGTAAGCCCAAAAAATCTGTTTATCTACGAATAGCACTTAGTCTGCACATATTTAGTATTTCACCCGCGTAGTTCCCATTCCCGTGGGTATGTGGGGATAAAATATACCTGTATCACGCGGGGATAGTGTAGCTTCCCAACAGAGAAAGATTTTTTGAAATCTCTTCAGTAGTTTCGGAGCTAATTCATTACAAACAAACAATCAAATCTTTCCTCTTTATAATATCAGTATAGACATCACATTAGAAACCACTAAAATTATGAGTGTTTCTCAACTATATTGTGCATGTATCATACATATAAACCTTCCTCTTGAGTCACTCTGTCTATTATAAAAACCCCATCAAAATCCGTTGCGAAGTTTTAAAGACCTAAGCATACCTATATAGGGACAGACAGACAGCGGCAAGCGACTTTGTTTTATAATATGTAGTGATAGTGATATGTAAATAGATTTTCATACAAACCTACGTTTTAAAATGTGTATTGTAAATAACATAGCGGCACGGCGCGCGGCGGTCAAAGAACAGTATTCTGACATAATTGATTGACTGTTTGAGTTGGAATCATTTCATGAATAAAATATTCCGTAGCGATTGACCGACTGACGCTTACAGGATTTATTCAGCCATGAATATTTATTAGGTATCTAGACTTGTACGAGTTACAAAATAAGTAACATATTGTTTTATTTTGTTGTTGGATATTTAAATGTTATTTGAACGGTACCCGTTTAACTTGGCTTCATGAAATCTATTTAAACTCAGTTCCAAAATTATTAATTTTAAATGAATTTTCGCATTCGCTTGTCAAACGTCAAAAATTAAAAATTAATTGGTTTTGTAAATTAATTTTTATTTTATACTTTTTATAGGTACATACTTATAAAGAACACTTCCGATTTAGTCATCATCAGTATTCTCTTTCAGTGCGCTTTCATTTGAAACCCCACTCGAGTATATTTGCAGCCATTCAGTTATTCTTCCCCGCTTTCACCCCCCACAACTTTTAAACGGCTTAACCGAATTTTTTAATGCCATATTGTAGTTAGGAGGATTTTAGCTTATTTTTAGGTTAAGTGTACACCGTGCGATCAGCTAATTATCTATGTACTTTAGTACTTTATTTTACAGACATACATAAGAGCTAATAGCAAAATGATTACACTAAATATTGCGTTAGATACATTATTTCCATACAGTTGAGTGTAAAGTCTGTGTTGATATCAGTTCGAAGCAATTACAAACTTTGAAAGTCGAATTGTTTTTAATGTATCATAGGGAATTTTTGTTTGATTTTCACGAGAAATAAATATAATATATTAACCTCAATTTTCAATTAAATTTTCAGATATTTTGAAAATTTAATTGAAAATTGAGGTTAAGTGTATATAGTTAGATTTAATGTTTATTTATTGTAACTATTCACGGTGAGTTATTTTCCAAAATCGACTTGTTTTACGTGTGCTACCAGCCTATGAGTGAGCATGAAGTGGAGTAAACTGTCACTCTTTCTTGTTTATATGGATTGACAGTTGACTTCACGTTCACTTCACCAAAATTTACTCGGTGAGATGTTTACAGAATCGTACAGCTGGTCTTTTTACAGGTGCTGTTCGAGCTCAGGAGCTGGCAGTAGCCAGTCTGTTGAATTTTGAGGCTTTTGCCACTTTCTCGGGCGCGTACCGCAAGAAGAACTTGTTTGATTGACCTAACGACTATAATCGTTTGAACATAATAGGGATGTTTCCTGAGTAAAAAATATATGATTATGTTTAGTCCGTCAGTTAGATTATGGAAAAATATTGGACACGTATTTTTTCCTTTATCAAATCTATAAAAACTGACGAAGATACAAAGCGTCAAAGATCAGGAGTGGGGGGCTTGTGACGTCACGGCTCGGTAAAAATTGTAGCGAGTAGTGACGTCACACGAGTTTTCAACGCACTCTGTTGTTGTTTACGTGAAAAAAGAAAAAATACGTGTCCAATATTTTTTGGAAATCTTTCCAACGGACTAATTAGATTTTTTTAGCTAACTACCCTATTAAAATACAGTCGCAACTGTGCGCCAGATCTTACATACACAGTGTATTAAAATAATATCAGCGTTATATTGCGGCGCTGCAGTTCGCCCATATTGAAACATTGTAATCTGTTCTTGATTAGCATCTGACCGGCACGTTTATCAGTAAACTTTGTAATATCAGATATTCTGAGGCAATGAGGAAACGCTCATGTTATGTTGCATCAATCTCTATTGAAATAATAGCGTTTTGAGTCATCCTAACACACAACGTTATATAAGGGAGTTTGTTTGTTTGTTTCTTACGCGTTCACGACCGAGTGTACTACATGAGCTCGACAAATAGATGTGCGAATAACACTAGTGCGACAAAACAGTATTACGACGGCTTCGCTGACGAGGTCCATCGCGACGCCCCCGTCAAAACCCTCCCCGACTTTTGCCTAACGAGCCAGCCCGCACTGCTGAGCCATTAGCGTTAAATCCCCATAATAATATAACCCAGCGTGTCCCTTGCTGCCCTCTCTCAATGACCCCGCTAAGCCGAGGCCCGTGTCCCACAGGGGATGCCCTTAGCGAGAGGTCATTTAGTTTTTAAGTAGTTTTAAGCCCTGGCTGGGGGCCTTAAATTCATTTGAAGCCACTACGGGAATAATCGGTTAAGCAGTAACCAGCCTTATTGTGCTGAACTGCGAGTGGTCCAAAATAAAAATACAGTACTGCGACTTACCATAGTTCGAATTCACGCTTGTGCGACACATTGAGGTTCGACATCACGCTAGTGTGACAAACAGTAGATATAGGACGCTGTTTTTTCGATTAACACAAGCAAAAACGCGGGCAAAAATTAGTATATTATACTTAAACCTTCCTTTTGAAATGAGCTAGTACCTAAGCTTAAATAATACCCATGGGCACACTTTAATCTATACTTATAATAAATCTGTAGAGAGGTCAATTCTGTACAAGGAATATATTTTCAAAATAACTATCAGGGGGTGATTAGTGATCGATACTGGTGCCAAAAATGCAATCAGTAAAATTTTTGTCTGTCTGTCTGTCTTTCTGTCTGTCTGTCTGTCTGTCTGTATGTTCTTTATAGAAACAAAAACTACTCGACCGATTTTAACGAAACTTGGTGCAATTATTCTTCATACTCCTGGGCAGGTTATAGTATACTTTTCATCACGCTACAATCAATAGGAGCAGAGCAGTGAAGGAAAATGTTGGGAAAACGGAAGAAGTTACTCCATTTTTTAAGCTTCCGTCGCGTGTGTAGCCTTAATGGTTAAAGTTACATAGAAATCATGTATTACGGAAATGTTCTACATAAAATTATCTAAAAAATATCCCGAAACAGCATGTCTATCTTTTGTCAATTTTAAACCGATCGGGCTGAGAGTTTCAAAATCGGGGGTAAAGTAACTATTCCACACGGACGAAGTCGCTGGCAGAAGCTAGTATAAACATAAATTTGAAACTAATTAAACTGTAACTTTGTAAGGAAATTCGAAAAAAAAATAGGCACTCATTTCAAGGTCAAGCTATGCTTGTCGAGGTCAGTCTGTGGATGAGTGATCGTGTATTGCATATCGAGTTTCTTCGCCTATAAGCACGTTAAGCGGCGGCGGTTGGTCCCGGCTGTCATTTGAACATTCTTGACATTTCTTTAAATTGAAAACGCTATATGGACTGTAGATACAATCCGCTATATACATAGGTCGTCAATTAACAGGCAGGCGGTTGGACGGAAAAGGTTTAGGTATAAAGTATCATTAGTTACCTTTCGAAAATATGTAACCCTAAAAATCAACACATAAATCTGATTAGAAAAAAGTGAACAAAAAAACTTAAAATCAAGGTAGATAATAATCTTTTCATTGCAGCCGGGAGACCTGTAAAGAACTATTCAAAGGAACCGTCCCCGACTGCAATGAAGTGTAAATTTTTTTATTTCACTTGTTGAAATATCATTTGTTTTTTATTTCATTATTTTTTTAATATGTACTAAGCAAGCTTGTAACGATGGTACTACATCGTCGTAATTTTCTTGAAAACAAAATATTTTAGTTTTTATTTATGAACCATGGTTCCCCCTTTTTCACTATACCACATGTTACCCTTAACAAACACTTAACGATACCACAAACATTGATATCAGTTAAGCCGTTTAGAAGTTATGGTGGAATAAAGAAACTCACAAACATACATACATACATGAATCCAGAAAACATAACAATCCTTTTTTTGAGCAGTCGGTCGTGTAAAAATTAACAAGAATCACAAACCATAAAAATATTTATAAAACATTATTTAAAAATTTCAAATCTATTTAATCTGAAAGGAAAAAACAAATACTTAAATATAAAGAAAAGTGTGATTGAAAGTATCTGGGCGATAAAGGCCAAGGCTCAGGAGACTTTAATTAATAATTGGAGGTGAAAAATGTGAAATATCTTCAGCCCCGATAGAAATAAAACTGTAAGGGAGACGGTACAATGTTGTCTGATATTTTATGGTTTTACAGTTGGATTTTTATGTTCCAGGTGGTGTAAACATAAATCTTTTGTACAAGTGTCTAGACATCGAGCAAGTGGATTGTGACACACTTTGTCGTGTCTGAAAACTTTAAGATGCCTTTGAAAAAATATAACTTTATTTCTATTGTTCGATTCAAATTTAATAATGCCTATGCAGTTCGCATTAAGATCCTGTACTTATTCCAATTTATACAGGGTCGACGTAGCATTATTTTCTTTTTCTAAACATTAATTTGTCGTCATCTATTTATCAACGTATTTTAGGACCTTTTTTTTTATACAATAAGCTAAACAAATTGATAGATAATTATATAGCGTAAATTATATTAAATGTAGTACATTGATATTAGAGTATCTATTAAAATTCAATCTCACAGACACAGAGAAATAATTGAAAGTTCTCGTATGATTGTAAGGTTTAATTCATAAGTTTTTATTCTATAATTTTGTATTCATCCACCATGAATTATTAGGAATTATTACCTACTCTCCTCCATGAATTATTACCTACTCTTGTAAAGTGATGACCTGAAACACAGGTTTTATAAACCTAGCTCAGGAAAGTCGCTAAACAAACATAACTGTAGGTTTAAAATGATTTTTCCATAAGTCCTGAAACATTATTAATTTAGTTATACACATACTGATTAGTTGGATGCTGGCATAATTATCTATTTAAGATTACTTGTGGCTCTTTATATATTATATTTACTACATTGTGTAAAAGATTTAATAAAAATTATCTCATTTTTATCAAGTCCCATCTAGCCATATGATGTTTACTAACCGGATGATGAAAGAGATTTTACTCTTGAATACTAAATCAAACTATAAGATCGGAACGCACACTGCGGCGATATGCGGTGCTGTACACAAATGATCGTAAGAACAATTCTAAGAACTAGCAGCGCTCCGCGGCTTCACCCGCGTAGTTACCGTTCCCGTGGGAATATGGGGATAAAATATAGTCTATGTTACTCAGGGTGAATGTAGCTTTCTAATGGCGAAAGAATTTTTGAAATCGGTCCAGTAGTTTTTGAGTTACTCGTTACATACAAAAATACAAATCGTTCCTCTTTATAATATTAGTATAGATGATATTTTGTTCCGTCTCGGTATACGTCACGTCAGCGGCAGCAAAGATTACTTGTGTATCTGATAACGTATACCGCAACGATAAGCGTTCGAATCAAGAAAAAGAAGACGCTAGACATAGTGACATTCTAATAGTGAATGTAACTTTCAAAATTCTAAAACATAGGAGATTGGTCACGTGACACTTCGACAGCGCCTGTCAATCCCAAAGATATTTGCCGTTTTTTACAATCACCTTCATCACGATACCGCTGACAGAATGTGAAATCTCGTTTGTCTAATCCGAACTTTATATGAAGGGCAATGTATACCCTACCGACGGCAACCTTTCGCGTCGGGCCTGGTTGAATCTATGATCTGTAGCAAGGAGGCAAGGGAAGTGGACACCTCTTGCGAAGGAGAACGCGTGTGGGACAGGGAAACCTCAAGCCCCAGTGCGTCGCCTCAAAGAGATGTCAGCAAAGAAGACGAGACCCCATAGGGCCTGCTAGGGTTGCGGAGTTTGTTCGAAGGATTCACTGCGGCCCTGGAACGTTAAAGGCACTAGAAGGAACATGGATGGGTTTTACCGTAAGAGTCTGACACTCTCTTCCGCTCTGCCCAGAGCGGGAGAAATCATCTGATAATTTCCCATCCAGAAAAAAAAAGAAGGACAATGCATTTACATACCGCAACGTTGTGCGTTTCTGTCGAGAAATCAAAGCTTGAGTATTTATCTTTTATACCAAACTACACAACTAACAAGAAATCCCCGTTTCATCCCAACTAAAAATTAACTTGAAACTTACCGCAACTTTTTCCTCAAGCCAAAGTGGTACATGTACTCGTAACGATGTTATGTGAACTCTCCTTTACAGAGCTAATTTCAAATAGTCACGTCCCGGCACAGGTGCGGCCGGGATCGAATCCGCGTGCTATGGATTGAACGGCTGTCAACCGCGTGTGTATACCTCCCTGATATGTTATGGTTTGTACTACGAGTTCTATTTGTGTTTCATTGATTTTGTTATGTGTTTCTCTGTTAATTTAATAAGGCAAGTACTCATTTAGGGTGTTATTTCAGTATAGATTTGCGAGGTGGTTACTTATAGGTACAAGGAGCGCGCGCGTGGGGAAAATGTCTACCAATAGTGTCAATAATAACTGTCATTAAACCTTGTCATAAATTGAAGTTTTCGTTCCCTAGAGATGAGCAAGCAAATGCGTAAACGCGTTTGCGTTAGCACATCTTTCGAGCACGAAAACTTAAATTTATAACATCAATTAGACAAGTTTTCACTGACGTTATCGTGCTCATATTGGCCTTGTAGTTTTGGAATATAGGCCTAAAATATCAACCGATCCTTTCTGCCTCTACCGTTGCTCATATTTAAGAATCTTACTTATTATAATATTTTAGCTTGTGGTATTTATATTTCAGTTTCCACAGACACTGTTATTTGCGATTTAATACAAGACTTTGCTTCAAACTTAAGTTCAGCTTACAGATTTATGTGAGGCACAAATTAATAATTTATAACTTTGTTACCTATTCGTGTATCACACAGTAATTACATTACTTTGATAATGCGTATCGACTTACTGTGTTACAAAATTAAAGTCTCTCTTTAATGATCGGGTGTGTGGAATTTTGCTAGATACTATAAAGATGTGAGTTACTGTAGAATTTCGATATACTTTAGATGTTGGCAACACCAACAAAGCACTATGCAATCAATACTTGCAACATTGTGCCCATAGTGAATAAGTTAATTGTAAGTTCATTCGTTCTTTGAACGAGACTCAAAAATATGGATGTCTGACGAGTAGACGTGTTGCTCTTGTGTCCTAATAAATCTTCTAAAATAGTGTCAAAAAACTGTGTTTAAATCCGACAACAAGCCTCCACCCGCCGACTATCACCAGCAAATACAAAATACAGTCCACGAAGTAAACATTTTGGTCCTTCGAGCCGGATAGTTTGGCAGCGTGGTTGGCTACGGGGTTGGCGGCAACGATCCAGTCTCTTCACGAAGAGGACTCAAGCGATTAAGCAGCCGTCTGCAGCATCCACGAAGTTCGAGGATCATTTCAAAAAACTGCAACGAAGCTGGAATATCCATTTGCAGTAATAATAAATCATACATATTTCTATAAAGACAAGGAAGCCGGAAGCGGTGAGCGAAGCAGCTAGAAAACTTCATTCGACCGTCCAGTTGGTGCTCTTACGTCATACGTCAAGTAGCCGATCCGCCAATCAACGGTCGTCTTGAAGAATCACTTCGCCGAATTCGCCAATCAGCGGTCTTCGCGGCGTGCATCTCCGTTTTCGTTCGTTCACTGGTATTCTATGCGTAAGCGATCCGTGGCGTCGTCCGCCATTTTGCGCAGTTAAAAAAGTTTTACAAGTTTTTCAAAAGTTTACAGTTTGTTAACTAAATTTAGCTTAGTTTAAGAGTATTGTCTTAAGTTTCGTTTAAATATTGTTCACTAAGGTCGCGTTATCACAGGCACTATGGCAGAGTTAAAAAGGCTCACCTCGTCAAGAGGATATGTAAAGGGCAGTTTAACAAGAATGGCCCAGCAAAGTTTTCAGGACGACAGTTATCAAGCTCTAATTGCCAAAAAGGAGCGTGTGATAAAGGCATTTAACGAGTATGACGAGTATAATAAATCGATTTTAGCGTTGGATCCTTGTGATTCAGAGAATTACTCTGAAATCGAAGAAAAGTATTATAATATCATCTCTGCGTTAAATGTTGAAATAGACAAAAAACAATGTAATACTCTCATTGTAAAGGAGAATGTATCTAATATTAACAGTAAGATACGGTTACCTGCAATACAAATTGCCCCCTTTACTGGTAAGTACAGTGAATACACACCATTTATAAACCTTTTCAAGTCAGTGATAAATAAGGATGTTAATTTAGATAATGTCTCAAAGCTTTACTATTTACGGTCATTTCTTAAAAATGAACCTTTTGACATAATAAAAAACCTTCCACTTAGCAGTGATAGTTATCCAGAAGCCCTAAGGTTACTCGATGAAAGATATAATAACAAGTATATCATAGTAAATGAACACATTTATTCGCTATTAGATATCAAGAGTTTGTGTAAGTCCTCCCCACAAAACATTCGTGATTTTGTTTCCCAAATAAAGCAAATTCTTAGTGCATTAAAAAACTTAGGCACCAAAGTTGATTCTTGGGATGAGATTGTGTTATGTGTTTTATTGCGTAAACTAGATAACTACACGTCGCGGGCCTACCAGTTGGAGCGAGATGGTGAGACATATCCTTCAGTCCAACAGTTTTTGGAGTTCCTCGAGAAAAGAGCTTTGGCTCTAGAGAATTCTGAACCGGTGATCCCACCTAAGAAGGCAGTAGTCAACTTAACATCCACCAACTCAGGTAACAAACCATGTTTTTATTGTAATGTTAGTGATCACAAACTGTATAACTGTAAAACTTTCAAATGCCTACCAGCTAAAGAGCGACTTGAGTTTGTACAAAATAAAAAGCTATGTCAAGTATGTTTAAATCAACATGAAAAGAAATGTAGGTTCCATTTCAAGTGCGGTGAGTGCAAGAAATCCCATAACTCACTCGTGCATTATGAACCATTGCCATTGCCTGTTACATTAATGTCGGGCAACACATTTAATAATATTTTACTTCCCACAGCTATGGTCAAGCTTGTAGGCAAGGATAACCTTGAAGTTCATGTGAAGGCTATCCTAGATTCTGCTTCCCAATTATCCATGATCACAAGTAGGGTTGTGGAGAAGTTAAAATTAGCTCCTATTCAAAATAGGTTGGATATAATAGGAGTCACAAATTCAAAACATACCTCCATGTTTTCTGTGCCTGTGGATTTGTGTTCATTGACATCAAATTATAAAACTTCATTAAATTGCCAGGTGGTTAAGAGAATAACATGTAAACTACCCCACAGTAGGATAAATATTTCTGATATCAAAATCCCTGCCAATACTGTGCTGGCGGATGAGAATTACCACACACCATCTGAAATTGATTTATTGCTTGGTGCTGATGTATTTTTCCAGATCCTGTTGCCGCCTGAGCAAGCAGATATAACACAACCACAGTTAATAAACACAAGGTTTGGATATGTAGTAGGAGGGGGAATGCCTGCACAGCAGGCCTCTAATGCTAAGGTAACCTCTTTGCTTTGCTTAACATGTGACTCTGATATCAAGGAAACTGTATCATGCTTTTGGAAGGCTGAACAGGTCCCAGAAACATTTAATGAAAAATTAACTGAGCATGAGCTCGCTGAGAGTATTTTCCAAGATTCAGTTAAACTTGTAAACAAAACATTTTATGTTGATATGCCGTTAAAGGTGCCAATTGAGGAGGTAAATAATACACTTGGTAACTCATTTGATTCTGCATATCATAGATTTCTTAACTTAGAAAAAAAGTTACTAAAAAATCCAAGTTTACAATCTGAATATAACAAATTTATTAACGAGTTTGTAACATTGGGTCATGCTGAATATGTTGAACTTGGTTCTTATAATTTAAATAAGGATCCCATTTATTTTTTACCGCACCATGCTGTTCTTAACGAAAATAGTAAAACAACTAAAGTCAGGGCAGTATTTGATGCATCAATGCAAACAAAGAAGAAAGTTTCACTAAATGATTTAATGTTAAATGGGCCTCCAGTTCAAAAAGAGCTTTTCGATATTGCACTATTGTTTCGCTTTGGAGATTATACTTTTTCAACCGACATCCAAAAAATGTATAGATGTGTGATGCTGAACCCTGAATTTACATTGCTACAAAATATTCTTTTCCGCAATAACACTGATGAGGAAATAAAATGCATGCGGCTAAAAACTGTTACTTATGGCTTAAAAAGTTCAGCTTACCTAGCCACACGTTGTCTGAAGGAGCTTGCAATAAGGTTTGGAAAGGATTACCCATTAGGAGCTATTATATTGCTAAATAACTGTTATGTGGATGATGTGCTCTATGCAGACTCTAATCTAAACACTATGTTAGAGGCAAGGAAACAGTTACAAGAATTGCTTAGCTACACATAAATGGGCATCAAACTCACACTCATTGCTAGATGATATTCCAGATTCGCAAAGGCAGTTTGACGAGCTTGAATTACAAAAACAAGAGTGTAGCATGAAGGCTTTAGGCTTAACAATTAACATAAAACAAGATTGCTTTAAAATTAGCTGTCCTAATTTACCTAGTAATGATAGACCTACAAAAAGGGATATTTTAAGTTACATAGCACGTTTCTATGATCCCATGGGTTTTATTAGTCCTATAGTTATTAAAGCTAAAGCAATAATGCAACGACTTTGGTTTGAAAATATAGAATGGAATGATACTGCACCTGAAAACATAAGAGTGGAATGGCTTAATTTTATTGATAGCTTAGCTAAAATGCATCCCATTGAATTACCTAGAAATGTTTCAGTTCCTGAGTCAGCTATCTCAGTGCAGTTAATTGGGTATGCTGATGCTTCCAGCACCGTTGGCTATGGGTGTTGTATATACCTACGTGTAGTCAATGCTTCAGGCGAGGTTACGGTATCATTACTTTGTTCCAAATCGCGTGTCAATCCTATAAGTAAAAAATTATCCGTACCAAGATTAGAATTAAATGCTGCTTATTTGCTTTCTATGTTAATTGACAGAGTCTATAATACTTTAAAATTAAAGGTGAAAATTGATAGTGTTATATTATATTCAGATTCTAAGGTTGTTCTAGCTTGGCTAAAAATCGAAATAACAAGATTATTCCCGTATGTTGCAAATAGAGTAAAAATAATTAAAGAAAAAACATCAAATTATAGTTGGCATTATGTGAGGTCACAAGACAACCCTGCTGATCTAATCAGTAAAGGAGTAGATCCTTGCGAACTGTCCTCATGCGCCCTCTGGTGGCACGGGCCTTCATTTTTGCGCTCTCCTACTTATTCTTTGGAAGAAGTTAGTGTAGATGTAGCATTGCCTGTTGACTTACCTGAACTAAAAGTTGTTTCTGATTCAGCGGTTGCTTTGATTGCTCAAAGTGATCATGACTGTTTCCAAATTTTAACCAAATTTTCTAATCTTAATAAAGTTACTAGGATAATGGCTTACGTACTGAGATACATACATAATATCAGCCCAAGAAACAATAAAATATTAGATTCTTCACTTAATAGTTCTGAATTAGAAAAAGCATTAATGCTAATTATTAAAAACGAACAGAATAATCATTTTGCGGATGAAATAAAGGCTTTAAAAAATAATGAAAATGTCAAGGGTCCCTTAAAACCGTTACATCCCTTCTTAGATAGTCAGGGTTTAGTTAGAGTGGGGGGTCGCCTTCAAAATACGGGCTTTTCATTTGCACAAAGGCATCCAGTTATATTACCAAAAGGTTCATTTATAACTAATCTTATAATTAGCCATGAGCATTCAAGATTATTACATGCAGCCCCAAAACTTATGCTGGCTCATTTAACCCAAAAATATTGGATTATAAATGGTGTGCGAGAAATAAAAAAGATAACACATAAATGTTTAACGTGTTTCAGATTAAAGGCCAGCACTGCAAAGCAGCTAATGGGTTCTTTGCCTCAGCAGCGTATCACTGCCGCCCGACCATTTGAAAGGGTTGGAATAGACTTCGCTGGGCCCGTAGATGTGAAAAATTCTCGATTAAGACGCGCCATAATTTCTAAAGGTTACGTTAGCGTATTCGTTTGTTTTGTTACTAAAGCTGTTCATTTCGAACTTGCTTCTGATTTGTCAACTGATTCGATTTTAGCTTGTTTTAAAAGATTTATCTCTCGTCGCGGGTTACCCAGTGAAGTCTTTTACGACAACGGCGGGTGCTTTCGAGGGGCAAGCAACCAGTTGGCTGAATTGTACAAGCTGCACGCTTCTGCTAGTCATCAAACCCTGGTGAAAGAATATGCTTCTCAACAAGGCATAAAATTCCATTTTACACCAAGTTATTCACCAGTGTTTGCTGGGCTTGCAGAGGCAGCTGTAAAAAGCATGAAATTTCATTTAAAACGTATTGTGTTAAAATCGTTATTAACTTATGAACAATTAAACACTATCCTGGCTCAAATTGAAGCCGTATTAAACTCTAGGCCTTTGCTACCTATGTCTTCTGATAGTGCTGATTTCAGTTACCTCACGCCAGGGCATTTTTTAATAGGAACCTCTGTGGTCGCCTATCCTGAAACTAATGTTGGTGATGTACCTATGAATAGGCTTAAGTATTGGCAATTGTGTAATAAAATGACTCAACAATTTTGGAATGTATGGCACAAATATTATTTAAATACTTTGCAAAATAGGCCTAAGTGGCGTGATGATTTTCCCAACGTAACGGAGGGAATGTTAGTAATTTTAAAGGATCCAAATGCGCCGCCATTATTTTGGCCAATGGCAAGAATAGAAAAAGTTTTTCCTGGTAAGGATGGCAAGGTTAGAGTTGTGAATGTACAAATCCCAAATGGAAAAATCTATAAGCGATCATTGTCAAGCATTTGTATCTTACCTTTTAATTATAATAATAACGAATAAGTAAACAGTAATTGTTAAGTAGTTTAGCATAAATTATATTAAGCTGTTATTGCGAAGGCTGATAAAACCTTGCATAGTGAGATCTAAGTTTTTAGATAAGTGTTTGTACCTATTTTTTTGGTTATAAAATTGCATTACAATTTTTTACTAGATATTAAGTTTGTTCAAAAGTTGTAACTAATTTTAGTTCATATTATTGGTACTTAAATTCGACTTTATGTAAAACCTTACTGTAAGGTACAATATTAGAAAGTAAGAAACTGTTTAACCTTTAGCTGCCGACCTGGTCTAAACGTAGCACTTACGCCGACGTGACGACTGAGAGACGTCAAAGTTTAAGTACTGAAATAAAATGTGTATTTGCATGCTATATTTTTCTATTTTATACATTAAAAAGATTGGTGTTTGAGGTAACAAACTACAGAATTAAAAAAAAAATACACGCTATTTTTCAGGTAAAATCAACATTTATTCGAGAGATCACAATTATTTGGCACTAAATTTTAAGGACTTACTTCAGTCTCGTTTTTCTCTAAAATTAAGTAATCAACAACAAATGAACTTAAAATATGTTATCTTCTATAAACTATTATCAAAATAAAACATAAATCTTACTTCTTAGTTAAAAAATAAAAATAATGACAGCCCTCGAATATTTGGTACATTCACTACGTACGTTTACAGTCAATGCATATTTGTAGGCAGCAAGTAAGGCACATTGGTTTCTTGCATTTGCAACAACAGTACTTCCGCCGATGCCCATTTGTACCTATTCTTCCCGTAAAAGTAGCGCTGCAGCTCTCCTGTTGATTCTTCATTTGGCTCCTGGTCTGTTCTAAGATCTTCACTACCCTGGTCATATCGCGTCTCTACTTCGCTATAATGCTCCTCTCCGACCTCTTCAATTCTAGTCTCTGCTACGCCATGCTGTTCCTCTCTGACCAATGTCTCTTCTTCGATCTGTGATGTAATGTCCTGGCTCCCATGAGCTCGTACTTCTCTTTCTTGTTCTTCATTGTCGTGATTATGGTTGATTTCTCCGTGGTAAACTTCCTCAACATGGAGATACGCGACCTCAACATCATCCTCATCGGATTGTTCGGATTCCGTGTTGTGATCGCTCTCTAAAATAAAATCAGGTTCGCCTACATCGTCGTCAAAATCACTACAGTTATCGTCACTCTCGTTTATGAGATTTTCACATATCTCTTTATCTTCTAAACGCCTATTCTGTTTTCGCAGTTTCGGAGGCTTCTCGGGAACTGAACCGTCATCATTTGCAGGTTTTACCCGCTCAATAGACGTGATGTTTCTCCTTTTAGGCATTCTGTAATTAAAAGTATAATTTTATAGCCAATGTGACGTCAATCAGACACTATAAGCTACCACACATGAATACCGAGGTGACGACTAAGAGACGTACGAAATTTAGTACATAAACACCGTACTTACGTCTGTGAGACGTCGATCGCTTCAATACGGAGACGTGTGCACTCGCCGCGGGCGCAGCGTCGACTGAAGGCTTGGGACGCGGAGAGAGGAAGGTAGCGGGAAGGGCGACGCCGAAGGTGGCGTGATTTTAGAAATATTTCGAAATTAAAAGTTATTACGTCTGTGAGACGTATAGGTCGGTAGTTAAAGGTTAAACTTCTATTATTTTGTCCAAAAAAATGGGATAGTAAGTTTTCTCCCGCTAAGTGGGCAGCATGTTGGCAACACCAACAAAGCACTATGCAATCAATACTTGCAACATTGTGCCCATAGTGAATAAGTTAATTGTAAGTTCATTCGTTCTTTGAACGAGACTCAAAAATATGGATGTCTGACGAGTAGACGTGTTGCTCTTGTGTCCTAATAAATCTTCTAAAATAGTGTCAAAAAACTGTGTTTAAATCCGACAACAAGCCTCCACCCGCCGACTATCACCAGCAAATACAAAATACAGTCCACGAAGTAAACATACAATTGTAAAAACTGCGCATAGTAACAGCAAAGGTAACAAAACCTAAGTCTTAATAGAATAGAATACTCTGTTATATACACCATATAAGTTACAGCAAATATAGATGAGAAAACATTACATAGGGTGACTCAATGGGCGGCCTTATCGCTAAAAGCGATGTTTTCAAGACAACCTTTGGATGGATTTTAAAGTGATCAGGAAAAGCGGAAATGTTGGTAGTCTTCTAGGCATACTAACTATATATAAACAATAATTACATAACAGATAAATATGTATAATAATAATTATAAAAATTACTAAAGAGAGAAGTAGTGATTTGTGACCATTGTTTTAAAAATGTACAAAGATTGAGCACACCTTACCAATACGGGCAAGGCATTCCATGACCGCACCGCTTGAACAGTAAAAGACTTGTCGTAAAAGCTGGTGGAATGTATCGGCATCTATAGTCTCAAGTTTTCCGATGACCTCAGATATATATTATGTATGTCATGAAGGAACTTGAAACATTCTTTAAGATAAGAGGGGGTTGTAGGATTGAACAGAATACTGTAGAGCAGAAATAGAATATGAGAATCCCGGCGAAGACGTTTGGGAAGTCACTTGAGCTTTGTGCGAACTGTTTTTGCAATGAGTCCACTGTTGGTCACACAGCAAATAGTCAATGGAATCGAAAGCAAAGGTAGATTCTGGAGTGGCGATCACTTATCGGAAGACGAAGCGTTGGAAGACCACCCATAAGGTGAACCGCTGTGCTGGTGACCACCCTTAACATTAAATGTTGGCCGATTCTCAGACCTACTTAATATGCATATAAAATTTCATAAAAATCGGTCTAACCGTTTCGGGGGAAAACTAACATTGTGACACGAGAATTTTGTATATAAGATCTAAATAAGATGGCTACTAGTTAGAATTAATATAGTGAAAACCAAGTATTTTAGTGAAACTTGTCTAGTTCTAGCTCGCTATATCTCTTGTCGGGTCGGGCGAAACTGTGGGATAACTTAGCTGCTCTTACCACTAGGAAGAACATTTAATTTAATGGAATTGGGAGAAAATTAGTTTTATAAACATGAATGTACAATAGTTGAATTTAAGATAAGATTTAGTATGAATTCACCAGGCACAGAAATGTGGCATTTTATTATATTTATTTATTTATTAAAACTTTATGCACTAGTAAAAAAAAACTGTACAAAGGCGGACTTAATGCCTTAGGCATTTTCTACCAGTCAACCTTAGGGTAGTGCAGAGACAACATGGCAGGTGCAACTTAAATGGAAAACAAACGGAGAGGAAAAATATACAATCATAAATACATAGATACATACATATAAATAAAATTAACAAAGGCGTTGAGAGAAACGAATCCAACGATTTAACGCTGTGATGATTCTTCCAACTTCTTGCGAATGTGCTCACGCGCCTTCACTTTAAAGGACAACCGACTAGTGGCTCCGTGGTCATTGAGCATAATGCTGGGAGTTGGGGCTTGTGTGCATTTTTTAATATTTAGTTCAAATCGATTTAAATTATTTTGGTTTTATTGGTATGCAAACAATAACTTTTACTCGTCCCATCGTTATTTTGCACAACCTTCAATTTATCTGCTAAGCATGATAAATGCAATAAAATCCGGACAGGACAAAATCAAAATTATCCTCATGATAAAGTGAAAAAAATAACAGTACAATTGTTCCTCACGAGAAACTAGACCCAAAAATCACCCACATTTCTATCCAATCCAATAACACCTCCCTCGCCCAGACTGTAGTAAGCGTACAAAATTATTTGCGCTCTAAAGCGGTATATGAATTCATAAATGACGCCCGGAATCCTAAAATTCAACTAAACCGGGAAACTTTCGTCCCTCCTGACCTTCAAGAAACTTGCCTTCTATGTACTTGTGATGTACTTACATACCTACTATGAATTTATAACCCTCCTCCCGCTATGCTTGTTAATTTTCTCGAACTATTTTGCCTTTTTTTGGAATTTTATAGTTATTTGTTCGTGTTGTAGTGGTACTTATTAAGGATATTTTTTAAATTAATATCAAGTTATTTAACACAGTCTTCACTGAACAAATAATTATGAAACTTTGTAGAATAATTGGAGAGAAGAAGATTTAAAATTTCATGAAATTTTAAGAATGGCAATATTTGTTTAATGAATATCAGTTCGAG
This sequence comes from Hecatera dysodea, assembly GCA_905332915.2. Classification (NCBI taxonomy): domain Eukaryota; kingdom Metazoa; phylum Arthropoda; class Insecta; order Lepidoptera; family Noctuidae; genus Hecatera; species Hecatera dysodea. Next base: position 20,243,078 of record HG995302.1, read on the forward strand.
AATCCGTTTCAGCGTACTCTTCTGTTTATTATTCTAAATATAACCGAAAAACCTCTGCCTAGTAGAATATGCCCGCCATGCTGGAAGGTTCTAAGTGCTTATGCATCTGTATTGAGGATCAAATGAAAGCCACAGATGCTGCTATTAAATTAACCAATTATTATACACAGGGTTATTTCCAAAACACCAACAACCTCTTAAGAGGTCATTGTACTCATCATTATGAACAACTTTTACTATGGGACCAAACCTGAAATCGCAAAAAAAACAGCTGTTTCCTACATTTATGTTCGTATAACTGATCAAAATGTAGGGAAAAGCTGATTTATTTTTCGCGATTTCAGGTTTGGTCCCATAGTAAAAGTTGTTCATAATGATGAATACAATGACCTCTTAAGACGTTGTTGGTGTTTTACAAATAACCCTGTATACATACATAATATACTAGCAGCGCCTCGCGGTTTCACCCGCGTAGTTCCCGTTCCCGTGGGAATATGGGGATAAAATATAGCCTATAGCCTTCCTCGATAAATGGGCTATCTAACACTGAAAGGTTTTTTCAAATCGGACCAGTAGTTCCTGAGATTAGCGCGTTCAAACAAACAAACAAACTCTTCAGCTTTATAATATTAGTATAGATTAAAGAACAAGAAGTCGGTAGATGTGATATGTCCAACGTTAGACTTTTCAGGTTTAAATTGTTATTGCTCATAAACTAGCAGGGTTAGGTATCGTTGCTCTGGAGCGCAAAGGGCACTAGGTGGAACATGGATGGATTTGAGTCAGTAAGAGTCTGACACTATCTTCCGCTCCGCTCACAGCGGGAGAAGTCAACAGATTTCACGTGTTCGCAAATCTAACAGTTCGAATGAATTAGTGCCTAAACAGGAATGGTTAGCATTTACACAAAATTATTTTTAAGAAATAAAATCCACATCGCCAAAATTTATTTTGTTTAAATAAAAAATGTGAATCACATTGTACTTAGTTTTTTTTAAATGTAATACTAATAGTGCTCGCGGTTTCACCCGTGTAGTTCCCGTTCTCGTGGGAACACGGAGATAACATATAGCCTATGTCACCCGGGGATAGTGTAGCTTCCCAACTGTGAAATAATTTTACAAATTAGTTCACTAGTTTCGGAGCCTATTCATCGATAAACGAACAAACAAACAAACAATCAAATATTTCCTCTTTATAATATTAGTATAGTTTAAACATGAAAATGTTTCCACTTCTTACAAAACTAACTCAACATAAAAGATTTTCAGTTCCCCCAAATCACATTCTCAGTAATCGAACAGATCCATTGTAATCCGTGATTAAAAGCCTTTTTCTCAAACTGAAGTATAATTCCAATGATTAGCAGTCCCTGTTTGTGCGCCGTTTGACAAAAGACTCAATTTCAACTTTGATTATTATCTCCTTGCTGTTCTTGACATCCAATCAAATTGTACTACGGTACAGATGTGTTCTAATTTCGTAGGATAGGTAAACGATACTCCTTACTGCTATTAGAGCCTATATTTACACCGCTAATCTATACTAATATTATAAAGCTGAAGAGTTTGTTTGTTTGGTTGTTTGTTTGTTTGTTTGAACGCGCTAATCTCAGGAACTACTGGTTCGAATTGAAAAATTCTTTTTGGGTTGAATAGACCATTTATCGAGGAAGGCTTTAGGCTATATAACATCACGCGTAAGCCAATAGGAGCGGAGCAGCGATAAAGAATGTTTTAAAATCGGGGATTCCACGGGGACGAAGTCGCGGGCAGCAGCTAGTTAAAATTTATTTGTGGTACGATAGGATTTTAACTCAATGGTATTAGAATATGTTGTTAAAATGCTTCGTTGTGTTAAGTCTGCCTAATTAGGTACCACTGCCGTACATAAATCTATACTATATTCTAAAGAGTTAAAGTTTGTGACGTTGTAGTGGTTATCTCTGGATCTACTGAACCGATTTAGAAAAACCTTTTACCAATGGTAAGCCACATTATTTGTGAGTGTTATAGGCAAAATTTTATCCTCATATTCCCACGGTAACAACACGACTGATACCGCGGGGCGCTGCTGGTGCTAAATAAAATTATAAATGAAAATGTAAGTTGGTTTGTGTGTTTGATTTGGCTTTCACGCCTAAACCACTTAACCAATTTAAAAATCCTTTCACCAATAGAAAGCTACATTATCAGCAAGTAACAGGCTATATTTTATCTCCGTATTCACAAGGAAATGGGAACTACGACGGTAAAACCGCAGGCCAATGCTAGTTTTAAATAAATATTAATATTATTATATAAAGAGGAAAGGTTTGATTGTTGTTTGTATTGAATAGGCCACGAAACTACTGAACCGGTTTGAAAAATTCTTTAACTGTTGGGAAGCGACACTATCCCCAGGTGACATAGGCTATATTTTATCCTCATATTCCCACAGGAATGAGAACTACACGGGTGAAACCGCGGGGCACTCCTAGTAAATAAATAATTCTAAATGCAAAAGTTTGTTATTTAATTAGACCAGAACGGCTGATCTGATCTGGATTAAATTTGGCACAAAAATAGGTTATAGTTTGGAATAGCTTTTATCTCAGGAGAATATTATAATAGCTTTCGGGATAATTTCTGAAATTAACGCGGGTGTAGCTGCTGCCAGAAGATATATTTTTTTTAAAGTGACGATACTAATTTCGGTAATGATACAGATTTCGGGATACGTGATGCTAACTATAATAAACATAATTCACATAGAGCAACTCCCAATCTAACCTTCACAACCAGTAACTGGGTAACTCGGATTCTCACTATGGTCACGACCATAGAAATATAAAATACAGGAGAAGTGGCAAGGGGGCGTGTTGGTGTCCGCGCGACATGGTCAGTGAGATAAAATATTAGTGACTTTTGCTTAAAATAAGTAACCATATCCATGCTATTTATTTGTTACGAGGGCTGCTTTTTAAGTTGTGTCGTATGAAATATGTATAGACGATCTAATAGATTATTAACATTTATGGTTTTTCAAAGAATTCTCCGCGATATTTAATACACTTTTGCATGCGTTCGAACCAGCTTTTAAAACATGTAAAGGTCATCCAAAAACCACCTTGACGCAAGAGAATATTGACGCCGTGGCAGCTAATCGTTAAAGATATCATATGACATACCGTGAAATAGAGGCAGCCCTGAAGAAACCCTGAAGAGACCATAACCCTGGGGTTATGATCTCTTAAAATAGTCATAATAGTCGTAATTTCACTTTTAAATATAGCTTTGTTGAGAAATATAATGTCAGTAGAGCCAAACTGTTTTCTATAGGTGTCTACCGGGGTGTGTGCGCGACTCTTTATCTATTGCTTTTACTGAACTGCATGTGTAGTAGTGGCCGTTTGGTAGGGGTAAACAGGAGATACAGATTTCCGACACATTATCGGCTACGAGGCATATCTCCTTGTTTATTATATCTCTGGTCACGACTGTCAGAAATCAACAAAGACAGCCAGGATCAACGGCTTCACGTACATTCCGAGGTCAAAGTCAAAGTCAAAACGTTTATTTCAATTAGGCCATTAACGGCACTCTTGAACGTCATCAATAAAATTTATCATAATTCAGTGACTCTAGCGTTCATTCGCAAAGGTAGATTGTTATGGAGAAGAACGGACAAGAAACTCCATAGTTACTCACAGAGTAGTCTCATTATGTAATATATGGTCCCCCATCTACGGACAAACTACGGCAGCGTTGCTTAACGTCGAAGATCTAATGTAAAATTTCGTTAAAATATCGTGTTTGATTACAACAAAAAATAATAATGTCGGATTTTTTATCAACATTAATACCTACCTATAGTAATCAGGCATTCTACAATTATAAACTCAAGACATTCACTAATTATTTCCAAACAGAAACAGAATTAAATTCAACTAACTAATTTACTTTTGAGAAATCTAATTTAGTATCCGAAACTTCGGTGCGAACCTACCGACTTCAACTAAGCCAATCACAACTTAATCTAAAACAAGAACACCAATTTCCCAAATATTTTAGTTAAATACGGCGACCCCATTCTTATCCTGAAAAAACCTTAAGCGCTTCGATTTCATTATACAGAACCCAGCCAATTGTCCAAGTTGGATAATAAAAAAGGAAATAGTGACCCATGAACGGAATATTATCATGTTATTGTAAACAAAATCACGGGTTTCCGTTTACGCGTTACTGGTTGAATAACGGCGCAAGTTTTATTAAAAAATCCCAGTATTATCCCGTTGGGGTTAAAAGTTAGGATAAAGTGGGTATATCTACCACCTGACTGCGATTAGTTTGAGGTAAGATCATTATTTATGAAAGCTGTAATTAGAACATTAATTTTGGACAAGATGGAGTGGAAATTACTAATCTTCATCACAGTTATAATATGATTTTGCAAGAATCTGTTTTTATTTTTTTCAACCCTACCGTGTTCAACGACGAGACCGGACTATCCTATGGTGACCGCAAATGAATTTAAGGCCCCCAGTCAGGGCGCAAGTGTTTAAAATAAATATGTAGGTATTGAAGTACATTACTATTGTATAAATTCAAGTTCTTAAAACGCAGTAGACAGATGTGTTGCCACGCAGTTTGTTGCGCCACTTCTTCTTCCCAGCTAAAACACTAGGTGACGAGTGGGCATTTTGGGGGACTGTCTGTCTGTCTGTCTGCTGTCTCTCAGCCTAGTTTGAATAAATGACTTTTCATTTGATTTGATTTTTTGATTAGGGGCCTTGCATGTTCAGACAAAAAACGAAGTACCATGGCCAAAAACTGCTAACAAAATAGAGGGCTAAAAACATTGGTATCCAAATTAACGGATCTCGAATAGCCGAAATTCCGAATAAAGCAAGTAAAACACCATAATGAAGGGAGCGCTACATTGATCCCGTATCTTCACAAGCTTACGTAAGCCAGGTGTTCCATCAAAGGATGGGGGCAGTCTTTGACTCGACAAAGACATAATTACTTTGTGAAGAATTGTCTCGGCACGCTTTCAAATGACAGAAACGCTGCGATAATTCCCGTAATTCCCGGGAATTACGGCGTAGCCTGAGATCCCGGATTTTAAGTCGATTTTTTGATGTTGCGAGCTTGCTTTTTAAGGGTTTTGTGATTTATGTTTAAGGTCGTATGCAGGATTATAGTGTTGGCTCGTTTTTTGGCTTTCTTTTGGACCTTCTTACACAGGCTTGTTAGCAGTTAATAATTATTTCGACAAACAAAACTCACAGAAAAATGAGAACAACATCATTTACTCCTGTTTCTGAAATTGATTTTTACGGTATGATTTACGATTTTTATATTCATCTGTAAAATAGATAGATTCTCCACGGAATTTTTCACATTAAATGTTGTTGCAAAATTGGCAGTTAAAAATATGAACTCCACAAAAAAATCCGGTAATTTTTATTGCCATGTCAGTTATTCCGCGAAACGAAAAATAATACAATTTTAAAGCTTTGAATTGTCAAACTCCTGATTTCTGGGGAATCATGTATTAACAAAATGATTAACATTTGAACAAAATACCAGCTCGCTGGAGTTGACTCGGTTGAACGCTGAGCTAAATCCATTTACTAAATCCATTTATCCATTTAATCCATTTACTGTATTTAATTTTGCACTCTGCCACTGCTGTTCTGTCTAGGCGCACTATAAGGACCGGATAGGCTGCTCCAGCAGACGTCATTTTGTCGGTGCCGGCTGTCGCTGAAAATCAGCGCTTCGACTCTGTCTCGTACAAGAGTCCTAGCATTATGCTGAGCGACAGCCGTTTTGCGCAAATGTGACGCATACCTTCCCAACTTTTAACGATTATTTTTGTTTTAGTTTTAAGCTTTATTTTTAAATTATTTGGTGTGCGTCATACTTGGCGCAAAGAAACAGTTTTTCTTTCTTCTTTCTTTCTTTCTTTCTAAAAGGCTCATAGATAGCATTACGCTGGTAGTCGGGCTCCAAAAACGATTCTTGCTTGTCAATCTTGTACTGTTTGAAGTTTGGAAAGTGTGTCCAGAAAGGCACAGTCAAATTCTGAAGTCTTTGTTGAATTTTATGTTCGTCTACCAAATGTTTGTGTGTTTGTATACTCTATTCTAGAATTTGGTCTATGTATTATGTACATGGATTAAGACTATTTATTATGTTCGCTATATTAATAATTAATAGTCACCAACACTTGGAGAGACTTTTCAACAAGTAAAAACACAATACCCAATAAATCGCCATTTTATGCATGGCCATTACTTATTTAAAAAGTGTCTCAAATTAATTACCACCCCGGGCGGGTCATGACGTCATAATGACTTCATTTATTGCCCGGGCGGCACCTGTCAGTATTTATGGTGTATCTCGTGGTTTGGTGATCGGACTAATGGTCTGGTGGAACGTTTTTTAAGACTAATTAATTGCCGTGACTAGAGGTATTGAACATCTCTTATCTTTTTTTTTACGATGATAATGTATTCTATATATTGATCTTTTTATATTTAATAGCAGCGCCTCGCGGTTTCACCCACGTAGTTCTCGTACCCGTGGGAATAAGGGGATAAAATATAGCCTATGTTACTCAGGGTGAATGTTGCTTTCTAGTGGTGAAAGAATTTTTGAAATTGGTACAGTAGTTTTTGAGTTTATTCGTTACATACAAAAATACAAATCTTTCCTCTTTTAGACAGATAGATATAACACACACTGACCACACGAAGTTACAGATAATTTTTAGTTAGTGAAGATTTTTTATTTTAATGTATTATATGTAAGTAAAAATTAGTTACTGATTGATTCAAATTAAACTGATTCAATTTAAATTTCGTCTTTTTTAAGAAGATTCATATTTCATGAATCCAGACACAATTTAAAATTCCTAAAACCTAATCTCCAAAATGAACAATCGATCACCCAACAGTTGGATATAAAACCTTCGTCAAATCGCCACCCCCCGAGAAATAGGGGCATCCAGCATTAATTCAACTTATAATGGATACGGCGCCATCCACCCTCCGGAGGGACCGACCTTTGTCAGCGGCATCGATGTGGGTTATTATTTGAATTTTATAACACCAGTATGGAATACTCCTTTATTTATTTGTTATTTGTGCGATTTCATGAGATTGGATTTGTTTAGTTTTAGGGGTCCGCGAGCAAGTTGCGGAATTTGTTCGAAAAAGTCACCGCAGCCCTGGAACGCAAAGGGCACAAGAAGGATCACGGGTGGGTTTCAGTCAGTAAAAGTCTGACACTCCCTTCCGCTCCGCCCAGAGCGGGAGGGTTCATTTGATGATTTCCCATCCAAAAACAAGGGGTCTGCGAGCAAAGGGTACCCAATGGAATCCTAAATACTAAATACTAAGCCTAATCGTTGTCCGTTCGTTCGTCAATCTGTTTGTCAGCCGTTATAGGCGTACAGTTAACATTTTCAAAGAACGTGCATTTAGTTTGCTGGTATAACAACAAAAAATAAAAACCGTGTGCAAAAAAGTGCGAGTAGTGCTTTTCTATTTTAGAAATTTCGAATGCCACATTTTTCGACACCCACAAAACGTATAGGATACTTGCCGTTAACCGAGAACCTTGAACTTTTAAAAGGAGTTAATGATACAGAACCCTTCTTACGCAAATCAGACTCGAACTTGACCGATTTTATTATAATGTAGGACACAGTACCTACATATTTACGTTTTATATGACATACTTTTTGTCGTATTTTTCTGACAAGTTTAATGATAGTCAAGTGTAGTTGAGTTTTCTATTTGGACTCCACAGTATAACGAAATGTTGTAGTGTAGTTGTAAAACCAAACTTGTTTTAAAAAATCCGGTCTATTAAAAAGTTATTTTGAAAGAGAATAAATAACTGATCGGCAACAATACAGGATGAACCCTGAACTTTTTGTTGTTTGTTATTTATGTTCTGTTCATGTATTTTTAGATTGCGAGATAAACCTAAATTAAGATTTATGGGCCGTCCACGCCGGTCTATACTTATCGAAGTTACAAGAGCGATGAGTTTGCGATAAAATAGTAATAAATCCAGCCTCGTTTCTAAGACAGACAAACAGAATAGTATATTTTATAAGTTTTCACCTTTTCGTCCGCTTGCTACGTTTTACGACTAACCAAACAAAAAACGACTCAATTTTACTATCCTACCTCCATCCACAGATTAGCTCCAGAAAAATATTCTTTTGGACAGGACTTGTACTTGTATTGACTGAAATTGTATGGTTATTCAACGGAGACCCTCACAGCCGAAAGACGTCAACTGCTGGATATAGGCATCGTCCAAGTGTTGATACTTCGGCGGGTGCTGTGCATTTTGTATTCAGCGGCCTTTACCAGGTCATCACTCCACCTTCTGGGAAGCTTTCCAATGCTGCGTCTTCCGGTACGTGGTCACCACAACAGACTTATCGACTACAATGTCAATTTATGTTTAGGAACGAGAAAGAGGGGACTGAAGGTCAATTCTAACGTGTTGCGGAATTTGTTCGAAGTTGCGGAATTTGTTCGAAAGACTCACTACGGCCCTGGAACGTAAAGGGCACAAGAAGGATCGTGGCTAAGTATAACAGCCGCACGGGTCGATCTTCAAAGTTAAGCAACGAGATCATAACATACCGAGACTACTCCGTGCTTCGGAAAGCACGTTAAGTCATTGGCCCCGGCTGTCATTTGGAGATCTTTGGCAGTCGTTACGGATTGACAGAAGCCAGAAATTCGGACTCTCGTACCAAGAACTGGAACGCAAAGGGCACTAAAAGGATCACGGGTGGGTTTTAGTCAGTAAGAGTATGACACTCCAAGCAATTTGACAAGTAATTTTATAATTTCCCATCCAGAAAAAAAGGACAATCCTAATAGGAAAAGATTTAGGTATGTGTTAGTGTTTTTTGTGGGAAACTTTGAGCTAAGCTCACCTTCGAACATAAACTTTAAATATCACTGAATTAGTTTTCTATTGGTTTACAATAAAGAATTAAAGGATGGAACCAGGACAAATTAAGTTCCAAACCTTCATTCACTAGATGAGCCAAAACAACTCGTTCGACTCACTAAGGTGCGCACTCTTTCTAAACCAAACTAGAATAACACAAAGCAATCAGTGAACACTTTTAAGCACGTTCCGCACCAGCCAATCAGGGAACATTTTTAAAGGCCTCTTCACAACGGCCAATCGACTGCTCCCTAAATCACAAATGTGTGCGTTGTTTATTTATCCGGTCCAAATCGTGGATGATCGAAACGGGGGAGACTCCAGTGAACTTTTCAAGTTTCACTGTGATAAAAAATAACCACTTTACAAGTAAAGTGGACATTAATATTGCATTACCAAATGTCAAAAGTAGTGATTGTGATATAGTGTTGAACAGGGAAAAACTAGAATTCGTCGATAAAACGGTTTTCCTGGGGATTACGCTTGACTCAAGGCTACAATGGGGTCCTCATTTAGCATCTCTTGCAGGACGACTAAGCTCAGCAGCATATGCTGTTAGGAAAATCCGCCAATTTACTGATGTTGATACCGCGAGACTAGTCTATTTCAGTTACTTTCATAGTATAATGTCTTACGGTATCTTGTTATGGGGACGGGCTGCAGACATCGAGTCAATTTTTATTCTGAAGAAAAGAGCCATCAAAGCCATTTACAATCTCCGCCGGCGTGATTCTCTACGGGAACTGTTTAAGGAAATTAACATCATGACGGTACCTTGTCAATATATCTATGAAAACATTATGTACGTTAGAAAAAATCTACATCTCTTTAGTAAGCGAGGCGACAGACATAATTATGCTACTAGAAATAGGGATCAATTAGTTCAACCAGGTTTCAGACTAGCTAAAGTAGCCACATCTTTCATGGGGTATTGTTTAAAATGTTATAATAAAATTCCTCCCCATATATTAGAACTGAATGAAACGAAATTTAAAACTTGTATTAAACGCACATTATGCAGGCAAGCATATTATAAGTTGGGGGATTACATTGAAGATAATAATGCTTGGCTAAATGCCGGTCCTGCTCCACAGCCTCAACCACTTGGATAAACAAGTTAGGATTTATATTTGGAAGAGATGCTCGCCTTTTTTTATCTCATTTATTTATTCTTTTTTTTTTATATAATATTAGTTTGATGATAAATAATTTCTCTTTTTTTTTTACTTGTAGTTGCTTGGTTTTTGTAAACCATAGTTTTGTATAATGTAGAAGCATTTTATTTTCAAATATTGTAAATGTGAGTACCATGGAGCCATTTACATGTTATAGGTTATAGTTTACCTTGTGACTTGAACTAAAATGGCAGTTGAGAGCATGTCATGCTCGCTCAAATGTTTCGCTGATGGTGGCGTGTGTGTTGGATCATTCGGTTCCCTTCAAAATGGTTGAGCTAAATGGTGCCAATACACGCGTCATGTTCGTGAACGGGCGCCGTCGGTTGAGACTGGTCACCTCTTAACTGCCACTGACTTGTTTTAATCTTTATACTTTGAATTGTTTTTATAGTTTTCTATTTTTTTTTTCTTTGCATTGTCCTCACATATAGAAGCGACCAAGGATGTAACCAAGGTTATGTAATACAGAACATGATTTAAAAGAGTGTCCGTGGAGTTTCTTGCACGTTCTTCTCCATAGAGATCTACGCTTTGGAACGTGCAGATAGCTTCACCTCTTTCGACTTGACAATTCAAAAGTGCCTGTAAAGGGTTTAATTGAAATAAATGCTTTGAATCTTGAATCTTGAATCTTGAATCTTGCACATAGAATTTTTTGGAGAAGTGTGTATTTTTATTATGTGATAGAATAGAATAGAAAACATTTATTCGACACAGACACAACACAACAGCAACAAAACACAAAAAAATAACAATAAAAAAAACATAACAATGATACAGATTAAAATTGTGCTGAGCGTGCCCATACCGAAAGGGTTGCCATCTCAGCATTTGCTGGGTGTCAAACACCCAGCGCTGGTTTTCAGTTGGCACCCCGCAGTGACACACGGACGTGGGTAAATAAAATATACAAATACATACATACTTAACTTGATAAATAATAATAAATAATGTTTCGGAATATGTAAATAAATATTGTAAAAGAATGTGTCTTTTTTATGTTTGCTAGGGGTGTGTGTATGTGTGTTAGGGGGGGGCGGAAGAGAGCAGCGTATGCTTCTTCCGGCGCCTGCTGTTGGCCGGGAGAGAGGTTGAGATCTCCCTATACCTTTCCGCAGCCTCCTTCTGCGCGATAACTGTTTCGTGGAAGGAGATCACCGCGTCCCAGGACTCACCACCACCACCACCACCGACCATAAATTGAACTATGGCCAGCAGCGAGAGGCTAAATGGAAATATACCTGACGCTACGATAACTCATCCCTCACTTCCACGATCACTGTCCAAATCAATCGTGTTATTTCAGTTGACATTGATTAAATTGAACCATCACCTACACAATTGATATGGGCACCGGGACGTATGGACCCTACATATTGACTTTGAACAAAATTGCTGTGTTCGTTAATGGTGTTTATTTTGTCTGTGTGCGCGTTTTGATTAAGCACGGAGAGTTTTTTTTTTGTAAAGTTGGTTATGTTTTGTGAATAAAATGTACAATTCGTTTGATGACTTTGTAAAAGCGATGGCTTTTTGTCCAGCGAGTGTCTCCCCCATAGCACCGTAGAACTAGACTTGGTTTTGCGCGAAAATATGATAATTGGACTGCAGAGGATTGGAAGGACGTACCTAGTGTTTTCAGACGAAAGTAGAACAGCTTTAACAGCAAAATAGAGATTTTTTTTTTTATATGGTGTACATAATAAAGAGTATTCTATTCTATTCTACAACCGACTTCTACCCAAAAAACCTTTAATTTTGGAGCTCGGTGTTTGTGGAAGCTTTTTCATATTTTAAACACCGACTTCCGAAATTAAAGTTATTTTGTACTTTTTGTTTTTTTTTTGTCTAGAAGTCGGTTGTATTTTTTGTAAAATGATTTTTTATTTTTTACTTTTTAGTGATAGGTACATCCCCCTCCCCCCACCTAAACAAACCATTGCCATTGGTGTAAACAATAAACAAACATGCGATTTCAGCCATCCCGAAAGATTTGCTATCATTTATTGAGATGATTGAAGAGTTCCGTTTCCTATCATCTTTGATCTTCATCAGATCTTCACCAAACTAGAAAAGGACCACGTTGAAATACTTAGATGCTCGTCAGATCTCAATCAAATTTAAATGGGATCATACGACAAGCACCTGCTTACGAATATAAAAAGAATCATCAAAATCGGTACACCCAGTACAAAATTATGAGGTAACACACACAAAAATACAGTCGAATTGAGAACCTCCTCCTTTTTTGGAAGTCGGTTGCAAATAGAGGTTAGCGTATCTTCAGAAGCAAAAACGAATGTTTTACTCTATGCGCTTAGAAATTGGTTACGAGGTTGGCTCCATAATGATTTGGTGAGCTATCTCTAACGAGGCTCGCACTGTTCTTGTTGTGTTCAATAGAGGAAGATGTTTTGCAAGACTGCAAGATTCGATATCCATTAATAGAGATTCCGCATTGACAGTTTGAGATTGAGGAATCTGAATTCAAGAATTGAGATTCGGAATTCCGGGTTTGGGATTCAAGATTTCAGTTCCATCTAAATCTTAGTGTGTATCTGTTATATTAGCTATACTCAAATAAATTGATTTAAGTAATTAATTCGGCTGAAAAATATATATCTACGATTTTATTTAACCTTGGTCATGCGTGGTAGGGTTCGCCGGACCCACCTTGTTATATAAAGCGTTGTCTTTAATTAAAATATGACGTTTCGGCACCTCAACTCTCAGTAAATAAGCATTATTGACCTATCGAAGCCTTATAACTTCTACTTCAGTACAGAGTTAGCTAGTGTGGTGAAAAAGGGGTGTGAGTATGTGACGTATGTGAGTACTATGTCCCTGACTAGCAAATTTATTAATTTTACCTCTGCTGTTGTTTCTTTGTTGTACCTGTTAATAGTATAGTACTTAGTTTTATTCGGGTGCATCGTCCTCACATATAACCAATTGGCTAATGTATACAAAATATTGTAAAACTTATACATATTTGAAAAGAGTAACTATGGAGTTTCTTGTCCGTTCTTCTCTATAAGAATCTACTTTTTGCGAATGGACAACTCGTTCGGACGTTCAAAAGTGCCGTTAATGGTCTAGTTGAAATAAATAAATTGACTTTGACTTCACTTAAAATTTCATTCACATAGTAATGCGGCCGCTTCCGGGTATTGCAGCTCGAACAACTCCATCACACAAAGGACGGATTTCACCAATCAATAACATTTTCTTTTGTATAGCTTTTGGTGGCAGATTACGTGTTTTTTGGTGGAACAATTGTTATAGGGTTGGTCATTTACAACAAAGAGCGGGTACCTATTTCAATTCCCATTGGAGTGATTATATCCGGAACACCCTGGATTTTTGTGAGCAGTGCTGGCCATGTGGTAACGGCCCCGACTTACGAATTGTAGGTAGCGGGTTCAAACCCAGCCAGTTGCATTACTTTGTGTAATTAATTTCATCACCACTTCTCTCAAAACGGTGAAGGAAAAACGTCGTGAGGAAACCGGCATGTCATAGAACCAAAAATTCGAAGACATGTGACATATACCAACCCGCACTGGGCCCGCGTGCTGGATTACGGCCCATTCCCTTTCCTAGAGATGAGGCCTGTGTCCCAGCAGTGGGAACGTTACAAGGCTGATGATGATCCTGGATAACAACCTAAGTACTAGGTAGGTCTGTTGTCCCGGGCACGGTCCTGACATGGCTGTGTGGATGTTAAATGTTTCCCGCTTGGCTCCAGCTGGAGAACTTCCTTATCAAGCTTGTATTCCTCGAAGGGTAAAGCACAGGTGTACAACATGAACTGCTACGATGAACTTTAATTTAGATTATAAACGGCCTGTCAGGGTTGTGGATTTCGTTCGAAACAGTTACCGAGGCCGTGGAACGCATTTAGAGGAACACGGATGGGTTTTAGTCATTAAGAGTCTGATACTTCCTTCCGCTCCATCCATAGCGGAAGTAGTGATTTGATAATTTACCATCCATTAAAAAAAGTTATAAATGGCGAGGATATTCCAATCAGTTGATAAATTTCAAAAGGAAAAGCTCATAACTCTATGCTAGACTTCTGGATCAAACCCAGGGCCAGGATTTTATTTTTCCAGTATTTGTTTTCTCAAACAAATACTGGAAAAATAAAATCTTAAGTTCAGCAGAATTGCGTTACACATAAAATAAATTTATACGGCTTTTCTTTAAAATGGATATTTCGCAATAAAATATGCCACCGTCAATTAACTTTAAGGTCAAAAGTAACAGAGGGGTTTCTCCACAAAGTTTCATGCCCATATAAACCCCGACAACTGTCCAAAACACACAAGTATCTGAAACAAAGACACATGCGTCACAAAAGTAAATAAAGCAGCGCTTAAGAAGATATAATCAAAAACGTAATGTTACGAGCTTCGGGTTCGTTACAATAAAATCAGCCGATTAAATAAACAAAGATGACACTTTAATTTACACCACACTAATTACACTATAAACTCACTAATCACAAAACACAATCGCACTATTAGTCACTTGAGTTCGCAGTCGAAGATCTCTTTCGAAGTTATCACTTGTATCGCAAATCCAATACTGACTCGGTCGGCACATGTGCCGGCTTTATATAGGGCGCCGAGTAGAACTCCAGAAAGTTCGCGTACATATCGGTCGCGACCGACTAAGGTCCGAGAATTCTAGCATAGATAAATCTCGAAGATCCTTGACTTCACTAGTTCTGCTACTCGATACTAGATGGCGCTAGTGGTACCGAATGCCGCTATCTTCCATTCTTAATTGTGGCGCGCAACACTGCCCCCTCCTAAGACATGCTCGTCCCGAGCATTATCAGCCCCGTAATAACGCGCCAGTCGATCAACATGAACGATCTTAGGAGCGCTTCTTGTACCTTTCTGTATACGGTAGGTCACGTCATTGATCTTCGTCACAATCCGGTACGGTCCGTCCCATTTAGCTTGAAGCTTAGGAGATTTCCCTTTGCTGCGAACTGGATTGTGCAACCACACTAGTGAACCTTCCTCGAACCCTTTATTGTTCATTTTGCGGTCATAGCGGGTTTTCATCTTTTCAGACATTTGCTGGCCCGATTGTCTGACATGCTCATGAATGGCGTTCATTTTGTTCCGCAAGTCATTCGCATAATCGGTTATACTGCGTGGGGCATCAGGTGGTATTCCGGTGATCAGGTCTGCAGGTAGCCGCAATTCTCTTCCAAAGTTTGCGAAAGCTGGTGTCACTGACGTGCTTTCATGAACAGCACTTCGGTATGACAGCAAAAACGGTTGTATGTGCGTGTCCCAATCTCGTTGCCGGTTTTCCACAACTTTGGCCAGATATCTCTCCAATGTCTGATTAAATCGTTCTACCATCCCATCCGATTGTGGGTGGTAAGAAGTTGTCCTCGTTTTATGAGTACCCATAACTCGGCAAGTTTCCTGGAATATTTGGGACTCAAAATTCCTTCCTTGATCGCTGTGAATCTCCAAGGGTACTCCAAACCGACAGAAGACTTCATGAACTAGTTTATCCGCAACTGTTGAAGCTTCTTGGTTTGGAATGGCGAAGACTTCCGGCCACTTAGTGAAATAATCCATAACCACCATGAAATACTTGTTACCACTTTCACTTTCCGGAAACGGTCCCGCAACGTCTAGCGCTATCCTTTCCCATGGTGCACCAACATTGTACAATTTCAATGCACCTCTGCTACGAGTCTGAGGTCCTTTTACAGCCGCACAACTTGTACACTTGCGACACCAGTCCTCGACATCGTCACGACAGTGGACCCAGTAAAACCGTTCCCGTATCTTCAGTAGAGTTCGTTTAACTCCCATATGGCCTCCCGAACAACCATTATGGTACAGCTGTAAAACATCCGGTACTTTAACTTTAGGGACAACCATTTGCAAATGACAGTTGTCTCCCCGAGCATTTTCCCATTTACGGCACAGGACTCCATCCTGAATCACTAAGCTGTCCCATTGAGCCCAATAGCTTTTTGTGATTGAACTCATCGCTGAGACATCACTCCACGTAGGCTTCGGAGCACTGGCCTTCATCCACTCCAGGATCGGCTTGATGTCCGAATCTTCCCGCTGTGCACATTGTATGCTTTCCTTCCACTCGTTGCTGAGGTCTGTCTTGAGCATCCTCACAGGCACGACTTCTTTATCCTCTTGCCTCGTATAATGCTTGCAGACTTCTGGGCATGGTCCTCTTGACAATACATCTGCGTTGCCATGAGATCTCCCGCTACGACCTTCGACCACCAAGTCATACTCTCCCAATCGCTGTCCGCGATTGTCAGCCGCTCTACCTGCTAGAGGTCGGCTATCTGCCCTTTGAGCAGTTCGCTTAGGGCAACTGGGCCTCAAGTGGCCCCTTTCACCACAGCCGTAGCATCTAGGGCTGCGCCCTTTATAATGTTCATGAACTGCAGCTGCTCCAACCTCCCTGCCATAGTGGGAACGATGGTTCTGCTGCACAGCTTCCCCTTCTGAAGTTCGCCTAGGGCAACTGGACCGTAGGTGGCCCCTTTCCCCACAACCATAGCATCGAGGGCTGTATCCTTTAAAACGGTCGCGAACTGTAGCCGCTGCAACCTCCCTGACGCAATGGGAACGATAATCCTGCCGCGCAGCTTCCACCTCCAATGCATGTGCCAAGGCGTCTTTAAGCTTCTCGTGGTGCCCGAGCCTCACGGCAGCTCTGACCTCAAGGTCGCGGATGCCGTCAATGAATGCCTGCACCAGGTTCCCTTGAATGAGCGCAGGTACAGACTGGTATGCTTTTCGGACCAGCTTCTCCACCTCAAGGGCCCACTGCTGCAGGTTTTCACCGATGCGTTGCACGCGATCCTTTAGCTGCGCACGAAACACATGTTCCAGATGAGCGTCGCCATACCTAGATTCTAACGCCTCAAGGAGCTGCTCGTAAGTCACTTCCTTGCCGAGAGCTTCCAGAACAGTTAAGGCCTGGTCCCGCAGACCTAGTGTGAGGGCAGTCATGGCCTGATTTTTATTCCACCCGTTCGCCTGCATAACGGCCTCAAATTGTATTTTGTAGGCCGACCAGGAAGATGTCCCATCGAACGGCGGCACTTTGAATCCCCGTGGCGAAGGAGTAGTTGCTACGGAGGTTGCAATTCCTTCTCCTACTTTAAGGTTGTCCATTGCTTTCTTTATTTCCACAATCTGGGTTTCAGCTTCTATCAGGCGGTTTTCGTGTTGAACCACTTTATCTTTTACAACCTTTATTTCTTTGCCGAAAGTAGCATGCAGATCCTTCATGAGGAACATCTGTTCTTCCTGGCGACGCGCCTGCTCCGCTTTGTCACGCTGCAGCTGTTCTTCCAATCGACGGGCCTGTTCTTCCTGACGGCGAGCTAGTTCCTCCTGTCGGCGGGCCTGTTCCTCCTTGTCACGCTGCAGCTGCTCTTCTAAACGATGGGCCTGTTCTTCCTGGCGGCGGGCCTGTTCCTCCTTGTCACGCTGCAGCCGTTCTTCCAATCGAAGAGCCTGTTCCTCCTGACGACGGGCCTGTTCCTCCTGACGACGAGCTTGTTCCTGCAGCATCATCATCAGAGCAGCAAAGTCTGGTGCTGATGATGATGCTGGAGTTACTGCGGACGAGCCGGCCTCCAAGGTCGGCAACTGTCTCTCCGTCGTCTGCGGCATTGCACCTCCAAAACGCCTCTGGTCCGTCTCTTGCTGGCGTTGACTACGGGTACGAATACCCTCAGTGTCGTCCTTCGGTAGAATCGGCATCTTTTAAATCCACTCTTCTGACACCAATTGTTACGAGCTTCGGGTTCGTTACAATAAAATCAGCCGATTAAATAAACAAAGATGACACTTTAATTTACACCACACTAATTACACTATAAACTCACTAATCACAAAACACAATCGCACTATTAATCACTTGAGTTCGCAGTCGAAGATCGCTTTCGAAGTTATCACTTGTATCGCAAATCCAATACTGACTCGGTCGGCTTTTTTTTGTTTTTTTTTTGAATGGACCACTCGCAGTTCAGCACACTAAGGCTGGTTACTGCTCAACCGGACAAGACTCGGTCGGCACATGTGCCGGCTTTATATAGGGCGCCGAGTAGAACTCCAGAAAGTTCGCGTACATATCGGTCGCGACCGACTAAGGTCCGAGAATTCTAGCATAGATAAATCTCGAAGGTCCTTGACTTCACTAGTTCTGCTACTCGATACTAGATGGCGCTTGTGGTACCGAATGCCGCTATCTTCCATTCTTAATTGTGGCGCGCAACAGTAATATTGTCCCATAATAGTTGCTCAGCAGACAATCTGCCACTAAACCATATTTAGGTCAGTCCACAATTTCATAGTAAACATTTTATTGTTCTGTGGAGCCTTCAATATCCCGAAGTGGTGCAATAAACCTGCCATAACAGCAACGTTCAAATAACTTGCTACATGCATTATTCAAATATTTCAAGTGTTTGATAACACAATTACGTTTTCTTTAGCATTTTTGAATTATATCGAAATAGACCAATCTATCCTTCTATACTAATATTACAAAGAGGAAAGATTTATATTTTTGTATGTAACAAATAAACTCAAAACCTACTGAACCGATTCAAAAAATTCTTTCACCATTAGAAAGCTACATTCGCTCTGAGTAACAAAGGCTATAATTTTATCCCCATATTCCCACGGGAAAGAGAACTACGCGGGTAAAACCGCGGGACGCTGCTAGTATAAATATATATATTTTTAAACTTTATTCACAATCAAATTACGCTAGGATGATTGTATAAGCTGGTAGAATAAATGTATTACCACCGAACCATTTAAATGAGTGAAAGAAATTACTTTTTAACCGACTTTATTCCAAGACGCAGGATCTATTGAGATGTTAGTAAGACTTAAAAAAATGTGTAAGTATACTTACCGTGTTACCCAGTTAATGGGTTGTGGTGCTGGTAGGCAGCCGTTCCATGTAAAATTAGATGAATCCAGTTTAACTGGAAGCTGACCCCAATATAGTTGGGAAAAGGTTAGGCAGATAATGAATAAGACTTAAAAATGCGTAAGTATACTAATAAATATAAGTCCAGTATTCACAGTCATATCTTTCATTTGAAATCAGTAAATTAACAGTTATAGCTATTGGAAATTATTGGAACTACGAGAGTATTTTTTTTCTGTTATTTGGCGACTGAGTCAAGGTCTTTCATACTGAATTGGAGTATGGCTCTTAAAAGTAAGATGCACGTGTAAACCGGATTACGACTGTCAATATTAATAATACCTACATTGTCATATTCAGTATGCATGCATTTTCAGACTGACTTGACAGAGAGAAAAACCACAGGAAAAACTGTCTTGCGCTTCATGTAATGGACTAGCATCGCCCCGCGGTTTCACCCGCATTATTCCCGTTCCCGTGGGAATATGGGGATATAAAGTCAAAGTCAATTCATTTATTTCAAATAGACCATTAAAAGGCACTTTTGAACGCCAAAATATTTTGAAAATAAAAATATTAAGTGACTATATTTGTATAATATAGCCTATGTTCACCGGAGATAGTGTAGCTTCCCAACAGTGAAAGAATTTTTCAAATTAGTCAAGTAGTTTCGGAGCCCAATCAATGCAAACAAACAAAAAAAAAAACAATCAAATATTTCCTCTTTATAATATTAGTGTAGAAGATAATAAGAACCTCTATATAAACTAAAACTGGCTTAGCTTAGCTTACTAAGACTCTACAGATTATTTCTAGCAGATTCCAAAACAAAGTTGGCCATATAGGGTCAATGGGTTTGACCATAACAAAACAGAAGCATTGTTAAAAAAAAAAAAACATTAATAGGTAACTTTTCAAAACACGATAAAGACTAAACGTACCATAAATACCTATCTGAAACCTTCGTGAGTCTGTTCTCTAGATTTTTTTGTTTAGATTATCGGAAAAAAATAAATAAAAGACTGCTTGGGATGGGTTTTTCTCCTTTTTACATGCAAGTCTTGATTACCAACATCCACGTATTGTTCTGCGCCGGTCTAATTAGTTCCTCGTACGATTGTTGGAAGTTAAAAAAAAAACAATCAGTTTCTACAGCTTTCTCTCTGGTTTGTTTTCTGTGAGGACTGTTAAATAAAAGATTGTAATGTCATTGGTTTTGTAAATAAAGTGACTTTTTAGGGAAATCAATGCTTGAATAATTGATTTTTAACGAATTATTATGATAAAGGAACACAGCTTTTGTTAAGGTTGGAAGTCATCAAATGACTTCTTCGTTAGTGGATCGGAAAGGAGTGTCTGACTGATCATGACTAACACTCATCCGTGTTCCTCCTAATGCCCTTTGCATTGCAGGGCCGCTGTGACTGTTTCAAACAAATTCCGCAACCCTAGTAGGGCAAATACATAATATCTCTTGGATGATGATGTATATATGCTCTTCTATGCTTAGTATATGCACAAGTGAAATGGTTTTATTTATTTTATTTATTTTATTTATTTTATTTATTTTATTTATTTTATTTATTTTATTTATTTTATTTATTTTATTTATTTTATTTATTTTATTTATTTTATTTATTTTATTTATTTTATTTATTTTATTTATTTTATTTATTTTATTTATTTTATTTATTTTATTTATTTATTTACATCAAATGTTACCTGTTATGTATTTATAAACATTAATAACTAACAGAAAGTACAGAACGAATTACGAGGATGCTTTGGCTGATGGAAACGCACATTATCGCTGTATTATATGGTGCTGCTTCTGATGCACAGTTCCTGTGGAATGGATCAGGTAGTACCCCTCTAGTAGCGAATGTAACTGTCGACTTTCCAAAATATAAGGGACTAGCAGCGCCTCGCGGTTTCACCCGCGTAGTTCCCGTTCCCGTGGGAATACGGGGATAAAATATAGCCTATGTTACTCGTGGATAATGTAGCTTTCGAATGGTGAAAGAATTTTTAAAATCGGTTCAGTAGTTTTTGAGCCTATTCATTACAAACAAACAAATACAGTTTTTCTCTTTATAATATTAGTGTAGATTAATTACGAGACATTGCGACAGCGTTTATCAATCCCATACATTATTAACATTTTGACAAACACCTTTGCGACAATACCGCTGACAGAATGGTTTGTCTAGCTAGAGCCACAGGTCAGCAAAGCCGCTGACCAAAACAAGTAAATATTCTATATGGCGACATATTAAGAAAAAAGTACCTAAGTAGTCATTCCAATAATATTCTTACCTAAAATTGGAAATAAAGTAAAAAATCTCCAACAATTTCTTCAGACCAGAATTTCTGATAGAACAAGCAAATAGAGAAGCTTTTCGCAAGCGATTTTATCGCCGTAGCGATAATCCGTCATAATTGATTGCTTTGTCCTCACAACAAGGACTTAGAGCAACAAGCAACCGAGATTATATGATCTAGAAAATGTTTTTTAGATCTACGCTTTTCAATTATTTTGTTTTATCGATAAAATGATAATATTTCGTCTTTTGACTACTTTTACCAACTAAACAAGGAGGTGTCCCTGATATATAATTCTTTCTGGGTTAATATTTGCACTGCGCGTCCCGACGCCCGGGCGTCTTCTTCTGTTGTGGCGGCTGGGTCGTGTGGTTTGCCTCTTCCTCACGCGGTCTACCTCCTCCTTGGCTAGCATTACTGCTTCACAAAAGGAGGTGACCGCTTCCCAAGTCTCCTCACTCCATTCAAGTCGGAACCATGGATTGAACCAGGGTTGGAAGCGAGAAGTCACCGTCGCCGATCGCCTCGACGAGGATATGGCGTTGCTCCACCTAAGCAGGGTAGACCTCCACCGTGTACCGCCCGGAGGACACGAGGGGGGGGGCGTGTCTTCTGGGCGATCGACACACCCGGAATTGTCCTCCGAACTATCATTAAGAACGTCAGATTGAATGTGAGGACATCGTGATGCCTGTCCAATTATTCCTTAAATACGGGACTTAACGCCACAATGGTGGCGTACCTACCCAAAATATTACAAGTCGAGGTACCGATTTTCAAAGTCAAGCATCACTTTCCGAGGTCTATCCATGGATAGATGACCATCTATTGCATACCGATTCTGAGCCTCGGAAAGCATAAATATATAGCCGTTGGTCCGGCCGCCCTTTTTACTGCTAGTACTTATGGTTAGTCATTCTCGCCAAGAGACATTGTGTTCCCAGTAACTGGGTCGTAAAGGACATTTTGTATATACAGTCACATCATATACAATACGGGTATACATACATTCAGCTACATCCGGTTACACAGAAAGCGGACCCAACATAGTTGTGACTCTAGGCAGATTAAGTTTCACGAACTTCATTTGGCTTAAACCGCTTTGATTGGCGGTTCAGTTGTTGTAATGAGATTCCCGAGGTGGTGATGGGGTATTGCGAAGGTATCACGTAAACCTAAATTAAAGTTTACCCGCTTTTTTTATATGACCGCTCGCAGTTCAGCACAATAAGGCTGGTTACTGCTTAACCGGACAATCCGGTGGTGGCCTCAAAAGAATTTAAGGCCCCCAGCCAGGGCTAAAAACTAGTAAAAACTAAATGACCGCTTTGCTAAGGGCATCCTCTGTGGGATACGGGCCTCGGCTTAACGGGTTCATTGAGAGGGGCAGCAAAGGACAGGCTGGGTCTAGTTATTATTATTTAAGGGATTTAACGCTAATGGCTCAGCGGCGCGGGCTGGCTCGTTAGGCAAAAGTCGGGGAGGGAAAAGTCGGGGAGGGAGAAGTTTACCCGCTGTAGAGTCCCGCAGATAGGAGCAGTGCGACAGCCTTTTTCTGTTTCTAGAACATTTACAGGTTTTTTTTTAAATTAATGACAAAAAAAAATTCTATAATGTTCTTAACCAGCTGCTATTTCACAGAAGAACAGTTAGGCTCGTTATTTTTAAAGCACTAAGCAAGCCGTCTCAAATCGAGACGGCTTGCTAAGTGCATATACAGACATGTCCTCTTGCACCACGAAGGCTGGTTCGAGATGGCAGAGACAAAGAGTGTCTGAAAAGGTATAAAAGGTATTAGGCCCTGTGTCTAGCAATCTGAAATTCTAGGCTTGCATGGTTACTAAAATGCCAATTTTAAATGTTAAATAATTTGAATTGTAAGTGATTGTGCTGTTGGTGTGCTTATTCTAAATAAATAAACACAGAAGCATAACTATGCATAATTATGTTATGTTGTGTTTTCTATACTTTATTAGTCCTTGTTCATTAGGTATCCTAAGAAATACAAGCAAATAACTTTTGCACACCCCCTTTTTTAACAAACACCATCGCACCTGTAAACAAAATCACAAGTACACTCACGCCGTTACATTTGCTTATTTTCTTAAAAACAGTTTTATAAAGGGATGCTGGAGAGCCTTCAAGCTCATCGAAGTAAAAATATTTCGTGAATTCATGAGAAAAGAGGAAATAATTTATAAAATGAGGCACTCCATAAGATTGGTCGTTACGCTTCAGTGTTGGAAGGTCAAAAGTGATCGACGTGGTCTTTAGAAAGGACATTTTCCAAGTTAAATGTGAAATTTTGCTTATTTAGAGTTAAAGATGATTTTGTTGTCAATAAAGGTATGTTTTTGGTGTGTCAAAACAACAACCAATAATAGCTTCATCAATTTGAGACCGCTTGTTGCCCCGCGCGATTTTGCTTGCGTGAAAGTCGTGTTATTCCAAACCTTCGCGGGATATTTTTGGTTATTTATTTATTTCTTTTTTTATTATTTAACCAACAAAAATTGTTTGCACTGTACCTACGTTTAAAATTTCATTTTACCTACATTTTTAAGTGTAAACAATTATAGGCTAACACTACATGTACAATTTCGGTAAACATAGATACCTTAATAAGTTAAGTTAAAACAACAACAGTACAAAAATACAGCAGGTTTATTAAAAGTAGTGTTATATATATATATATTTTTTTTTTGTTTTGGATACAATTTTATAAATATTATATATTATACAATTAAAAATAGCTGAAAATATAGAGAGATATAGATAAAATAGCTTAGATGAAATTCACGCAAAAACTATTGAATGGATCTTGATGAAATTTGGCACGCTCCTGTGCCAATTATTTTTTAGATTATATTCTGGAATAAAACATAGCATACCCCTATAGGGGTAAAAATATATTTTTATCCCAGGAAATATGTTCCCTTGGGATCATTTTCGACATTCACGCGGGCGAAGCTGCGGGCGGTAACTAGTGAAACCATATTTCGAGCAAATAAAAAAAAAAGTCTCCCAGATAACACACCCAAGACAATACAATATAAAACTGTGGTCAATAACTAAATTCCATTTAACTATGTCAAATGTGATTGACCTTTTAAATCTCCCTGTAACAAACCTGGCCTTTGACCTCATAAGTTAAAACTGATTATGATAACAATTACTTACTACCAAAAAAATATGTACGATGCCACAATAAATTGACAGAGAGAAGGCACACTTTAAACAATTTGTTATTGAAGGCAAAAAGAATTACCAGTGGCCGTACTACAAAGTGCCAATGCTATCATCTTTCAGTGTGAGGGAAAGGGATTGTGCTATTCATCTTGTGTAACTCCGTCTCTCTCTGACACAGGAATCAAGAATTTTTCAAATCGGTTCAGTAGTTTCGGAGCCTATTCAATACAAACAAACAAAAAACAATCAAATCTTTCCTCTTTATAATATTGGTGTAGATATTTCTAACGTTATGCAAAAATGTAGCACAATTGTATCTAAAGAACCCGGTATCTAAATCAAACTTAATTAAAAATGAACTGCTAAGAAACAACACAACAGCTTTATTTCTGATAGCATTTGTAATCTGAAACATTAACCGCTTTCCAATCTTCCATGTAAATGGCTAAAGGCTCAGCATCATGACTACAACACACCTGGGCCCCAAGTCTGCTATTTTTATAAATTCGTCATTCCAAAACGATCCCATTGTCATTTTGCTAAAAGTTCGTAATCTGCTAAGTTTAAAATGGTCGATCATTAGTCGATCAATGATCTCGTAATACTTTTTGATAACCGAGCTATTAAAAGCAATGTGTGCACAATTAATTTCTAATGGTAGTTCACTGATCAAAGGAACTGTCAAAATTTTAGCAGATTACCGCATACGTCTGTCATTCATTTGTAATTATGTACGAGATTACTATTTTACGCCATTTCTTTCAATGGAGTGTCAGTGGTTGACCATTGGAAAGTCATAGTAACGCTTTTGTATTAGTAGATTACCAAAATTATAAAAACCACTATCGTAATTGCAGACTTAGGGCCCTGAATTATTGTTTAATGTTTATTTTCAGCCCATTCTGTCCCACTAAGCAGCAAAGGCCTTTTTTCTGGTCTAACGAAAACCCACCTTTGCATGCCAGGGCCGCGGTGATTTTTTCGAACTAATTTCACAACCTTAGCAAGGCAGCAAAGGCCTACATTCTTCCTGGGTTTGGATAAGTGTGGACCAATCCTGTCAATAGACTTCAAGGGTCTGCTTTGATGTCACCGGCCATTTACTGAGCCTAGCATTGTGGTTGATTCAAACTAAATGGGGATTGGGCTGAACACGTCTGTTACATGTCGACCGGTTCATAAACCGGTCGACATGTCCATTTAGTCCAGGGACTAAATGACGTAATTGGCCCAGTCCCATTTTAGTTCAGCTGCTTTTTAGGTAACGTTAGCGATTTGTGTTATTAAGCGCAGGTGGATTACAAATAAATTCTCCTTTGTTACCAAATTAAGTGGAACTTCTGGCTTAAACTCTTTGTTCTCGCAGAGCGGTAACTAGTTTAATGGAACCAGTCACGTATGACCCCCGGAACCGGAAACGATGACGTGACGTCACTCGTTATTATGACTGAACACGGAAGTGAAACTGAAAGTTTACTGCGAACGGCCATTTGTCTTTCAGTTAGCTAATAATTGGTTAGTTTTTCAGTCAAGTATACAATGTTGTGTTGAAATAATTGTGATTGATTAGGAGCTTCTAAGTAATACTGGTCGAAACCGAAAATATTAGAGAAAGTTTAAATTTTATACTTTTTTTTACTTTTACTGCCATCATTGATTAATATTGTTTCAACTCTCAATACTAAAAGCCTGCAGTAAAAAACAAGATAAATAGGCTTCGCTCGCTTTATCAAATCGGTTCGCGAATTATGCATGAAATCGTCACAAACAACTACTCTCTTTCCCATCTACAATATTAGTTCAGTATTTTTTTTTTTTTTTTTTTTTTTTTTTTTTTTAATGGACTACTCGCAGTTCAGCACATTAAGGCTGGTTACTGCTCAACCGGGCAATCCCGTGGTTGCCTTAGATTCTAAGGCCCCCAGCCGGGGCTTAAAACTACTTAAAACTAAATGGCCGCTCGCTAAGGGCATCCCCTGTGGGACACGGGCCTCGGCTTAGCGGGGTCATTGAGGAGGGGCAGCAAGGGACAGGCTGGGTCTGATTGATATTATTTAGGGGATTTAACGCTAATGGCTCAGCAGCGCGGGCTGGCTCGTTAGGCAAAAGTCGGGGAGGGTTTTGACGGGGGCGTCGCGATGGACCTCGTCGGCGAGGTCGGAATACGGAACGCGTTCTGGGTTTGTTTTTTCTAAGAGTGCTGGTTTCCCTACTACTCTCTTGGGTCAGGGTGATGGGGTCATCGGGCTCTACAAGGATGTGCCGCGGTCGGCGGATCTTGCTGATCTGGGAGGGGGTGTATCGGGTGGCCGACGCGATAAGGGGGTTTTGGTGCTTTTCAGCGGACTCTATGAAACGCTTGGAAATGCGTTTCATGAATTGTTTGATGGTGGGGATACGGAGGTCGACATGGAGACGCTCATTTCTAACGTACCACGGGGCTCCCGTAGCCTTTCGGAGAAAACGGTTTTGGATGACCTGCAACCTATGGATTTGGCGGGGCTTAGCGTGTGCGAAGGCTACACACGCGTAAGTCATTATTGCACGTATGCACGTGGTGAAAATGCGTAGTTTGCCTTTCAGGGATAACTTGCTGCGCGCGTTCAGCATGTAATGAAGCCTACTGAGAGCGAATGCGGCACGATTGCGCACCGTCTTAATGTGCTCTCTGAAGGTAAGCTTTCGATCGAGGATCACGCCTAGATATTTGGCTTTCTCAACCCAGGGGATCGGCTTGCCAAATAACGTGATCGGACTGGGACGGGGGGGGAAGAGACGAGTCTTGGGCTTGTAAAACAAGATCGCCTGACTCTTCTCTGGGTTGACTTCCACTCTCCATTTCCGGAACCAAGCGCCTAGTGCGTTTGCGGATCTCTGGAGGTGGCCGGCTATTGCCTTCTCGCTATTGCCGGAGCAATATATCGCCGTGTCGTCAGCAAACAGAGCTAGCTGAGTCTTAGAGCTAGTGGGAATATCGCTAGTAAATAGCGAGAACACTAGGGGGGAGAGAACACCGCCTTGGGGTACTCCGGCGCGAATGGGATGTGGGGACGAAAGTGCACCTTCGATTCGGTACTGAAAGGTGCGGTTCGACAGATAATCTCGTAAGATGAGCACGAGACGATCCGGCACACCGAGCTGGTATAGCTTGTATATCAGCCCGTTGTGCCAGACCTTGTCGAAAGCTTTCGCTATATCGAAGAACAGGGCTCCCGTAACGAGACCGCGCTGGTATTTGGCGCTGATATGTTCAACGATACGGTAGACCTGTTGGACGCAAGAGTGGTTTGATCTAAAACCAAACTGCTCATTGGGGAGGAGGCTCTTGGCTTCGACAAAGTCCTTGAGACGCTTATGAATAAGCCTCTCGTAGATCTTACCTAGGACTTTGAGCAGACTGATGGGACGATAGCTGGACGGGGAGGACTTGGGTTTTCCAGGTTTGGGGATACCGATGACGGTAGCCTCTTTCCAGGTCTGTGGGAACATGTTGTTGGACAGAGCGCCATTGAAGATGGCGGTCATTAACATGATCAGAGTAGCCGGGAAGAGACGAACCACTTTGTTGGTGATTCCATCTGAGCCCGGGGCTTTTCTGGGTTTGAGACGGCCGATGATCTCCTTCACCTCATCAGGTGTGACGGGGGGGAGGGGATCATCGGGGTCCTCTACTGGTGGGAGGGAGGCTCTACGTTCGACTTCGGCATTCACCATATCGAGATGAGCCTTGTCTACTGGTTGGGAGCTGGGGGAGCATTGGGACTCTAGACTGTCGGCCAGGCATTCGGCTTTGTCCTCGTCATCGAAGGCGACGGTGTTGTCGGGACGCGTGAGCGGAGGCATCGAGGCAACCTCAGAGGCGCGTAGTTTCCTCTGAAGTTCCCAGAATGCCTGATGGGTGGGTTCGAGGTCGCCCAGCAACTTATCCCAGCGACTTTCACGCAGTTCAGCGATGCTGTTACTTACTTTACGCTGTAAGTAGCGCATGTGAACCTTGTTAGCTTCGCAGGGAAAGGCGCTGTAGGCACGGACAGCCGCGTTCTTTTCAGTCACGAGCTCACGTACCTCGTCCGGGAGTTTCCAGTGGTGATCACTCACCACCGGAGACTCCTTAGAACATTCGTTCAGGACAGATTGTACGTGACCCGTGAGTGAATCGATCGCGGCTGTCGTGTCTGCGACAGACTCGATTAGGTCGGGGATCTGGTCGAGATGGGGTGACGTGGTAGCCTTCAGCTTTTCGCTTACTTGGCGCCAGTCAGTGGTCATTCGGGTGGGAGGAGTCTGGGTAGGGTCCATCGGCCCTGATCTAGGAGCAAGCTCCAGGATCACGGGTCTATGGTCCGAGTTTAACTCGTCATGCGTCTCCACAGAATGTAACCGAAGGTTGACATTTTTGAGGAGGGCGATGTCAAGTACATCGGGGGAGTGGGAAGGAGAGTGCGGGTAGTGGGTGGGATGCATTGGAGCGATGACATCGAAATTCAGGACGTTGCACAGTTCGAACACTACCTTGCCTCTCGGGTTGGTCGTGTGACTGTTCCAGGAAGGATGTTTGGCGTTGAGGTCCCCCGCCAGTATGACGGAGTCGCTCAGGCCAAGAAGTTTAGTCAGGTCATCTCTCATAGCGGGAGTGTCCACGGAGTTGTTGGGTGGGACATAGGCTGAGATGATCGTGACGGGTTGGTGTCCTGTCATACCTAGCCGACAGACTGAGACCTCAAACTTTTCGAGGGAGGGAGGGTCCATAGGAATGCAGTATAGGGACGATTTATAGTAAATTAGGGTACCTCCTAAGTGGCAGCGGGTCCTATCATTGCGAACCATGCGATAGTTGGCAATTTTGGGGTCCCGATGGGTAGGCTTTAGGAAGGTTTCTTGTATTAATAAGATGTCTAGGTGATGGTCGCGGAGGAATAAGGCGATCTCATCACGTTGGGCTCTAAGGCCATTGGCATTGAAAAACCCTATCCGGAGGGCTGTCGGTTTGAACCTACACGTTACTCGGGACTTATCCATTATGGGTGGGTAAGGGTTGTGTAGATTTGGACGTGGTGAACGACGTCACCGAACTCGCGGAAAACTGCTGAGTGGTCACCTCTGCAGTTTTGAAGCGCCTCGGCCATGGCTAGGGCGCGGGGGGAGTAAAAAGCTTGGTATGTGACCAAAATGATGTTTTTGGACACATCACCAGCTGGGATAGTGGCGGCTTGCGCTGAGGCAGGGGCAGGGGCTGGGGCTGTGGCCCGGGTTGCCTCTGTCAAGGGGGGGCGTGGGAGCGCTACGTCCATGAGGGCCGGGATGGTTTTGGTGGGCTGGGTGGTAGGGGTGGCCTTAGGGGCCTCTGTGGTTTTGGGGGCAGGAGCGCTGGTCCTCAAGGCCGGAAAGTGGGCCTGGTGATTGAGAGCGCTCCATGGGCTGGGGCGTTGTGGACTGAGGGCTGTGGTAGTTTTTCCTACCAGTTGAGGACATTCCCTCTGCTGGCGATCGCTTGCGCGCTTGGCTAGCTTGGGGGCGGTGGGTTTGGGCGCTTTTGGGCAGCCACGGTAGTTGGCCGTGTGGCCAGACTTGCCGCATAAGACGCAGCTGGGCGGCTCAGCGCACTGGGACGGGTCTTTGGGGCGAGTGCAGTCTGAGGTGCCGTGGTCACCCAGGCATTTCACACATCGTGCCTTCGCAAAGCAATTCCGCTGGGAGTGGCCGTACAATTGGCAGTTGTGACACTGGCCAATGATGCCACTCCTGCGGGGCTTTTCGATGGATAGGCCTGAGAGGCCACAGATGTGGGAGATGTTGAATATGGGGTGATGACCGTCTGTCGGATCGCAGACGACCAGAATCATATTGTATGATTCTCCACCTCGGCGGTGCATTCTGTGCACCTCTGCTACGGGGATACTCTGCGACTGAAGGTCGCTGAGAATTTCAGCCGTGGGGATTTCACGGGGGACGTTTTTGACCACCACGCGTGTCTGACGGTCCTCGGGGAGAGTAAAAGAGTGGAAAGGGATTTTCCTGCCCGAGAGGAGTTTGTGCAACTCTCGGTAGTCTTTTGCGGTCGGGACAGTGACTTTGATGCCCAGCTGAACAGCTCGGGCATTGGTATAATTAATTTGCCTGGCCTTGCAGGCAGTGGACACCTCAGTCCATTTGGCCTTGTCGTGAATGAACACGGGTGGCGGAGGTTGGACCTTTGGGGCTGAGGTTTTGGGGACTGAGGCCTCAACCGCCATCGGGCTGGCGGATCGGCTTGCCTGCTGGGAGGACCCAGCTGCCGAGGAGGGGCGGGATTGGGGGGCTGAAGACGGGGGGGAGGGGTGGGTGGGGGCGGCCGTTTTGAGGGCCTGCTCAGAGGGTGGGGACTTCTTCTTCTTCCTCTTCCCTCCGGCTACGACCTGGAAGTCGTCTTCGGAGGAAGAGGAATCAGATGGCTCAGAGGGCGCGGCAATGTCCATTTCCTCTGGGGAGGATGAACGGGAATCGGTGGGGCTCTGGTTCCCGGTAGCGGGTTGGGTGGTGGCGGCGCCGACTGTTGTATTAAGGACAACAGCCGGTTTCGCGGAAGTCGTGGGGGCTGGGGCAGGGTTTTTGGTGATGGGTACCTGTTTGGGTACCCAGTTCTTGGATGCCTGCTTTTCAGTAGGCGGCGGGGAGAGAGGGCTCTCAGGGACCTGACCTTCTTGCTGCACGCGGGCAAGTTCGCTGCCAAATTTGGCAACCAGGTCCTGATCCCTGCAGAGCGCCTCTACTATCAGATCGCCATATTTGGCAGTGATTCCGGTGTCCTTGAGGACGGTGTCCTTGACGAACTCTAATAAATTAGCGTCCGTCATGGTGGGGGGGGGGGGGGGGTTTAATTTCTATCTAGCATCCGGGAGCAACGTTTCCGCGACTCCCAGCGCTTCCTACTTCCTAACTCCCCGGGTGGGATATCCCGGGGATGTGTACCCTCCCTGTCGGGTGTAGACAGGGAGGTGAGTGCCTAGTTTTGTGTGCCCTAAGCTTGTAAACCCACTGCCGATCTTATTGTGCAGTGGGGCCCTAGGGTCAGAAGACCGGTCCGGTGTGAAGGGGTTGAGACACCCAACCACACCGGGTGAATGCTGAAAGAGAGCGGGGTTAGACAGATGGCAGCGACTAGGGAAGCCCCCAAGGCCGCGTACCAAAGCCCTTCCGATTTGACTTAGCCCTGAAGGGGCTTGGGCCGGTGTATCGGGTCAACACCCCTTGGCTTCGTTGGCACCGTGAGGTATCCCACCAAGGACCACGAAACTGTGGATTTTCCCAGAAGGGGCACTATTCGTTTTATTGACCCTCCGAAATAGAAACGGAGTCGTCCACTGCCTTGAAAAAGGCGGCTTCGGATAAGGGTTGTAGTCGGCGACCACAGGTGACGTCACGACTGGAGCGTGACGAAACGAACACACACGACACTGAGCACGATAACGGGAGAGCAGCGGAGAGCGGCACGTCCGTCGCGGGCGGGCGTCGGGAGCGGAATGTCTTAGTTCAGTATATCCCAGTCAGGTCTATATTAATACCAACTATTATTTACAAAACCTTACTCGAGACGCCAATAACTCACCTCCCTAACTACTTGCACCCACATACAGGACTACTGCCATTCACCAAAAAATCAGAACCATTCCATTAAACTAGAATCCGGTATGTAAACAAAAACGAAAGAGGCTTAGTTGAGGCGAGGTGCTTAAAAATGGATGGTTCAGGAGGCAACAAAGCGAGGCGCAAGATTATTGTTCGAGGCGCGGAGGCACGTATGGCCCGTGGTTTGTTGTGAGTTAGAAATGTGTTTGTGACTCGTGAAGCAATGGACTTCTGGTTCAAGTCGACAAACTTAACTGGTCTTGTCGTTGTCTGTTTGTTTAATAAAACAAATTATAGAACTAAAAGTGGGTTAATGTAATCTGTTTAGTTTTGTCTGTTAGAACGCAATACTTGAAATGGATTTTGCATATTGAATGAATCGGTATTTATATTAGTTTTTAAATTAATAGGTTCCAAGCATTAGTTTCTATGTAGAAACAAAAAAACAGAATATTTAAAAACTTGAGCAGATTTTTTCTTGACCAGATACAACTAAACATGCTCATCATAGCATACGGGTTATAAACTGGTGTAGACAATAAACAGTGATTACAGCAATCCGGGAAGATTTGCTATCACTTATTGTTGAGTTCTATATCCTATCTCCGTTCTTCATCAGATCTTCACAAAACTGGATAGAAACCACCTCGAAATTTCTTCCAAACCATCGTATACAGTTTTTTCATTTCATTTTACATCGAAAAGTGAAAATGAAAATATTATCAATGTAGTCAAAGCCACGCAGTTATAAAATTGATTGAGTCAGGCGTTACTTTGCGGAAATCCATTTTAAATTTGAAAATGAAAACAATATATCTAGTTTTAATTTCCGCGAATATTAGTGGGTTGCAGGTATGCACCTCCCTCCCGCCCGCTATATTATGCACATGCAAGATTACTAGGCAAATGCAAGGATTTTAAGCACATGCAGGAAGGCAATGCAAAACCCAACACCATTACCGACACGTGTTTCGCCTCTCCACGAGGCATCCTCAGGGGACGTGTTGACTCGCTGACCGTTGAGTCGCAACTCAACTAGATATATTGTTTTCATTTCCACGCAGTTATCCCTAATAGATAACTAAGTCAAATACTAGTCAGCAGATCACACTCAAATTTAATTCTGACCACATGACAAGCACCAGCTTTCGAATATAAAAAGAATTATAAAAAAAAACACAATTGACTTGAGAACCTCCTTCTTTTTTGGAAGTCCATTAAAAAAATCGTACAAGGCCAAAAACAGCAATAGCAGACATACCATAAAACTACAATTTTATATCATCGATAACACATTTAATCCTTGCGCGCATTCAACATGAACGTTATCTAAAACATAGCTGTATACCTAGTTATACCTCACAGCAGCACTCACTTCCCTTTGCTTTGTTTTGCTTGGCCAGCTAATAACCACGAGAGGGTTTGTACAGCGATATGCACGTATCTATGCAGACGGAACTGCTGTGTTGTGTAATTATAATAAACATGAACATACAAAGGATAACGTTGCTGTAAAATTATGCCGATATATTGGGGATGGGTGAACGTTTTATTCATGATTAGCTTTTTTCCGCGGCTTTTCTTGCTGTAAAGTAGTCTATAACGTCCACAATATCGAATTTATCTCTGCACCAAAATTCAAAAGTGTGTTGGTTGACTTATTTGCACAAGTAAACAAAAAAACTCAATATAAATTTTAGTCTTTAGAATTTTAGTCCGGGACAGCTAAAACATCAATCGCAATGTTCCTAAGAAAATATATTAAAAGTCGTAATTGAGTCGCAAAGAAAGTATATATTTTGACAGCCATCTGCCATCCCACAAGGAAATTGCAACAAACGTTTGAGGAAAACGGACCGCTATTAAGAGACCAATTAAATATACAAGAGGACGACATCGAACAGTCATTTGTAAGAGAAATATTTAGCGAAGAGGTCCATATAAACATAAACGTAATATTTCCTCTTGATCATCCGTTTACTAAGAATAATAGCAATTGGAGCAGATGCGGTGAAATATCACTATTTTACACGAAACCCCGTCAGACCCGAGACCGCAACCCAATTAGTGGTGAGCAAAGGTTCAACTTGACGAGACTACGGTCAAAATCAAAAGCTGCGCTAAGCCAGCCTTGAATAAAATTTGAATTCATGTATTACTCAAGACAAATAAACGTGCTACAGGTAGATAAACAATAGATTCCATGGCACTCAAACAACACAGCCCCCATTCCCGTTGATCAGATAAAATAATCCAACTAACATTTTGCGCTGCAAAAGGCAGACTTTATAAACTTATAGAAAAATTTTCATCCCAACGAATTTCAAGCCAGCCAGCTGACACAACTTTTATGAAGAAAACAAAAAAATAATACGTATAAACTGTAGTTATAACTGAATTCAAACGTAATTTCCATCTGTCCGGCTCAGAGCATAATATGAATACTTTTTCATTTCAAGTTTTAACGTTTCCACATTTTCGGTAATTACAATTTTGTCTTCTGTCGCGTCAGAGTTGTTTATTTTCTCGTGTATCTGTTTAATTGAATTTGGAACTTTGAGCAAAGATGCTAGAAAATCGTCATTTTCTAAATTGAACGTTAGGTTTTTCGAATTTTCTATAACTATCGCGGAGTTAACAAGTGGCTTGTCGGATTTTGGTGAAAACCCTGCCAGCTTTTAGGCGTTATTTCAGCGACTCGCGGCGTCGCGTGGCCTGGCATTCGTTAATTCTTACAGAGTGAATTTTTGCGGTGTACTATGTAGCCACTTTTTGCTCACACAAAAAGAGCAGAGCAGGCGCCATTTTACGCTCTCCGTGGTACTTTGTGTGCCCGTGCAGTTTGCAGCACTGTTCATTTTTAGGTTTGGACAATTACCTAGGTCTGTTGGTCAGACATGAAAGAGAAAATCCATTGGACATGCAAATAGACTAAATTCCTGCTCGGTTTACGTTCTTTTGTTTTGAATGCGTGATTTTAACTATCACGGGTAACTGTGGCGGCTGAACAAAACTAAAAACGATTTCGCTTTAATATTCAAATTATTTGAATAATAAGCAAAGTATTTGAATAAGACTGTTGCAGCCCAGCGCTGGGCTTGCCACCATTGCGGCGGTAAGTCCCCTCTTTGATGAGTGGTTGAAGAGACGCCACGGCGTCCTCACCTTCCGCCTGTTGCAGGTACTCGCTGGACACGGCTGTTTCAAGAGGTATCTGCTTCGGATTCAGCGGGAGGACACGTCCAGGTGTCAACACTGTGTGGATCGCTCGGGAGACGATGGAGCATACGGTGGAGGTCTGCCCTGCTTGGGCGGAGCAACGCCGTGTCCTCGTCGAGGTGATCGGCAGCGGCGACCTCTCGCATCCAGCCCAGGTTCAATCCATGGTTCGGAGCGAGGAGGCTTGGGAAGCGGTCACCTCCTTCTGCGAAGCCATAATGCTAGGAAGGAGCCGGACCGCGTGCCAGGGAGGGAAACCTCACGCTCCAGCCGCCGCAACAGAAGAGGACGCCCCTGGCGTTGGGAAACGCAGGCCGGCGAGCTATGGGTGGCTTGTTGTCCGATAGCAACCAGGCCCGGGTCGACGGCGCGTCGTGTTTCATGCACGCCTCAAAAAGCTGTCATCAACGAAGACAGGGCCCCATGGGGTCAGTGCCTGCTAGGGCGCAGGCATTGACCGCGCCGTCGACCCAGGCCTGGTTGCTATGGGGCTTATGCGGAATTTGTTCGAAAGATTCATATCCCACACGGGTGAGTTTGAGTCAGTAAGAGTCTACCACTCCCTTCCACTCCACCCAGAGTGGAAGAAGGCATTTGATGATATCCCATAAAAAAAAAACTGAATAAAAACATTTAAAAAAAATCCTTTGATATTAAATTCTTTTCAAAAAATTAAACAGGAAAGTAAACAAAATTCAAAAATTGTAAAGCATTCCATAATTAAAAAGACTAGCTTAACACCACCATTCGCAGACATTTTTGAATGAAAAAATTCTTTCATTCGTTCATACCGCTCCTTTCATTCGGCGTTTGAATGACGTTACGTTCCGTACTACGTGAAAAGTCTACCTAATTTTGGAAATGCGCCCCTCTCGCCTCTATTTATGCACGGGTTCTGAACTGAGGTGGGTCAGCGGGCTAGGGATGTATTTTTTCAGATTTTGGGCCAAAAATGCGGAGTTGTTTTTTATTTTATAGCAATGTGGTAATCAGGGATAGTGTTCAAATTATGAAGTAGCTCGTCGTTGACGGATACCCCGGTATTTGTTGTAGGTAGATAGTTGACACCAAACCACAGTTAACTTAAATATTTTTTTAATGCGGAACCAGTGAAAAGTTATGATAGTGCAGTAATCTGAGCCGCACTTAATGTTATGTGGTTGACAGACTCGCACATTAGCACGTAACGGAGTTAAGTTACGACTGACTCTTGATTGAGTATTAATTAGGTACGCGTTAACATACTTTTGCTGTATGAGCATTATTGGCTCGTACATCATGATCTGCCTAGCCTTTTTCCCAACTGTATTGGGGTCGGCTCCCAGTCAAACCGAATTTAGCAGAATACCAGTAATTTACATGGAGCGGCGGCCTACCAGACCTCCACAACTCATTAACTGGGTAACACGGTACTTTTTGGCAAGACTGGAGTCAGATTTACTGGCTTCTGACAATCCGTAACGACTGCCAAAGATCTACAAATGACAGCCGGGACCAAACGCTTAGCGTGCTTTCCGAGGCATGGAGGAAACTCGGTATGTTAAGATGGTCATCCATCCACATAACCCAACCTTGGCAAGCGTTGCTTAACCTTGAAGATTGACCCGTGCGGTTAGTCCTTAGCCACGAGCTCCTCGTGCTTATTGGCTCGTACATACACAACAAAAATAACAAAATACTATAGGTAACAAAACACCTTATAGCCTGTCAGAACTTACATACTCCAAAGAAAATGTTGCTTTAATAATATAATAAGATGCCTCATAAATCTATCAGCAATCAATTTCAGGAGGCTGTTACTATTGCCACGCAATCTGGCGAGAAAAGACGCATTCTTCTTGCTTACAGCAACAGACGTATCAAAATTATAGTGCTAACTAAACTAATACTTTAATCATGGTAAAAATAAAGTATTCAAACATATTGTAAAGTTATTTATTACATACTTTATTGTACACCTTATAGTAAGAACACGAAAAACAATTATAAAAACAAGTGTACAATGGGCGGTCTTATCGCTCAAGGCAATCTCTTACAGACAACTTTGGATGGACTGAACGAAAGGAGATAGATTTAGGGCTGTCAGTGTACAATTGTTATAAATTATACAAATTAGTCATAATGTATAATACATAAATAAAATATAATATAATAATAAATATCAAATAGGTATATAGTTGAGAAAGGAGCGGAGAAATTAGAGTGAAAAGTAATGCTCCTTTCTTTAAACGCTGGTAGCGTTTGAGCACGCTGCAATTCTATGGGTAACGCATTCCATAAACGAGCTGCTTGTACAATAAAAGATTTATTAATGAAGGAAGTGGAATGCATACGACTTTATACATACGTAATTTTAGATTTTCCGATGACCTCAAGGACCTAGAATGTGTGTCATAGAGGAACTGAAAGCGTTTTTTAGAGATAAACAGGGAGGGATAATTTTAGACAACTCCAAACTTGGTAGACATATTTGAGATAAACTTGACGATAAACATTTACTTCCAGGTGGGCTTACGTATTTAAAATAAGGAATCAATTACAAAATTAACAGTACATTCTCGTAGAAACGAAGTTTATTAAGTCAGGCGATCGTAATTCCAGAATTAATAAGTTCGTGACTGAAACAGTTAATAAAAATATGGACGACAAGCGTCTGGCGATGTTAATGAAACCTTGTTTTTTTAATTACATTTATTAAGTAAGTAGTCTGTTGTTGTAAAAAGTTATAGTAATAAAAACATGAAAATTAATGTGGATTTTTTTTAGTGTGAATCTGTCACAATTTACAAGATCAAAGGCCTCTGAGAGAGAGAGGATCCAAAAAGGCAACATATAAACATATTGTCATCTTACAGTCAGTGTAGTACTGTGGCCGTATTATGACCTCTTAAAACCATCATGTTTTCGGTGTGAAAAAGAGACGGAGCTATACAGGACGAATAGCACTCTCAGTAGAGAGGCCAGACCTAAACCCGGATTGGGCGTCCTCGAGTACTACAGACTGCGAAAGATGATGATTCAGCACACCGTCCAGCACCTTGGCAGCTATATGTGACAGGCCTGTAATTGTGTTTGTCACTGACATCACCTGTGTTATTTTTTGTAACGGGTAATACAACCGCCTTCTTAACATTATCAGGCAAAATACTCATGACTCAAACAAAGAGTGTAGAACATCGCCAACACCCTACATAGTTAATATGTTTACAACAGCTGTAGCTTGCAGACAGACACACAGAGTAACTTTCAGATTTATGATTTACTAGCAGCGCCCGCGGTATCACCCGCCGGGTTCCCGTTCCCGTATGAATAGTGGGATAAAAGATAGCCTATGTTAATCGAAGGTAATATAGCTTTTCATTGAGGAGAAATGGTTAAAATCGGTCCAGTCGTTTCGGAGCTCATTCGTTACAAACTAGAAAACCTTTTCTTTTTATAATCCTATATTATAAAATTCTCGTGTCAAAATGTTAGTTACCATACTCATCAAAAACGGCTTGACCGATTTTTATGAAATTTTATATGCATATACAGTAGGTCTGAGAATCGGCTACTATCTATTTTTGATACCCCTAAGTGATACGGGTTGTCCACCCATAACATTTTTTATTTTATTTTATATGGCAAATAACTCTTGCTGGGTCAGCTAGTATTAGTATATAATTATGGATTATTAAGATATTTTACCGTAAAAAATCCTGCCAAAAATATAAACGACACATCAAAACCTATTTCGCAATTCAGATTCTCTTCAACCCTTACATACATCGACTTATAAATTCAAAATCGCTACAAAAGAGGTATTGTAAAACCGTAATTTCGCCGGTAGTCCGGTTCGAGACGGTTCCTTTTGATCAACGAACCGGAAATGAATAAATAAACTTCTTTCGGGGTTCGTTTCATTATTCATACGTGGTTGTGGCTCTTTTGATACAGTTGTGCCAACTTAAAAGTCGAAGCGCACTACGAGTTTTGAGTAGTTTGCGTTGAAGATTTATTGTTCCAAGTTAGTTGTGGGTGATGGGAATATAATTAATTGATAACTGAAGAATACAAAGAAACATTAATTTTTTTTAGAATATTGTGCTACGACGACTACGGCATTGAATTTAACTTTTAACCGATTTCCAAAAAAGAAGGAGGTTCTCAAGTCGACTGTAAATGGAACCACTTGACAAGCACCAGCTTTTGAATATAAAAATCGATACACGCAGTACAATATTAAGAGGTAAAACACAAAAAAAAATACAGTCGACTTCAGAATCTCCTCTTTTTTGGAAGTCGCTTATAAAACGAAGAAACGAGCATAAACACCGACTTTTTGTGTTGTTTATCTTAAGCATATAAGCATAAATCGCTGAACCGATTTCAATTAATTTTAATACAGATAGAGATAAGACCCTACAATTTTACGTGAGCGAAGCCACGGGAAAAACCTTGTACATTTATAAAAAATCATTGTACTCATACGCTGAGAAAAAATCATGTTATTTTTTAATAAAACCCAAAATGTATTAATAAATACCTCCGGATCAATATTAAAAAATAACCAATAACCCACTCTCTCAATATTTCGGCAATCTGAATCCAAATTCAACCGCATAATTGACCCATAAGACCGACATAAATAAACAAACAGCCGTTCAGTCGTTCATTCATTCATACATTCGTTCGCGAATGATAATCGCTAATTGAACACGTCTCGTCCACGTCAACGTTGACGCGTCGTGATTTAAAATGACGTGAATAAATCGTGACGTGTGACGTCAGCCTATTGCTGTGTCCATTAATTTTAGTAAGTGTTTTATTATTGGGTAGTATGTTTTTGTGAATGTAATGCTTTTAAATGTTCTTGATTGCTGGCTGGAAATAATGCTTCTAGTGCGATAAACAGTGACAAAAACTATGATTTTGTTCAGAAAGATTTATTTGGCAAAGTAACGTTTTGTAAGGTGTTAAATATAAGTACGGGTAAATAAATACATAATATACATGTGTAGTGAAGGATAAATAATAATTAAGTGACTTTTGATATATAAAAGAAACAACAAACACAATTAACATCAAATTAATTATATAAAAACATAGCTAAGAACCACCGCAAGGAAACTGGCTTTCATATGAAAAGAAACCTCACTGAAAACGGGGCTCAGGCGCAAAACGTCTCTTTCGCAAAATGTCCCCTGGTCGTAAAACGTCTCTTTCGCAGAATGTCTCTTTCGTAAAATGTCTCTTTCGCAGAATGTCTCTTTCGCAGAATGTCTCTTTCGCAAAATGTCGCGCCAGGGACTTAAGAATAAAATTTTGATTTTCAAAACAAAAAAACATTTATTAAAATTATAGTGCAATTATGATGTAAAAATTTTGGTACTTAAATTTACTTAAGAATGTATTCCAAATAAAAAAAAAATATTTTGATACAGTTAAAAATAATATTTTGATACAGTTAAAAATAATATTTTGGTATACATATATTCATAACAGCAACATTTATAATAATATGTGAGGGTAGTTAGAAAAAAACTTATAAATGTATGTGTCATTCATTAATTGCCGAGTTGTGTTTTGTTTGTTACTTTTTATTGAAAACAGTAGTATTATGTTAATCATTTATGAAAATGTTTTTTTTATGTAGTACTTGATAATAACTCAAGTAAATTATAATGCCAAAATTTATTTATTTGACATTTTAATATTAAATATATATATTTTAATCATTTTAAAAATGGTAAAAAAAATATTTTCATTTGCAATACTTAGTTAATGTTTAGTTACTATTTTATATTGTAGTAATAGCTCCTATTATATTATCTGTGGATATGTTTACTAACAGTATTGATTCTATTGATCTAAATTTTGAATGTGTGTAAAATGTTTGATACCTAATGATATTGTTTTTATTTTGAATACATACTTAAGTAAATTTATTATTGTTGTCTCGGCAACTTCAACTAACATGTCTGCATGTAATATTATGTACTGGTCTCACTGTGTCACTTAAGGGCAGCTGGTACTTATAGCTCAGGGTTTCCTATTTTAAGTACCAGCAGTACAATATCTGTTCATTCTTGCACATAAATTTGTACTAAGCATGTATATCATCTAGTTTGTGAAACAATAAATACATTATTATTATTATTAATTTAAGTACCAAAATGTTTACATCATAATTGCACTATAATTTTAATAAATGATTTTTTGTTTTGAAAATCAAAATTTTATTCTTAAGTCCCTGGCGCGACATTTTGCGAAAGAGACATTCTGCGAAAGAGACATTCTGCGAAAGAGACATTTTACGAAAGAGACATTCTGCGAAAGAGACGTTTTGCGCCTGAGCCGAAAACGGTCCATCCGTTTAAGAGCTACGATGGCACAGACAGACATACACACACATACAGACAGACATGGACGACAAAGGGCTTGCTCAGTTTGTTAGGGCAATTTGGCTCAACATGAACATTAAGTATAATATTTAATGACTAGGTTTTTTAATAGTTTGTACCTAAAAGAAATGAATTATAGTAATAAGGTTGCAGGAGAGTGTAAAAATAGTTCATATTTAGCATGTATATTGCTAAAACTTGTCGCTGAAAAAGTTACAATTATGAGTGTTTATTTTCCAAAATAAATCATTTGCCTTTTTAATCATGATATTATTTTATTTTGAATCCGGTTGTAACATATCCTAAGATCATTTAAATGGAAAAAAATAAAACTAATATTTTTAATCGGAATGGTAAATTAATAAAATATCATCTAAAAAATGGGCAGGCGGCGTAATATTATTTTCATGCCTTGCCCAGCGTACCATATTGTGGTCATAACGTGAGCACAGCAACCCACCGTTCTTCGCCCTACAAGGCAATTGCAACAATATTGAGTAATTGCTTCTCTGCCTTGCAAATTATATTAATTATAATATACCTATACGAAATATAATTTTCGGCTTATGTGCCTGCTTTGAATTTTTCCTCGTAATAGAGTGCAATTGCCAGATAAGGGTAAACCTTCAAGGTTGCACGTTTAACAAAACAGCACCAGGGTTATCGTCATGAGCAGATTCAGTGTCCAAGGGTAAAGCCGGGTCGTCAATTGAAGTGGTATCAGAATCCATTATAACTATAACAAAAACCAAAAACTTCGCAAAAATAACTGAAACAACATTCACAATACACTTCATAAATAATATTTTCATTTCGTTGTCTAGATTTGTCATTATTGACAGTTAGTAATGTTGCCAGGTAATAAAAAAAATCGATTTGACAACGATCAAACTAATACTATAATCGGATGTAAAATGATTTGATGGCCTAAAACGACGAGTGTTTTGTTTGTTTTTAATGTAATTAAAGGAACATAAGTATAAAACCTTTTGAATAAAAAACTTGATTACAGATTTTTAAGAAAATACATACTTTTTACTCAGTTTTAGCAATCGATTATTATCTTTAATAATCGATTGAAATCACAATTGTTATTAATGTGGCCACACCGAATCGGTCGCCAACCATAAAATGGCGACGCTTTTTAAACTCAATCGGCTTAAATACTTATTAAACGACTTGTTTTTATATTTAAGCTCCTGCAACGAGAATCAAAAAAATATTCATTTTAGTTTTAATTATATTTTTTCGTAAAAATACTTTTCGCATAGCAACTTGTCCACGTTAAGCCAAA
Source organism: Hecatera dysodea (assembly GCA_905332915.2). Lineage (NCBI taxonomy): Eukaryota > Metazoa > Arthropoda > Insecta > Lepidoptera > Noctuidae > Hecatera > Hecatera dysodea. The sequence goes on from HG995302.1 coordinate 20,286,201, forward strand.
AACGAGCAATACCCTTTATAACATCCCTCTCTTTTGCGTCGGGGATTGAAAATAAATAAAAAAATAAATAAATGAAGCACAAAACAAAACCGGTTTTGTGCGAATCCCAACTAGTGATGTCGGAAAGTAGTATTCCGAAGTTTTCAAATGAATGGTCCACTGCAATAACGATAAATGTCCTTGTTACCTCGTTTTGAAATAATTAGGTTTCAATTGTATTCATGGGAAGAGGAAAGTCGTGTTTAAAGGTATCAATATAATTCATTATTGATTACAGCACATTTTGATTATTGATATTATGTTTTTTCTTTACTCAAGCTTTATTTAAAAACTATGTTTAACATATATTATTTAAAGTTTTAAAAAACCAGGACTTTATTGAGTACCGCCCTTTTATCTACTGTAAGCGTGAAATGTTTAAAATATCGGGATTGTAAGTAATATTGCCAAGTTTGTTAACGAGATTACCAACTACAGATATCCAGTGGCTGAAAGACGTGCTTACTTAGAATTGTTACAAAAATGGACTTACATCATTATTGCAGTGGACCTTTCAAATGTAAATAATATCATTATTAAGTAATTAAGTATACCGATTGACGTGGAGCAACAATAGGTGCTACTAGGAACTACTTACAACGATATGCGCTGTTATAATAATAATAAAGATATATTAATGATATATCATTTATATCGGGTAACAAAGAGGATAACAAAGAGTCTGTAAGATATTAATTACATAATAATGTATATCTTACAGACTATCATACATATTTATATAAAACAAAAACATTACACTATTTTACACGAAGTGTCGGCGTGCTGATACTTCGTCGATAACGCTTTTCAGCACTACGCGCGTGGTCCAGGACGAAACCTAATGTATGTATTCGTTTTTTCAACATCCTCGAGGTACATAAAACTAAAACACTGTTAACTAAAATAACAATAGACCTGCATTGTAATGAATCAGTTTCAAACAAAAAACAATATCGCTACGGCACAAAAGTCTAAAGAACGGTCTCTACTGACATTTTTTAATTTTCTACCTGCAAAATTCATATTCCAGCGTTTTGTAAACAGCGTTATCGTGATTATCATGTAAAATGGATTTAAAACCAGCAGAGGAAACACAAAAACTGTGGAATAAAACATTTAATTTAAATGCCAGCAGTAAAGTACATATTTTTAAAGTGCGCACCGCATACAGAGAACCCTAATAGAATTAAGTGGGGTTCTTTTAATTCTAATGTTTAGCGTCCATCCTGCAAAGTGGCGCAAATCTAGGAAAAATACTGTGAGAGGTTTAGTATATAGTGTTTTTGTGGATGTGTCTTTAGTGAGTAAAGAAGTGTAAACATGGTAGTGGTAGTTTTTTTTTTTTGTGAAACTTGTAAAGCTTTTAATGATGGAGCTGACTATCCGTTTATTTTTTTGTAAAATGTTTCATTATGTTTATTTTTTAAAGCAACGGCGGCTTTGCCGATTAAACTTTCAATTTTAAAATTACAGAATAATTTCATATAAGTAAAAGTTAAAATAAAAAGCTTTACAATATGTTGCCATAACCCCAACAGAATAATCTTTATCACCACACACAAATCCGATTTTTATTATAACACCCAGATTAAAATTTCAAACGATCAGAAACAAAGCGTCATAAAGTACGGATTTATTTCAAACATTTGTTTTGTCGGGAAATAAAATTTTTACTGAACATTTATACAAAATAAAGGATGACATGTCACCGATATGTGCACGAAATGAAAATGAAATTTTAAATATTTTATTTGGGATATGTAACTGAGTCGTACATAGATGTATTTTTTTTAAATGGTGCCGAAAACTTCGGGGATATACAATACTTATATGATTTGAACCGAAGAAGCTCGAAAGGTGCTCGACCAATTTTAACTATTTTTTCACCAATTGATAGCTACATTATTGGCAAGTCATATAGGTATATATTGTATCCCCGTATTCCAACGGAAAAGGGAACTACACGGTTTAAACCGCGGGGCGCTGTTAGTTTAATATACACAGGATCGGACGTCCGATTACTATTAATGTTTACTCTGAAAATAAATAAATAATTAAATATATCTCTGATAGGATAGCCAACGTAGTTATGTAAATACTAGCTGCTGCCCGCGACTTCGTCCCCGTGGAATCCCCGATTTTAAAACATTCTTTATCGCTGCTCTGCTCCTATTGGCTTAAGCGTGATTTTATATAGCCTAAAGCCTTCCTCGATAAATGGTCTATTCAACCCAAAAAGATTTTTTCAATTCGAACCAGTAGTTCCTGAGATTAGCGCGTTCAAACAAACAAACTCTTCAGCTTTATAATATTAGTATAGATTGGTACACGAATTTTAGTTTCAAGTGATTTTAAGTTCCTGCAGTAATTCATTCGATTGCGAATGATTGAACTCAAAAAAATGACCCAAAGCACATTGCGCCGCGGTAGGCGGGGCTTACCGATTGCGCCGCTCACGTGTTTAGTTACACGGCCTATTCGTTACATGGTAATTTAAACCCAAATACTTGGGGAATAAGATCAATTTTTAACTGTGCATCGTATTAGCAATAATGTTGTTGGTGTGGTTCGGCGAATCAGCGATGAGGTTTCGATGTGTCAGTTTGTTTGGAGTTTTGGGTCACGATTCGCGCTTAGATCCCTTGAAGGAATGCTTCCATGTTTTATTTGCGTTCACTGGACGTGATTACTATGCAGACATGTTTGAGGCGTGCGTGGAACACAACTCCTCGTCGCGCCGAGCCTGGTTCTTATCGAACAGCGAGAGAAAGCCGGTTTTTTATCTTCTGAGTTTCTTACTTCCATAGCTATTAAAATATCGTATCTATACAACAAACCGTGCTGACTGGTTAATCCTTTTGCGGTGGCTTGAGCTTTCCCTTAAAGTTTGTGCTGACATCACAAGACGCGTTGCAAACAAGATGCCGACAACATTGCAGAGTGTATCTTAGAAATGGTTGAGATTATTTTTTAAAGACGTCTAGTGTGGTTATGGTTCTACCTAAATATCTCATCTAAAGTAAAAAATGAAGTAGTGTGTGAGGCAATCTTTGGAAGAACTTATATATCTCAGCCAATAGCCGTCCACTGCTGAACGTAAGTCGTAAAGAGCGCCAACCATCCCGGTCTTGAGCAGTCCGCATCCATCCGTGGTCAGCCACTTTCTTCTCATCATCGATCCATCGCAGCGCAGGGCGTCCTAAACTACGTTTGCTCCACTGTAACACCTGTTTGCTCTATCGACCGTCTGTCCATCTGCAGACATGGCCGGCCCACTTCCACTTCAGCATGCTGCAAATTCTACGCGTAATGTTGGTGATTTCAGTTCTCTAGCGAATGCCTTCATTGCGAATTCTATCCACCAGAGAAACCTCAAGCATTGCTTTCGCCATTGCACGCTGAGTAGCCATTTTTATTGGATATAAAAATCATCAAATGACTTCTCCCGCTCTGGGTGGAGCGTGAGGGAGTTTCAGACACTTATTGACTAAAACCCACCCGTGATCCTTTCTGGATCAGGACTATGGTGAGTTTCCACGTTTAGTCATTATGGGTAGGACGCACTGGGTATAGACCCTGATCTTAAAGGATTGTGGTATCGATGATTCAAAGATATCACGCAGCTTCCTGACGTACTTTAAAATAATTAAATAAAAAAAGCCTTGCAATAACAAAGTAGGTAATTTAAGTAATCTTAATGTAAATACTTCTTTTTTTAGTTTGCAAGAACCCCTCCGCAGGAGAGGTGCAGAAAAAGGAAGTACTTATCCAAACATAAGTCTTAGAAAAAAAATCATTGCTCAAAAGTTAAACTATTTCTTTAAACCATATTCTATTTTTTATTCCAAAATAAAGGGTACTTTTGGATACGTCATAGAAAAAAATATATGTATGTTTAATTATAAAAATATTTATTTATTCAAAGTCGGTGACTAAGTTATTTTACTTTAAATCTAACTATATATACACTTAACCTAAAAATAAACTAAAATCCTCCTAACTACAAAATGGCATCAAAAAACTCGTCCGCATCGCTATCGACTGAGAGTGAACCCAATAGACTGGCGGCTTTGCCACGTTTTATGGCCACACTTATCCTCTGTCCGAAGTAAAAGCCAGCCCTTGGGTCACGCGAAGTTTCAACCAAAAACCTATATAAAATAGGTATACTTCATAGACTGCATGAGTAACTTAATAACCTTGTTTAACGCTACCAGGAAGATATAACCCACATAGTGCTATAATTCTAGCCCCACACTAAAACTATGATAGTTAAAATATTCACACGACTAAAATCCACACAGGAGAATATGAATAAACATTTTCACAAATGGACATATCTAGTTGAGAATATTTTCAACTGCATTTTGTTAGAAAAGAGAAATATGTTCGTACATTTCTAAAGTACTTATGTAAATAATTGCTACACTGCTTATAAATCTCTAGTGTAAATTAGGACATACGAATTGAATAATAGTTTACTTTATAACTAGTGGAATGATCTTAGGTTTGTGACAGGAAAAGCTATCTACAATCTAAACTTATTTTATATATATTTTTAAATTATTTCAATTCAATTCAATTTAACTACTGACATTTTATTAACCCAGTTTTAATTTTAATTAATTGACATTGTTACTATTTAAATTTTTATGATTTCTACATGTTTTAATAATTTCTTTTAAAATTACTATTAGGAATAAAGATAAAATACAATGTTTTATAATGAGTTTATGTTTTAAATTAGATATATATTAAAAAAAAAAAAAACTTGTTATTTCAAGCCAGCACTTTTGTTGTAATGAGCGCTATGTACGCCTTAATTGTCATGTGCATTAGTTCTTTTTCTGTTATTAAGTTTGTTTTAATTTGTGCAATGTATATGATGTGGCTGTACTTAAATTTAAATAAATAAATTAATCTAGAAAAACATCCAGTTCATCTAGAACTATACCTTTGAAATATTTCGTGAGGCTTTTTAATTTTAAAGAAAGTTGTCCCACACTAAGAACTTCTCCTATATCGTGAGTGCATTTACAAACATAAACTCTCATACACAAATAACTATATATACATTATACAAATATCTGTTCCGTGCGGGGTGCGATCCCGCGACACGCAGCGTAGCAGTCAATCGCTGAACTACTGCACCAAACATGCCAACCAATCTGTAAGACTAATAATTGTAAGTCTCGGCAGTCAGTTTCATTCAATTTCAAGACGATTTATTTCAATCCAATAGTCTTCCACAGTAATCGTGCATATTTCCAAATTGGGACATTTATTTGTTTCCAAAAAAAAAAAAATTGTATTTTATTTATTTGTTGTACACCTACCACAGAGTTGTCTTTTTAACCTAAAGGTTGACTGGTAGAGAATGCCTTGTTGCATTAAGTCCGCCCATGTACCACTATTGTAAATAAAGTTTTAATAAATAAATAAACCAACAATATATATCATTCATATAATTATTAAATCAAGGCAGCTGAACAAGCCAACATGTAAAGAACCAAACACACTTAGAAACAACTATATTTACATTCAGAACCTGTTCACACTTGGCTACATTCTAAGCTTTTAGTTATCTCAAGCATACACTTTCAAGAAACAGTTGACAAGACAAACAGAAAACTATTAATAGACTAGCTCTTGTTAATTTTCATAGGATAACTCCATCGACTGGGATCGCAAACTCGCGCGAAGTTAGCGTATAGCTTAGCTGTGACGTCAGAGCTTGCACTTATTAGATAGTGGGTAAGCTCCTTTATGTAAACTGAATTGTTTATACTTACTTATTTAGTTTAGGGGTAGTTGTATGTATTGGGTATTATAATTATTTGGAAGTAGGATTTGTTCGGTAAATTAATCTGGAACCCTAAACATAACACCCTTGTATTTTATTTGATTTTCTTCATTCAGTTTAACTTACATACCAATTTACAGATACGAACAGAACAAAAAAAAAACATTAAAAAAATTAACTTTTAAAAATTAGTAGTCCGCCAGTGTCGGGAGCAGGGTCCAAACTGCCGAGATTAGGACTTCAGAGAAAGGCACCTAACAATACGAGCCGTATCAAGGAGTACAGCCTTCTGTATCAGGCCCTTTACCCAACTGCGTAACGCCAGCTTCGACAGGTGGTCGTCGAAGCTTTTGGCCATCAGGTTGTTGGCCATAAAGTTTTATTTTATTTATTTTTATGTACAGTAGTGGTACATTGGAGTGCTTAACGCCCCTACAATCTTTGGGTTAAAAAGACATAAGAAATACATGTGTAAAATCAGATTTTGAATATATTTTTCATACAGTTTGAAATATCATTGGAAAAAAAACTTCTGGCGTAGGCTTCAATTGACGTTTTTATAACGTACCGTACGTTATAAAAACCTCAATTGAAGCTTGAAAAAACTTTTCGCTTTCCATATTTTTTATTCAACTATAAAATTATATGTCCTATGTCTGTAAGTAAATATGTACAAGTGGTATACTAGTATGTTTGTGAGACAATAAACACAAGTAAGTGACGCATAAATCTATCTTTTACTCCTTTATGCGTGGGAACTGTGCACAGTTTGGGGTTCCGTAGGGTGAGGGTAAGAACCCTTGTCTAATTGTAGTGTGAAGTGATATACTGATGTTACCGACTTGGGACGAAATACCTAGACTTTAGAGTGGTGAACAAACTTGAAATACGCTGATTTCTGTCTTGACTTGACTTATATGACATACAACCACACACAGACATACCACAGATTATATTATGTACAAGCTAAAAAAAACTAAAAATATGTTGTAGATACCAAAAAATTACATGTCTCAAACTCGTTACGTCACAGTAAATATGTCGTCTTCCTTAAACAAGCTGTCCCATTTTATTTATCGTCTTAGATATTCAAAACTACAAAAAATATATCTTATGTTCACACACTCCAAACTTCCATTTTTCTCCTCAAAAATTCTGCACACTGCACTCCAAAACACAAATCACATACGGAACCTCGGACCCACACCAAATTCTCGCCGCCATTTCTTTTTTGTAACTCTAAATATTTCAAAGTTCCACATGAATCCTTTGCAAGTGTAGTGTTACCGTTCTTCTGTATGGCTGTTTATGCTTTATTTATCCATAAAGGGATTGCTTCGCGGGTTGCTAAGCGTCCTTGTTTGCTTACGTGCTTTCTTTGCTGGTAATGTATGATAGGCTTCGAGGTAAATGTGGTGAATTTGAGTAAGGGAATGTAATATGCAGTTTTTTTTTTCTCAGGTTTTTACTTGATATTTTGACGTAAGAAATGTAAGCAGTAGGTACTGTTTGTTTTCTGGAGAAGCTTCTACGAACAATGGGGTATTAGACTGAATTATCCTTACTAACATTATAAACGCCAAAGTTTGTATGTATGGGTGTATGGAGGTTTGTTACTCTTTCACGCAAAAACTACTTAATAATAATATCTTAACCTTCATAAGGTCTTCGGGTCAATTTTGACCCATTTTGGTATAAAAATGTAATTTTCTCAGAAAATAAGTGTTCAAAGGGTTTGATATTCTATGACTTTTAATTATTCGCTTCAATTTACTCATTATTGGAATAGGTTTATCAAAAATGATTAAAATATTCCACCTATGGTTTTTTTTACTCTAACGGTCTTCGGGTCAGAATTGACCTCAACTAATAACAAATGCACAGTGCATCTGTTATCGTTCGAATTGTTTATGTTTTACATACATTTTTGAATAGAAGCAGTGTTATTGGATTATATTTCGGATAGTAATGAATGTTGTTCTGAAGCAGAAGATTATATCGAAGAAGCTGAACCATCTCATAGTTCGGATAGTGACAGTGAATCAGTGATTGTGCTTTCAATGACGTCAAACAATTGGCAGATTCCAGAAACCCTGTCACACAGTCTTGTGGCAGAGCTTCCAGAGAAAACATAATAAACTTGACACCAGGATTGACATGCTGGAGCGGAGAGTGGTCCGTTCGCGGACGCCCTGGCCGAAAGGCTGAGGGCGGTCTTACCCGCGGACGAGGTTCGGGTGTCCAGGCCGACTAGGCGCATCGACAGGAGCATAGTGGGCCTGGATGACTCCGTGACGGAGGAGGAAGTTGTGGCCGCCGTCGCCAGGACTGGGGGGTGCTCTGCCGAGCTCGTCAAGGCGGGCACCCTCCGGCCTGACAACACGGGCATGCAAACCCTTGTGGTGAGCTGCCCCGTGACGGCGGCCAGAACTGTGTCGGAGGGCCGAAGGCTCTTGGTGGGATGGGTGTCTGCGCGGGTAAAACTGCTGGAACCCAGACCTCTGAGGTGCTACCGCTGCCGTGTGGGTAACCACACGGGAGCTATGTGCCCCTCGGAGGTCGACCGCAGCGGACTCTGTTTCCGCTGTGGTCAGCCCGGTCATCGGGCCGGCTCGTGCGAGGCCACGCCGCACTGCGTTGCATGTGCGGCTGTTGGCAAGCCGGCCGAGCACTGGGCTGGGGGAAGGGCCTGCGCGCCATCCGCCCCGACCAGGGGCAAGATGTCCGCCGCCGCCGCCGCCTCTGCCACCGCCGCGGCTTCCGTCGCCGCCACTGCCGCTTCTGCTGCGGGTGCTGCGACTCCTAACACTCGGGAGGGTGCTGAGATGGAGTGCCAGTAATGGTCCCATTTCGGCCCCCTCCAGAGACAAGTCGGCCGCTGTGCTATTGCGCAGTGGCTGATGCCTGGGGACTGTGAGCGTGGGTGGCTCGCCGTCCGATACCAGGTTGAGTCAACGACGCTTTGTGTTCCACGCGCGCCTCAAGGAGCCGTCAGCACCGAGGACGGGGCCCCATAGGGTCGGTGGCTGCTAGGGTTGCGGATAGCCAACCCTGTAGGGTTGGATATTCCGTCGGGCAAAGAAATAGGAGGTGTGCCTGAGGGATGTAAGGGGCGAACTACCATCCTTCGCCCCAAGCCAACCTCACCTGCACGTGGTGCATCCTGCTGAATGACGAACGAGGCTCTGGCGACCGACCGATGGCGGTATATCCATCAAATAGGCGTAGCTAAATGTAACAGGCCGGTGATGGGCAGCAGCGTCACCGGTGCGAGAAGCTACGCCCTGCGATCGCCAACCCGCCTGCCCAGCGTGGCGATTATGGGCAACTCCTCCAAATGCAGTACAACAAAAAGCCACGGCCCCCAGTTCCCGGTGGTCCCGCTATTCCTGGTCATGGTGGCGACCATGGTAACGGCGGGGCGGGGGGTGCCAAGAATCTCCGGGCTACGGGAGGCCACCACAATAACAGATTGACCCTGGCGACGTACAACGGACGCACGCTACGGCTTGACTCGCATCTGGCGCAACTCGAGGTGGAACTTGGGAAAATTAGGTGGCACATACTAGGGTTGAGTGAAGTCCGAAGAAAGGGGGAGGACACCATAACCCTGGAATCGGGTCACCTAATGTACTTCCGAGAGGGAGACCAACAATCCCAAGGCGGCGTTGGGTTTCTGGTAAACAAGTCCCTATCTGACAACGTTGTGGAAATGTCAAGTGTGTCGAACAGGGTAGCGTACCTTATTGTGAAGCTCACCGAGAGGTATAGCCTCAAGGTAGTGCAAGTGTACGCACCGACCTCGACACACTCGGACGACGAAGTGGAGGATATGTTCGATGACATATCGAGAGCCCTCCACTTCACTACAAAGACACAGTACACCGTTGTCATGGGGGACTTTAACGCCAAAGTGGGAGTACAGAATTGCTGCGAATCGGTAGTAGGACACCATGGATTTGGAAGCAGAAATCATAGGGGGCAAATGCTCGTCAACTTCCTCGAACGGGAGGGGTTGTTCTTGATGAACTCCTTCTTCAAGAAACAACCCCAAAGGAAGTGGACGTGGCAAAGCCCCGACACTATGACCAAAAATGAGATCGACTTCATCATGACGGACAAGAGGCATATATTCAGAGACGTCTCCGTGATCAACAGGTTCAATACCGGTAGCGATCACCGACTTGTCCGAGGCTCTCTGAATATTAACTTCAAGGCCGAACGTGTCCTTCTGATGAAGTCCAGACTCCGACCAACTCTGCTCCAGACCATGGCTGGATCTGAAACGTTCCAGGCAAACCTGGAAAACCGATTCGCTGCCGTGGAAACCACAACAGACGTAAACCAGAACCTCGAAAATGTGACTCGGATCCTCAGGGAAGAAGGTACAAGATTCTGTGATATGCAGCGTAAGGGCAAGAAGTCTAAGCTTTCAGAAGGGACTTTAGGGCTAATGAAGGAACGACGTGAAAACCCACCCGTCACTTCGTCGGCAAAGCGGTTTCTAAACCGAGAGATCAACAAGCACGTACGACGCGACCTCCGGCGCTTCAATGCTCTTTCGGTTGAAAGAGCAATCGAGCAGAACCGGGGGTCAAAGGTGTTCGTACAATCTCTTGGAAGAAGCCACCTGACGAAGTTGACCACAGCAAGTGGAGAAGTCGTCTCTTCGAAGCCAGCAGTCCTTTCGGAAGTGGAGGACTTCTATAGCCGGTTATACGCATCGCATGCATCTCGTCCTGATCCCGAAAATGAGGGTCCTAGAGCCACATTGACACGCCATTTCACCGAAGACCTGCCAGAAGTCAGTACTGGCGAAATCGAGATCGCTCTTGGGCAGCTTAAAAATGGAAAAGCCCCTGGAGAAGACGGCGTTACCACAGAGCTGCTGAAAGCTGGGGGTAACCCCGTACTGAGGGAGCTCCAGAAGCTGTTCAACGCTGTCCTTTTTGAAGGGAGAACTCCAGAGGCGTGGAGTAGAGGTGTGGTCGTCTTGTTCTTCAAAAAAGGAGACAAGACCCTGTTGAAGAACTATCGACCCATATCCCTTCTAAGCCACGTCTATAAGCTGTTCTCAAGAGTGATCACGAACCGTCTTGCGCGAAGACTCGACGAATTCCAACCACCGGAGCAGGCTGGATTTCGGAGCGGATACGGCACCATAGACCACATCCACACAGTGCGGCAGATTATACAGAAGACCGAAGAGTATAATCAGCCCCTGTGTCTAGCATTTGTGGACTATGAAAAGGCCTTTGACTCGGTTGAAATCTGGTCTGTTCTGGAGTCCCTGCAGCGCTGCCAAGTAGACTGGCGATACATCCAAGTGATGAAATGTCTCTACGAGGCCGCCACCATGTCCGTTCAAGTACAGAATCAGCAAACAAGTCCCATACCGTTGCATCGAGGAGTGAGACAAGGGGATGTTATTTCCCCGAAATTGTTCACTAATGCAATGGAGGATATGTTCAAGACGCTGAACTGGAAAGAACGTGGCATTAACATCAATGGCGAGTACATCTCTCACTTGCGATTTGCAGACGACATCGTCATTATGGCAGAAACGCTGCAGGACCTACAACAGATGCTGAATGACCTGGCTGACTCTTCTGTACGCATCGGCCTACGGATGAACTTGGATAAAACCAAGGTCATGTTCAACGAACATGTTCTACCGGAACCGATTGCGATTCACGGTGCCGTTCTCGAAGTTGTTCAAAAATATGTGTACCTCGGGCAGTCATTGCAGTTAGGTAGAAACAACTTTGAGGGCGAGGTGAACAGAAGAATTCAGTTGGGTTGGGCAGCATTTGGGAAGCTACGTCGAGTCTTTACATCGTCGATCCCACAGTGCCTAAAGACGAAAGTCTTCAATCAGTGCGTCCTACCCGTCATGGCATACGGAGCCGAAACGTGGACACTGACGGCTCGTATGGTCCATAAGCTCAAAGTCGCTCAGCGGGCTATGGAAAGGGCTATGCTCGGTGTGTCTCTGAGGGATCGCATCAGAAATGAGGTGATCCGTCAGAGAAGCAAGGTAATTGATATAGCCCACCGGATTAGTAAGCTGAAGTGGCAGTGGGCTGGCCATATTAGTCGTAGAACCGACAACCGTTGGGGTAAACGAGTTCTAGAGTGGAGACCGCGTCTCGGCAAACGTAGTGTAGGACGTCCTCAGGCACGGTGGAGTGACGATTTGCGCAGGACGGCTGGCAGAAACTGGATGCGAGAAGCCGAAAATAGATCTAAGTGGCGTGCAATTGGAGAGGCCTATGTCCAGCAGTGGACTGCAACAGGCTGCTGATGATGACTGATGATTAAAAATCTTTTACACAATATAGTAACAGATTAATAGCCACAAGTAATCTTAAATAAAATAATTATGGTAGTATCCAACAAATAACTATGTGTTTAACTAAATTATCAATATTTCAGGACTTATGGTAAATTTATTTTAAACCTACAATTATGTATAATTAGCGACTTTCCTGAGCTAGGTTTATAAAACCTGTGTTTCAGGTACCGAATGGATCTTGATGAAATTTGGCACAAAGGTTGATTATAGTCTGGAATCTATATACTTATAATAAATCTGTAGAGAGGTCAATTCTGTACAAGGAATATATTTTCAAAATAACTATCAGGGGGTGATTAGTGATCGATACTGGTGCCAAAAATGCAATCAGTAAAATTTTTGTCTGTCTGTCTGTCTTTCTGTCTGTCTGTCTGTATGTTCTTTATAGAAACAAAAACTACTCGACCGATTTTAACGAAACTTGGTGCAATTATTCTTCATACTCCTGGGCAGGTTATAGTATACTTTTCATCACGCTACAATCAATAGGAGCAGAGCAGTGAAGGAAAATGTTGGGAAAACGGAAGAAGTTACTCCATTTTTTAAGCTTCCGTCGCGTGTGTAGCCTTAATGGTTAAAGTTACATAGAAATCATGTATGACGGAAATGTTCTACATAAAATTATCTAAAAAATATTCCGAAACAGCATGTCTATCTTTTGTCAATTTTAAACCGATCGGGCTGAGAGTTTCAAAATCGGGGGTAAAGTAACTATTCCACGCGGACGAAGTCGCTGGCAGAAGCTAGTAACACATAATTATGACACTTTTTATCCCTGAAGTATGTTCTCTTGGGATAATTGCTAATATTCACTGTGGGGAGGAGCCGCGGGTTTCAGCAAGTTTTATAGTTTAATTCCTGAAATTATAGACAAGAGACTTGATGGTAGATCTTGAGCTTATTACTTAGAAAGTATAATTTGTTGTTTTTCTAGAAAAACATCTACCTATAATAGTATTAAGAAGATCTTTTAGAGTGCTCTGATCAGCTTGTCGGCAAGGAGACAAAGTTGATTCAATTTGATCCCTGTTTCAAGAAAACTAATCTTCTATAATAAGTTACTGGATTTAGTTTTAGTCAGTATCGATCCTTTTAAATTACATTTTTGTCACATTTTCTAAGTACATTTTATAGGAGCATTACCAGTATGTAAACCTTGATCTGGTCATCTGATAGCAATGTGGGTAGACGACATCGTGGCTAGAACCTTCACGAGTGTGGCACAGGAAAAGAGAGGCGTATGCCCAGCAGTGGACGAAGTTGAGCTGTGGGTTATGAAGCCTTTTTTTGGATGGGAAATCATCAAATGACTTCTCCCGCTCTGGGCGGAGCGGAAGGGAGTGTCAGACTCTTACTGATCAAAACCCACCCGTGATCCTTCTTGTGCACTTTGCGTTCCAGGGCCGCGGTGATTCTTTCGAACAAATTCCGCAACCCTAGCAGGCACTGACCCTATGGGGACCCGTCTTCTTTGCTGACGGCTCTTTGAGGTGCGCGTGGAACTCGACGCGCCGTCCACTCGTGCCTGGTTGCAATCGGAGGGCGAGCCACCCATAGCTTGCCATCCGCAGGCCCGCACCTACGGTGGCCGGGAATCGCCCTGCGTTACCCGTCGCCCGAGGCATCTTCTTCTGGTGCGGCAGTTGGAGCGTAAGGTTTCCCTCTCTCGCACGCGTTCCGCCTCCTCCTTCGCTAGCATTACAGCTTCGCAGTATTGAAGTTATGTGAAGCCTAAGTGCTCATAAATATTATACTGTTTTTCTCTTTTCACACAAATCCAAACTAATACAGTGAAACTTGGATAACTGGGACCTTAAGGGACCCGCAATTTTTTCTCACTTAAAGAGGTGTTCCACTTACCCAGTGTCTCAGATATCCAGGTATAAATAAATATTTGTCACATTTACAGAGAATTCCATCCAATTACGCAAAATAAAGTCTCAGTAAAAGACGCCCTCTGTCTCAATCATACAGGAAATTATGACTATAAAATAGAAAGAAATAATCCCTGATATAGAGGTTTGTTTTGTCCAACTAACAAAGGTATTTAATTGCTAAAGCATGAGTTCCAGCGACGAAGGTCTCACACTTGTCCAGGTCCCACTTAACCAACTTTACTGTATTATAAATGTGAAAATATGTTTGTTTGTTACACTTTCATGCCTAAACTAAGCATAAGCATAATCAACCTTTTAATGTTCCCACTGCTGGGGAACAGGCCTCCTATCTAGGAGAGCGCGCCACGCGGGCCCGGTGCGGGTTGGTGAATGTCACATGCCTTCGAATGTTTGGTTCTAAGACATGCCGGTTTCCTCACGATGTGTTCCTTCACCGTTTTGAGAACAGGGGTAATGAAGTTAATTACACAAAGTAATGCGCCTGGCTGGGTTTCATCCCGCGACCTACAATTCGTAAGTCGGGGCCGTTACCACTCGGCCACCACTGCCTACCTACCACCGCTGCCCGACCGATTTTATTGACTTTTTGGGACAGATATAGTTATAGTCTACTTTAAGGTAAGCGAAGCCACGAGCAAAAGGTAGGTGATTTATAATTTCTATGTTACTGGGACAGTTCCTAGTGCAACAAGTACCTAGGTAGGTAGTCACTAAACGTAATCCTGTGTTGTGGGAGGTACGAGGTAGCTCCCGAATAACGGACATTCCCGCTTTATACCCTCACATATTTGCAGTTAGTAGTTGGAACTGCGGGAGACGTGCTCCATAACTATTTGTATTCGGGCTTTTCGGGAGAGAAGGATTAAGGATGAAGGTATTTTAGTATTTGAAGGTGTTGTTCATATTTGTCATCAGAGGAGGGTCGATATTCAAAGTTAAGCAACGAGCTCATAACATACTGAAACTACTCCGTGTCTCGGAAAGCACGTTAAGCCATTGGTCCCGGCTGACATTTGAAGATCTTCAGCAGTCGTTACGGATTGAAAGAAGCCAGACAATCGGACTCCAGTCTTGCCAAGAACTGGAACGCAAAGAGCACTGGAAGGACCACGGGTAGGTTTTAGTCAGTAAGAGTCTGACACTCCTTTCCGCTCCGCCCAGAGCGGGAGAAGTCATTTGATGAGAAAGAAATAGTCTTGCTAAGAAGCACCGTATTATCCAGTTAATGAGTTGTGAACGTCTGTTAGGCAGCCGCTCCATGTAAAATACTGGTATTCAGCTGAATCTACTTCAACATCCAGCCTGTCCATTCTGAATAATTGCAAGTGAGGCTTATTTTTTTCCAATAACCTATTTGGTTTCCCATGATTTTAGTTTTCTAGGTGTAAATTAATGCACTTATTCATAACACTCATACGTTATTTGAGTTGAAGCTGTTACTTGTAGATGAGTAAATCAATATTTAAAATCCACTTTTCATGTGTAAAATTAACGCCAAAATTACATAAGGATCTGATCTATTCCTCTCACTCCCAAATCACACTTAAAATAACGTCTTTTGGTTGGCTGCCATCTTCAATAAATTTCACTTATCTCGTGGGATATAAAATCTTCCTAAATATAAAATCTTCATAAAAGCTTAGTAGTATACTTCATGAAACTTATCAGTAAACAAACAAACCTATATTACTCAAGGATTATCCTTCACACAACCTTCCTACGAACAAGCGGCACGTGTGCTTATACTCCATAAAACTTTGGTCTGTGATAAGGAAATTCATCTCCGCCGCACCAAAGTTATCTCGCATGCATCCCTCGAGGGTATATGTAGGTACTATCATAGAACATGCTCTCAGAGGTCTCGGGTTCATCGAACGAATTAGTCGCAGATACTTTTAATTACAGATCGTGAATAGTTTGATTAAGTTTTGCATTTTTGGTGACATTGTAAATTTAATACAGAAGTTTCATACACGCTCATTTAATTCAGCTTTTTTTTTTGAATGGATTACTCGCTGTTCATCACACTAAGGCAGGTAGTACTGCTCAACCAGACAATCCTGTGGTGGCCTCAAATGAATTTAAGGCCCCCAGCCAGGGCTTAAAACTACTTAAAAACTAAATGACCGCTCGCTAAGGGCATCCCCTGAGGGACACGGGCCTCGGCTTAGCGGGGTCATTGAGGGAGGGCAGCAAGGGACAGGCTGGGTCAGATTGGTATTATTTTGGGGGTTTAACGCTAATGGTTCAGCGGCGCGGGCTGGCTCGTTAGGCAAAAGTCAGGGGGGGTTTTGACGGGGGCGTCGTGATGGACCTTGTCGGCGAAGTCGGGTTACGGAATGCGGTCTGTGTTTTTTTTTTACTAAGAGTGCTGGTTTCCATACTACTCTCTTGGGTCTGGCTGATGAGGTCATCGGGCTCAACAAGGGTATGCCGCGGTCGGCGGATCTTGCTGAGAGGGCGTGTATCGCGTAGCCGATACGATGAGCGGGTTCTGGTGCTTTTCAGCGGACTCTTTGAAACGCTTTGAAAAACGTTACTTACCATAGGTCCTACTATGTACGTCTTTATAAAATCGACATGATTACGGTGTGGGACGAGACGGAGCTATACAAGACCCATTTACCACTATTCCTTTTTCACAACGGAATTATGATGGCGTCGGCACGTTAACGAAGGACCCTAAGTACCTACCTACTTACTGTCAAAGTGTTCTGCTTGCAATTTGTTTCAAATATTCGAAACTCAAGTACTGACCCGAAATGGAAGACAACAGACGTGTGTGCAAAAGGGAGAAGAAGACTTTTGCCCAACAGTGAAAAATAAGGTTCCCTATCCATTAGCATAAAATTTTAAGACCTAATATAACTTAGCATAATGTTGTTTGGCATAATTATTTTTTCGCATAATATAATTACGCATAACAGCTCATGCATAATTTTTTAAGCATTATGTCTGTAACCATAATAATGATTAGGCATAATATTTTAAAGCATAACCTTATTAAGCATAAAGTTCTAAAGCATAACTTTTTTAAGCATAAAGTTCTAAAGCATAACTTTTTTAAGCATAATATCCTAAATAGAATATTAATATATTATAACGTATTGAACAATTTTGTGAGTATTTTTTCGCTGTAGGAAGCAAGCATTGCAAGCATACAGCATGCAAGCAAGCATGCAGCATGCAAGCAAGCATGCAAGCAAGCATGCAAGCAAGCAAGCAAGCAGCATGCAGCAGGCAGGGTTTCTGTGACGGCTCCGGCGCTGCGGCCCTCCGGCGGCCCCACGCGTGCTAATCGTCGCAGACGGCTTTCGCTCACCGCCGCGGCTGAGGCTGGCCGGCGAAGCCGGCCAACAAGCCGAAGCTGCGGTGCTCGCTCGCAGCCGCCTGCTCCTCAGCCCGCGGGCCGCCTCGCCCCTACGCGCCTACGCGATTTTAAATAACACTCTAGGGGTAGGACAAACAAGACTACGTGAAGTCGGTTTTGCAGCAATTCGGTTCTGTGACTAACTTTTGTTGCACAGCATATTAATTTTTTAACCAACAATATTATTTGATTGTTACAGGTACTATAGCTAATTGGTTTGCTCAGAATATTATGCTAATAGCCATTAGGCCTACTAACGTTATGCTAAAAGTCTTTAGGCCTACTAACGTTATGCTAATAGTCATTAGGCCTACTAAGGTTATGCGAATCAAATTTATGCCAAAACAAATTAGTCTTTAACATGATTATGCCAACATAAAATGTATGCCTAAAAAAATTATTCCAAAGTATTATTATGCCAAAACAAATTGTGCCAAAATCGTTATGCCGAAGTATATTAGGACAAAAAACATTATGCGAATAGAAGGGATCCCGAAAAATAACGGGCTTAGTTAGATTAGATTAGACTGGACCTTCTGTGCAGTCCTCAATATACCATGTTTTCGATAATATTTTACCTGGATCAAAAGTTTTCACCGTAATGGGTTCGTGGTACCGAGTCTATCAGGTTAGTAAATGAGTTAGGTTATTGGCGTGGTCACTTTTGCAGCTACTAGGCACTTCAAAATTACTGTTTTTAGGCTGAAAGCAATTAACCTGATTGATATTGAATTAATTAACGTATTTTGCTAAGAAAACCCTGAAAAGTAGATTAATTTGCTTGTAGTTTACAGTTCTTAGTTTTTGTCAGCTAAACTCGCTATTTTTATCAAATTGTTCTTGGCTACAAATCTAAAGTAATATAAAGCTGAAGAGTTTGTTTGTTTGCTGGCTTGAACGCGCTAATCTCAGGAACTACTAGTCTGATTTGAATAATTATTTCAGTGTTAGATAGCTCATTTATCGAGAAAGGCTAGGCTACTAATAAAGAATGTTGCAAAATCGGAGAGTTAGTGACTATTCCACGCGGATGAAGTCGCGGGCAGAAGCTAGTATAATAATTATAATTATAATATAATTAAAAAACCACTCACTGATTGACTGATTGATTGACTGATTGACATAATTGTTCTCCCACTTGCCGTGCTAGGAGGGGAAAACTTTATATGGGGTTGTATAGAAGGTGTCGAGGTGAGTATGGGAAAAATCTGAAACTACCCCTTTTCAACCCCCTTCTTTCAACCCCATTGCTTATCTCAGAAACCTGACGTCGAAGAGAAAAATGGTTTTCGGGGTTGTATAGAGGGTGTTTGGATGAGTAGAAAACGAAAAAAAAAAACTACCCCTTTTCAACCACCTTTTTACAACCCCTTTGCGTATCTCAGAAATCTGACATTTTAGAGAAAAATGGTTTTCGGGGTTGTATAGAGGGTGTTTGGATGAGTATATGGCCAATAAAAAATTCAACCCTTTTCAACCCCCTACTTTCAACCCCTTTGCGTATCTCAGAAACTGGACATTGTAGAGAAAAATGGTCTTCGGGGTTGTATAGAGGGCGTCTGGATGAAAATATGGCCAAAAAAAATTCAACCCTTTTCAACCCCCTTCTTTCAACCCCTTTGCGTAACTCAGAAACCTGACATTGTAGAGAAAAATGGTTTTCGGGGTTGTATAGAGGGCATCTGGATGAAAATATGGCTAAAAAAAATTCAACCCCCTTCTTTCAACCCCTTTGCGTAACTCAGAAACCTGACATTGTAGAGAAAAATGGTCTTCGGGGTTGTATAGAGGACATCTGGATGAATATATGGCCCAAAAAAATTCAACCCTTTTCAACCCCCTTCTTTCAACCCCATTGCGTAACTCAGAAATCTGACATTGTAGAGATAATAATTGTTACTAAAAATACTAAAAAGACACCGCGGGTTGCTTGCAACTCGCGCCCCCAAGCGAAATACTAGTTATAATTATAAAGCGGAATATTTGTTAGTGTACTTGTAATCTAAATTAATATTTGTGTGCCATCTACTGTGGCAGGACACAGAGACAAATTACTGTGTAATTATTTCATCAATTTTTTACTTGTGTACACAAATAAACGTATTCATTTATTTGATTTGATTTGAGAAACTATAATAAGTGTATTTATTCATTATTTTACTGTGATTACCATTTTATTGAAACGGGTTTCACAATTTTAAATTATTGGTTAAAATAAACATGAGGAGTAAAATATAAGGAGTATGTAATAAAAACATATAATAAGTATACTGAAGTAAATAGACTTTACTTTGACTAATATTCCGTCTATTTATCTTTATATTAAAAATCACGACATTACCTTAGTAAATGCTACAATAATATCATCATTTACAACAACCATGGGATTATGAGAGCCACCCTAATGCTAATTTGTAAATAAGGAGCCACTGAAAATGTCGCGCACGACAAATTTGTTGCTTGTTCCCAACACAGATTGTTTGGATGTCCCATTTTTGTTTAATTTATCGCAGCACCCCGGAAGGGGAAGTTTTGGGGCGCTAATTACCCCTAAACATTAAAAGTACCTGAGATCTGATATAAGTTCTAGCCCGAAAGAACTCGCCTTTGATCTTGCGTTCAAGAAACTTCACAGTTTTGAGGTCGTTATCTCCAAAATGATCGATGTATGTCTGTATTAAGGTTTTGAAGTTTATGTTTTTCGCGTCGGTCGGTCGGGTATTGAAGAAAGTCGAGTAACTGATTATCTTAGTTGGGAAATCTTTGGAGGATACTTCCTGGGTTTTGAATTTTGTACGGTTTTCGGGTACCACGTGAAATTACGGTAAGCTCTGTCGAGTATTTATTACTGGAATTAGAGGACATTGTAGATAGTAAGCTTTTCATGGATAGAAAATGATGAAAACTATGCTATTCCCAATTATGATGTGGGGTGAACTTTCATTCTAACGGGATACAGTTCTAACCTGAACATTTAGAAAAAAGTATTCATTCGTATATTTATTGTACGAATGAATACTTTTTTCTGATTGTATCCCAATGTGTTGTCTATTTTTTTTTTCAGTTAAATTATATAACCTAATTATAATCTATACTAATATTATAAAGCTGAAGAGTTTGTTTGTTTGAACGCGCTAATCTCAGGAACTACTGCTTCGAATTGAAAAAATCTTTTTGGGTTGAATAGACCATTTATCGAGGAAGGCTTTAGGCCAATAGGAGCGGAGCAGCGATAAAGAATGTTTTAAAATCGGGGATTCCACGGGGACGAAGTCGCGGACAGCAGCTAGTTAGATTATATAATTTAACTGAATAAAAATATTTCTACCAGTAAACATTGGCTTAAGACTTCATTGTGCGAAACCGTACTGCAGTAAAATAAAAATGACAATACTTAAAATATAAAACATTCATTAACATTATGTTATATTATAACTAGTGAACGGGGTAGCTAAAGGTATATTTGGTACTTGCGACATGTTTACGTAGTATGGACATGCCTAAGATGTTTGGATTAACTGGGATTTAAAAAATATATGTACTTATTATTGAGGTCGGTAATGATATTCTAGATCAGAGTCATTCTCAAAATTATACTATCATATTTTTTATTGAATACTAGCAGCGCCCCGCGGTTTCACCGTTCCGTGGGATTATCGAGGTAAAAATTATCATATATGTTAATCCTGGTTATAAACCATAACACAGCACCTGTGTGCCAAATTTCATCCAGATCCGTTCAGTAGTTTTTGCATGAAAGAGTAACATCCATCCATACTTACAAACTTTCTCGTTTATAATATTGGTACGATATAACAAGCTTTAACTAATCCAACGTTCTAAATTAAATGTCTCGATAAATTTAAAGTCGCAAAAACCCGGTGACATATCCATGTTAATTTATACATTTGAGGTCATTGACCTTTAAAGCTCTACTTACACCGTCCACTGTTCATAACCAAGCCAAATCAAACTAAAAAAAAACCTCAAAATTAAAACTTGGTAGACCTGCCATATTGAAGACAGACCTCACGTTGCCAAAAGACATCGTATCTCAACAAACAGACTTCTTGAGTACGTTCCAGATCGATGAGTTGAAAACTATTACAAGTCGCTAAGTCTACGAGGACGCCCTACATTGGGTAGAACTGGTACGATGGAATCTGGCACTAGCCCAGAATCTCCTAAGTACCTACGTTAGTACTTTTCACCGTTATTATTTTGTTTCGTCTGTAGACAGGGAAATAATTTTTCTTGAAGCTCGTTTTTAGCATTTTCGTTTGGCTACTTACATTTATGTACATACCTAAGTAATATTAAATGTATGAATTTATTCTAAATCACAGTTTAAAAGTCAATTTTTGGTGATATTTGTAATCATGATGATAGTTTCAGAACTACATAATTATAAAGCAAAAAATATTTTAAGATATGAGAAACACATTTTTGTCCAGTGGCTATTACATTATTACTATAATTATAATACTCTTAAGCACTTAACTAAATCCACAAAATAAGTAAGTTAAAAGCATTAGCATGCTTTTAACTAGTATGTAGGTATGTTTGCACTCATTACGTACAATTGTTATTAATACGTCATTATTAATGGATCCCACTATATCTATGTAACACCGGAAAATTGACAACTTTTTTTGGATTTGAAATCATCAAATGGCTTCTCCCGCTCTGAGTGGAGCGGAAGGGAGTGTTAGACTCTTACTGGCTAAAACGTACCCGAGATATTTCTAGTGCCTTTTGCGTTCCAGGGCCGCGGTGACTCTTTCGAACAAATTCCTGCACCTTAGTAGACACTGACCCTATGGGGCCCCGTCTTCTTTGCTGACAGCAACACGACGCGCCGTCGATCCGGGCCTGGTTGCTATCGGACGGCGAGCCACCCATAGCTCGCCGTCCGCAGGCCCGTGCCTACGGTGGCCGGGAACCGCCCTGCGTTTCCCGATGCCCGGAAATTGCAGACACCTGAAAATAAATCTTTATTACTTTATAATTTCTCGACTATGAAAACATCGTTTTGTACCGAATAAATCCCATACAAGTTCAATAGTTACCAATATATCCGTTAATTATTAAGAAAAAAATAGTCTACAATTTTATGCAATATTTTACAATCTTAAGGCATTTGAAACTTTCCGTTGACTTATATAATATTTTTGATATTTTTACGGAATAGCACTGCTCTTGACTTCAGTCTCCTCCGACAGAAAACGATGGAAGCAGCCTGTCATAGAAATATCAGTCATATAAGATCATGTTCAGATGCCCTACGTATATTAGGACTATTTTTTTTTGCACGGTAAGTATATAAACTTTCAGTTGACAAAAAAACTAAAGGCGAACATTATATTCATCGCTCACCCGCGTCACCATCACCAAAATAAAAAGTACAGATACGAAAACAGAGCTATTACGTTAAAACTTTCCCGAGAGCTCTCCATAGTCTTGTCATTCTCTACAATACTAACAATAAAATGCACAGCGACTCCTCTTCATAGAGACGTTACGCTTTGTTCTGTGCTGTCAGCCAGGAGCCGGTATCTGGCATTTAGTGCGAGAGAATTTTTGCAACGCTTTTCCGTTATACGTACATATATGATGTAATGTTTTGTGGAATTAACTCGATTGGCGTTATCGGGGTGTGTAGTCTAGAACGTTTTGTGAAACTGTCGTAATTGGGTGTTAAATGAGGCGTTATTTTAAATATGGCAATTTTTAAATGGCAGAATGGTATCTGAATTTAATTCATTCTGATATTTTGGTTTTTGCAAGCTTTTAATTCGATATTCAATAACATTCTGGAACCATCATAATTGCTACCTAAAATAATTAAATACCCGATTATAAAAGTAGGTACTTATGACTTACAAATGCCAAATAACATTGGATATAACTTTCCTCATTAAATTATAGACGCTTATTTGTTACTGGTACAATAATAGCCACTAATACGTTGTTACAATCTTATACATAATATATACATACTACTACAACAAACTCAACACTTAACACTATCAAACCAAACCAAACTTAATACTTTTACACACAACATCTCTTTTTACTTGAATATCCTTTCGCAGGTATGCTAAAAGAGATTTCTATAGAAATAAGCATCACCTTTGTACCTATTTTTCTGTTTCCTTCTCCTTATCTTTTTATTAAATGTGTGTACATAAATTGTTAAATAAATAAATACATATTCCATTTACGCCATTACAAAAAACACGGCAGAAAACAACCAAATCCTTTTCCAGCTACCCCGTTACCTCTCTCAGTATAACTCGACAAGTGTTTTACAGCTGTCCGGACGTCTCCTTTAATTAAACTTGCCGGCTGGCAATTAAACGCTTATATTTTAACAATATTAACGCTTATAATTTAAACGATATTGAATCCTGAATCTTGCACCCTTAAACTGAAGCTGAAACATGTTAATTGAGATTGGACCCTGCAATATCTTAGTGTAATTGGAGTATTGGGATATTGTAGACATCTGGAAATTTGTAGGAAATATTTTGGCTGTGACAAAGAGTATTAGTTTTATCAACAACTTTTCATTATGAACTGTCAAAGTTGCTTGTTTGTTTGTGGAAATACTGCTGTCAGTTATGACCCGAGTATCAAAAATAATGACAACATCGCAAAAATGCACGATTTTATTTTATTTTATTATACATGTACACACACATACAATAAGTAAGAGACAACATAATATTTTTTGTATAAAGGAACTGCTTAATACAAACGAAATTTCTTCCAGCAGACCTGCGAAAGGATAAATGAAAAAGAAATGTAGACAATAGTGTATAAGAACAAGAGAATATGAAGCCTTAAACTAAAGTAACAAATCAAAATATAATAATATGCTTATAAAATATATATAAATAAAAAAGTACTATAATTATATACATAATAATAAACATAATTATCACAGTTGGGAGGAAATATAGTGCTCTTTAAGTCGAATCTTAAACAAAGGAATAGATTTTAATTCTCGACCTTTTTACCATTACCGCAAAAATCTACGATATGCCAATGGAGCAAAGTCAGGAATAAAAGCTATTTCTTATTATACTAAGTGTGGAATAAATTGCACGACATTTTAAATGACTGGTCTACGATTACCTATATCTCAAGATGTACATATGTATGTAGAATACTTGCTTTTTTTATCTCAAATTCCAATGTCTCTTCCTAAATAAGAAACATTAGATACTATTAATATTTTAGGTTACCTATTTAGGTGATTTACAAAAGTATCTGAAAGATTCTTTTTGAAAAGCTCTTTCTATTTATGAGGCTTATGGCTACTGAGCGCTGAACAGAAACCTTAACTTTGGTGTTCAATTAGACTAGAATAGAATACTCTTTATTATGTACACCATATAAGTTACAGAAAATATAGATGAAGAAAACATTACATATGGTGACACAATGGGCGGCCTTATCGCTAAAAGCGATCTTTTCAAGAAAACCTTAATTAGTTGCCTATTTCAGTCATGTACACTAAACTGACTTATTATTGGGAATAGTTGTATTAGTATTAAATGTCCTTCTTAAAAGCTCTCTCCAATGCTGTATATCTAATGGCCTTAAGGGTGCGAAAATCCTTAAGTTCGATTTTCAAAATAAGTCATCTAATTTTGTCATTAAATTCGAGTGTGAGCAGTGGTGGCCGAGTGGTAACGGCCCCGACTTACGAATTGTAGGTCGTGGGTTCAAACCCAGCCAGGCGCATTACTTTGTGTAGTTAATTTCATCACCACTGCTCTCAAAACGGTGAAGACAAACCATTGTGAAGAAACCGTCATATCCTAGAACCAAAAATTCGAAGACATGTGACATTCACCAACCCATACTGGGCCCGAGTGGTGGATTTCTTCTCCTAGAGAGGAGTCCTGTGTCCCAGCAGTGGGAACGTCAAAAGGCTGATTATGCTTATTATACTACGTAATCTGTCGTCTAAAATTATGTCTTGATGTGTAACAACATTACGTAATGACTTGATTTCCCCGGGGAGATCTCAAACTTACCTACCGACATAATATGCCTATCCATCAACTATATTATAAACCCTTTTGAAAGAAACTTCCTCTACTAATCTCAATCGTTATGACGTCATTATTGTAGTGCTATTCTTTAAAAAGTTGCAACCGCTTCAGATAGAGAAACGTGGAATTCTTTGGAGGAGGTTTTTACCCGAAGGGGATCCACACTAAACTGATCTCAATAATCAAAATTAATTATGAATTTTGCATGTGAAATTATCCAGTTATTTAATCTTATTTATTGCTCAGTAATTTATAGTATCAATTCCAATAATTATTTTTATTAGCTATCACTGACCTTATTAATTTACTAGCTGCTGCCGGCGACTTCGTCCCCGTGGAATCCCCGATTTTAAAACATTCTTTATCGCTGCTCCGCTCCTATTGGCTTAAGCGTCATGATATATAGCCTAAAGCCTTCCTCGATAGATGGTATATTCAACCCAAAAATAATTTTTCAATTCGAACCAGTAGTTTCTGAGATTAGCGCGTTCAAACAAACAAACTCTTCAGCTTTATAATATTAGTATAGATGTATTTTGAATGATAGCGAGACTGCAGCACCTACTGCATGTAATTTAATTTGTATTTGTTATTTCAAACTGTGTGGAATAAGTAAAGCTCTATTATTTATTCTTTAAAAATATCACAGTGGCAACCTAGATTAAGTGAGCCTGAGCCATTAAACAATACAATCAAGTTCCAATGATAGTTCATTTCAAATTCACTCCATTTAAGTATTGACGGTGAGATGTTTACAGAATCAACCGGCCATAATCGTAAATCGATTTTTATACTGTGCTCGTGTTACTTACTGATAGTGCTGGGAGCAATTGAAATTAAATAAATGTCGATAAACTACAGCTGTCACTTGATTGAAGAAAGCGGAGAGTAGTGTTGATGTTCGAGTTATGATTAAATTTCAGTGCGATTTTATGATTGAACTAGCTGCTGCCCGCGACTTCGTCCCCGTGGAGTCCCCGATTTTAAAACATTATTTATCGCTGCTCCGCTCCTATTGGCTTAAGCGTGATGATATATAGCCTAAAGCCTTCCTCGATAAATGGTCTATTCAATCCAAAAATTATTTTTCAATTCGAACCAGTAGTTCCTGAGATCAGCGCGTTCAAACAAACAAACAAACAAACTCTTCAGCTTTATAATATTAGTATAGATTGAAAGATTTAAGACTATTTCATATTGCACTTCCAAACGTCCCTATGTAGACCATGTGAGAAAATTTCTCCCAAAATGCCATTTTCTAAAAGAAAAGCAAACAGTTAAAATATAATTTTTAACTTCAACAAAAAGTGCCCGAGCACTACAGACTCGCGACGAACAATATGAACGTAGTATTTTCAAATTTTCCGCGCCGCTGCGCCGCTAAAGTAATTTCTTTAAAAAGATTTTAGAAGCAATTTTGACAAAAGAATGCACTTAGACCGGCGGATCGTTTGGCTAGAGCCACTCTTTAGAGAAAGTCTAACGTCGACTGAGATATCGACGCTTTAATTTAGTGGTCCAATTCATATGAGAAGCGATCCTGAAAGATTATAAAATTATCGTAAACTATGTTTAAGTACTCGTGTTTTCCTCGTTTAGCGTCAATATTGTCTAAGCCATATATTAAAAGTCAGAACATCTCGTAACGACACAAGACTTGTCAAGGGTTATCGTGGTACATGGTTGCTTCTTGTAAAATACTGGTTCTCAGTATTTCATTCGGTTAGACAGGAAGCCCACTTGAACATAGTTGAAAAAAAAAATTTAAAACATTTTTTTCATTGCAGTCGGGGGATCCGTAAATAAATCAAAGGAACCGTCCCCTATGTTACCCGGGATAACTCAACACTTCTAACGATACTACATACATTGATATCGTTTCAGCCGCTAAGAAGTTATGGGGGGACAAAGAAACTCACAAACATACATACATACATGCACCCTGAAAACATAACACTTCTTGTTTTTTTTTGGGGCAGTCATGTAAAAAACCTTTGAAGGTTTATTATCACGCAGCTGGGAAAAGTGAAGCAGGCCAGCCAGATTATATCGTAGAGGTATAAGAAAATATCGACCACTCATTTAATTCAATGGAAGAGAACTAATAAACGATTCCAAGAATTTCAGTCACGTAAACCCAAGAAAAAAAAAACTGGTCTTTTCTATTATTATATTAATGAGAATAGTCTAAGCATTAACACTAAAAGTATTTTCACAGTTCACCTCGTGGAGTATTGTATTGACAAAAAATGACGGTTTTATTCTCTCATGTTTGAAAGCCAAAATATTTTTATTTTCTTTTTCGTGTGAAGTGTGGGTTTTAGTGGATTTACTGAACCGTACGTTTATTTTACGTGTATTGGCAATCTGTTCCAGCTTTTGAAAAGGATATTTCAAAAATACTGCAAGCGATACCCGGTGTCAAAGCTACGTGGAATAGCTATATCCAAAACTGAATGATTTTAGGTTTTGATTTGATTGTTTTTTAGTACAGTTATGTAACACCTGCATTGGCTTGCGCCACATCGCTTTGATACTTCTCTGTCCTCCACACTATTGGTGTTACATTATGTCTACGATTTTTTTTGTATTAACCTACCAACATGCTTTTAAATCCGACCATGATAATCCATTTCCGAAAGTAAGCCTTGCAATGTCGGGCAAAAACCACAAGTTTTTTGCACAATCATGATGGTTGAAGAACGATCAATAATGTTTTCTCCGTTTAGCACAGACTAAATATAACTGGGAATAATTTTTTTTAAATAAACGTCTGGACACGAGTTAGATTTTTTATTTGCTAATCCTTTTCCTAGCTTTGTTCGGGTCGGCTTCTAGACTAACTGACCTCAGCTTAATACTTGTATTTTACATGAAAAGACTGCTTATTAAATTCAGGATAAGAATGTTTGGGAACATGCTGGTCTTGCTCCATAGGACAATCAAGGGTGTAGATAAAATCAAACTGGTTGATTTAGGTATGGATTAACTTTGGATGTACTTTATATTGTGTGGCTTTTACTTTTTTTTCTGTTCACTTATACAGTTTCAATATTTGTAAATATGTGAGTGTCATGTGCTTATATAGAACATTAATAAGTTTTCCTCTGCTGGTAATACTGGGTTCTATAACTAGTGTACTTGGTGCATCGTCCTCACATGTAT
Source organism: Hecatera dysodea (assembly GCA_905332915.2). NCBI lineage: Eukaryota > Metazoa > Arthropoda > Insecta > Lepidoptera > Noctuidae > Hecatera > Hecatera dysodea. Next base: position 20,314,897 of record HG995302.1, read on the forward strand.
GATTTTTTTATACAATATTTTGTATACCAAATATTGTAAAACAATTATTTGAAAAGAGTAACTATTGAGTTTCTTGTCCGTTCTTCTCCATAAGAATCTACATTTGCGAACGGACAGTAGATTCACTTTATTATGTTAACTTTAAATAATGATGTTCAAAAGTGCCGTTTAATGGCCTAATTGTAATAAACGTTTTGACTTTGACTTTTTCTGACGACCACAACCCAGTAACTGGGTAAGAAGATAACTCTTGGCAACACTGTGTAAAATTCCATGGCCACTGACTTCCCATAAAGACTGAAAGATCTACAAATGACCACCGGAACCAACAGCGTAGCGTGGTTCCTGAGGCACAGAAGAATCTTGGTATGTTGAGATGAACACGCATCCGCAGACATACCTCAGCATTCATTGGTTAACCTTGAACATCGACCTGTGCAGCTAATTATTATGTAGCCAAGCCAAGCCCCAAGAGCACGTGTTTATCTTCTACTCTAAGAACTAAAAATCTCATCAATCTTTACGTTCATCTCCAAAATAACCAATTAAAATCCTGCTTATGTCCCCGTAAACTGTCTCCATTATTATGAAACAAGAAAACTTACTCAAGTAAGACGCCGTCGAAGCTTCAGAGGCTAATTTTTAAACAATTACAAGCAAGTTGGGACAAACAATGTCAGTGTTCCGAAACACAGATTAACAGAGTTTTCCTTTTAATATTTCTTATTAAGATCTTGTTATTTTTTATTGGTCCTTACATAGTCTACGGTTGGTTTGGTGACTATAGTCTTTCTTATGATAGGATAAAGGATTTTTCTTAAAATATTAGTTATGTAATTCAGTAAGCTCTCATTTTGCTTTTCAAGGGTCTTTTATCAGCTTTAAGTTTTATAAAAGAGTCTTCAGTTTCCTATAAGAAAGTAAGGGATTAAAGAGCTATATCTTTTTTCTTGGAAGAGCTTTAAAAATATATAAGGCGTAAAAAATCAACAACAAGAAATTTTAGAAGTTCTCTCAAAATAAAAATTAACATTGTACAATTTTTTCACTACGCATAAATGTATTATTTATACGCACTGTACTCCACGTGGGGCGCAAGCCGGAGTGCGTTTTCTAATAGTAAATAGACGAGTGGAAACGGCCCCGACTTACGAATTGTAGGTCGCGGGTTCAACCCGGCCAAGCGCATTACTTTGTTTAATTAATTTCATCACCACTGCTCTCAAAACGGTGAAGAAAAACATCGTGAGGAAACCGGCATGTCCTAGAACCAATAATTCGAAGACATGTGACATTCAACGACCCGCACTGGGCCCGCGTGCTGGATTACGGCCCATTCCCTCTCCTAGAGAGGAGGCCGTAGTCCCTAAGTCCCAGCAGTGGGAACGTTAAAAGGCTGCTTATGCTATATACTTATGCAGCAGTACAGTGCATACACAAATATTTTGATAAATTATTTTAAAGTGTGAAAAAGTATAATTGGACCATTTTTTTGGTACTTTTCATAGTCATGTTCACGTAATTCTGGCAGTTGATATTTAATACCTTATATTTCGATTGCAAATAAAGTAACTGGTCGCTTTTTCTGAAATTATTATTTTTTTAAATTAATCTATCAATTTGTTTTTTTGCAAGAAAATTATTTTATACAACGATTGTTCTTGCAGCCTAATTAAAAGTCATTAAGTACGCAAGTACAAATGTATGTTCAAAACCATTGTAGTTTCCGCCGCCAGCAATATAGCTTGTACTATAAAACATAACAGGTATTTAATAAATATTCCCTCATCCCGGCACAACAGATCGCCATGCTAATATTTCGAACATAAGCCGCAGATAATAGATTCACGCTATTTCAGTCTGCGTGCTATGGACCAATTTTTAGTTCTCTGTATTTCGAGGTTTTATATGAGAGGCCCGATTAATAGTATATTTGGATATTTGTAGAATTTGGTTAGAACAATTTCGTTTAATGACTGCACAGTAAAATATGGTAGCCTAGACGTAAAAAAGTACTCCAGAACTCACGTACCGAGGGTTCCTCGAGTCTTCATTTGAAAGAAAAAAGAAAGAAAAAGCGTTTATTTACCACAAACAACGACAGTTATTTGTCCGAGTATACAAAACAAGCACCATAAACGGAACATAAACCACCTTTAGATTGCGTTGAATCAGAAGTTTGATTTTTTCACTGCTTCATGGGGTTACAGACCTGAGTATTTCATATTAATTTGTGACTTGAACTGAAATGGCTGTTGAGAGCATGTCACGCTCTCTCAAATGTCTCACTGATGGTGGCGCGTGTGTGGGATCATTCAGTTCCCTTCAAAATGGTTGAGCTAAATGCGTCGATACACGCGTCATGTTCGTGAACGGACGCCGTCGGTTTGATCTTTATAATTTGAATTGTTTTATAGTTTCCTTTTTTTCTTTGCATTGTCCACACATAATTATAGAAGCAATAACCAAGGTTATGTAATACAGAACATGATTTAAAAGAGTGTCCGTGGAGTTTCTTGTACGTTCTTCTCCATAGAAATCAACGATTTGGAACGTGCAGATAGCTTCACCTCTTTCGAATTGATAATTCAAAAGTGCCTGTAAAGGATTTAATTGAATTATATGCTTTGAGTTTTGAGTTTTCATTTCCACGTGTTCCTGAGAAAAAAGGTCTTGACAGACGGCTTCCGTTTTTGTTAACGAAACCCTAAAAACGAGCTAAAGGTTTTACACACAGTTGGAACTCGGTACACAGCTAGTACGAAATAAAATGAATTTGAAACAGTTTCCAACCAGATCAATATTTTCCCAAAACGCCTGTGCTATCAGAGAGCTATATTTCGACTATAATCCGCAAATAATTTGACACTAGCGGTCGATAGCCGGCATTAGCCGTATCGATGCAAATCGTCCTGTGTCGTAAATATTTTCCTTCTACCCGCGTTGGGTTTATAAATCTGGTTTAGCTGTTATATTGGCTGCATTGGATCTAAATGGATTTTGTCGTTGTATGGACGGAGATAGTTTGTTGGTATTATTGATTTCAGTTTGCATTTAGTTTTTGATTTTTGAATCATATTTCTGTAAGGAAAAATACACAAGTTTGTAATTTTTTGTGCAGTGTATAGATGATTTTGCTTGTAACGTGGGAAATTCAGCAATATGTTCTTGATGACGTATTCAAAATTTCAGACCCTAAAATAAGTATACTGTGAGAATCACCTTATTTAGCAATAACTTATGTTCATAACAAAACTTTCGTGCTAGAAGAATAATATGCTCAAGCAACCCTACCACAAAGTTATTGGAAATCGATACACACACATGTTAAATCTAAAAACCTCAGCACAAACCCAGACCAGAGCAGACCCAAACGAACCGATACAAATACAATCTACGAATAAAATCCGAAGACAGTCGAAACAACAAGCATTAAGCTGTAACAAACGATCCTTGTAAACACTCCCGTTTCTGCATAAGTTTGGATTTGCAAACAATGTCGGATAAACTTGCCAAGATTTTTGTGCATTCGTCCCCACCTTCTCCACTTAACAATAAGGTTCCATCTCCTTTAATATTAGTGTACCAGCTAAGTTTGTTGTACAACTCGGTGCATTTACGAAGCTAGCTGCTGGCACTCGCTTACACTATTTGCATTGTTAATAGAGTCAACTGATTCAATATTATCGATGTGCCGGACCGTGAAAGGTTGGTGTTTTATAATGTTGGCCGGACTAGAGACGTTCTCTCGGATTTATTGAGATATCTACCCACCAGATCTGGTTAGGGAGGACTATAAAATGTCTGGATGCTTATGCAGTGAATTGGGATGAACGGAGTGGATCGAACTCGTATTTCAGTTTGAATATAGATAGTGTAATAGGTTATAAGTTAGGGATCTAGATTTATCAAGTTATTATACGAACTAGAATGATAGATACCTACAGTGGGACTTTTGAGCATATCGATATTGTTGCATGTTCTCCCAGTAAGTTCAAAGGTCTTATACTCAAGGAGCTCTATTGATTGATGTAAAAATAAAGATAAACATGACAGTTAGGTAAGTTTAGATAAGCTTTATTTTTAATATTATTATGTATTTATTACCCTAGAGTTTAATTTAATTTGTATACTATAGTATACAAATTAAATTAAACTCTACAGTTAATCTGTGAACAGCGTTGTGGGCTGCAATATTGTTCAAATGTTTTGTGTATCTCTTTTTTATACTATAGATAGATTGTAGCTGTTTACTGTTCCTTTTGAATAAAATAAGAAATAAAATAAACTAGAGTATAGGTAATAAAATAAGTAATATGAGATGAAGGTCGACCTCCAATAAGAGCTCTAGTAATTATTTAAATTTTTCTTTTGGCAACTTTTATTGGAATCTTCAGCAATAAATTTTAACTATATTAAAAGTTATTCAAAATACCTATAAAATAAATAGTGTTCGGGTTCTGTACCCGCAGGGTAACCTGCGTAATCCTACTACTAAGCCTCCACTGTCCGTCATTTGTCTTTCTGTCAGCGGATGAATTGTTACAGGTAGACGATTGAAATTTTAACAGAGTGTCTATTGCCGCTAAAACAACAAACAATAGTTTTTTTTTTGTCTTTGAAATCACCAAATGACTTCTTCCGCTCTGGGCGGAGCGGAATGAAGTGTCAGACTCTTACTGACTAAAACCCACCCGTGATCCTCCTGCCCTTTGCGTTCCAGGGCCGCGGTGACTCTTTCGAACAAATTCCGTAATTCTGGCAGGAAATAATAGATACCTTTGTTTTATTTTATTTATTTGGCTCACCAACAATTGGATACACATGCCCACACACATAAACTAACACACACATACAAGATTACCAGAGACAACATATTAACTTATAGACTAGTGTACCAATTCCTTACAGGTAAGCACAACATGCATTACATTTTTATTGAGTGATTCTAATAACTAGATGAGTACAGAGTTACTCACCTTGTATAAATATGACCAATAACATTAAAAAAGCAACGAAAAAACACAAAATAAAAATAACATGCAACCCTTAAAATTAAAATTATTTTACAAGTTTAAAAAAATGTACTTTTGTTATTTTTAATTATATGGTAACTAAATAATAGCTCTAGTTACCATATAATTAAAAATAACAAAAGTACATTTAGTATGATATCGCTTCGTGAACCTGCGTGAGTTTGACACACTATGTAGCTGATTTTACTAATATTTTAATGAATTATCAATTTGAAACCTTTAAGATGAATATTTCTACCCACAGTCCGTATATTCTTTACTTCAAAGCACCTTCAGGTTCTAGGGTCTATTTGGTTAAGTCTGCGCTCATTAGCAGTCATTAATGGTCGGTCTATTAGTTTCCTTTGTTCTCGATCTAAAGGTACGAGAAGCCGAAACGACCTGTATTTGGTTACTAACTAAAATAGCTGGAATATGTCGTGGTTTGTTACAGCATACAATTTAAAGTTTTCATTAGTTAGAGAAATGTATTAAAATAATGTATATTGAACTATATCGTAACGTATATTTACGAAACATTTATAACTATGAAGTGATTTGTTACTAACTAAAACAGCTGGAATATGTCGTGGTTTGTTACAGCACATAATTTAAAGTTTTCATTAGTCAGAGAAATGTATTAGACGTAATATTTAACTATATCGTAACGTATATTTACAACACATTCGTAATAAAGTGATTTAAAAGAATGTTCGTGGAGTCTCTTGCACACTCTTTTCCAAAGTAATCAAGGTTAGGCACGTGCTTCATCTGTTTGACTGACCAAATCTTTGACATTTCGAAAGCAAATTACGGTTAATTACGGTTGTGAATTCAAGAATGTGCCACAAAGTCCGCATGTCGCAAATTTGATTTTAGGTACTGTTCAACGCTGAGAGAATTGCATCAAAAGGAAATCAAACAATCACCCGACGGCGAATTCCTTGTCTTTTAATATGAAAAGAATTCAATCCTGAATAATTTGAGCAAAAATCAAACAATCCCCCTGAAGACGAGTCAGTAATTTAATTGTCAGCCGAATGAGAGCGCAAAAAACAAAGCCACCATTTTTTTCCCTGAAAATCAAACGGGAGAGTCGTAAAATTGAAATGTTTGCTCCTCACCTTTTGGAACTGTGCGCACTTCTTAAAAAGGAACGTAAACATAAGAAGGGGAGGAACAGCCACGATAAAATTCTATTTGAATTCGTATTAAACATACATAGTCTCCCATACGTTTCGCCATGACATCCCCCTTCGCTGGAATTGTCGAGTTTTCTTTTGAAATGAACGTGTCTTGTTCTCTAATGGCGGCAAGTGTTTGTAAAGCTGCTTGATTTAGGAAGGTCTTGTGGAAAGAAGGTAATTTTGATTCCTCGCACAGCTCGTAACATGTTGAGGAAGATTTAAACTTTGTCTGTTTGATGTGTTTTTGTTTAGAACAAATTACGAGAGATATACGCACAGCCGTACATAATTTAATATGGAGTAACTAAAAACCACATAGTGTGGGTCCAATTTATACCTGTATGTAGGAATATAACAAGAAACTTGAAGTTAAATAGTAACAACTGCACGGGTCGAGCTTCAAGTTTAAAGTACGTTTGCATATCAAAATCAAAAATCATTTATTCAACCTAGGCTAAGAGATAGCACTTTTTGAACGTTAAATTTTACATAAAGATAGTCCCCCGTCACCACTTCCTAGTGTTTTAGCTGGGAAGAAGAAGTGGCTTAACAAACTCCCCAGCAACACATCTGTCTGTTGCGTTTTAAGAACTTGAATTTATAGGTACAATAGTATGCAAAGTCATTATTACATGGTTAGAAAAAAACAATATCCAACATGGAAATCATAAATCAATACGCCATAAAACATTTTAAAGAGTAGATTGAGTTGAGTAGGTTGAGAAAAAAAAACTTTTTACAAAAAATAAAACCGACTTCTAAACAAAAAAACCAAAAAGTATAAAATAACTTTAATTTCGGAACTCGGTGTTTTTGGTTGCTTTTTTGTTGTTGAACACACCGACTTCCGAAATTAAAGTTATTTTATACTTTTTGGTTTTTTGTTTAGAAGTCGGTTTTATTTTTTGTAAAAAGTTTTTTTTATTTTTCACTTTTTAGTGGTACCTACACCCCCTCCCCTCCCCCACCTAAACGAACCAATCACATTGGTGTAAAAAAAAGTACTGCTCCTTTGCAGAGTACACTAAGAGGTCATCAATGTAGACAATGTAGATATTTTTTTAGATTTTTCGAAAACCGCTGGGTTGATTTCGATAAAATTTTCATGGGACCATTTGGGAAGTATACCCTTTCCAACAAAAAAAGAATTTTTCAAATCAGTTCACAAGCGACGGAGTTATGCGCGAACAAACAATAAAAAAGAAAAACATACAAACATCCGAATTGAGAACCTCCTCCTTTTTTAGAAGTCGGTTAAAAAGAGATTGATCTACATAGTCTAGAATAGAGAAAAAAATATCATTTTTTACAGTCGTTACTGATAGACAATCTTGCCAAGTGGTATCGAATTACCCAGTTACTGGGTTTTGGATGTCAGACGAGTTCGCTCTATGTAAAATACTGGTAATAAGTTGCATCAATATCAGTTAACTTACCAAGGTACCCATGTAGCAATATTGGGGTCTGTTCATCAATCAGTTATTGATGTACAGAACCCAACGGCTATAGTTCTGCGAGCAATGTGTCCAGCTCACTGCCACTTAAGTTTGACGATTCTTCGGGCTATGGAAACCTTGGTTTTCTTGCGGATATCATCATTCCTGATTCGATCACGCAAGTAAACTTCGAGCATTGCCCTTGTCATTGCTATTTTGTTAAATTTAAGCCCTGTCATGAGATAGATCCACATTTTCCACGCAATTAATTTCGAGATTTTCTGAAAACAAAAGCAACAGAATCATTAAGTTCATCCAACACCGGCCGGTATAATTTACCTTGACATTCGACCTAACATTTACAGACCGTAATTTCGCCACAAAAAAGAAGTAACATTAACACAAATAAGTAATTCAATGGCCGATAATAAATTATAACGAGCAATTAATCACGATATTACGCTTTTTATTTACGAAAAACAGAGAATGAGAATGAGCTGGAGTTTTTCGACCATTAACTTATTTATGTGGGAATGTATAATGCGGATTTCGCGCCAAGATTTTCGGGGACCGCTTTATGTTTCTCGTTGTGTCTGTGAATGACTTTTTATGTGTTTCTTTTTTCGCACATTTGGTAAGTCAAGGAAAAATGATAAAGAAAAACAACAGGCATGTTATCTTTGCCAAATTATCTTAAATGAATGTAGAAATTCTTATAAAAAGTAATATAAAAAATTGGTATTTTTTTATATGTAGGTATGTTCAAGGTAATTCCCTGAAGTTCTGCTTTGATTGCGATTTGTTTTACTGATATAACCGTTTTTCGGAAAAAGCACAGTTACACACAATATGCAAAATGCGAGTTAAACAAAGGGAAATACCTAGTTTCAAATTATTGGGCGAAACCACGTTTTGTTCACTTCTATTGTTCACTGAATAATATATTCAGCTACTCTGGGTAATAATCTAAATTAAATTTATTTTAAATTAACTCAAAGTGATTATTACAAATATTGAAACAGTTTTAAAGGGGGAATGTCTATAGTAGCAGAGAATTAATACAGTTAGGCGGAAGGAAAATACTTCGACTCAATTATGCATACTTAATTTGCTTTCCTTTCATCTTAAAAGTCCTCATAAATCTTTATTACTTTACATGGGCTTTCATAAATCACTGCGATAAACACAGCTTTGAGATAAAAGCCATGATTGTCAGAATTAAAGATAATAAAAAATACATTTCATTACGTCTGCATCCCCCGAGGGGCCAGGCATAAATGTTGTAATACCTGAAAAGAGGTCATTGTACTCATCATTATGAACAACTTTTACTATGGGACCAAAACTGAAATCGCAAAAAAAATATTAATGGCCTGTCCCATACATTTATATGTGCATAACTCGACAAAATATACTGATTGTTGAAATGTTTTTTCGTGATTTCTGTTTGCGTAAAAAATGTAAACTTCGTAAGATTATAAAAAATCTTGAGAGATTGTAAACTTTCGATAAATTGTTAACTGAACATTTGGAACACTAATTTTCGTAACAAAATTTGATATTCTATATTATAATAGGTATATAATAAAGTCTAGGTTGAAAATAAAATAAATTATATGATTAGCCACCTACTGGCCCAACCTAAATAAAGAAACAAAGCAGAAAATAGAACGTTAACACAAACAAAAGTATATCCCAGTATCTTGTTTCATGAAAAACCTCATAAAATTCATTCACCTATCCTGGTAACACGAGACATAAAACCTTCAATTCGCTAACCGATCCCAAAATTGGTTTACGACGCAAAAAACCATTTGATACAACCAGCCTTTTCCCAGAACATATTGTACATAAACTATGTATATATACAAAATATATTTGCATCGAAAGGCATCACGAGTTTCAAGGCGGGGTTATTTCACGGCTCATAAAAATTTGATTTTGAAACCGAGTAGAGCGGAATCTGACACAATGTATGTATCATACAATATTGTGAGACGTGCACACTGATATTTATGCCGGTGCGACCTGAAATGTAATACTTTTTAAAATACTTTTGCTGGGGAAAGATGGCGCCGATGGTTGGTGGTCGGATTGGGGTCGATGTGGTTTCGTTAGTGATTCCGATTTTGTTTATAGATTTTGAGCTTAAATCTGATACTTTCTTGAGTTATCTACATAGGTAAATGTTATGGGCCAGCGAGGTCTAATGTTTACCGCGATGTGGAATTTTTCGAAAGAGTTACTGCGGCCCTTGAACGCGGCGGGCATTTGGAGGAACAGTGGTTGGTTTTAGTCAGTCAGAGACTGACACTTTCTTCCGCTTCGCCTAGAGTGGAAGAAGTCGTTTTAAAAACGGTGTATGTTATGAGCATAAATATATATGTAATTCAAAGACCATTATTTAGATTTAAAAGCTGCTTGTTTCTTTTATTGTTTTATACTTTATCATATACTAGCAGCGCCCCGCGGTTTCACCCAAGTTGTTTCCGTTCCCGTGGCAATACGGAGATAAAATATAGCCTATGATACTCCACAATACCGTAGCTTTCGATTGGGGAAATAATTTTTAAAATCGGGTCAGCAGATCCAGAGATTACCTACCATTACTTATAACGTCACAAACTCACAAACGTTACTTCTTTATAATATTAGTATAGATCTACCTGTATGTATACATTATGAAGTATGTAACTCTAAAAAAATATCCAGAAAGCCTTTTGTTCCATTCCACAATAAATCATAAACATTAAATTGTCGATTTCGCTCAAATGAACAAAAATTCAACTAATTGAAGTGACGCAGGCTACAAGAGTGACAAAAGGACACATAAAAAAAAGTTAAATTCAACCAATTTAATTCACGCAACACCGGCTCGAGCTGTCAATATGTAAATATGGCGCACAAAAACTGCTGGAATAATTCCGGGATATAAAACATTTCGTTTCCATTTTGTTCGGATCGGATATAAAAGGATTTCTATCATCATGGCGGCTCATTGGCCTTGCTACAGGTCAAACAGTTAATTTTGATACCAGTTTCACATCGATAATCGCGTGAGATTGTAAACTCGTTTGTCTCGATAAGAAACGGATATATTCAAAACTATCGAATGTGGATAGACGAGATGAGACCTGTGTAACTTCGTCTGCGTCTCATTTTCTCATGAATGCTTTGCTCCTTTTGGTCTTAGCGTTATAATATGAAGCCTATAGCCTTCCTCGATAAATGAGCTATCTAACACTTAAATAATTTTTCAAATCGGACGTTCCTGAGATTAGCGCGTTCCAGCAAACAAACAAACTCTTCAGCTTTATACATATGTAAAGAATCGAAAATATCTGTTCATAATACTTCGAAAATGTATTGCAAATCGTACGGTATTTGCTATAATAATCTGGTAACATAGTCGAGCCTTAAACTTACAGTAGAAGTGATGGTCACAATGTTTACAAAGTCTAAAACCAATTTTCACAAAGTCTAATTAAATTGTATGTAAACATATGATTCTGGATAAATTTAAAGTAACAAACATATTGTCTTAAATTACATACTTATACTTTTTAAATAATCTAATAAGCTTTAGATATTATAAATGCAAAATGAACTCTTTCCGTCTATCGGTACCTACTCGTATGCTTATGTAGCTGTTTGTCCGTTTGTTAGCCTTAGTCTATACGGCTTAACAGATTTGGTTGAAACTTGACACATGGATTGACCATGTCCTAGATTAGAACACGAGATATTTTTATCGGATAATGATCGACTTTTAAGCAAGCCAAGCCGCTGGCAATAACTTAATCATTTTTCTGGTGCTTTCAGAAAATGAAAGATTGAGGAAAACCAAGAAACATTACTAAGCCAGAACTAACCATACATATCGATGCTACAAAGAACAATGACTTGCAAAAAAGTTACACAGATACCAGTAAGTGATTCCAGCGACCCTGAATGTGACCCAGAAACCCAGTTCCTATTATCAGCCGATGGATCATACGTTGTTGGCGATATTCTCTGACACGGGAAAGCTGAACTTTGAACGGTATCTATAGCAGCCGTAAACGGATTTGTTCGTAACCTTGAAGAAAATAGGAAATAACTTTTTGCCCCTATGCTGGTAAACAAAAAGGGTTTGGTTTTTTGAGTAACTCAATACACATACATACATATATGCACGTTTATCAGAAGAATCTTGGAATATTTTCAAAATAATAAAGCAAAGTTACTTAAGTTTGCCTTTAGTAGGTAACAGACAATTATTAAGGACTAGCGACCCGCCCCGGCTTCGCATGGGTGCAATGTAGATACTAATATTTCCTCTACTATAATATGCATGTATTATACATATTAACCTTCCTCTTCAATAACTCTATTTATTAAAAAAAAAACGCATTAAAATCCATTGCGTAGTTTTAAAGATTTAAGCATACTTAGGGATTTAGGGACAGAGAAAGCGACTTTGTTTTATACTATGTAGTGATTTTCAGTTTGGTTATCTAATGATAACTCACAGTTCGCCATTATTTTTTGAGTCCCAAGTTATAATTAACCTTTGATATCAACCGGGCTCAAATTCAGATTCTATATTTCAATTCCTTTTATTCAAAAACAAAAAAACTTGAAATCGAATCTAAAACCTCTTGCTCGGCTATAGCGCTTTTTTCTGGATGGGAAATCATCAAATGACTTCTTGTGCTCTGGGCGGAGCATAAGGGAATTTCAGACTCTTACTGACTATTAAAAAACATTCTCTGCTGCAATATTTTCTGCAATGAAAATATTGCAGCAGAGAATCGGGGGACTAGATCTTTACAGGCCGACTGCAATTAAAAGATCTATGTACCTATCTTGTTTTTAATTTTTTAGTTCACTTTTTGACATAGCAGGCGTGTTTTTAATTATTTGTTTTTTATTTCATACTTTATTTGCAAGCTTTAGACGATGAAAGTATATGTCGATTAATTTTCATGAAAACAAAATATTTTGTGTTTTTTTTTTTATTTGTGAAGCATGGCTCCCCTTTTTTGATTTTTAAAATATTTTAGAAGCCTATGTTACTTGGAAAACTCAGCACTTCTAACGATACTACATACATTGTTATCAGTTAAGCCGTTAACAAGTTATGGTGGAATAAAGAAACTCGCAAACAGACATACATGAACTCTGAAAACATAACACTCCTTTCTTTTGGGCAGTTGTGTAAAAACCCACCCGTGTTCCTCCTAATGCTCTTTCGAACAAATTCCGCAACCCTAGCAAGCATTGACTTCAGCTGGCATGGCTATAGCACCTATGAATACCAACGACTAATTAAAACTACATGAATAAAAACACATAAATGATTAAGTTAAAAAAAAAACCTAAGAAATATTCCCGTCACTACATATTTCTTCCAAAAACTACACTGCCAACTAAACCGACCTAATTCCCAGTACTTACACAGAATCAAGTCAACTGCCTTACCTTATCTCCGGAGCCTACATCCATTATGAGTTACACTAAAGACGCTGGTCCACAACAAGAGGCTACATTCAGCTTACTCCCCTAACTCATCTGGACACATCCTAATCTCGTTGACAAATGAACTGGACCAACGGCACAGCATTATCTTAGTACTGGAAGAAACGATACCTTAGCCACACGACACAGCGTAAAAGCAACCTTGGCGTTTGAACAAGAGGGTTTAGTTTCTGATGTGGTGTAATAAGACGAAATTCTACCATAATGTCGTATGAGCGTAAGGGGCGTTTAAGTGAACCCCGAGCGGGTTAATCAACTGTTTACACTACAAGATAACAGCCCTTTAGATTGCTCATAAAAACCCTTCCGTTGTCCTGATGTATGGCGAAAGGAAATTCTTGAAGATTTAAATTGTTTTTGAAATGAGTCTGTCGCGTCAGTTTGGTCAAGTTTATCCTTGGTATAAATTGATGAAATATCACTGGTATAAATTGAAAAAAAAAAAATACATTAAAATTGTTGTCTCAACATTTCCTTGGTATTGCAATCATTTCAATATGAATATTGTAAAAAAGAAAAAAAATCAGACCAGTCGCACTAAAACCAACTTTTTTGCAGTGTAATACTTAGTACATACACCATTTACCTAATCAATCAATGTTGAGTACCTAACCACTAACCACAATAATTGAACCACCTAATTATCTTAACAATTCAAATAAACTAACCATAATCACAGTACTGTCTCTAAACTAGTTCAAACCGAGGGAAACCGGTTCAGAATTACAATAGCGAACTTTAAAATAAACTTGGCTTGCCCAGGAGTCATGTTAAACGTCCCGGCCAGTCGGGCTGGGCTTGAAATATCACTCAACTTACCAACTAGCCAAGCCCGACTTTTTTCCCGACTTTTTATAACTGTCATAGTTCGAGGACCGACTTTGATCTTTGTATGGAGTGTTTTTGTTCGACACGAGGCGAGGGAGCGGTCTTATGAAGATTCTCCCGAGTTTTTAAGGGTGTTGTGGAGAATCGAGTTTCTTTAATAAATGGGAGTTGACGCTGAATGGAAAAGCTACCCCTTTTTTCTTTGTTTGGAAAAGTGAGTGAAAATATGAGTTCCAATAACTAACCGCTCGCTGTTGAGTCTGTAACTCTAGTCAATTTTGCGTTTCAGCGAAATTTAGTATTTAAACTGTTTATAACGCTATCGCACAGATAATCGTAGAAGTTAAAGAGGTAAATTATGTGTTTCAAATCCTCGATTCATCATCATCTGCCTAGCCTTTTCCCAACTACATTGGTGTCGGCTCCCAGCCAATCCGGATTCAGCTGAATACCAGTATTTTACGTGAAGCGGCTGCCTACCAGACCTCGACAACCCATTAACTGGGGAACACGGTACTTCTTGGCAAGACTGGTGTCAGATTTTCTGGCTTCTGACAATCCGTAACGATTGCCAAAGATCTCCAAATGACAGCCGGGACCAACGGCTTAACGTGCTTTCCGAGGCACGGAGAAGTCTCGTTATGTTATGATGGTTACCCATCCACAGACCAACCTCGGCAAGCGTTGCTTAACCTAGAAGATTGACGCGTGCGGCTGTTATAATTTAGCCACGAGCTCCACACGAATCCTCGATTATAATAATTAAAAAAAAAACAATTCCCCACGGTAAGAAGTTGTATCATGGGTGCATTTACAAACATACACATATGTATAAAAACAGCCAGTCCCGGAACAACTGTAGGCCAAACAAATATTTGTTCCGTGCGGGAATCGAACCCGCGATATGTAGCTCAGCAGCCAATCTCTCAACCACTGCGCCAACCGTGAATACGAATTGTGTCAACCGCGGCGAAAGTGCTTTAAGATCTGATGAACTTTATGGGTCCAAGTTCACCAGAGATCACTCAAGAAAGATAGACATGAAAAAAAGTATCCAAAGTAATTAATTCCGAAATTTCACCAATAAATACTCAATTATTCACCCATAAACCATACACAGGGAATCTATACGGGTTTACAAACTAATTATTATCAATCCGGTAGCCCAGGATAAATCCAGCTAATTAATTTATGGCTATTAACAAATACGGCCCTCGATAAATCCTCACAATTTGCAACATTTATTATTCCACATCCTGCTTTGAGAAAACTAATTTATTGTGAATCTTGGAGAGGGGTCTATTCGTGTTTGATGTCCATTTGAGGATTATATACGGGGTGTTTGTTGTGATTAATATTATTTTTACGTGCATGTTAAGATTTAACGGGAAATCTATACTAATATTATAAAGAGAAAAGATTTGTATTTTTATATGTAACGAAAAAACTTGAAAAGTACTGGACCGATTTGAAAAAATCTTCCACTGTTGGGAAGATATACTACCCCGGGTGACGTAGGCTATATTTTATCCCCATATTCCCACGGGAACGGGAACTACGCGGGTGAAACCACGAGGCGCTGCTAGTGTGTAATAAATTAAATTCTTGCAGAAACAACTAACACATAACAACTACTTATGTAGCTTTGGAAACTATTACATGGAAATTTGGAGCAGGAAGGAGAGCATAGCAAATCCTTAAACAAACAATATACCACCATCAAGCTTGCTTTCTTTGTGCTTCGAAGAACTTTGAGTATAATAAAAGCTAATAATTTAATAAGAAAATTGTTTGCACCTCAGAGAAACTTAGGTAGCTAAATTCTGACTCTATTTACTGACAATAAATCAGATTCTTAATTTTCAAAAGATAAATGGTGCAAACCTTTAAGTTAATTTATTCAATACCGCAAAATTTACACCGGCCGTAGCATTCAATAAATATTAAGCCAAAGTCTATCTTAAATAAGGATCTATAGACAAAGGCCAAATAATGGTAGACTTGGTAGTAAAGCCAAAAAGTCTTCAATATTTTACACGAAGAACAAATGACCGATAAATTTGTTTGTTATAACGAGTTTCGATACGCTCGTAAATTTAAAACCACAGCTAAGTAACCAAATTTAATAATATAACATGTATATCTTATGCGGAGCTGGGCTAGGGTTGCGCGGAGGGATTATCTTGTTGAGAGTATTTGGAGGAGGAAGATTTTCTTTAGTTATTTGGACCATTTACCTGAAACTGGGTGCAACGAAAAAGTGAACCAATAATTTTAAAACAAAATAATGATTTTATTGTTGATACCTGATAATCAATCTTTTCATTTCATTCGTGGGACCTGTAAAAAACTATTTAAAGGTATCGTCCCCGACTGCAAAGAAAATATTCATTTTCAGTTTTTCACTAGCCTATGTTACCCAGAATAACTCAAAGCTTCTAAGCCGTTTAGAAGTTATGGTGGAATAAAAAAAACTCACAAACACATACATGAATCCTGAAAACATAACACTCCTTTTTTGGGCAGTCGTATAGTAAACTTCTTTGCTCAATTTTATAACGCTCTAAATCTTATGTCACAAATGATAAGGAACATTCATATTATTATGCAAATAAACAGTTTACAAATAACTCTTTCACTCATCAATCTTTTTTGTCAAATTTAACTAGAAAAAGCTATTGTAGCCTAGCTTTCTACGACGAAACACTGAAATAAAATGAGAGATCAAAGTTTCCTTTAAAGTCAATAAAGTAAGTGTAGTTAATGGGAAAAATACAAATCAATTGAGATCCTTATCTAGCTATAGTGAACGTCATGTGTTCTATGCATTTAATATTTAATTTGATTTTAAATTTAACATCCGAAAAAATTGAAGGTACATAGATAGGGTAGGGACATATTATGTATGTATATCTTACCATACCACAAAACGTAGGTACCTAACAAAATCAAATCATTAGCTTCGCTTTGAAGCTCCATCTCCCTTCCAAAGATGTTGTGAATAATAATGAGTGCAGTGAGAATACTAGACAAGGATTGTGATTATCTCAGAGTGTGAACCCTACGAGGTGCAATTATGCTCTGCAGACATAATTTAATGTCGGCGTTACATGCTTCGTGCGCAGTTGCCTCATTCTGCTAAACCGACGAGCGATGACATGGTGGGTGGTGATATATCTTTCAAATTATAATGAACTTCTAAAAGTTTTGTTCTGCTTCATAAATTGTTTTTGATAGACAATATGGTTTTGTTTAAAACTAGCTGTCCTGCGCAGCTTCGTCTGCGTCACATATAAGAGAGTGAAAAACAAATCCTGAATCCCGTTTTTGCGAAATTTTTCATTGATTTCGTTCTTCAAATCGGACCAGTAGTTCCTGAGATTAGCGCGTTCAAGCAAACTAACAATTTCTTTTGTTTTATATAATATTAGTATAGATAAATTTAGTGTTTTTTTAGCTGTTTTCTAAATTCCTACGGATTATATACAGGGTGATTGGTAATTCAGGGATTCCTAATTCAAATACGATGGGCCAAATTGAGTTGGTTAATTAATTATTATTTGTTGTATTATACTGTTGGGTTGGTCAACTTTAATGACACTTCACTTTTTAACGGAGTATAATGTCGCTCTAGAAATATTTTTCAGAAATTAAACAAAATATTAAAATAATTAGCGCGACATGCGTGTCTTGACCTTGTTGAGTATTGAAGGCCGGACAAGATGGCCACCGCCGGAGCGGGCTGTCCATCGCGTTCCACCCGCGACGCATCGGCGATTTTTTACATATAGAGCGTTTCAGCACCGTTGCGAACATACACTATTTCTCCATGTATTCATAAATAATGAAAAATAATATATTTGAAGCTTTAAAAAATCAATTGAAAAAAAAAAGTCAGTAATTATGTTATATTTTTCTTCATAGTTAAGACCACTGCGGAATTTAATATCTTTGTTATAATATTGTTGTGTTCTTCCGTCAAAATCTCGCCTGTGCCACCCCTGGCAGACAGACGTCGTTAGACACACCGGGTGCTACTAAATAAAGTCGGAGGATCGGCTACATTCTGTTGCTGCATATTGCTGCCAGCAACTTAACCTTTCCATCACATCCAACCGCAAGCTTATTTGTTTCGACCACACGATTTTGCTCCATCAAAATTTTCAGGAAAACTTTGTGATGACCGGAAGTTTAGGGGTCTTTTTGTTTAAACTCAAGATTCTTTTCTCGGTTTTTTTTTTAATTAATTTGTATGAAACTGAAAATAAATTGATTTTGCTTTGCCTTCCTGCATGTGCATAAAATCCTTGCATTTGCCTTGCAATCTTGCATGTGCATAATATAGCGGGCGGGAGGGAGGTGCATACCTGCAACCCACTAATATTCGCGGAAATTAAAACTAGATATATTGTTTTCAATTTCAAATTGTATGAAACTGACTTACGGTGCAGGAAAATACGGTTGAAAACCTTTTTTTTCTGGATGGGAAATCATCAAATGATTTCTCCCGCTTTGGGCGGAGCGGAAGGAAGTGTCCGACTCTTACTGACTAAAACTCAGCCGTGTTCCTCCTAGTGCCCTTTGCGTTCCAGGACCGCGGTGACTCTTTCAAACAAATTCCGTAACCCTAGCAGCTTCTGCAATCTTAGCAAACGGTTGAAAACCTTAAGTAATAACTTAAGAAAACTAATTTCAGACACTGAAAAATTTCACAACCTAGTCAGAATTACGCCAGCGACAATCAATGTTAAGGCAATACAATAGGGTAGTTTACTAAAAAAATAACTGTAAACAGTGCGTTAAATCTGTGTCGTCACTGATCGCTACCATTTTTATCATGACGGGACGTCATAAGCCTCCAGATCTTTGATGCTCTTTATCTTCGACATTTTTTGTAGAGTTGATAAAGCAAAAAATACGTCGCTGGCCAGCAAAAAGTGTCATAACATACAAATCAAATGAACAAATCACCAATGATCATCAATGTCATGCATACCTGTTATATGCATGGTTACTGAAATGCCAATTTTAAATGTTATATGATTTTAACTTTAAGTGATTGTGCTGTTGGTGTGCTTATTCTAAATAAATAAATAAATAACTAATTCGAGATAAAGAGACTTTTAAGATTGTTTACTATTTACTAGATTGCTAACGTAAAAATTATATTAAAGAGAACTTAGCGCCATCTCTCGGTGACTAATTACAACATAATAATAAAGATTTTACAGCAGGTAAATGACATATTTTCTATTTAAATGGTACAAAGATGTCAAAACGTAATTTTTCTGTAAAATGAGATGAGATTAAGACGTTTTTTTGTGCTGGGCTAACTGACGGACTAATTAGTTTATTTTGTTTTAGTCAACTACCCGTTTCTTGTCTCACTCGTAGATTTTATTAGAAAACGCTTCTAAAATACAAAAACCTTGAAGTCAACAAAGTGTTTGTACAAGCGTGATAATCTCTTAAAAGAAATAAGAGGTTATCAAGCATAAACGAATTTGCTACAGCAAGTCCCTTACAGCTTATTTTTATTTTACAACAATCTCACCTGACTGAAATCGATGATGTGGTTTACGTCCTCACTCCCTCCGCTGACTCGAGGTGGCCCGCAGAGGTGGGCTTACGGATGTCGCATACGTTCCCGCGATCCCCGGCGTAGGTGAGAGACGGAACACCGGGGTGGTTTTAGTCAGTAAGAGTCTGACAGACCCCTCCGCCCGCCCCAGAGTGAAGGACATACATGAGGGTTTCCTGGGGGAAAAAAAAACGGTTTCCTCAAACTAACTTTTACACTCTTGGATTAAAGATCCCTAAGTTTTAGCTATCAGGAAACACAGACTTTCACAAGTAGTGGAAGTCCCTACCGGTGCCTGTGTTTCCTCGCTGAACGCACAGTGAAAGAATTCCCAAAACGTTATATATAATTATATGGATGAGATGTCCATCATGTACCTGTGGCACATTCCCGTAAGACTTGTACATGTGATGGTCAATCGTGACTATGAAAATAGTATTGTTCAAGCTTATCTATAGTAATATTAAAGAGGTAACGTTTGTGGGGTTGTGAGTTTGTGACGTTGTAAGGGGTAATCTCTGGATCAACTGAACCGAATTTCAAAATTATTTCACCAATAGAAAGCTACGTTATTGCGGAGTGTCATAGGTTATATTTTATTCCCGTATTGCCACAGGAACGGGAACAACATGGGTGAAACCACGGGGCGCTGCTAGTATACTACTAAGTTTGCCTGCCTGGTGACTCAGACATCGTTAGGTACACCAGCTGCTCTGTAAAGTAAGCAGATTGGTGGCTGCTGGAGCCTCATATTACCGACTGGCTCAGATGAGCGGGTTTTGAGTCTGTCTCGCACCTGTTGATGATATACATTCCTTTAATAAGAAGTAGGATTACAGATGAACCCTTGTATTGAGATAGCTTTGTAGGATTAAGCAAAAATATTTATTGCGCTGTCTTATGTCTTAATATTCCATGTTTTTTTTTTAATGGACCACTCGCAGTTCAGCACACTAAGGGTGGCCTCAAATGAATTTAAGGCCCCCAGCCAGGGCTTAAAACTACTTAAAAACTAAATGACCGGTCGCTAAGGGCATCCCCTGTGGGACACGGGCCTCGGCTTAGCGGGGTCATTGAGGGAGGGCAGCAAGGGACAGGCTGGGTCAGATTGATAATTCCATGTTTTCCTACTTCCAGATTAATGTACTGAAAGAGGAAAGATATTTTTGTTGTTTTTTTGTTCCGAATAAGCTCCATTTTTGCATCAATTGAAAGCTACGTGATCAGCAAGTAACAAAGGCTATATTTTGTGAGTGTGTGATTTTGTAATACATTTTTGTGAACAGATTATAATTATTTATTTATTTAAAAAAATAAAACAGAATTACAATAATTAAGTTTTTATCTGTCTGGTAAGGTGCAATATCTGGCTGTCATTATAAAGGGTTGTTACCATATATTAATTACTAGCTTCTGTCCGCGACTTCGTCCCCGTGGAATCCCCGATTTTAAAACATTCTTTATCGCTGCTCCGCTCCTATTGGCTTAAGCGTGATGATATATAGCTTAAAGCCTTCCTCGATAAATGGTCTATTCAACGCAAAAAGAATTTTTCAATTCGAATCAGTAGTTCCTGAGATTAGCGCGTTCAAACAAACAAACAAACAAACAAACAACCAAACAAACTCTTCAGCTTTATAATATTAAGTATATTAATTATAATATCTATACTAACAATATAAAAAGGAAAGACATTTGATTGTTTGTTTGTATTGAATAGGCTCCGAAACTAATGAACCGATTTGAAAAATTCTTCACTGTTGGAAAGCTACACTATTTTCGGGTGATCTAGGCTATATTTTATCCCCATATTCCCACGGGAACGAGAAATATGCGGGTGAAACCGCGGGGCGCTGTTAATTGAAATATAATTTTGTATGCGTAATTGCGTAGGTAGGTATATTAAAGCATGAAAAAATCTTTTCCATTAAATTTTCGCGTATTTATGGAAAGTTGTTTTCAAACAAAAAATAAATATCATTTCATCGTCCGCAACAGCTTTCAATAAAAACAGTTCAGTTCAGTTTTACCTTACAAAAAAAAAATACCTTCACCAATATTCTTCGCCGCGTAAATAAATCCGAAGGTAAGCAAAACTCACAATCAGCCACAAATGGTCTATTCCCAGCTATTGCAACGTTTCCTTAAATACGGCACATTCTTAGAATGGTAACGAAAGTGGCGTCATGGTGACCCAAAACTTTCAATCGAGCCCTTATCAATATTATCTACAGCAGAACGCCGAAATGAAAGAATCTGGTCTATTCACAAAAAAAGGTCCAGGAATGGGAAAAGGAATTTCTCGAAAGCGACCTTTCATTGATGTTTATCTGTACTGCCTTTAAGGGCCCGGCTTGTACTAGCACAGTTGTAGTGGGGCCATAGGCGAGGATTCCGAGGGTCCCGATTTCGATTGCGCATTTTGTTTGAGGCACGGGTTCTGCTATTGGTGCAGGATGAGCATTGGATTTAAAAGTATTAAAAATGAAATATATGGCGAAAGTTTCGTGGTAAAATTCAAAGTATACAATTTAAAGATGAGCTCCTGAAACAAGATAAATCTATTGACGAAAATAGCTCTTAATTTTGAGTTTACATAAAAAATAAATACATTTACATTTAATGTATAGGCGAATGCTCTTAATGCCTCCTTTTAAAGTTTCGGTATTTTTGTTTTTGCGCTGTTTAAGAGGTCTTTACTTAAAGAGAAAAGAGCCGAGGACGAGTCGGTAATTCTTTGAAATATTAAGGACTAAGTCCGCGATGATTTACAGATTGTGCGATAATTTCGTCCTGGACTTTTCTTTTTATCTGCTTAGTCTGTTTTTAGATACTTTTTAGCTGAAGTTGTTATCTCTTTTTTACGCCCTAGGGCTCACATTGAAATAATTAGGGGCATTGGAAATGAAAGATTCTCAATTTAATTTGCCTTTGTCTGCAAAGTATAATCTTTAGTTCGTTTATGCATTTAAAATAGGTACATAGGTAAAAAAACTAATTAATCGTTTTCATAAAAATATATTTATATATTATGTATATTTTCTTAAACAAAATGTAACACATCGATGAAATGTTCTAAAATAATAGGGACATGCAATATTTTCATTCTGCTTTCATATAAAAGAAGTCCGTGTAAAACAGACCATACAAAAATAAAATAAAACAATACGCTTTAATATATTGCCAAAATTGCAAACTAATTTAAATTATAAACTAACTGTTTTTCTTTTCTTCCGAAAACGGACGATGAAGTCACTCTTGTCTGCACAGAGATCATGAACTGTCATTTGTATTAAATTTAAGTTCAACTTTTTACTGTCATAACACCAGTGACGTCACTAGATGCTGATTGTTTACGTTACATTATTTCGTAATAGTTGTTAAAAATCAATATTAACTGCAGTAAAAACATTGCAGTGGCCCTTCTTTTATACTATTTTATCATTTCAATAACAAAATGTTCATGAATTCTGTAATTGCATCTTCCCTATTCTACTACATATATTGTAGGCACAAGACATTATGGAGGCCGGAGCCAGGGGAAGGGAAATAAGGACCGTCATATCATTTTCCTCGAGCCGGGCCTGGATCCGTTTAGTCCAAATCATGACCCAAACATTCATCCCGAAACTCGCGATAAACTACATCTGCTTATCCAAAAACGGGTGGAAACGAAATAGAATCATACTTATTTCTAACCTTCAGATCCTTGAACCTCTTCAACCCTACAGCCCTTCCGTCTAATTACAAATTAATGCTTGTTACTTTCTTTAATAAAGGTCTAAGGGAGCCCTTAATTATATAAAAACGTTTTCGCCCTCTTTTCTTTTGCCAAAATTTAGTGCAGAACTTGTTACTGAATACTCTCGCCAGTGATGCGGAAATGTCGACAGATTGATATCGATAAAAAATGGAACGTGTATTGTTTCGCGCTTGTCGATAAAAGTTTGGCTGTTCATTTACAGGAAACATTTTGTAGGTACTTTTTAAAACAGCGGGACACGTGTTTAGAATTTTTGTGGGAGCTGCGAATTTTTTAATTATCTGGCGCTGACGGTAATTCAATTTCAGCTAAATTTATGTGAATTATAAATCAGATTAACAGATTAAATTGCAATTATTTATTAATTTTATTACTCTTCTCGAAAATAGAAGGTATTCGATATTCCACCCTTTTGTTTTTGTTCCTGATGATTGCCATGTACTATTACGTACTTATTTTTGACTCGGCGCCACTCAAAAATAATGAACAAAACCCACGCATCACTAGATCACTAACAGACTCCACCAAAAAAATAACTACTCTTTAAAACTTCTTTGTTTTTCATAACTTGCCTGACCTCAGGCGACTTTTAATAGTTCATCATTTCTCAGGCAAAAGTCTCCACTCCCAATTACTTTTATGCGAAACAAAACCAGAATAGCGTTTGAAACTCGAACGCGGAAATGTCAAACTGTGATTGGATGTGAATAATTTTATAACATCGGCTTTTCTATTGGTTTTCCTTGTGGCAGTTTCTAGAATAGCTGAAAAATTTATTTTCCAATTTTCTTTTAGGCTTGTTTTGATTAAGTGGACGACTTATTTTTCTTATCACGTGAAAACTTAAAACAACGACCGTACCACGAAGTGCCAATGCTATCATGATTCAGTGTGAGGGAAAGGGACAGTGCTATTCGTCTTGCGTAACTCCATCTCTCTCTGACACAGGAATCATGATGGATTTAAGACTACATGGTAGAGATGCAGATAGTCTTATCAGTGTAACTGTTGCCCGTGACTTCGTCTGCGTCTGTTAACAATTCTATGAGTTTTTTTTAATTTTTTTATTCACGACATCCTTTCTTTGAAATAAAGCAACCTTAGTTACTCTTTAAAACAGCAACTCTCTGCCAGCGACTCTTATCAAAATCGGTTCAGCGTTTCTGGAGATTAGCGGGAACAAACAGTGAGAATATTTTTTTTTAATAAGGGTCGTATATACCTTACCTTATACACTTTAGTAAGAAGCTGTTATTTTGATATTACCATAGATAATAACATTTTATTTATTTGTTTATAGATGTAGAGATAATAAGCCGATTTTCCTACTGAAATTAATACTGAAGAACAATTTCATAAACTTCCTGGCTTCTCACAAGGTTTCGTTATGGATCGGCCAGACAATAGCCGTGATTGATGAAAATAATGGACAGTATATTATACATGTTATTTTGTATACACATCTAAGATTCATTGTACGGAGAGGCCAAAATGCATTACAAACACAAATGCTGACATAGATTATTACTATATAAATTTAAGTTTTTATCAATTTGCTACAATTCTTGAATATAAAAAAGTGAGATTTTCATTGAAAAAAAAAAAGTTATTGGCAATAATAATACTTTGAAAAACATAAATTCTATGAAATACCTACTGTTTCTCGAGATGATCATTATAATATATGTGAGTGTCGTGTTTCTTTTTTTATAAGAAACTTTTTAGCAAACAAACAAACACACTTTTTACAATTTTGGGCATTATATTCATGAGAATAAGAGTACTAACCAAATTATAACTCACACACTGCACATTCTCACTGGGCCTCAAGTCTGCTATTACAATAGTCATATGAACCATTATGAACCATTATGAACCATTATGAAATCAATGATAGACCATTCTGACACCATTGTAATAATAGCACACTCGAGGCCCTGATCTTACTTCAAGCTTCGTTATTATTCTTTTGGTCAAACGCGCACGCCAGTCATAAAAACTACCTGACCTTTATAAAACATCACAAATAAACTAGCAAAACGACAACTATTGACTTTCTACCTCATTAAACACTAGTCTTAACAAAACAAAATAACCAATAACACATGATAAAAGGAACGTTCCATTAAACTTCGTCCCTCCTCAGTTCGTATACGCTGCTCGTCACAGATAGGCCAGACAGAAGCCGAATTGATTGATGACGATAATGGACAAAGCATTGTAGGCAGAGGCCTTTTCCTACACATTATAAGCTAACGTCGCGTCTACCTCTATATAACATTAGGATGAAAATATGTGAGGTGATGAGTCATGAGAATTATTAGAAAAACTCGAGAGTGAAAACATTGGTGAACGAGCATGAAGGGAGTTGAAATTCCAATTGGTGCTCGTGTTTAAGGCAAAAAAGGCGTGTAAAGGTAAATAAAAATAAATGTAATTTAAAATTGATTGAGTCAGGCGTTACTTTGCGGAAATCCATTTTAAATTTGAAAATGAAAACAATATATCTAGTTTTCATTTCCGCGAATATTAGTGGGTTGCAGGTATGCACCTCCCTCCCGCCCACTTTAATTTGCACATGCAAGATTACAAGGCAAATGCAAGGATTTTATGCACATGCAGGAAGGCAAAGCAAAACCCAACACCATTACCGACACGTGTTTCGCCTCTCCACGAGGCATCCTCAGGGGACGTGTTGACTCGCTGACCAACTCAACGGTGTAATTTAATACAAAAGATAAATATCGTAGGTAAGAATATCATACATGTGTGTTAGGTACGCTAAGAATAACGAATGATAATATAAAAATAAAAAACGCTCTTCCTCTCTCCTATAATCAACCTTTTAACATTCCCACTTCTGGGACACAGGTCTCCTCTCTAGGAAAGGGAATGGGCCGTAATCCACCAGTGCGGGTTGGTTCCTCTCTCCTAATTTATTTAAATTTTGCTGTGCCCGACAGGGTCCATAATTGTTTCTATTTCTCATATTTACCATATGTATGTGTACATTATGGATTGCAATAAACCATCTTGAATCATAAGGCGATACCCCGACCTTAAAAAAAAACCTTGCGATAGTGCGTTTTTCTTCGCTATTCAGAGACTATTAGCTCATTAGTTATGAGAAATAATCTACATACATGTAAAAGCACATTATTAATTTTCGATGTCTTATCATTATATTCCACGTTCTGATTTGTTTTATGTGTTGCAAATAAATTTAAAATCTACTTTTAAAAAATGACTAAAATTGTAATTTTTATGCATGTGTTGCTAAATGCAACGCTCTAATCATTTGAGGATTACACTAATGGATAGATAATTTAAAAATCTATATTATACACATTTGATTTCATTTCAAAAGATCGCTTATCTTTTTTAATCTGATTAATTCCGAAAATTGTGTGAATTCTATGATAAAAGGGCGTGCGCAGGATGCGGACGGCAAAGAGGGAACGAATGCTTAAGGTTATTTGGTCAGGGCGCCTTAACAGTCACATTATCTTTGAAAGTTATCACGTTGAAGATTACAAAACAGCAATACCTACCGATCGATTCGAAAGAAGTGTAAAGATTAGCAAAGGGGTTGATGTTCATTGGGATGTATACATCCATAAAATCCAAACACGTTCAGTCCTATTCGTACAAAACTTTTAGTCACATGGTTAGTTTGAATCTTGATTGGCAGATTCTTAGTTACATTATTCGACTCTTTTTTTTTTAAGATCGGAAATCATCAAATGACTTCTACAAATCTTTCCTCTTTATAATATTAGTATAGATTTAATAAGATTGTTACCTCTGAAATAATACAGCTAAACTTGTTATCTGAATTAATTCAATCGTTATGAGCACATTTTTATTATATTTACGCATTACCCAAATACTAGGACAAATTTTCACGAAATCCATATCAAACAAGTACACAATTTCAAGACGTTAACCCACTATAGTTTGCTTTCAACAGCCTAAAGCACAGTCCACACTGCCCGTTACAGATAGCAGACAGTCGCAGACCTCATGATTGATGGATGGAATTGCCAACGATGCAGTGTGCACACCCCTTTGTTAGCGCAAACGATTTCTATTCGACCCAGACTTTTCGCCAGCAACTTCAATAATTACAGAGTAATACTTACAGTCAGCGATAAAAATTTACTAACGCTTTGGTTTTATAAATCTATAGATATGCAATAACTTGTTTATAGATTAGTGAAGACGTTTAGTTGACCCTTCGCCTACGCCCCAAGTCTGCTATTTTTTTTATAAACTTCTCATTCGATCCCATTGATATTTTGCTAAAAGATCGTAATCATATTGGTCGATTATTGGTCTCGTAATACTTTTGATAACCGAGCTATTAAAAGAAATGACTGCACAACGACGTTCTAAAGGTAGGTCACTGATCAAAGGAACTGTCAAAATTTTATCAGATTACCGCATACGTCTGTCATTCATTTGCCATTATGTACAAGATAGCATTCTATGCCATTTATTTCAATGAAGTGTCAGTGGTTGACCATTAGAAAGTCAAAATGACGCTTTTAAATTAGTAGATTACAAAACTTGTCAAAATCAACCATAATGAAATCAATGATAGACCATTCTGACACTATTGTAATAGCAGACTTGGGGCCCTGATCCAAGGGCTGGCATTTACCTTGGACAAAGGATAAGCATTGCCATACAGCGTGGTAATGCTGGCAGCCTTTTGGATACATTACCAGTGGCCAGCGATGCGGATGAATTTTTCAACGCCAGTTTTATTATTTAAATGTGTTTAATTTATAGTAATAGTTATATACATTTTGTAATCATATTTAAAGTCAATTCAAATCATAAATAATATTTTCAGAAACAAGAACCTTTTCGCTTCTAATATATGTAATGCCAAAAACTGTTTACAAAAAAATACAACCGACTTTTACATAAAAAATCATAAAAGTGCAAAATAACTTTAATTTCGGAACTCGGTGTTTGTGGTTGCTTTTTCGTTTTTTGAACACCGACTAAAGTTTTTTATTTTTCACTTTTTAGTGGTACCTACACCCCCTCCCCTCCCCCACCTAAACGAACCAATCACATTGGTGTAAAAAAACGTACTGCTCCTTTGCAGGGTAAACTAAGAGGTCGTCAATGTAGACAATGTACATATTTTTTTAGATTTTTGTTGATTTTTCATGGGACCATTTGGGAAGTATACCCTTCCTAACAAAAAAAGAATTTTTCAAATCGGTTGACCAGCGACGGAGTTATGCGCGAACAAACATAAAAAAAAACATACAAACATCCGAATTGAGAACCTCCTCCTTTTTTAGAAGTAGAAGAAGAAAAGGAGTGTTTCGAATAATCTAAGACAATTCAGGTGACGTATAACCCAGTTACAGCTACCGATCGTTATAAAGATCAAAAAATTGTGTCACAAATACCCTCAAATCTATACTAATATTATAAAGCTGAAGAGTTTGTTTGTTTGTTTGTTTGTTTGTTTGAACGCGCTAATCTCAGGAACTACTGGTTCGAATTTAAAAATTATTTTTGGGTTGAATAGACCATTTATCAAGGAAGGCTTTAGGCTATATATCATCACGCTTAAGCCAATAGGAGCGGAGCAGCGATGAAGAATGTTTTAAAATCGGGGATTCCACGGGGACGAAGTCGCGGGCAGCAGCTAGTTAAAAATATGAATGGGCGGAACACGTCTGCTTGATGTTGACTAGTCGTTGCAGTGATAGTTTGACAGTGTTTCGGCGCAAATAATATTATCTTTTAATCGTAATATCGAAGTGTTTTTGCGTTTTAATTTGTATTAGTGGAATAATCTTTCTCAATGTCTGCAAAAAAGTAAGATTTTACGAACTTGCCTATGATTCAAATTAATTTTATGCATGTTTTTTATAAATTTACGATCTGCCGAACAAAAATATGAAATAATATTTGATTTTCATGTTATTTATTTAAATAAAAGATGGTAATACATTTAATGATCGTTATAGCGATCGGTATATTAATTAGGGGATGTGTTTTATCTTTCTAGGCGGTGACACAAACCACTTACTCTCAATGAAATCATTGACGAATTTCCAAGAAATATAACCATTTTACCACCGGATAACGCGAATGATGACTTTGAAAATGAAAACAATATATCTAGTTTTAATTTCCGCGAATATTAGTGGGTTGCAGGTATGCAACTCCCTCCCGCCCGCTATATTATGCACATGCAAGATTACTGGGCAAATGCAAGGATTTTAAGCACATGCAGGAAGGCAATGCAAAACCCAACACCATTACCGACACGTGTTTCGCCTCTCCATGAGGCATCCTCAGGGGACGTGTTGACTCGCTGACCGTTGAGTTGCGACTGAGAAATTAGTACAAGGCACCCCCCTTTTATACACTGCCACCGTTGGTTATTTGTGTACAACTACCCACAAACATACGCAGTAAAGGGGAAGAAACCAAATTCGTCTGGTCATTCAACAGTGCAAAATTATTATTATTACTATGTTTCAAAATCTCTAATTGTTCCAAAACACACAGCCGGAAACCCTTATCACAAACATGTAGTATATTAAAACTATTGTTGTCGCGCAATGAATGGCCGGTATCAATTAAATGTTTCGCGAAATTCGATTTGTCCGAATGGCCATTTCTATACGCGGCAACATGTTCCCCAACCTTATGTCAAAGTTACGGCCCGTCTGACCCACATATACCCCGTTGCATTCATCACAGACCAGCCTATACACCCCAGACTTTTTACTATTTTCTAAAATATCTTTCCCGTTACAAACACGGCGTATATTCTGGTCCGTTCTGAACGCTACATAAACGTTGTTTTTTCTAAGTAAATTACTAATTCTATCTGAAATGGGGCCCATATAGGTCAGACTGGCCACATATCTATTAATATTAGTACGCGGACATGCTTAAAATAGTGAACGAACCCTTTCTTTCTGCTTTTTACTAATTAAACTGTCTACCATTGACTTTGAGTAACCGTTAGAAATAGCGATTTGGTAAATAATATTAAGTTCTTTTACATAATTATCTGCTGAAAGGGGGAGGGCAAATAATCTATGAATATAGCTGCGGAAGGCGGCTAATTTATGTTGAAGAGGGTGACAAGAAGAGGCTGGTATTGTTGTGTCAGTGTGCGTCGGCTTTCGATAAATTTGGAAATCCAAGTTACTATTGAGTTTTGTGATAGTCAAATCTAAAAAGTTAAGGGAGTTCTGGGACTCTAGTTCTAATTTAAATTTAATTTTAGGGTGAGTTTTATTAAGTTTTTTTTACAAAAAGGTCTATTTGTCGAACGGTACCATTCCAGCAGATAACTATGTCATCTACATATCTATAATAAAACAGAATATTAGGTTCGTTCACTATATGTTTACATTCAAAGTTATCCATAAAAACCTCCGCCATTAGTGGACTTAAAGGCGACCCCATAGCCAACCCTTCCTTTTGAATAAAATATTGGTTATTAAATCTGAAATAATTTTGTTTCATGCAAATACTAGTGAGGTTAAGTAAATCCGCAATTTCCCCAGGATGCAACCGTTGCTTCTCAAATTGGAAACCCAGAATACGTAGACAATCATCGATTGGAACATTTGTGAGAAATGGCCATTCGGACAAATCGAATTTCGCGAAACATTTAATTGATACCGGCCATTCATTGCGCGACAACAATAGTTTTAATATACTACATGTTTGTGATAAGGGTTTCCGGCTGTGTGTTTTGGAACAATTAGAGATTTTGAAACATAGTAATAATAATAATTTTGCACTGTTGAATGACCAGACGAATTTGGTTTCTTCCCCTTTACTGCGTATGTTTGTGGGTAGTTGTACACAAATAACCAACGGTGGCAGTGTATAAAAGGGGGGTGCCTTGTACTAATTTCTCACCACACAAAAATACTCTGCAACCTACACACACCTCGGCGCGCGACTTGTCTTACAGGC
Source organism: Hecatera dysodea (assembly GCA_905332915.2). Lineage (NCBI taxonomy): Eukaryota > Metazoa > Arthropoda > Insecta > Lepidoptera > Noctuidae > Hecatera > Hecatera dysodea. The sequence goes on from HG995302.1 coordinate 20,346,204, forward strand.
AAGCTGCGCCCCGATCATACATGCACCACTGCACATGCGCGTGAACTCACGCACCGGATACGGCAGCGCGGGCTCGCTATTCGGTGCAATACACTGGAGGGCAGGACTCACACTTCATGGCCCCCACACACACATGATACGGCCTCGCAGTCCAAACCGTAACCGGCTCGATCTGGAAACGGGGAGGGCGGGGGCCACTCACTTGCTGCAGGTGAGCCAACAAAGTCGGCGCCTCTGTCGCAGGTCGTTCTCGCTGGGCCTCCCTCGGGTAACCGGGGGTCTCACCTGGCGGGGACTGACCGCCGGGGTGTCGTGAAGTGGCGACGCTGTGGGACAGCGTCGCGGCCCACCTGCAGCACACAAATAACAGCTACACCTAGGCGTGCGCAGCTGCGTAACATTCGCAGGCGCGCGCCACCAGCTATGCCCAGGATGGCAACCCAACAACGGGTGTGTTGTTACATGCCCCGGAGTGCACCCGCGGCCAGGGGACGAAAGTTCCGGGACCGCTCGCCGCACCCCCTTACGGGGGTGCAGCGACTGCCACAGAGTGTAATTTCTCAGTCGCAACTCAACGGTCAGCGAGTCAACACGTCCCCTGAGGATGCCTCGTGGAGAGGCGAAACACGTGTCGGTAATGGTGTTGGGTTTTGCATTGCCTTCCTGCATGTGCTTAAAATCCTTGCATTTGCCCAGTAATCTTGCATGTGCATAATATAGCGGGCGGGAGGGAGGTGCATACCTGCAACCCACTAATATTCGCGGAAATTAAAACTAGATATATTGTTTTCATTTTCAAATTTAAAATGTATTTCCGCAAAGTAACGCCTGACTCAATCAATTATGCGAATGATGACGTCACAGATGAAATTCTTCATAATAAGCATAATAAATATGTAAATTTACAAAGTTACGACCCCTTCTAAATGATGAACGAGATATTCCTGAAGAAATGTACAGCATTGACAAGGCTATGGTACCTTTACTATGGAGGACATAGCTGTAAGCAATTTATACGTGGAAAACCAATTCGATAGGGTTATAAGTTCTGAGTTGGTGAAACTAGATTGGGATATTTATTGTGATTCAATCCAGATCAGGGCCATGTAGAAATTATTCCACCGGTTTATAAGCGGTAAGGTTTATAAGCGGTAAGGTGTATGAGCTGGTGCCATTTTGCGTTTTGCTGATCATTTATAATTTCGTCACCCAGATGCGCCTTGTCACTTATTCTTTGAAAATTTCTTTTCTTCTATTCCTCTCTTTCACGAATAGAGCAACAAAGGACTCTAAAGTCACTGGGAGAATTTGCGAGGATCGTACAAAAAAGTGTCCTTTGCCATCCAATAAAGAGTTAATAAAGAGTACAAGTCTAGCAAACCAGAGAATATTCTGGTTTGCAAATGGAATTATAATAGTTCGGTAACAGTAGCATCCAACTCAGAAACCGTGGAACCCTTGTTACACAAAGCAAAACGTTTCTCGCAGCAGCGTGCAATTATAAAAAGCCATAATCAAAATATGGGAGGAGTGGATAGAACCGATCAAATCATTAGTCTTTATCGTACTTCTATTCGTGGCAAGTGGTATGAGATCAATAAAATGGTAGCTTAAGATGTATGAAAGTTAAGCTACCCGCCTATTACTACTGATCGTTAAAAAGATCCACGTTTTCCGGGTTTTCCAGAAAACTCCGATTTTTAATGCTATTTTTCCATGCATATTACTTGCATCAAGGTAACAATATCAAAAAATTACGGTGATACGAGACAAAAAATAGTTTCAGTAATATCTGGGTTAAAGTAGATATTTCGTTTTAACTATTGCCTCGTTCGAGGAATTACAGTACTGATTAGGACCTTGATGCGTATTTAAAGCTCTTTATTTTATAAGGCCATTCTGTGAAATATAAAACGTAGGTATTATAGAATACGCTAATGGGTTTTGGTTGACATTAAAAACCTTTCAGACAAAATTCTCGGAAAAACTAATAATGTGTGCTCTTTAAGACTCTTTGTCGCAGAATATTTTAACTACAACTACTTATATTTTTTATTGTGTAACGTCAACAGGTTACTGTAACTGGGACGTACAAAATATGAATTTTATTAATTTACAATATTTATGTAGGTACTATAGTTTGGGGTAGAACATTTTTATATAGTTTTCGTTAACATAATTTTGATTAATGAAATGTACTACATCAACTTACAAGGTAAAGTTTCCAAATTCAAATATCATCATCTAAATATCTTTTTCAACTTCTCTGTTTTAATATTATCTCTGGAGAAACTGCCACTTCTAGGTAACCTACAGACTCAAAAAACTAGGTAGGTAAATAAAGACAAAACTCTCAGCAACAATACGGTAATTGACTAAAAAAATCTAATTAGTCCGACAGACAGATTTCCAATAAATATTGGACACATAATTATACACGTGTGACGTCACTACTCGCTACAATTTTTACCACGACGTGACTTCACAAGCCACACTCCTGATCTTTGATGTTTTTTTCTTCGAGATTTGAAAAAGCGAAAAATACGTGTCCAAAATGTTTCGATAATCGAACTGACGGAATAAATAGAATCATATTTTTGGTTCAGGAAACATCCTTATTCTCACAACCCCGAGAAAATTCAAAACACGGGATGAATACACGTCTAAACCAACTGAACCTTGGAAATTCACCCTCCATCCCATATCGAATCACTGCGCAGGCAAGCATCGGTCCTTTCATCCTAAATTCTACATTCAGCATACATCCCAGGCCGCTCCAACAATTAATCCGATCTTAACAAAAAACCGGTCCGAGCACAATGGCGGCTGTGTTCTCCGCTCACAAATGGGCAACAACCTCTTGCCATTATCCGCATAAATTGTTAGGGAATCATCTTTGTCCCGGCCCTTTGTTCGGCAGCTCTCCACCAGCTCTGGTCTTCATTAAGTTAATTATGTCCCGCTTTTGTGTGGAGTGCGTATGACCTTCTGATAGGCCTTCGGATAGCCTGTGTGGGCTTTTTTAGATAAACGGTCGAGGTAATGTTGGTTTATGTTATAACCTTTTCAGGGAGAAAAAGTTGGGTGAGGTCATGATGATAAGTGACGTTGTAATAAAATCTCTCTGTAAATACAAAAAATTGTAAGGATAGTTTTTTTTTAAGTATGAAAAACATCAAATTTTTTTTCTGCTCTGGGCGGAGTTGAAGTGAGTCTCAGACTCTTACTGACTCAAACCCATCCGTGTTCTTCCAAATGCTTCGTAAAATGTGTAAGGATGGATGGATGTTTGTTAATTTTTCAAGCAAAAACTACTTACCTAATTTTAATGAAACTTTTCAGAAACATAGCTGATAAATACATCGGAATAACAGATCTTACTAGTAACATTATAAACGCGAGAGTTTGTAAGTATGGATGAATGTTTGCTACTCTTTCTCGCAAAAACGAATGAATTGATCTTGATGAAATTTTGCACAGATATAGACCGTAGTTTGAAATAACACATAGGATACTTTTTATCCCGAGATTGTGTTCTCTTGAGATAATTTCCGATATTCACGCGGGCGAAGCCGCGGGCAGCAGCTAGTAGGTTATAATTTATAAACGGAGAAGTGCTAATTCGCCGCTAAGTCACCAGCTAGTAAGTTATAACTAAGCAATACTTTAAGAAACTGACATATAAAATATACAAAGGAAAGATAAAAGTTACTTCAGTTTTCTTTTTCATCATTTCACTCAACGTAATACACTGCAGCTGACATAAAAATTATTAAAATTCTGTTTCCAGTAAACCAAACTCGGAAATTGTATAAAACTCACTTATTTATTCTCTTCACGTAGAAAATGTAGAACAGAAAATAATGCACCCATGGTTACAATCCTTATATTCCACAAAACTTAATTTAAAACTGCACACTGCTATTATCCACGAAAAAAGCCAGAAAAAAAACCTCAATGTGCAAACACGGTGAAATTGCACTCAAAGAAATTCCGGCTTGTAGCTCAGTCGTTACTCGCGTTTGAGGAAAATTCTTGTTTCCGACGGAACCCAGCGATGCCGCGCTGGGGGAATGTTTGTCAATAAATCATTTTTTTTCGGCAAATGTTACACAGAGTTCTTGTTTATTAAATTGGGACATTCACCTTTACATCGTTTATGTACTGGGGTCATGCATTTTTGTGATACTGGGTCAGAATTAGTGAAATGTTCTGAAAAGAGGATAATTTTGTATGGAAAATGTAGTCTTTCATTCAAGTAGAAATGGTAATTGACGACATAATTTCTTCTCGATTTTAGTCAAAATTAATTTGCTATTGACGAAACTAGATCAATACTGTGACTGCCGCGGCCTTTGAACTTTATAAGAATCAGCGTTTATTCCTATCTCGTCCACTGTAATCTGTGCGGTGCTTACCTCAGACAAGTAACATAGATTTTACCATAGACCTCTGAGTTTGTTTTGGTGTCTCCTGTCAGGGTAGTGTAATAGGAAACACCGGCGTCACCCAAATACCTTATCCCACTGGCCCCCTTCTACAATAGGACATCTAGACGCACTGTAAGTTACCATCCCTACCTTGTTGCTATTCCATTAATTCGCACCAAGCGTTTCCAATCGTCTTTTGTAATGCGCACAGCAAAGGAGTGGAACTCTCTGTCTGTGTCTGTGTTTCCGAACGCATTCAACCCTGTTCTCTTCAAAGTCAGAGTGAACAGGGTTCTTGTGGGTAAGCTCATTCCATCGTCGATTTTGTATCTGTCACCTGCGACCTAGACAAGAATCAAGGGCATATCCATTAGACAGTAAAAAAAAAAAACTTTTAAAAGTATTATTAATCAACTCACAAAATAAACATTTACAATTTCTCTGTATCACAACAAGACAACTAGTCCCATCCCCAGGAAGTTCTCATCCAGCACATTACAACCCTCCATTGTCTAGAACTCAATAAAATTAATACGTCACAACTCCAATCCAAACTAATCAGAATATTAATGAGAAGTACGACGACGCGTAATACATCGACGCATGAATATGCATGCGCCACCACACCGCGCGCCTACGACAAGTAATCTGAGTGTAAGTCGGCAGAGTTCCGCCGTTTCAGTTAAATCTCTTTCTGAATATCATCCGCGGCATGTGTCGCTAATGAAATAATTCTGTCCTACACTTTAATGTGGATCAAGTTTTGGGACAAAGATCAGTGAGTTCGGTTTTTGGAGACGTGACTTGAGGCAGAAATTGGTTTTGAAATCATAAGATGAGTGTTACACGACAGTATGAGGTTTTAAATGCATAAAATGCGAATAGAGCAACTATTCGCATTTTAAGCATTTAATATTAGGTATAAATGTGAAAGTAAATATGTCGGTCTGTTTATTTGTTGCATATTCTCGTCTTAACGAGACTTCGCAGACTTGTAGCCTATATCCTGGATTGTGCTATAGAATATTTTTATCCTGAAAGTACTTCCCCGTGGGATAGTTTCAGATTTTTACACGGGTGATGCCGTTGGCAGAAGTTAGTTACCTTATATATATGTCACCGTAAAATTATAAAATCTCTTGAGGGATTGTAAACTTTCAAGAAATTGTCAATTGAAAATTTTGAACACTTTTACCTGTATCAAAATTTGATGATTTATAAAATCAATCGAAATCATTCCGAGAAATTGTAGCATAACAAGTAATGAAACGTGAAGAATTACAATTGCAGCATTTTAAACGACCACGGGGCCCAGCTGGTGTGGACCCTATGACGTTTAAAAAAAAAATAACTTGAATGGCACCCCAACGTAACGTATCCCTGTTGGGGAGCCTTAAGTTCCCTGTGCCTATGTTCCGCTACTTGGTTAGGCCAGAAAATCCGATAATTGTAGAACCGTACAATGATAGGTAGCCAACATGTTGTAAGTTTATGTCGGTTCACATTTTTTTTTAAATGACTTCGAGATATTATAGACTATCAAATTCTGTTGCGTAAAAAAGTATTTAAAATGTTCATTAGTTGACAATTTATCTTTCAAGATATTTTATAATCTTACGAAGTTTGCCATTTTCTTATTAAAACTACGTGAATCTTATCCCTTTACACCCGAGGGTATACGATAGTGCGAGTAACTTAAAAAAAATCTGAAGTCCGCGCGGATTCATTTTTGCGAACGCAACCGACGACGATCGATCGTGAGAGATGTGTACTTTACGTGTAGTGGCGCCCGATTCGTAGAAGAGTTGTTAGTTTGTCTCAATCGGAGGTAAAAGATGGCTGCGTATTTTGATCCGACCGGTGGCACGTGTAAGTATTGTGTTTTACTGTCTATTCTTATATTTTGAGTATTGTTTTTGTTTTATTTTACAATATAAACACTAATCTAATGAAATACAAACTATTTTTGCTATTTTAGTTAGTGAGTTAGAAACAAATTGTACCTAAACTTCAAGTAGCACGGTCGTGGCCCTTCGGTCGTAACCCGATAAATTGATTTCAACTTAGTTTTTTGTTTATTGATATTTAGTTGGTATTGTGGCTAAGTAGTTGTATTTTTTTTTGTTTTAGTGCTTCCTATATCTGATGACCGTATCTTCGAACTCCTTGGCGATGGAAACGAGTCAGACATTGAAGAATTCCACGACGAAGAAGATTCAGAAACTGAGCCGCGTGTTCTCGCTGAACTTGTGGGCGAGGACGAGTATTCTGAAGGTTCAGGCGATGAAATAGAACCTGAACCTGTAAGTCAGGTAACGACCCCAAATAGGGGACGCTCTCATAGTACTACTACGCGGCAGATTAGACGCAGAGGGAGTTCTCGTGGTACTGCTTCGCAGCGAGTGCAATCACGGAGAGGACGTTCTCGTACTACGGCGATTCAGCGAAATCTGCAGCAACATGGTCATGGAGACACCTGGAAGAATATTCCTTTTAACGATAAGCCACATGAATATACTGTAACTGTACCAAAAAACCCAGTTCGTACACCATCTGAATATCTTCAAGATTATTTTGATGAAGGTTTTTACGAGGATACTGCTCGGTGTACAAACTTATATCACATGCGGAAGACTGGCCAAGCACTCAAAACTACAAAAGCGGAAATAGCTAAAGTGTTTGGTGTGCATATTCTCATGGGATGCCTTCCGTACCCACGAATGCCGATGTACTGGCGAGCTAATATGAGGATTGGACTTATTGCCGACAAAATAGTTCGGGACCGATTTTTAACTTTACGCAATGCTCTTCATGTAGTTGATCACGATCAGCCAACTGAAAGTGACACTAACAATCCACTTTGGAAGGTACAACCGATAATCAAACGGGTGCAAGATACCTGCAACAAACTGGAAAGAGTTCCGTCCTATTATTCCATAGATGAGCAGATGATACCTTTCACTGGCCGATGTTCTTTGCGTCAGGTCGTTAAAAATAAACCACGACCAGTAGGTTTCAAAAATTTTGTTCTAACTACAAGCGAAGGTCTGATGCTCGACTTCGAGATTTATAGAGGCGCTAATACAATGTTTGGTGATACGTCTTTGGGTCTGGGACCTTCTGTCATACTCCATTTGACCAGAAGTGTCCCTCCAGGAAGTTGTGTGTATCATGATCGTTTTTTCACTACGGTACCTTTATTGGAAGAAATGAATCGGAGAAATATACACAGCACTGGCACAATTATGTTTAATCGCATCCCAGACCGAGCCGCTTGCAAATTCAAACAAGATTCGGCTATGGTTCGCGGAGAAAGTCAGCATTACACCAGGGATTCGACTGTCATCGTCAAATGGAGGGATAACAAGTCCGTGATCATGGCATCTAACTGTACAGGATCTTCGTCGGGTACTATTGTCAAACGGTGGGATAAAAAACAAAGAGGTTACATTGATGTAGCGGCTCCTAAAATTATCCAACAGTACAACCAGCACATGGGAGGCGTTGACATTCTCGACCAGCAAATGGAATATTACCGTACCTTCATCAAAACAAACAAATGGTCTTTGAAAGTTATTATACACTTTTTGGATTTGGCGTTAGTCAATTCTTGGCGACTATACAGAAATGATTGTGTAGCAAATGATTACCCGAGAAAGGACATTCTGACTCTACTGGCTTTTCGTTTCAGTGTTGCTGACACTAACCAATTTTCCAGAAAAAAACCGCCGCGACGACGTAGACGTCGATTCTGAAAACGAGCCACCTCCTATCAATAGGCAATACAGACCAATACGTCCATCACAGGGCAAAAGATATGACGGGTATGATCACCTGGCTGTGTTTGATGACATAAAAGCACCAAGGTCTTGCATGATGGAGGGATGCCATAGCCGATCAAAGATAAAATGTTCCAAGTGTGGTGTTTACCTGTGTCTTTCTAGAAACCAAAACTGTTTCCAATTGTATCACCTCAAACCATAATATTTTGTAACGTTTACCAACTATGTATGTTAATTTTTAAACTTACTACATTTTAAAATAATTTGTGATCTCATTTTTGTTCCTAAAAGTTTAAATAACTTTTAGTCTGTGATTTTAAGTTTGACAGACGTTGCCTTTGTTTATTTTAAGAATTTTATTGATTTTTTATAAATAATTAGTTAGAAGAAGGTTCAATTTATTGTTAAATGATGAAGACTGATTAATGAAGAGGTTATTCAAATAAATAAATAATGATTAGTACTTCACTCGTTGTTATTTTTGAGAAAAATCAAATTAAGACGATAACACTCACTATTGTGAGACTTGTAGGTTATACCTAAGTGCCACGATCGTGAGGGCACGTTTTCAGGAAAACTGAAAATTCTGAATTTTTTGTTGCATTTTTCCTAGCTTCTTAACACTCCTAGAAATGCCCTCAATCAGCTTTTTCTTAAATATTTGCAACTTTTTTTGTTCGGGTGTAAAGGGTTATGTAAATGAGTCTTTCGTTAAAAAAAAAAATGTGGTCATGAAAAAGCCAATACCGATTTCGTTATTCATGACCAAACTTGCATAATTTAATGGCGTGAAAAACTGGACTGATCGAGTCTCGCTTTGCAATATTAAAATTCTTTCAATGTTTTCACAATTAAAATTTTTCAAACTCAATTAATCTGAATGGGTTCGCTTGCCTACTTTTATAATAAAGTTTGAAACCATTTGAAAATAAACTGGATTGCATTAATTTGGTTTGCCAATGAAAAAGTTATACCTAAATAAAATATTTATTACGAGTCCGTCAAACCATAATCAATCTATCTTACCCATTACCGACTATATTAGGGTCAGCTATCAATCTTACCGAATGCAACTGAATACCAGTATTTAACATGACGTCAACCTACTTTCCTGCAACTGACTAATGGGTAACGCGGTACCTATTGGCAAAATTGGTGTCAGATTTTCTGGATTCTGACTGACAAAGATCAACATATGATAGCCGGGACGGGACGGGTGTCTCTGTATGTTAAAATGGTCACCCAACCACAGACTGACCTTAGCATGTGTAGCTTCCCCACCGAATGTGTCTCCACGTTGTCGTCGTGGTGGGGCTTGAGCGTCCCAATGATCTTGCGAGCTTTCCCGGTAGAGCCACTCATGCCGGAAGGTCGCAAGTGAGGGACCAGACCAAGAGAGACACACCCGCTCGCTGCCTTCTGGTACGCGTCTGCTCATCAGACGTGGCTGAGAGGGCAGTGAGCGGGTAGGAGGTGAGGCCCTGTGAGGGAGAAAGGGCGGAGGAGCAAGGGACCATACCCTCTAAAAGGAACAATATGGAAAAAGGCCTTAGTAAAATAAGTCCCCAGGCGGGTCCCGACTGCTCAGCGGTCGGGGAATCCCGCCCCGCTTCGGCGGGCTGCCCTTCGTACTATGGGGTGGGCAACAAAGACCTTCCGCTTGCCAGTGGCAACAAGAGCCGAGGAGGCTCCGAATCGTCGTCATCCGGATCCGCTTCTTTTAAGGAGCTGATGGCGTACGATTCCGTAGTGGAGGGTTCGCCTGAGCGCCGGGGTGGTGCGGAGTCGGATTCCGGCTCCGCGCCAGACCTAGTAACGGTCAGCTCGGCGGGCTCTAGAGACGGAAAAGGGGGGGCTGCTGCGGAGAACGTCAAGTTCTTCCGCAAGCGGCCGCGACGGGAGGAAGACGGGGAGTCGACCTCCGAGGGCGAGTTTGCCTCCGCCCGCAAGATCCCCACCGCTAGGCGGGGCAGGGGCTGTGAGGCGGGGAGGGGGCTGGCTCCCTCTACCCGGGAGGTGGAGAGTCGTGCCGGGAGGTTGGTGGAGGAGGGGCGTCGCCCTGGAGGGAGCGGTCGTAGGGCTCCCTCTACTCCTCTGCCTACTCTCGACTCCGACGACTCGGAGCCCCCGGGAGAGGTGCGTCCCACGGTTGAGGAGCAGAGGGCCCAGTTCTCGGAGGTCGTGGAGGCCGCGATCCGCGCTGTGGCCTTTAAAAGGAAACAGTCCTCAAAGCGGGAGGCCATCAGCGCGGCCAAAGCCTCCATCCTGGCGGCAGCGGTGGCCAACGTTGGCGCGTCTCCCTCAAGGGAGACGACAGAGATCCGGGCGGAGGTCGCCCGCCTCGCGGCCGTTACGGAGCGACTCGTTCGGGAGAATGAGTCGCTCCGGAAGGACCTGGCGGGGATGGCCAGAGCGGCCTCCGAGGAGCCGCAGGGGGTGCTGAGTCCGGCGGCGTTGGAGGGGAGCCTAGTGCTGAGCCAGGTGCGGAACCTGGTGCGGCAGGAGCTGGCTCCCTTCCGGCAGCAGTTCTCCACCCTGGAGGACATGGTCCGGCGGCCCCCAACGGCGGCGACTCAGAGGGCCCCGGGCCAGCAGCAGAAGGCGGCTTCGTACGCGGCCGCCACGGCTGCCAGCCCGGGAACGTCCGGCAAGGCGAAGGCAAAGGCCAAGGGCGGAGCAGCGCCAGCGCCTGTGGCGCCGGCGGCTGCGACGCCGGCGACGACCAAGTCGGCCCCGGCGAAGAGGGGTGGGAGGAAGGCTCGGGGAGGAGCGGCTAAGGCTGCGGCGCCAGTGGTGCCACAGCCGCCCCCACCCCCACCCTCGGACCCTCCTGCGGCCGGGGCCGAGTGGCAGGTTGCTGGCCAGAAGCGGAGGGTCAAAGAGGCGGCCAGGAAGAAGGCGAGGAAGCAGCGGCGGAAGGCCAACGCCATTGCGGCGAGGCTTCGCGCCCCGAAATCCGCGGCTGTAGTTTTAACACTGCAGCCGGAAGCGGAACAGAGGGGCGTGACTTATCTCGCCGTATTGAAGCGGGCGAAGGAGGCGGTGAGCCTCCAAGAGCTGGGCATCAGCGGGGGCATCGGGGTCAGGAGGACCTTGACCGGTGCCCGGAAGCTCGAGCTCGCCGGAGCGGAGAGTGGCCCGTTCGCGGACGCCCTGGCCGAAAGGCTGAGGGCGGTCTTACCCGCGGACGAGGTCCGGGTGTCCAGGCCGACTAAGCGCATTGACATGCGCATAGTGGGCCTGGATGACTCCGTGACGGAGGAGGAAGTTGTGGCCGCCGTCGCCAGGACTGGGGGGTGCTCTGCCGAGCTCGTCACGGCGGGCACCCTCCGGCCTGACAACACGGGCATGCAAACCCTTGTGGTGAGCTGCCCCGTGACGGCGGCCAGAACTGTGTCGGAGGGCCGAAGGCTCTTGGTGGGATGGGTGTCTGCGCGGGTAAAACTGCTGGAACCCAGGCCTCTGAGGTGCTACCGCTGCCATGTGGGCAACCACATGGGAGCTATGTGCCCCTCGGAGGTGGACCGCAGCGGACTTTGTTTCCGCTGTGGTCAGCCCGGTCATCGGGCCGGCTCGTGTAAGGCCACGCCGCACTGCAGTGCATGTGCGGCTGCTGGCAAGCCGGCCGAGCACTGGGCTGGGGGAAGGGCCTGCGCGCCATCCGCCCCGACCAAGGGCAAGAGGTCCGCCGCCGCCGCCGCCTCTGCCGCCGCCGCGGCTTCTGTCGCCGCCACTGCCGCTTCTGCTGCGGGTGCTGCGACTCCCAACACTCGGGAGGGTGCTGAGATGGAGTGCCAGTAATGGTCCCATTTCGGCCCCCTCCAGAGACAAGTCGGCCGCTGTGCTATTGCGCAGTGGCTGATGCCTGGGGACGGTGAGCGTGGGTGGCTCGCCGTCCGATACCAGGTTGAGTCGACGACGCGTTGTGTTCCACGCGCGCCGAAGGAGCCGTCAGCACCAACGACGGGACCCCATAGGGTCGGTGCCTGCTAGGGTTGCGGAATTTGTTCGAAAGAGTTACCGCGGCCCTGGAACGTATAGGGCACAAGAAGGATCACGGGTGGGTTTTAGTCAGTAAAAGTCTGACACTCCCTACCGCTCCACCCAGGGCGGGAGGGGTCATTTGATGATTTCCCATCCAGAAAAAAAAAAAAAAAAAAAAAAGCATGTGTAGCTTAACCTTAAAAATCAACCCATGCAGCTGTTATTATTTATCCAAAAGCTTCCCCGGAGCCGTTCAAGAAAAATGCTTATAGTAAAGTTATTTTCTATATTAATGTTAGAGCGACTGAAGTTTCTAAAGGCAATATTTCAAAAGAACAATATATGAATATTTTCCTGTTCGGACGATAAATATTGTGAAGCGCCCGAATATACCGCAGAATAATAATTTCCTTTGCTCTGTGGTTTTTTATAGCGAAAATACTAACGTAGGGAATTGGCTGCACGATATTTTAAGTTTAAGTGGGGTAGTGATCGAAATACGGTTGTTTGTGGTTAATTTTCTAATCTATCTGCCATTAAAATGTATTTTTATCTTAAAACTTATAGCGTGCGAACACCACTGGTACAAACTTAAGCGTCTCTGTCACCGCGAGCGCGATTGGCCCGCGCAAGTCAGTCAGCCGAGACCCTCGCGCACGATGTCTAACTCTTGTAAAAGAATTACCTACATACCTGTGGCATACCTAGGTTATATTGTAACGTTTTTCCCTCACAGTTAAATAAAAGAGGAAATATAACGTACTAATATATTAAGTAAAACTCTTAAAACGTAAGTGTTTAAGAGTACAATATGATAGTATCTGCAGTATTTAAAGTACAGATACTATAATATGTCCCTAATTATACCTGTGTCACCATATTCAGTCTGTTTCATTAACTAATCGCCGTAAGCCATTCTCCATTACAGGCATTTTTTTATTTATACAGCTTTTGACTCTTTCTTATAAGGACGTTATGTTAAGATTTTTCAGAAACCAAAACATCTGACACCAATCTCGATAATAAATACCGTGATACCCAGTTACTGGGTTCTGGAGGTCAGATAGGCCGTCGCCCCACATAAAGACTCGAAGTCGACCCCAAGATTATTGGGAAAGGCAAGGTATAAAGATACTGGTACTATTTATTTATACAGTCGTCTTTTTAACACGTTTTGTCTCTTCTACGCATTACTCTTTGTCCCAATGTCTTAGAGTAAGCCGCAAAGACTCAAGTCATACGTAGCCGACTGGCATTTAGTTCCGACGGCTAAACCAGTGGCAACTTATAGATGTATGTATGTATGTATGTCGCGGGAGCATGAAACAAATCGGATCTTTACGAATATACTAGGATTTTTGCGAATAAGCGTTTGATTGAAAGTAATTTATTTTTCATCCCCTTAAATTTTAAGGTTGGTCCACCACAATTTTTTTTTATGTGGCAATACTACGTTTGCCGGGTCAGCTAGTATTTGTATACCATATATCTGTGCCTAGGTAATAATATTATACGCGCTAATTTCAAGAACTAATGGTTCTAAAGTTCAAAAATATTTTATCGAGGTTATAGCCATTTTATCGAGGAAGGCTATTTAACACGCTACGACCAATAGGAGCGCAGCACCTAATGTTGCGAAAACGGGTTTTTCTCTCTCCTATGTAAAGCAGACGAAATTGCGCGACACAACTAGTTCCCGTAACAAAACATGCAAATATGTACAGCCTTTGCCAAAAGTAGAGATCACCATATCTATAAGAGTGATTTAAGTGAACTGATATTAATAAATACAAAAATCGAAAAATGACAGATTTTAATGCTCCCAGGTGTTTAATAGATAGCTGCGACGTAATTAATTATTTTCCAACTTTATTACTTACACAATATGAAATAACTCGAAACAAACAATAGAATTGATTTTCGCCATACATCCCATGTACATGTGAAATTTGTAGGATGCTCAATACTCTTGGCCAAGACTGTCTATTTGCATAACATTTTGAATGATTAAGAAACTTTTTTTTAATCTGTTTTTTATTTCGAGACTTTTATCAAAGATATGTCAGCCCCATCGTACCCTATTACATTAGTTGGCTCTACTGAACAATACTACTTCATAATTTTACTTATTTACATACCTATCAATGAATTAGAGTTACTCGTGGAGGTCCATAAATGGCACAACCTTTTTATAATCTCTGAAGAGGGTACAGATAAGGATTAAGAAACTTGCAATCTGATGAGCTAATGAATAAAGAGACAATAAAATTCATAACTTATTTATTTCTGTTCTCCAGAACATCCAGTTATAATTTAGTAGTTATAAAAATATCACTAGATAACTACTATTTATAGTTCAGTTTGCGCTTAGTTAACCAGCGTATCAGATTTGTTATGTTAATGTTTGTTATAGGAGCGATTCAAACATCTTAATTTAAACATTTTTAGGATTTTCCTGGAAAATTGTTATTCCAAATATCCTGCGACATAGATGTGGCAGGCTTTACGTCGCTCCCACTTGAGAAACGTATTAGTTTTAAGGATTTTAGCGCAGGATTCTGAGTTATTTCTGAATATTCTGAGATCATTATTTTAAAAGGCCTCGCAGACTTAACCTATAAAATTATAGTGAGTAGGAATATATTTCAGCAGTTGACGGGCTGAGAATTTTTCAGGAATTTCGTTTAAGGAAGACTTCAAGTAATAAACATTTTGTTGGGTTATTTTGTTTTTTTTTTTTATTATTTTATTTGTTGAACACCTACTACAGTGTTGTCTTTTTAACCCAAAGGTTGTCTGGTGGAGAATGCGTTGTTGCTTGAAGTCCGCCCATTTACCGCTATTGTACATAAAGTTTAAACAAATATTTTGAAATATTTTTTTTACTAATGAGGTATAAAGTTTTTATTTTAAAAATCGCTAAACGGGCCTAAGCAATAAAAATAATGACTTATTGCAAATGTTTTCAGAATCCGTGTTTTTCTTGTGTCGTTTATCTCAACTTTTCATATTTTTTCCGACCAGTATCTGGCTGCTTGGACCGCTATGTCATTAGCCACTTTCAAGTCCTGGAATGGATGAAACGGCATGTCCTAGAATCAAAAATTCGAAGACATATTGTGACATTCACCAACCCGCACTGGGCCCGCGTGGTGGATTACGGCCCATTCCCTCTCCTAGAGAGGAGGCCTGTGTCCCAGCAGTGGGAACATTAAAAGACTGATTATGCTTATGCTTAAGTCTTGGAATGTGCAGGTAGTTGAGCATATCGAAGACTCCACATTAGCACTGTGTTTTGGATGTGTATGTGGTGCTCAATTAAGCCAGATGCCTTTTTTTTGGATGGGAAATCATCAAATGACTTCTTCCGCTCTGGGCTGAGCGGAAGGGAGTGTCAGATTCTTACTTACTAAAAACCCACCCGTGATTTTCTAGTGCCCTTTGCGTTCCAGGGCCGCGGTGACTCTTTCGATCAAATTCCGCAACCCAAGCAGGCACTGACCCTTGGCCAGATACCTTGACTTAATGACTTGACTTGTTGTCATTGAGCCTGCAACCGGTAAACAGATTCCAGATTAGCCATAACATGACTTTTCATAAATTACATTAACATTAACCAAAAACAGTCTTAAATATATTCACAAAACGAAAACCTAATTTCCCTACAAAGTCTAGTACCTACATCATGTAACCAGCACTAAGAAAATTAACCCAGTGGCCGAGCAGAAGTTTGCGCTGCGTTTTATTAAGTTCATCTGCATTAAAATTTATTCAGCACGGTAGGGGGCGCCACCGGCGGTCCCAAGTAATTGCTAATGTAACACTGATTTTATTAAAGCCCTTATTGGACCGTTTTGCATTCTTGAAGCTTTGCCTATTGATTTTACTCAAGAAAATTTTCCAGTGGTAATTTTATGGCATTTTAATGTTGTTAACTGTACATCATGTTACGGTGAGGGAAATAATAGGATTAGACACAATTTATCTTGTCTTTCCTGGTTGTTAATTGGCTATCAGCTGTGAAGGACTATTAGCGGAGATTAATAAAGTAACAGCGATGGAAATATTGTTGTCTGTAGCGAAATTTGACAATAGGGATGATTTTTGAGTAAAATTCTATTTAGTCCATCGAACTAACAAGACTAGATTATCGAAAAATATTGGACACGTCTTTTTTGAGTTATCAAATCAACAAAAAATGATGAATTTGATTTGATTTGATGGATGGTTCACGTAAAAAAAAAATACGCGTCGAATCTTTTTTTTAAATCTATCTAACAGACTAATTTTTAATCAACTACCTCTACGAGCACGTGAATCGTCGCAAATCCACCCTTTTTTTTTTGGATGGAAAATCATCAAATGACCCCTCCCGCCCTGGGTGGAGCGGAAGGGAGTGTCAGACTTTTACTGACTAAAACCCGCCCGTGATCCTTCTTGTGCCCTATGCGTTCCAGGGCCGCGGTAACTCTTTCGAACAAATTCCGCAACCCTAGCTGCTGACGGCTCCTTGCGGCGCGCGTGGAACACAACGCGTCGTCGACTCAACCTGGTATCGGACGGCGTGAGATTAGAAAAATGACCGATATTGTGACACATTATTATAATTAATCTGAATTATGTTAGAAATTTAACTTAGTCTTTTAAATAATAAATATTTTCTTCTACGACATTTTTATTTCTTAGTTCCCGCACTATGCAAGTGATATTCGTAGGTGCGCTTCGTGGAATAGGAAATTAATTTTTATTTGAAGCTCACCTACGGGTGTGCTAAGTGAAATACTTTAGGTGTGCTTCGTTTGGGTGTGCTTCACGTAATACTTCTGTGTTCCAGCAGTGGGAACGCTAAAAGGCTGATTATGCTCAATGACACTCGTCACGTCGCCGCAGTAGTACGACGCGCGCCGTGTTTAGCCGCCTCCATACAATTGTTATACAATGGCGACGCAGTATGATGATATCAGTGTGAGGGACTCGTTCGTAGGGCAGTTGCCTTATGCAGGATTATAGGTGGCCAAGCGAATCTTTCTATAATTGCCCCATATAACTAAGAAGATAACGTTAATAAACGCTTCTCTTTAATTGACTGGAGAAAAGGTATGATGTTACGTCTCATTGATTTACGTTACCGTTTGAGTTTTATTACAAAACACATTTTAATTTAGACAAAGTAACTATCTGTAAAAACTTTTTTAATTAATACAGTTAAGTAGGAATTTGGAAACGTAGAGTGGGATGCCCTGCGGCACGATGGATCGATGATTTGAAGAAGGTGGCTGGCAGCGGATGTTTGTGAACTGCTCAGGATCGGGATGGCTGGCGTTCTTTGGAATAGGCTTAAGTTCAGCAGTGGATGGCAATTGGCTAATATGATGATGAGGAATTTTGACAGCCACTATTAACATAAATTATTTCATTTAATTTGTTCTTCGCTCTGTGGATAGGTGATCATCTTCACATAACCAGATTTCTTTGTGAGAATCTTTGGCAGTCTTAAAAGATTGTCAGAAGCCAAAAATCTGACTCCAGACTTGTCCAGAAATACTGTGTTACCCAGTCAATGGGTTGTGGAGATCTGGTGGGTGCTCCACGTAAAATACTGGTATGGTATTTTGGTATATCCAGTTTGAGTGGAAGCTGACCCAAATATAGTTAGATACATAGATAAAACATTTATTCAGCGCAAGGATAGAGGACACAACTTTTCAAAAAAAAAAAAAATAACCGACTTCTAAACAAAAAAAAAAGTATAAATAACTTTAATTTCAGAACTGGGTGTTTTTGATTGTTTCTTCGTTTTTTGAACACGGACTTCCGAAATTAAAGTTATTTTATACTTTTTTTAAATGAGATCACACTACAAGTACCAGCTTTTGAATACAAAAATAATCATTAAAATCGGGTCACCCAGTACAAAGTTATGAATACACGCAAAAAAAAATACAGTGGACTTGAGAACCTCCTCCTGTTTTGTAAGTCGGTTTAAAAACACAATCACATGAATCATAATACTGGAAATTATTATTATTATGATACGAGTAAATACATTTAAAAAATAGTCTGAAATTGTGGCAATGCATTATAGTGCCCGACTCACCACCGACATATCTATACATCTATACACATATAAATAAAATTGAAGCGTCTGTTTGTAATATTGAAATAACCGCTTTTTACTACATGCATAATAATATATGAATATATTATACGGTACCTACATACACCAAAATATTTGTTTTTACAATTTTTGTCCGTCTGTCTGTGTCTGTTTGTTCCGGCTAATCTCTGAAATGGCTGGACCGATTTTGACGGGACTTTTATTGGCAGGTAGCTGATGTAATAAGGAGTAACATAGGCTACTATTATTTTAGAACAATTCTTTTATTTTAGAAATATAAAATAATGTTGCAATGTTCAAGTATTGTCCAGTAACGCGCGCATGCCACCACTGTGCCGTCACGTCAGGCGCCTCCCACCAACGAATCAATATCACAAAGGTTAGCCACTATTCCACGCCGACGAAGTCGCGGGCAGAAGCTAGTTTAAAATAAAAATTATATGACTGCTAAATCCAGCGTGTGTCATTCACCGAGCGATGTGTGTTTAAGTTGCACCAAATGGGAGTCCAACTCAGCATGTGCAAAATATACCTGACGCTGGTATTCTGCTGGATCCCAGTAGCGACATACGGACGTAGAACTGATGCTGAACAGTTAAAATGCCAAAAAGTGAGTTGGAAGAAGTGTAAACAGATGATTATTGAATCTTAAATTGAGTCACTTAAATTCTAAAATACGATAGTGTCACTGTCAGTGATTACATTATCACCTTTAGGTTGATGAAAATTGTAAGAGCAGGTGCTGGGTTTTATTTCACAGTTCACTTCAGAATTAAGCAAAGTTGAACGCTTAAACTGTGCTTCAGTTAAGAGCTACGGCTCAAACTACGCTTTAAGATACACCTGGGAGACGTAAAAACTGGCCATCACGATCATTTTTTTATTTTTAATTATTTATTGCTGGAAAATTTCAAGGAATGAAGGATGAACTTTTATCATTAGTTTGCTTCAAGTGCACTTAACTCAAACTTTAAAATGTAACCCCTTTTGATGTTTACAAAAAAAAAGAAGACTTTTAACAAAATCCCAATAATTACACTTTCCATTTCATTTGCTTAACTATAAATGTGTATCGTAGTTATTTTTTTTTTTATAATAATATAGCTTCAAAATTCTGACTAACTGACCAACCCTTAAAAAGTGATGTAAATGGTTGTGTTGAAAGTAAATTTAAGTTCGGATATTATCATTATTATAAAATGGCAGTATCGTCCAATTTGATTTCATAATGACTTCTAAAAGTAAAAACATGAAATTGCAATTCATGGAAAACCACCGCGCCACGCTACTATAAACAGATATTTTGGTATCGCAGTACATTTTGGCCTTTATGGCATATATTAATTAGGCTAAAAGTCAACCAATGCAACATACACACGAAATATTTGGTTCAAAATAAATAAGTTTTGCAGCGCTAAATTAATTTAAAACGGTTAGAAACTTAGAATAATTAATTGATCATAACTTCGACATTTTGATGAAAGTTAGTTGATGTATTTTAAATTACGATAGATACTGATGTGATCGTAAGTAATAGTATTGAATTCAGTATCGCAGCGATGTCTTAATTAAGAGCTATTTTTTGTGATAAATTTAATTTTAAATTGTGTAATAGTTCTAGAAAGCTGTAAACTTGATGTAACAGTATATTATCGTACTAACAGTTTTCGAAGTCAAAACGTTATTTCAATCAAACTATTTGTAGACTTAAGAATTGTCAATAAAACAAAATTGATTGAGTCAGGCGTTACTTTGCGGAAATCCATTTTAAATTTGAAAATGAAAAGTAATCTTGCATGTGCATAATATAGCGGGCGGGAGGGAGGTGCATACCTGCAACCCACTAATATTCGCGGAAATTAAAACTAGATATATTGTTTTCATTTTCAAATAAAACAAAATTCAACTGCTCCCATTAAATCTGTCCCGAAGTGTAGGATATCTTTACGCTGTGAAAGCGTCACTAGATGCTTCCTAATTCCTAAAAAAAACCAGCGGGTAAAACTGCTGGAACCCAGGCCTCTGAGGTGCTACCGCTGCCATGTGGGCAACCACATGGGAGCTATGTGCCCCTCGGAGGTGGACCGCAGCGGACTTTGTTTCCGCTGTGGTCAGCCCGGTCATCGGGCCGGCTCGTGTAAGGCCACGCCGCACTGCAGTGCATGTGCGGCTGCTGGCAAGCCGGCCGAGCACTGGGCTGGGGGAAGGGCCTGCGCGCCATCCGCCCCGACCAAGGGCAAGAGGTCCGCCGCCGCCGCCGCCTCTGCCGCCGCCGCGGCTTCTGTCGCCGCCACTGCCGCTTCTGCTGCGGGTGCTGCGACTCCCAACACTCGGGAGGGTGCTGAGATGGAGTGCCAGTAATGGTCCCATTTCGGCCCCCTCCAGAGACAAGTCGGCCGCTGTGCTATTGCGCAGTGGCTGATGCCTGGGGACGGTGAGCGTGGGTGGCTCGCCGTCCGATACCAGGTTGAGTCGACGACGCGTTGTGTTCCACGCGCGCCGAAGGAGCCGTCAGCACCAACGACGGGACCCCATAGGGTCGGTGCCTGCTAGGGTTGCGGAATTTGTTCGAAAGAGTTACCGCGGCCCTGGAACGTATAGGGCACAAGAAGGATCACGGGTGGGTTTTAGTCAGTAAAAGTCTGACACTCCCTACCGCTCCACCCAGGGCGGGAGGGGTCATTTGATGATTTCCCATCCAGAAAAAAAAAAAAAAAAAAAAAAGCATGTGTAGCTTAACCTTAAAAATCAACCCATGCAGCTGTTATTATTTATCCAAAAGCTTCCCCGGAGCCGTTCAAGAAAAATGCTTATAGTAAAGTTATTTTCTATATTAATGTTAGAGCGACTGAAGTTTCTAAAGGCAATATTTCAAAAGAACAATATATGAATATTTTCCTGTTCGGACGATAAATATTGTGAAGCGCCCGAATATACCGCAGAATAATAATTTCCTTTGCTCTGTGGTTTTTTATAGCGAAAATACTAACGTAGGGAATTGGCTGCACGATATTTTAAGTTTAAGTGGGGTAGTGATCGAAATACGGTTGTTTGTGGTTAATTTTCTAATCTATCTGCCATTAAAATGTATTTTTATCTTAAAACTTATAGCGTGCGAACACCACTGGTACAAACTTAAGCGTCTCTGTCACCGCGAGCGCGATTGGCCCGCGCAAGTCAGTCAGCCGAGACCCTCGCGCACGATGTCTAACTCTTGTAAAAGAATTACCTACATACCTGTGGCATACCTAGGTTATATTGTAACGTTTTTCCCTCACAGTTAAATAAAAGAGGAAATATAACGTACTAATATATTAAGTAAAACTCTTAAAACGTAAGTGTTTAAGAGTACAATATGATAGTATCTGCAGTATTTAAAGTACAGATACTATAATATGTCCCTAATTATACCTGTGTCACCATATTCAGTCTGTTTCATTAACTAATCGCCGTAAGCCATTCTCCATTACAGGCATTTTTTTATTTATACAGCTTTTGACTCTTTCTTATAAGGACGTTATGTTAAGATTTTTCAGAAACCAAAACATCTGACACCAATCTCGATAATAAATACCGTGATACCCAGTTACTGGGTTCTGGAGGTCAGATAGGCCGTCGCCCCACATAAAGACTCGAAGTCGACCCCAAGATTATTGGGAAAGGCAAGGTATAAAGATACTGGTACTATTTATTTATACAGTCGTCTTTTTAACACGTTTTGTCTCTTCTACGCATTACTCTTTGTCCCAATGTCTTAGAGTAAGCCGCAAAGACTCAAGTCATACGTAGCCGACTGGCATTTAGTTCCGACGGCTAAACCAGTGGCAACTTATAGATGTATGTATGTATGTATGTCGCGGGAGCATGAAACAAATCGGATCTTTACGAATATACTAGGATTTTTGCGAATAAGCGTTTGATTGAAAGTAATTTATTTTTCATCCCCTTAAATTTTAAGGTTGGTCCACCACAATTTTTTTTTATGTGGCAATACTACGTTTGCCGGGTCAGCTAGTATTTGTATACCATATATCTGTGCCTAGGTAATAATATTATACGCGCTAATTTCAAGAACTAATGGTTCTAAAGTTCAAAAATATTTTATCGAGGTTATAGCCATTTTATCGAGGAAGGCTATTTAACACGCTACGACCAATAGGAGCGCAGCACCTAATGTTGCGAAAACGGGTTTTTCTCTCTCCTATGTAAAGCAGACGAAATTGCGCGACACAACTAGTTCCCGTAACAAAACATGCAAATATGTACAGCCTTTGCCAAAAGTAGAGATCACCATATCTATAAGAGTGATTTAAGTGAACTGATATTAATAAATACAAAAATCGAAAAATGACAGATTTTAATGCTCCCAGGTGTTTAATAGATAGCTGCGACGTAATTAATTATTTTCCAACTTTATTACTTACACAATATGAAATAACTCGAAACAAACAATAGAATTGATTTTCGCCATACATCCCATGTACATGTGAAATTTGTAGGATGCTCAATACTCTTGGCCAAGACTGTCTATTTGCATAACATTTTGAATGATTAAGAAACTTTTTTTTAATCTGTTTTTTATTTCGAGACTTTTATCAAAGATATGTCAGCCCCATCGTACCCTATTACATTAGTTGGCTCTACTGAACAATACTACTTCATAATTTTACTTATTTACATACCTATCAATGAATTAGAGTTACTCGTGGAGGTCCATAAATGGCACAACCTTTTTATAATCTCTGAAGAGGGTACAGATAAGGATTAAGAAACTTGCAATCTGATGAGCTAATGAATAAAGAGACAATAAAATTCATAACTTATTTATTTCTGTTCTCCAGAACATCCAGTTATAATTTAGTAGTTATAAAAATATCACTAGATAACTACTATTTATAGTTCAGTTTGCGCTTAGTTAACCAGCGTATCAGATTTGTTATGTTAATGTTTGTTATAGGAGCGATTCAAACATCTTAATTTAAACATTTTTAGGATTTTCCTGGAAAATTGTTATTCCAAATATCCTGCGACATAGATGTGGCAGGCTTTACGTCGCTCCCACTTGAGAAACGTATTAGTTTTAAGGATTTTAGCGCAGGATTCTGAGTTATTTCTGAATATTCTGAGATCATTATTTTAAAAGGCCTCGCAGACTTAACCTATAAAATTATAGTGAGTAGGAATATATTTCAGCAGTTGACGGGCTGAGAATTTTTCAGGAATTTCGTTTAAGGAAGACTTCAAGTAATAAACATTTTGTTGGGTTATTTTGTTTTTTTTTTTTATTATTTTATTTGTTGAACACCTACTACAGTGTTGTCTTTTTAACCCAAAGGTTGTCTGGTGGAGAATGCGTTGTTGCTTGAAGTCCGCCCATTTACCGCTATTGTACATAAAGTTTAAACAAATATTTTGAAATATTTTTTTTACTAATGAGGTATAAAGTTTTTATTTTAAAAATCGCTAAACGGGCCTAAGCAATAAAAATAATGACTTATTGCAAATGTTTTCAGAATCCGTGTTTTTCTTGTGTCGTTTATCTCAACTTTTCATATTTTTTCCGACCAGTATCTGGCTGCTTGGACCGCTATGTCATTAGCCACTTTCAAGTCCTGGAATGGATGAAACGGCATGTCCTAGAATCAAAAATTCGAAGACATATTGTGACATTCACCAACCCGCACTGGGCCCGCGTGGTGGATTACGGCCCATTCCCTCTCCTAGAGAGGAGGCCTGTGTCCCAGCAGTGGGAACATTAAAAGACTGATTATGCTTATGCTTAAGTCTTGGAATGTGCAGGTAGTTGAGCATATCGAAGACTCCACATTAGCACTGTGTTTTGGATGTGTATGTGGTGCTCAATTAAGCCAGATGCCTTTTTTTTGGATGGGAAATCATCAAATGACTTCTTCCGCTCTGGGCTGAGCGGAAGGGAGTGTCAGATTCTTACTTACTAAAAACCCACCCGTGATTTTCTAGTGCCCTTTGCGTTCCAGGGCCGCGGTGACTCTTTCGATCAAATTCCGCAACCCAAGCAGGCACTGACCCTTGGCCAGATACCTTGACTTAATGACTTGACTTGTTGTCATTGAGCCTGCAACCGGTAAACAGATTCCAGATTAGCCATAACATGACTTTTCATAAATTACATTAACATTAACCAAAAACAGTCTTAAATATATTCACAAAACGAAAACCTAATTTCCCTACAAAGTCTAGTACCTACATCATGTAACCAGCACTAAGAAAATTAACCCAGTGGCCGAGCAGAAGTTTGCGCTGCGTTTTATTAAGTTCATCTGCATTAAAATTTATTCAGCACGGTAGGGGGCGCCACCGGCGGTCCCAAGTAATTGCTAATGTAACACTGATTTTATTAAAGCCCTTATTGGACCGTTTTGCATTCTTGAAGCTTTGCCTATTGATTTTACTCAAGAAAATTTTCCAGTGGTAATTTTATGGCATTTTAATGTTGTTAACTGTACATCATGTTACGGTGAGGGAAATAATAGGATTAGACACAATTTATCTTGTCTTTCCTGGTTGTTAATTGGCTATCAGCTGTGAAGGACTATTAGCGGAGATTAATAAAGTAACAGCGATGGAAATATTGTTGTCTGTAGCGAAATTTGACAATAGGGATGATTTTTGAGTAAAATTCTATTTAGTCCATCGAACTAACAAGACTAGATTATCGAAAAATATTGGACACGTCTTTTTTGAGTTATCAAATCAACAAAAAATGATGAATTTGATTTGATTTGATGGATGGTTCACGTAAAAAAAAAATACGCGTCGAATCTTTTTTTTAAATCTATCTAACAGACTAATTTTTAATCAACTACCTCTACGAGCACGTGAATCGTCGCAAATCCACCCTTTTTTTTTTGGATGGAAAATCATCAAATGACCCCTCCCGCCCTGGGTGGAGCGGAAGGGAGTGTCAGACTTTTACTGACTAAAACCCGCCCGTGATCCTTCTTGTGCCCTATGCGTTCCAGGGCCGCGGTAACTCTTTCGAACAAATTCCGCAACCCTAGCTGCTGACGGCTCCTTGCGGCGCGCGTGGAACACAACGCGTCGTCGACTCAACCTGGTATCGGACGGCGTGAGATTAGAAAAATGACCGATATTGTGACACATTATTATAATTAATCTGAATTATGTTAGAAATTTAACTTAGTCTTTTAAATAATAAATATTTTCTTCTACGACATTTTTATTTCTTAGTTCCCGCACTATGCAAGTGATATTCGTAGGTGCGCTTCGTGGAATAGGAAATTAATTTTTATTTGAAGCTCACCTACGGGTGTGCTAAGTGAAATACTTTAGGTGTGCTTCGTTTGGGTGTGCTTCACGTAATACTTCTGTGTTCCAGCAGTGGGAACGCTAAAAGGCTGATTATGCTCAATGACACTCGTCACGTCGCCGCAGTAGTACGACGCGCGCCGTGTTTAGCCGCCTCCATACAATTGTTATACAATGGCGACGCAGTATGATGATATCAGTGTGAGGGACTCGTTCGTAGGGCAGTTGCCTTATGCAGGATTATAGGTGGCCAAGCGAATCTTTCTATAATTGCCCCATATAACTAAGAAGATAACGTTAATAAACGCTTCTCTTTAATTGACTGGAGAAAAGGTATGATGTTACGTCTCATTGATTTACGTTACCGTTTGAGTTTTATTACAAAACACATTTTAATTTAGACAAAGTAACTATCTGTAAAAACTTTTTTAATTAATACAGTTAAGTAGGAATTTGGAAACGTAGAGTGGGATGCCCTGCGGCACGATGGATCGATGATTTGAAGAAGGTGGCTGGCAGCGGATGTTTGTGAACTGCTCAGGATCGGGATGGCTGGCGTTCTTTGGAATAGGCTTAAGTTCAGCAGTGGATGGCAATTGGCTAATATGATGATGAGGAATTTTGACAGCCACTATTAACATAAATTATTTCATTTAATTTGTTCTTCGCTCTGTGGATAGGTGATCATCTTCACATAACCAGATTTCTTTGTGAGAATCTTTGGCAGTCTTAAAAGATTGTCAGAAGCCAAAAATCTGACTCCAGACTTGTCCAGAAATACTGTGTTACCCAGTCAATGGGTTGTGGAGATCTGGTGGGTGCTCCACGTAAAATACTGGTATGGTATTTTGGTATATCCAGTTTGAGTGGAAGCTGACCCAAATATAGTTAGATACATAGATAAAACATTTATTCAGCGCAAGGATAGAGGACACAACTTTTCACAAAAAAAAAAAATAACCGACTTCTAAACAAAAAAAAAAGTATAAATAACTTTAATTTCAGAACTGGGTGTTTTTGATTGTTTCTTCGTTTTTTGAACACGGACTTCCGAAATTAAAGTTATTTTATACTTTTTTTAAATGAGATCACACTACAAGTACCAGCTTTTGAATACAAAAATAATCATTAAAATCGGGTCACCCAGTACAAAGTTATGAATACACGCAAAAAAAAATACAGTGGACTTGAGAACCTCCTCCTGTTTTGTAAGTCGGTTTAAAAACACAATCACATGAATCATAATACTGGAAATTATTATTATTATGATACGAGTAAATACATTTAAAAAATAGTCTGAAATTGTGGCAATGCATTATAGTGCCCGACTCACCACCGACATATCTATACATCTATACACATATAAATAAAATTGAAGCGTCTGTTTGTAATATTGAAATAACCGCTTTTTACTACATGCATAATAATATATGAATATATTATACGGTACCTACATACACCAAAATATTTGTTTTTACAATTTTTGTCCGTCTGTCTGTGTCTGTTTGTTCCGGCTAATCTCTGAAATGGCTGGACCGATTTTGACGGGACTTTTATTGGCAGGTAGCTGATGTAATAAGGAGTAACATAGGCTACTATTATTTTAGAACAATTCTTTTATTTTAGAAATATAAAATAATGTTGCAATGTTCAAGTATTGTCCAGTAACGCGCGCATGCCACCACTGTGCCGTCACGTCAGGCGCCTCCCACCAACGAATCAATATCACAAAGGTTAGCCACTATTCCACGCCGACGAAGTCGCGGGCAGAAGCTAGTTTAAAATAAAAATTATATGACTGCTAAATCCAGCGTGTGTCATTCACCGAGCGATGTGTGTTTAAGTTGCACCAAATGGGAGTCCAACTCAGCATGTGCAAAATATACCTGACGCTGGTATTCTGCTGGATCCCAGTAGCGACATACGGACGTAGAACTGATGCTGAACAGTTAAAATGCCAAAAAGTGAGTTGGAAGAAGTGTAAACAGATGATTATTGAATCTTAAATTGAGTCACTTAAATTCTAAAATACGATAGTGTCACTGTCAGTGATTACATTATCACCTTTAGGTTGATGAAAATTGTAAGAGCAGGTGCTGGGTTTTATTTCACAGTTCACTTCAGAATTAAGCAAAGTTGAACGCTTAAACTGTGCTTCAGTTAAGAGCTACGGCTCAAACTACGCTTTAAGATACACCTGGGAGACGTAAAAACTGGCCATCACGATCATTTTTTTATTTTTAATTATTTATTGCTGGAAAATTTCAAGGAATGAAGGATGAACTTTTATCATTAGTTTGCTTCAAGTGCACTTAACTCAAACTTTAAAATGTAACCCCTTTTGATGTTTACAAAAAAAAAGAAGACTTTTAACAAAATCCCAATAATTACACTTTCCATTTCATTTGCTTAACTATAAATGTGTATCGTAGTTATTTTTTTTTTTATAATAATATAGCTTCAAAATTCTGACTAACTGACCAACCCTTAAAAAGTGATGTAAATGGTTGTGTTGAAAGTAAATTTAAGTTCGGATATTATCATTATTATAAAATGGCAGTATCGTCCAATTTGATTTCATAATGACTTCTAAAAGTAAAAACATGAAATTGCAATTCATGGAAAACCACCGCGCCACGCTACTATAAACAGATATTTTGGTATCGCAGTACATTTTGGCCTTTATGGCATATATTAATTAGGCTAAAAGTCAACCAATGCAACATACACACGAAATATTTGGTTCAAAATAAATAAGTTTTGCAGCGCTAAATTAATTTAAAACGGTTAGAAACTTAGAATAATTAATTGATCATAACTTCGACATTTTGATGAAAGTTAGTTGATGTATTTTAAATTACGATAGATACTGATGTGATCGTAAGTAATAGTATTGAATTCAGTATCGCAGCGATGTCTTAATTAAGAGCTATTTTTTGTGATAAATTTAATTTTAAATTGTGTAATAGTTCTAGAAAGCTGTAAACTTGATGTAACAGTATATTATCGTACTAACAGTTTTCGAAGTCAAAACGTTATTTCAATCAAACTATTTGTAGACTTAAGAATTGTCAATAAAACAAAATTGATTGAGTCAGGCGTTACTTTGCGGAAATCCATTTTAAATTTGAAAATGAAAAGTAATCTTGCATGTGCATAATATAGCGGGCGGGAGGGAGGTGCATACCTGCAACCCACTAATATTCGCGGAAATTAAAACTAGATATATTGTTTTCATTTTCAAATAAAACAAAATTCAACTGCTCCCATTAAATCTGTCCCGAAGTGTAGGATATCTTTACGCTGTGAAAGCGTCACTAGATGCTTCCTAATTGCATTTCGCCGACTACCCTCTTCCAGATGACTTCTGTTGCAATTTACAAGAGTGTGCCAACTCAATCTGACCCCCCTCGCCCCCCGACAGTACTTCGTCGAACGGCTCCTGAGGAGTTCACTTCATTTGTATGCTGGGCTCCAATTAAAGTGGACGTCCTCTTACAATCTTAACACGGTCCAATTTTAATTTTAAGGAATTGTTCCTCTCCTTTTAGAAATAAGTTTTTAAGTGTCACAACAATAATTGGATTTATTCTATTAGTTGTCTAAATAGACGATGTTGAAAATCTTAGTAGCAACCTTTGTGTTTATATTTTTTTTTCTTATCACTATTAAAGTCAAGTGGATTTCAATAAAGGCAATTTTAGCATCATATTTACTGACAATTCAAAAAAAAAAATGCGTAGCATATTTCTCTTTCAATTTAGAAATGAAAAATTGGTTAGACAGCATTGAAATACTGAAAATACTAGGTATTAGCCAAAGTAATGAAAATACTTGGAACGAGTATTTAATAATTACTGTCTCCTAATCTCATACACAATTGCGTCGTTCAAGGTTACTGGGGTCCAAATACACCATGTATATGTAGATGAGTCTGCAAAGGATTTGATAGCGTTATTACCCTCCTCAACCCCAACTAAAAAGGTTTCAAGGGTATGAACCTTCTTGGAGACCTCCCATACCCAATTGAGATAATCAGCTATTTATACTATGGGAAAATTGGTATATTTTACTTATTCATAGCCATGTAATGTTTTGAAGTTCGCCAAACTACTTAATAAACAGAATAAATCACCCATTAACTGCTATACAATATCAAGTTAAAATAAGATCAAGAATTATAGGAGCGTAAAGCAATAACTCAGAAAAGTTGAAGCAGTTTTCAAATAGTTAATATTTATAAACCATTTAGAAATGATTTATAGCTTTCAGGATCATAAAAAGAAATTTGTTTGAGTTCATTAAGTCAACCTGTTTGATGTAAAATTCATGTAATAGTACATATTTATCTTGAAGATTAAACAGTTTGCCTTGGAAATGAATGTACTTGGTATTAATCGAATGTCAAACACAACTCATTATACTCATCCTTCGCAGAATCCCGAAACCCGATCCGATTAGTTCAGATTATCTGCAGACCTTCCATTACTTTTGACAGAAAATAAAACAAAGATTAACATAGTTTCTAAAGAAAAATACCCTTTAAAATAAAGGCGACATTACCTTTTCTTAAATCCGATCTAATCTTGTTTTATCGATTTAAGTGGCATGTGGTTTTAAAAGAAATGTCTCTCGTCCAGCCAAATCATATTACGTGATACGTTGAAGTCGTCCCGGGGCCACTTTCCCTGGTCGAAACTGCCAAGAGACTGTAAAGTGCCGATAGAAAATAACGTTAAAGGAAAAAAGAAAGAAAACTCTATACATTTTTATTAAATTCCAAGCTAGAGTCGCCACAAAGAGATATTATAGAAAAAAAGAGTAATTTGATTTACCCGACCGCAAGTTGACACAAGATAGACGTTACTTCAAAACTCGTTGTGACGAATATTCTGGAATTTAATTAGAACGTGCAACTGACAAGGTAAACGGAAATGGGACACGGGTCGGAAATAAAGGATGTTTTTTTTTTTTGGATTGTGCTTTTTGTACAAAAATAACAATGATGAGGACTGTAATACTTTGTTAAGATTATGAGGTACCCATTTGTTTTAGGCCTTGTAAAAGTTTTTTTTATTACCAAAATTCAATTGGAATAGTAATTAAATTATGATTATTCAATACCCAGACACCCATACTTGAGAAAATCGTCTACAAAATGTTTATTTAATCAAAGTTCAGCACCAAAATAATCGCCGCCTTGATTTATTCGCTAAGTTATAATTAAGTACATGAATACTTGAGTAACTTCGACATTGTTGGGAACTTGTACGAATAAGTATTTTATTATAACATTATTATTGGAACAAAATAATATAGAACAATGAAGATACTTAACTTTCACTTATTTTGGGTGAAATATTGATGGGCTAAGCCTTCCGCCGTCAAACACAACATTATTTTGATGAAGAATAATATTATCACTTGAAACTCTTAACTCCTTGACCAATTAGATCTCTTTCTATCTTACTTATGCACACTCGGTTTTTGAACAGAAACTGATGCCCTGGCTCGGGGCCTTAAATTCATTTGAGGCTACCACAGGATTGATCGGTTAAGCAGTAACCAGCCTTACTGTGCTGAAATGCGAGTGGTCCTTCCAAACAAAAAAATCAACAGAAACTATCGACATAATAATTATAAAAGTAAATCCAATTTAAGATGATGATGAAGATGGGTTTGACTGTTGAAATTTAATTTGCCTTTTTATCTTGTAGGTAACGCGCGTTTTATAATTATCTGTGATTTTGCGATAATGTTCCAGCATAATAGCATAATCAGCCTTTTAATGTTCCCACTGCTGGGACACAGGCCTCCTCTCTGGGAGAGGGATTGGGCCGTAATGCACCACGCGGGCCCATTGCGGGTTGGTGAATGTCACATGTCTTCGATTTTTGTTTCTAGGACATGCCGGTTTCCTCACGATGTTTTCCTTCACCGTTTTGAGAGCAGTGGTGATGAAATTAATTACAAAAAGTAATGCGCCTGGCTGGGTTTTGAACCCGCGACATACATTTCGTAAGTCGGGGCCGTTATCACTCGGACACCAATGTTCCAGAAACTGAGTGAATATCAACTTTACATTATCCTTATATAGCATTACTAGCAGCGCCTCGCGGTTTCAGCCGCGTAGTTCCCGTTCCCGTGGGAATATGGGGATAAAATATAGCCTATAGCCTTCCTCGATAAATGGGCTATCTAACACTGAAAGATTTTTTCAAATCGGACCAGTAGTTCCTGAGATTAGCGCGTTCAAACAAACAAACAAACAAACAAACAAACAAACAAACTCTTCAGCTTTATAATATTAGTATAGATTATTTAACAATGTCAAGGCTACCCTTTATCCGCTCCATTTCCAACCGTGAAATCATTCTACCTTCTTCTCTGCTTCTTCAGCATCTTGCTATCTCAAGATGATTGGTTGTAGCGTTCGTTATGCTGCAGCTTTCGTTGGACTGGTCCATGAAGATGCTCATAAAAGGGTTCCTATTTAATAGGCTGGTGTGACGCTTTGGCAGGCCGTTGGATATTGGAAAGGTATGAGAGTAGACCTTTAATCAGTAGTGGGACAGTACAGGTAACTTAAAAATCCTTCATTTTCATGTACATACGTATATATTGAGCCTTCAATGTGACGCATAATCTCTCATCCTTCAAAAATAATTGTAAAGTTTCGTCCTGATGTAAATCCATCTTCACGCGAATTAGCGATTGATGCAATCATTTGTTTAGCAGAACTGTAGCGTGGCCATTGTCAAAACGTCAAAAATTAATGTGATCGTCAAATCGTATTTTGGCATGTCGTCGATCGCCATCGCTTCAAAAGGCATTGTTTTAGAGACTGTGGAAAGCGCTTTTTGTTGGAGCGAGGATGCGTTCAGGCATGCCACTCAAAAGTGATCGCACCGATCGTGTATTCGGACTATGATCGATGAATAACGAACGAATACGCACGCTTGCTTTTAATATCTCGGTTATCAAAAAGTATTACATGACCATTGACCCACCAATGATCGACCATAATGAATTTAGCAGATTACGAACTTTTAGCAAAATGACAATGGGATCGTGTTGGAATGACATATTTATAAAAATAGCAGACTTGGGGCCCAGTAACTGAGTAATACGATAAACCTTGGTAAGCCAAGGGATATCGTGTAACTCAGTTACCGGGTTGTGGAGATTAGACTGGCAGAGCTCTCAATCTCATTTTCACAGCTCCATGTAAAATATTGGTTACTCAGCTCCATCTCAGGTTGGACTCGATGCTGGCTCTAAAATTTGTAAAAAGGCTAGGTAGTTTTTTTTATAATTTGATAGGCAAGCGTTTGACAACTTTCACACCTGATGGTAAGCGATGATGTGGTCGAAGATGAAGCAAGCTTGTCTAGAAGTAACCTGTTCACTCTTGACTCAAAGACTCGTAGGTTGTAGTTATCAGGAAACACAGACTCTGTCAGGGAATTTCACTCCTTAGCTGTACGCACAATGAATACGATTTTTAAGGAACTAACAGAAAAGACCCTGAAAGCACCATAGATCCTCCACCAGAGGGAACTAATAATTCTAATGACCACGTAATAAATACATTATTATCTATTTATGTACAACTAAGTATGTACATTGAAAAACTAAGTGAATATTTTGGTTTAAGTCCATTCGTGGTAGGCACAACAGCCAGGGAGCAGTGGTGACCGAGTGGTAACGGCCTAATTTTTGTAATTAATTTCATCACCACTGCTCTCAAAATGGTGAAGGAAAACATCGTGAGCAAATGCATGTCCTAGAACCAAAAATTCGAAGACATGTGACATTCACCAACCCGCACTGTGCCCGCGTAGTGGATTACGGCCCTTTCGCTCTCCTAGAGAGGAGGCCTCCCAGCAGTAGGAACATTACAACACACTCTCTCTGCACACAACCCGTGCATGGTCCTACATTCGTGTTTTCCACAAATACCGATAACTTTCCGCCTATAAGCGCAGTGACCCATTTTTCAGCGAGCCAATAGCTGTCACAGTCAGAATCGTCCCGCGTCATGGAGGACGTCACTCGCTGTTACGCACTTTCGTTTTGGTTATCGTTGTTGGAAATTATTTGGGACAAACCTACAACATATTGATATGACACAGCCAAGTGGTTATCTTAGGAAAAGTATTATAAAACATTGCCTATAATGCCTATTTCCAAATCAAAAATAATTTATTCAAATTATTCTGAGAGTCAGCACCTTGTGAATGTCTTAATTTACATAAAGATAGTCCCAAAGGACGCCCACCCACCGCAACAACCACCCCAACACTTTTCTTTGTGACGTTAAAATTATATTACAGTTTATGAAGCCAAGCAACACATCATCATCTGCCTAACCTTTTCCCAACTATATTGGGGTCGGCTTCCAATCAAACCAGATTCAGCTGAATAACAGTATTTTACGTTTACCTGCTGACAAGCTACACATAAAGTAGAAATTAAAGAACTACAAATCGAACGAACCTACATACATACATGCCAAATTAAAAATAAACTAAAACCTACGAACAATGGAATCTGGCACCAATTTTAGCAGACTGGTGGTTTTCACTTACTTACACAAGTACCAAGATCTTAATAATGATTTCTCTATCTGTATGTACTTTCTTATTTTTATTGTAAGATGGATAATATTATGCTCTTGACTCTAGTCTAGGTCGCAGGTGACAGAGACAAAGTCGTCGATGGAATAAGCTTACCCGGAAGAAGCCTGTTCACTCTAACTTTGTAGAGTACAAATAAGTCTTAATAATAATAATAGTCTTATTAATTTATCTTGATCGGTTCTGAACAACCTTTACTATATGTACATACATACATATAGTAAAGATTGCTCAGAACTTATCAAGTTAAATTACCCAACCACTGCATCAATAAGCCCTTAATTCTGGTAACAGATGCGTAACTGAGCCTTAACCGCACCCACAGGCGTTTCTTGGAAACTGTCGGCAGTCGGCAGTTGTCGAGCCTGCCACTTTACTGATAGCAACATGTCGTATGCAGGGGTGACGCACTTTCCGTATATATATATATTTGTGCAGGCGTTAACAACATCAGGTTGAAATCAACCGCACGTTTGCAGTTCTTGTTAATATTGATATGTTTAATTCCTTGTTTTAATTCCATATTTATGTTAAGCCATAAGTAAGTAATTTAATTCAAAACACATTGTTCAAACAATAAAAACATCTACAACAAAACATTACTTTTTTAATTGAAATAAAAGCACGAAAATACAATGACTTTATCAATTAATACTCAACAATGTATGTCTATATCCATACATATAAGAAATTTGTTAAAGAGTCGTTTTTGTGCATTACAAAAATTAAATTGAACATAGAACAGAAATTTAATAAATAAATAAATAATCCAAACTCATTATAATACGCTCAAAATCCATAACTCGTTTGTCATACATATTATAATATGTATTAACCAGCGGATACTGTAATAGGGCTTTCTTGATAATTCATGTCTTCGATTTGTATTTATAGGTTTGAGATATTTATGCTTCTAAATTCTAGAGGTAAATTCTTTTACTATGATGAAATTAATGGACCACATTGTGCTAAGGTTGGAGTAACTTTTGTAATTATACCCTCCATTTTTAGATTGATTTGCTCACAGTTTCAAAATTGTGTAAATTCTAGACGCATTTGGTTATCAAAACCAGAATATTAGAGACATGGCAATTAAAATCTGAAGTCTAATGAAATGGTCCCTTCACGATTCTGTCTGATTTAACCAGAGCATTGTCTACAAAGCTCTTTTTTGAACTATAAACATTGTATATTTAAATAGGACCGAAATAACTTGATGGATTTTAGATAAAAATAAAATTGTTCATCACAAACTAAAGGATCTACAATAATTTATAATCGAAAAACTTTCTTCATTCACGTAACTGAAATAACCTCTATTCAGTGGGTTAAAAAAAATCCGGACTAATTATTATTTTAACTTCGTCACAATTATTTCCACCATTTAAAAACTTCGATAATCCTTAAAATATTTTAACTTGGAGCATCCAGGCGACACTTTAAAACTTCGTGATTTTCGAATTCGACGTAAAAAATTCTGCGAAATATTATTTAGCGTGACCCATTTCTCGTGAGGCCAATATCTGTCATTGTCAGAAGTTTGACGTCACGGACGTGTCCGTGCAGTTCTGTGACGCACGACGCATTCTCGGTTGTGTTTTGTTTAGGACTAGTTTTTATTTACATAATTTATTGAAATTTATGATTCGACGACACGGTTGGCGCAGTGGTTCAGCGTTCGGCTGTTGCGCTACGTGCCGCGGGTTCGATCCCCGCACGGAACAAATGTTTGTATGGCCTTTTTTTTTTTTTTTTTTCTGGATGGGAAATCATCAAATGACCCCTCCCGCCCTGGGTGGAGCGGTAGGAAGTGTCAGATTCTTACTGACTAAACCCACCCGTGATCATTCTAGTGCCTTCTGCGTTCAAGAGCCGCGGTGAGTCTTTCGAACAAATTCCGCAACCCTAGCAGGCACCGACCCTATGGGGCCCCGTCCTCGGTGCTGACGGCTCCTTGTGACGCGCGTGGAACACAGCGCGTCGTCGACTCAACCTGGTATCGGACGGCAAGCCACCCACGCTCACCGTCCCCAGGCATCAGCCACTGCGCGATAGCACAGCGGCCGACTTGTCTCTGGAGGGGGCCGAAATGGGACCATTACTGGCACTCCATCTCAGCACCCTCCCGAGTGTTGGGAGCCGCAGCACCCGCAGCAGAAGTGGCAGTGGCGGCGACAGAAGCCGCGGCGGCGGCGGAGGCGGCGGTGGCGGCGGACCTCTTGCCCCTGGTCGGGGCGGATGGCGCGCAGGCCCTTCCCCCAGCCCAGTGCTCGGCCGGCTTGCGAACAGCCGCACATGCACTGCAGTGCGGCGTGGCCTCGCACGAGCCGGCCTTATGACCGGGCTGACCACAGCGGAAACAGAGTCCGCTGCGGTCGACCTCCGAGGGGCACATAGCTCCCGTGTGGTTACCCACATGGCAGCGGTAGCACCTCAGAGGTCTGGGTTCCAGCAGTTTTACCCGCGCAGACACCCATCCCACCAAGACCCGACCCGACACTGTTCTGGCCGCCGTCACGGGGCAGCTCACCACAAGGGTTTGCATGCCCGTGTTGTCAGGCCGGAGGGTGCCCGCCTTGACGAGCTCGGCAGAGCACCCCCGAGTCCTGGCGACGGCGGCCACAACTTCCTCCTCCGTCACGGAGTCATCCAGGCCCACTATGCGCATGTCGATGCGCTTAGTCGGCCTGGACACCCGGACCTCGTCCGCGGGTAAGACCGCCCTCAGCCTTTCGGCCAGGGCGTCCGCGAACGGGCCACTCTCCGCTCCGGCGAGCTCGAGCTTGCGGGCACCGGTTAAGGTCCTCCTGACCCCGATGCCCCCGCTGATGCCCAGCTCTTGGAGGCTCACCGCCTCCTTCGCCCGCTTCAGTACGGCGAGATACGTCACGCCCCTCTGTTCCGCTTCCGGCTGCAGTGTGAGCACTACAGCCGCGGATTTCGGGGCGCGAAGCCTCGCCGCAATGGCGTTGGCTTTCCGCCGCTGCCTCCTCGCCTTGTTTTTGGCCGCTTTCGCGGCCCGCCGTTTCCGGCCAGCAACCTGCCACTCGGCCTCGGCCACAGGAGGGTCCGAGGGTGGGGGTGGGGGCGGCTGCGCCACCACTGGCGCCGCAGCCTTAGCCGCTCCTCCAGCCTTCCTCCTACCTCTCTTAGCCGGGGCCGCCTTGGTCGTCGCCGGCGTCGCAGTCGCCGGCGTCACAGGCGCTGGCGCCGGCGCGGCTCCGCCCTTGGCCTTCGCCTGGCCAGACGTTCCCGGGTTTGCAGCCACGGCGGCCGCGTACGAAGCCGCCTTCTGCCGGCCCGGGGGCCTCTGTGTCGCCGCTAGTTGGGGACGCCGAATCATGTCCTCCAAAACGGAGAACTGCTTCTGGTAGGGAGCCAGCTCCTGCCGCACCAGGCTCCGCACCTGGCTCAGCACTAGGCTCCCCTCCAGCGCGGCCGGACTCGGCCCCCCCTGCGGCTCCTCCGAGGCCGCTCTGGCCATGCCAGCCAGGTCCCTCCGGAGCGACTCATTCTCCGCAATGAGTCGCTCCGTTACGGCCGCGAGGCGGGCGACCTCCGCCCGCAACTCTGTCGCCTCTCCGGACCCGCCGACGTTGGCCGCCGCTGCCGCCATAATGGAGGCTTTGGCAGCCGTAATGGCCTCCCGCTTGGAGGACTGCTTCCGCTTGAAGGCCACAGCGCGGATCGCGGCCTCCACGACCTCCGCAAACTGGGCCCTCTGGTCCTCAATAGCGGGAGGTGCCTCTCCCGGGGACTCCGAGTCGTCGGAGTCGAGAGGAGGCGGACGAGTAGAGGGAGCCCTGCGACCGCTCCCTCCAGGGCGACGCCCCTCTTCCACCAACCTCCCGGCCCGACGCTCCTCCCGGGTAGAGGGAGCCAGCCCCCTCCCTGCCTCACAGCCCCTGCCCCGCCTAGCGGTGGGGATTTTGCGGGCGGAGGCGAACTCGCCCTCGGAGGACGACTCCTTGTCGTCCTCCCGTCTGGGCCGCTTGCGGACGAGCTTGACGCCCTCCACAGCGGCCCCCCTTCCTCCGTCTTCAGAGCCCGCCGAGCTGACCGTTACTAGGTCTGGCGCGGAGCCGGAATCCGACTCCACACCACCCCGGCGCTCAGGCGAACCCTCCACTACGCAATCGTACGCCATCAGCTCCTTAAAGGAAGCGAACTCGGATGACGACGATTGGGAGCCTCCTCGGCTCGTGTTGCCACTGGCAAACGGAAGGCGTTTGGTGCCCACCCCAGAGTACGGAGGGCAGCCCGCCGAAGCGGGGTGGGATTCCCCGACCGCTGAGCGGTCGGGACCCACCTGGGGACTCATTTTACAAATGCCTGTGTTCTTCATTTTTTCCTTTTAGAGGGTGCGGTCCCTTACTCCTCCGCCCTTTCTCCATCACAGGGCCTCTCCTCCCACCCGCTCACTGCCTTCACAGCCACGTCTGATAAGCAGACGCGTACCAGAAGGCAGCGAACGGGATTCCTCGCGTGTGTGTCTCTCTTGGTCTGATCCCTCACTTGCGACCTTCCGGCATGAGTGGCTCTACCGGGAAAGCTCGCAAGATCATTGAGACGCTCAAGCCCCACCACGACGACAACGTGGAGACACATTCGGTGGGGATGTTTGTATGGCCTACAGATTGATTTTTGATGTTCCGGGTCTGGGTGTCTTGTGTATGTGAGTTTACATGTTTGTGAACGCTCCCACGATACAGGAGTACATCCTAGTGTGAGGCAACGTTTTTATTAAAAAAAAAAAAAAAATTCAATAGTGTTTTCTTAATTTATCAACCCATACTGGCAAGTGGCCTTCTTATAGTTTTTTCTACTGATCATTGTTTATTGACTATTGTTATCCATTTGTGAAGCTGCAACAGTCGCCTTTGAACCACCATCTTTTCCTTAATCATCTACATACAGTGCTGTATTTCCTTGATATGATTTCGCGGTATTAAAACAGAGCATATCACTGTCTCAAGTTAACTCATAGGTTCATTTTAAGGAACTTAAATTAGCACAAAACTAATTGTGACATTTTCAAACGCACGTTAGTTGCCGTGATTAGTTTTTAGGTAGCTTGATTGGATTAAATTTTTGAAAACCGGAATCTAAACTCAGAAATATTTTTGGTTTGATCGGCTCATCTCTAAAATAATAAAATAGATTTGTTACGTTAGTGTATGATTTTCTTGTTAGTACAAACATCTTATATTGTCAACTACAATACCACTTCGAAAATATTTATAACCGGAACAATTTTGACTATCTGATCAAACTTGATCAGTTTTAGCACTGACCTACATCACGGAAGGCCAATCCCTGCCACAGCCAGTGGCGTGACGCGGAAGCGTGTCGCGGGCACCGCGTGACGCACATTGGAAGCGTTCGAGCGTGTTCGGAGCACCGACGCGGCGACGTGTTGGGTAAGGTGTAGTAGAAATTTGACGTATTGTGTTATTAAGATGGTAGAATTTGTTTTGTGTCATTTTTTCATCTTAACTCAGAATCTTTTAGGGAAATATACAGTTACAGCTTATTATTTATTGATATCGATTAAGATTATATTGGCGATTGATTGGAGTGGAGTATAGAAAATTTCCTTGAATAGGACTTTTACAGGAACACTAATGTAAGTTTTTGAAGCTGTAAGTAAAATTGAAAGAACCTTTCCCTTGCAGATATTTCATTTATTCTGTTACACGTTTTATATATACTGATAAGATTGTTTTATCCTGATTGACTATTATCAATGCACAGCTAAAACTACCCCATCTAGAAAATATGAGAGGGTAAGTCGCAGGCATCATCTAGCTCGGGCCTGCGGACGGCGAGCTATAGGTGGCTCGCCGTCTAATAGCAACCAGTGGCCGTATTACGAAGTGCCAATGCTATCATGATTCGTGTGAGGAAAAGAGATAGTGCTATTCGCCTTGTGTAACTCCGTCTCTCTCTGACACAGAAATCATGATGGATTTAAGATGTCATAATAGGGCTGCAGATCCGGGTCGACGGCGCGTCATGTTCCACGCGCGCCATAAAGAGCTATCAGCAAAAAAGACGGGGCCCTTTAGGGTCAGCGCCAGCTAGGGTTGCGGAATTTGTTCGAAAGAGTCACCGCGGCCCTTGAACGTAGAAGGCACAAGAAGGATCACGGGTGGGTTTTAGTCAGTAAGAATCTGACACTCCCTTCCGCTCCGCCCAGAGCGGGAGAAGTCATTTGATGATTTCCCATCCGGAAAAAAAAACATCATCTAGCTTAATATACATAATTATAAATCTGACTTTTCGTTAATTTTTACATACTGTAAATCCATAGTAATCGTACTTAATTCCAAAAACTTGTGTTAACATACCAGATTACCTAGAAATACTAATCTCAAACCAGGAAAGATCACACAAAAAGAAAAATTGTTTATGCAATCTCGTGATTCTTTTTCTGGATTAAAATGATACCATGAAGAATTTAAGATGCAAATAATGTTATCAAACGCCGTCTTACAACGCTAAAAGAACGCCTTTTATCCCCAGGGAGATTTATCTTTTTGCTTTTGTATCTTTACCGTACTAAATGTATATTTAGATAACATTAAATATGTAAGGTACATGAGGTTAAGGCTTAAAGGAAGTTGAATTACCATGTTTATCAAGAATAACCTATTGGATTCAAGCACATTGCTATGAGGAACGGGTTGTGAAGGAAAGGAAACCAAAATCCACAGGATCATGATGCAAATGACGGGTCGATATTTATTTGGAAACTCAACGGCTTATTACTAACTAGCAGAGCCTCACGGTTTCACCCGCGTAGTTCCCATTCTCGTGGGAATACAGGGATAAAATATAGCCTATGTTACTTAGTATGAATGTAGCTTTCTAATGGTGAAAGAATTTTTGAAATCGGTCCAATAGTTTTTGAGTTTATTCGTTACATACAAGAATACACATCTTTCCTCTTTATAATATTAGTATAGATTTACATGATTTGTGGATGTTCACCTCACTATCAATGAACACTCTAATGCAGTTGCCACAAAGTGACTAGCATCTCAGGGAATGCATACTAAACACTGCACAGTGATAGCGAGATGATGACAATTTTATGTCTTAAGACAAAAACAGAGTTTCACGAGATCACGAGATTGATAAAGCTAAATTAAGAGCGTATACGCCATACGGCATTTCATACAAACTTTCAAGTACTTATTTTTTTAAATGACTAAACCGATTTTAATGAAACACATAAGCAGGATACAAAGGTCTAAAAATTTCGTTGAAAACATTTTTGATAAATATGCACTTTATTATGTCTAATATTACGAGTATATAAGTTGTGTTGGTATACAATAAACAATTAAAGAAAGAAAGTTTTAATTTTTGTATTGTTTAGGTCGTTTTTGCTGGAGTCTGTTTTTTTTTTTCAAACTTGTCTTTGTGTCAAAAGGCATACTTTTTGTGTCTTTGAAGGAAGCCTTTGTCCGGCACTGACTGTCTTTTGGCAAAAACCATAGTAAACAGGTTATTTTTTGTCAATTACCATTTTTAATCGGACATATTAAAAAAAAATGTTGCACTGCTGCGGTCAAATATTTTCTTACTAGCTGCTGCCCGCGACTTCGTCCCCGTGAAATTCCCGATTTTAAAACATTTTTTATCGCTGCTCCGCTCCTATTGGTCTTAGCGTGATGATATATAGCCTATAGCCTTCCTCGATAAATGGGCTATCTAACACTGAAAGATTTTTTCAAATCGGACCAGTAGTTCCTGAGATTAGCGCGTTCAAACAAACAAACTCTTCAGCTTTATAATATTAGTATAGATAAAATAAAAATAAACACAAAACCTATAGTATAACATATTCTTAAGTTAAAACTAAGAACATTTCCTGATAGGAAATTATTAGAAAGCACTTTGTGTTCAGCCACCCCCCCCCCCCTCCGCTAAACGTTACGCCTGCCGGTGCGCGCTTACCTCATGCATAATATTGATACTTCAGCCACTAGAACTTTAGTAGCTGCACTTGATATGTAAATATGAATTCGTAAAACTAAAGCTTATGATAAGATCTTTATCATTAGGTGAAGTTTTTAGACTCAATTTTCTGGATGGAAATGGTGCTTAAAGTACAGTCTCATCGATTTTGACAGACGTGATAAAATAAGGTCAAAGATTGCACATGCTAAACAGATAGTAGATGGAGTCGAACGGTTCTGTAGTGACGACCGCGGATCGGAAGGCAATCATCAAATGATTTCTCCCGCTCTGGGCGGAGCGAAAGGGAGTGTTTACTGTTACTGACTAAAACCTACCCGTGATCCTGCTAGTGCCCTTTGCGTTCCAGGACCGTGGTGATTCTTTCAAACAAATTCCAGCACCCTAGCAGCCACTGACCCTATGGGGCCCTGCCTTCTTTGCTGACAGCTCTTTGAGGCGCGCGTGGAACACAATGCGCGGTCGACCTGGGCCTGGGTGGGCCTCGCCATCCGCAGACCCGCGCACCGTTGGAAGGCTTTCCATTTACACTTGGGCTGGGGGCAGGGCTATGCCTAGCAGTGGACGTCTTTCGGCTTAAATGATGACGACAAAAATTAAAGCTTAATAAACGTCAACCGTTTCAAGAGGTAGTGTACAAAAACGCCCGCCTGCTATTACTTCGATGTAGGAAGAAGTATCCACGCGATAAAATCCTTACCAACAGTCTATTCAGTTACAAGAGATAAGCTAAATCGAACCTGGAAAAAAATAAACCGGCCAAGTGCGAGTTGGATTCGGGCACGATGGGTTCCGTACCATTATCTATGTGTAAAGACGGCAAAAAAATTACGTTTACTGTATGGAAGCCCCCTTAAATATATATTTTATTCTGATTTCTTAGTTATTATTGTTATAGCAGCAACAGAAATACATCATCTGTGAAATTTTCAACTAACTATTACCGTTCATGAGATATAGCCTGGTGACAGACGGACGGAACGCAGACTTAGTAATAAGGCCCTGTTTTACCCATTGGGTATGGAACTTTAAAAACCAAAGATTAGTATTAGTGTATTATTCAATTCAAACTGCATGCTCTCATTAACTATTCCTATATTTGATAAGAAAATTACTCATTGCCCACTTTCTGTATCGGATTGAACCCTGTTAGTTACCACACCGCCCCAGAACGAGTATAATGTTTTTTTTTTATATAATAAGAGTGTTTCTTAAATAGAAAAATTATAATTCTATTTGGTGTATTAGTTGTCGTACCAAAGTTCAAGAGTGGGGGCCGTTAAAAGCTTTTTCGCCGTACGGCATACAAATTTTCAAATCCTTATTTTCCAAAATGACTAA
Organism: Hecatera dysodea; assembly: GCA_905332915.2. Taxonomy (NCBI): domain Eukaryota; kingdom Metazoa; phylum Arthropoda; class Insecta; order Lepidoptera; family Noctuidae; genus Hecatera; species Hecatera dysodea. The sequence continues at coordinate 20,389,792 of HG995302.1, forward strand.
AGCGATTTTAATCAAACTTTACACACAACACACATAAGCAGGATACATAGGTCTGAAAAGTTAGTTGAAAACAGTCGATAAATAGTGTTACATTTACATTTTCTTTATATTTTAAATTTTCCATATAAACATAAATTTACAGTTATCTTTTTTAAAATAAGACATTTCGAAAAAAAATTACTTACTTTTTAGACTTATGTATCCTGCTTATATGTGTGAACTTTCATTAAAATCGGTTCAGTCATTTCTCAAAATAGTGACTTGAAAATTTGTATGAAATGCCATACGACGTACACGCTCTAAGTAAAAAGGTGTAACGTCACGCGTAATTTCAATGCACTGTTTCGTCAAAGGTTATGTGACACAAGAAAAATCGTGTCCAATATTTTTTTTTTAAATGTAATGTGTAATATTTTTTGGTATGCATACCAATACATTTTTTCAAGAAAATACCGTGTCAGTCTATTTACCGAATTCTTTCATTTATATACATTGGAGTTTGTATATTTACATCCTAGATGCCTTATGCAAAATTAGTGCTGCAACTAGGTAGTAGGTATTAGTAAACTAATTTCCAGTCTCCACATACGTAACGCCAGTGTACACATACATACATACATCTCCGTGCATTGGCAATGCGTGACATGCGATTACGTCATGAATATTGATAAGAGTACTCACGAGCTTGTTATGTGTACATACGTACTACAGAAGCACTGGATTAGACAAATGGACACACCAACATCACCAAAACTGATTAACTACGTTATAATAGTACATTCGATCACCAAATAATCTGAACAGCAAGATGTATGGAACTTCTTGAATTTCGAACCGACTGTCATGTCTTTTATTCCATGAAGAAAAATCGATAGCCCAAAAAGTTCCAGGATAAATCTCAGTCAACAAGCGTTCAGTTTGCTGTATTTTCCGGGAAAAATACCAATTCCAACACCTGGCTGACCTCACTTTGCTACAGACTGCAAAAACCACTATCATAATCATCATCTACCTGGTTTTCTTTCTTCTTTCCTGTCACCAACTCTCTTTTCTTTCATACCACTGGATAAACGTCAGTTAAACTGCTAAAATACTGTCAGTCCATTACCTCAGAACCTAACGCCAAACTCGAACCAACTTCCTAAACTTTGTTCCCTTTTAACTCCTAAACTTTTACAATAAATTTATCTTCAGCAAATTCAGGCACTTCATCGATACCACATCCATATTTCATAGAGCTGCTTTCATCCGCCTGTGTAATTGACAGCCCCACCTGACACCCGACTAAGTGATTTTTTATTTATTCATCAGATGAACACCTTATAGTGTTATAGATGAAGAGTCTTGAAGAAAAGCACTGAGAGATTGATAACGTGTGTGATAATGATACTGAGGCGAGAGATTAATGAGCCAGCTGATCTCTGAGAGCGATATGAGCGGCCATTAGTTGTGAACGTGTCTTATATTGGAAAAAAACGCAGGTGTCGCTGTGAAGATTACATTTTTAGAATCTTTTTTGAAATACTCACAGCTTCGCTTTTCGTTTTATTATGACACTAGCTTCTGCCAGCGACTTCGTCCGCGTGGAATAGTTACTTTACCCCCGATTTTGAAACTCTCAGCCCGATCGGTTTAAAATTGACAAAGTTTCATACAAATAATCAGAAAGCGCCGAACTGCAAAGCTATCGGGAGTTACACGTGTTATTGTGAGTCAACCATAAAATATAGACATATGCTGTTTGGGACCTTTTTTTGATAATTTTATGTAAAACATTTCCGTAATACATGATTTCTATGTAACTTTAACCATTAAGGCTACACACGCGACGGAAGCTTAAAAATGGAGTAACTTCTCCCGTTTTCCCAACATTTTCCTTCACTGCTCTGCTCCTATTGATTGTAGCGTGATGAAAAGTATACTATAACCTGGCCAGGAGTATGAAGAATAATTGCACCAAGTTTCGTTAAAATCGGTCGAGTAGTTTTTGTTTCTATAAAGAACATACAGACAGACAGACAGACAGACAAAAATTTTACTGATTGCGTTTTTGGCACCAGTATCGATCACTAATCACCCCCTGATAGTTATTTTGAAAATATATTCCTTGTACAGAATTGACCTCTCTACAGATTTATTATAAGTATAGATATTTCTTGTCAGACTGTCGTACACACGTAGTTTATCGAATCATCGTTTGATAAAGCAATTCTTCGGAGTTTTAATGCCGTAGCATAATTGTTGAGCACATTCTTATGTATCTGCTAATGATACCCTGGCACCCCAGAGGTGTCGTTTCCATTTATGAGTCTCCCAATAAATACAGCATAATGCTAACCAATTTACGAAGCACTAAACAATTAATATACCCCCGAGACACGTCTGCTTTCAACTTATAGACAAAACTAAAGCCACACATTAAACGCCCATAATTTTAGTTAGGTTGTAATTTACAAATAGAATCGTAAAACCAGTGGCTTGTAACCAATCAAATAGACAGGCGACGTTGCATTAAGTCGAGACAGGGAGAAGTAAAAAATGGAGGAATATGATTTTTATTAGATAGTATCACAATAATAGAAAATCTCAAGAAAGCAAAAACGAGAATGCGCAGTTTGACGCGGTCTTTCAGCATAATATCTATTCTTATACAATCGGTAATATCTATCCCATCAAAAACAAATGTAAAAAGAAGGGCCAAGTTCAATACAAAAATTATACTTAATAAGAATGGAGATCTAAATAAGTGCCAAGTTCTATGCAAAATCGAAATATGTATTTACTAGAACAAATTAATATTATGAACAGACTAGCTTATGCCCGCGACTTCGTTCGCGTGGAGTTCCATACAAAATGTTAACCCCCTTTTCACCCCCTTAGGGGACGAATTTTCAAAAATCCTTTCTTAGCGTATGCCTACGTCATAATATCTACCTGCATGCCAAATTTCAGCCCGATCAGTTCAGTGGTTTGGGCTGTGCGTTGATAGATCACTATGTCAGTCAGTCAGTCCCTTTTGAGTTATATATCTTTAGATATATTTCATATCTTTGTAACCATTTGAGCTAGCTTCATGAAATTTGGGCTTCTACATATCCTTATGGATATAATTAAACACACGTAGTTTTATGTGTTTACGTTAAAGAGGTTTTGAGTTATAGAACTGGACAAAAGGGGGACCTAGTGATTCGTGTAATATTACACTCGGCGCTGGCTAGCTAGTTCCTTTGCTTGAACTTGGCTTGACACGCTGCCACTTGTCTAGATACTAATGTATTAAAACGGAACAGTTTATTTCTTTTTTTAACTTTGGAACTACCAGTCGGATTTTGAAAATTATTTTTGTTTGTGATAGCCACATCCACGAGAAAAGCTAAAACAGGATATGCGCGTACGAAATCGCGGGAAAAACTATAATATTCTCTCATAATTTATCTGTGAATATTTTTCGATACAGATAAGTTATTGATGTGTTTTATTGTAAGCAGTCTATATTCATTCATATCAGCCATAGCTGGCGGATTTCAGCCAGCAAGACATGAATTAGGACAACGCTTCCACAAGAGCAATGCAATCACATCGAACGTTAGATGGCACAGTGAATCCTCTCTCGTCTCCTGTAACTCATGAATTTCGAGAATAGAAACTCCATGAATTTATACGATGCTTTTAAGCACTCCATTTAGTACGTACTTCATGACTGAAACCTATCAAAATTTTACGAGCCCGCCACGAAGGAGACTGGTAGAATTAGAAGTGTCTCGGATCTTTGCGGCTTAATCATCGCTCGAATTAGGCAGGAGACACACGCTAAAGTTTCGACATCAGCTATTTTGGCAGACTGCATTGGTGCTATTATACTACGACGCTTTAAGGAGCCACCCTTTTTAGGAATTCTAATTTGATTTATCCAACAGTTTACGTCAAAGCGCTTTAAAGGATTTAAAAATGAAATAAATGACTTTTTTACTTGCCAGTATGAAGACATTTATGCTTAAGAAATGCGAATAAATAAATGAGATTTACTTGCGTCTAGAAGTAGTTAGTTACAGACAAATTGAGTTTTTTGTGTCTGAGAGTCTGAATAGACGCAAGGTAGGTAACATTTTACTGAACAAATATTTACCTTTCTTTTCTTTTTTTTTTTGGATGGGAAATAATCAAATGACTTCTCCCGCTCTGGGCGGAGCGGAAGGGAGTGTCTGATTCTTACTGACTAAAACGCACCCATAATCCTTCTAGTGTCTTTTACGTTCCAGTGCCGCGGTGACTGTTTCGAACAAATTCCGCAACTGTAGCTGGCACTAACGGGCCACGTAAGTATTTATTAAGACTGTGTATGTACAAAAGACAGAAGATATATTAAGACAAAATCTATGTAAATATTTTGCGCAAACATAATTCTATGGTTACCACCTACTCCCAGTGGCAGGCTTTGTCGTCACCCCCATTTACCCTAACAAATACATTTGAACATGACAATACAGAACCTACTATGTTACCAAAGCTAGCAGCTATCCTCGTGTTAACGGCGCCCTTATTTGGCAGTGCCAGCCGAGCATCTCCGGTTATTGTGCGGCGGCAGACGACGTGACAGCGTGACACGCTGACGTATGGCTGACAAAGACAGACTTGATGTATGAGCGTGCAAGTGCTGGCTGGACACACGCCGCCGCGCATTGGGGATGGCGTGATATTATTTTTGAAATAGTTTCGAAGACGTTTATTGAAACCAAATTCGAAATCCAAACCCGATTTTGGGTTAGGCTCGATTTTAGCAATAAGCTGCCCTGAGCCTCAGAGACTAGAAAAAATGCTATTCTATTAGCAAATTAAATGCGATTGCTGAAATGCAATAATATATGGGATTCATCGCGTTACATTTCGACAACATTTGTCAAATCAACATTTTGGTCATTTTGGCTCCCACTGGCAGAATTTCACTTGCCTAGAACAGCTGTTGAGTTTGTATATGTAGGTATTTCTAAAGAAGAAGAATCGTATTTCATGATATACTTTAAGGAAGGTAAAGAATGTTCACTAGGTAATAAAAGCTCCTTTATCCTCAGTCAGGAATCTTATACTTCGTTTTTATTATACCTTAAACAACACTGCAGTACAAACGATCGTAATCCTACTCGCTAAAAAATCCTACCAACAACATTTTCAAGAGCCATTCGCAAAAAAACCCGTATCGATTTACACGTAGCGAATCCACGCTTTTGGAGCGCTCGCTTTGAACTATCGACACCGCGCCAGAGGAAATATAATATGACGTCATTGTGAATGCTGGGAGCATGCTAACACGTCGGCAAGTTAAAAGTATCAGTATTCACGGGGATAGGGATCGGTGGCGCTTGTGTCGTCATCAATATTCACGTGCCGTCGGCGTGACACGCCGTCACGGCGGAGCGTCACGGTGACGTGAGAGCGTGATTAATGGAAGCGTGTCACAGCAGGTGCATTTTGCTGTCGGGACATAATAATGTCATCAATGTATTGGTCTTTAAGTCTTCATGAGCGGATCGAACACCTGATGAAAGGTTAATCTTTTTTAAAGAGGAGCTATTAATTTCTTTGACCTACAATGTATATTTTATATAAAAAACTTTGTCATCAGTATTTACAAACTTGCACGAAAGTCAACTATAAGTAGAAGTCAAACTTAACCAGGTTTACATTACTCGTCGAATGGATAGTCGATGGGTCATAAGATTCTGGAGTGGCGACCGCGTACCGAAAGACTAAAGCCTTAGAATTAAAGTCTGGAGGCTTTCCAATGCTTCGTCTTCCGGATAAGTTGAATCACTGGATGTGAGACGCACAAGACCTGTCGATATGGCGAATTTAGTGGGAAGCCTATGTTCAGGAGAGGACCTCTTTCGGCTAAAATGTTTAGCCGAAAGAGGTCATCATTGATGATAATTTATTTATTTACCCTCAAAACACTTATACGAGTAAATAAAAAACCGGCCAAGTGCATGTCGGACCACGCATAATGATTCCGTAAAACTGTTAAAATCTCATATCTCTAAAAGTATATAAGCTGTGATGCTGTGTAACTAATTTTCGTTGGAAGTATCTGTGTAGTTCTATTTGCTCAATTTTTTTTTTCAGAATTTTCTACTTTATAGTTTAAAATTTAGAGGGGCAGGACACGTTTTTCCAATTCGGAAGCACATATCTCAAAAACTGTTACCTTAAATTAAAAAAAAAATTAGAAACTTGTACTTCATTTTGAATGAGATATCCTGTGATACCACACACGATTATGTTTGTTGGAATTTATTTTTTCATCCCCTGGTTACATGTATGGAGTGCCACCCTTAAAATATTTTTTTTCCATAATATTACAGCATTATTGAATTGCGGTTAACAGGTTGCACCTGCCTACCAATTTTCATTTATGTAGCTTTAATAGTCTCCGAGTAAAACGGCTGTGACATACGGAAGACAGACAGACAGACATGAAAAACCCATAAGGGTTCCGTTTTTGGTCATTTGGCTACGGAATCCTAAAAATACAGACAGAGGAGCACAAATACTTGTATTTTTTTTTAATCTTTCAGTAGATTTACGACAGGACAGTAAAGGTCAAAGGTCAAAGATTTATTTGCAGATAAATATGGTTACAAAAGTATAGACAGTGTAGTGTGTAGTATATTATACTATTTTGTTGTGGTGTCACAGTTTCCACTACATGTACGAATATGTGCATTGTCATATACTCGTACATATGTGGTTATGCATTGGCCGACCAGTATCAATATTCAACAGTTCCTTCAGTACATTCAGTATTCCCGCAGGCGTTATGAGAACTGATCTGCTTCGATAAACTATCGCAAGAATTTGCAGCATACCTACGTGTGTTTAAACTTCTATGCATTTAGGTAAACTTTACATTTTAAAGGTTTATAACATTAAAATTTGCTTCCCTATGAGAAAACTAGACAGCATTAGTAGTAGACGGCATTGGAACTATTAGTTTTTACAAGGTAAAACTTTTAACACTCAGTGGTTATGTAAATGATAATGATAAATGATATTTATTTTGTAAGTATTTTAATCATAACACTTTTACACGTCCAATATTTCTGGTCATTTTAAGCTAGATGAAGCCAGTACCTTACCATCAGTGAAAAATTTGTCGCTATCACATTCATATGTCCAGAAATTACAATTCACAAAATATTTTCCTCTTTACAATATTAGTTTAGGTAGATTGTCGAAATTCTTATTTAAGACAACAAATCTTGTGTCAAAAATATAAAATATGTTCAGTTGTAGAATCGCAGGCTAAAATTTCTGTAACATATTCAATCATTATAATTACTGTAGCTGTTCCATGGAGGCAGCCTTCAAAATAAAATTATGTTCAACCACAAATATTTTCTGTGAAAAATAAATTAATACCATTCTCGGTGCCTTGTGATCATAACGAACAACCCCTAATTAGATACATGTAATTAAAATAATTCTAATATTGATCGCGTTCAAATTATTCATTTAAAAACGAAATATTTCATTTTATCGAGTGTAATTAACAAAATGCTTAAGGATTAACTCGGTGCGTTCACTCGTGTAAGTTAAATTAATTGTTTGTAATATTGCCACTTATATTTTAAATTACTGTTCAGCTACTTAATTATAAAATTATGTTAAGAGTTATTTAAGTTTAAAAATGTATATGTTTGGGTATTTCGATTATTTCAGAAAGAATTTGTTTTGTGCATTCACCATATTGATTCGTGGGTCGATAGTACGACATTACGATAACAGATGGCGCTGCTAGTGTCGTTATAGAACTCTTTTATGTTAAACTTTACCTCCTATATTTTAATACATAAGTAAAATTTTGGTGTATTTTGTTTTTTCATAATGCAGAAAATATTGTTACTAACAACAAAAGCATAGAGATGAATTTTCTAACACATACATACATATTTCAAATAATATGTAAAATGTCATTAGAGCCACCAGCAGATTCAAGGACCCTTATTTCAAAGTAAACTAAAATAAGACTCATTGTTACAAAAATGGACAATACCTCAGTTTAAATTATTACTGGATGCTTGATGTACTTACTAAGTTGATCTAAAACTTCAATTCTTCTACTTCAAGTATGCACATATATCGGTAGGTACTTCTCAAATTATCTCATGTATAACAAATATTAAGAAACCAGAAAAATTGTTAAAGCAACGTAAATAAACTTATAAGATAAACCTTGAACTAACAACCATGTTTAAGATGTTAACAAATATCACTACACAGTATAAAAACAAAGTCGCTGCCCGCTGTTTGTCTGTCTGATTTTTGTTCATATTAAATTGCATTGATTTTAATCAAGTTATAAAAGTAGAATTACTTGAATAATTGTTAGAAAAAAATACAGTCTCAATCACCAAACGCACAGATGCTATTGATTATATTGCTATAGTTCAACATTGGACCAATAGATGGCGCTGCATGTCATAGTTGACTGTTATATTTTTAATCAACATAATACGATCCTCACTTTATATTATTCGAAAATGAAACTCAAATCAAAAGATTAAAAATAATGTATCGTCAAGATTAGACGTTTGTAGAACTTCGCCTTACAACATATAATTGACTTTTATGGTATAGTTTACGACACAGAAATCTATCTATCTATGTTATCAGTCGCCATTTTTATTCCAAATAGATCCAATTTATAACTCATATTGCAACATCTTAGTTAATCGGTAACTGGCGGAGGTCAGAATGTTACACGATAGACTTGAAGCTTATCATAAAAATTACCATCGAAACGGTAACTGATCGTTTACTAACTAAACGATCTGACTATTGCTCGACATCATCGTTAAAAACTAACCGGTTTAGCAAGAAACAGTTACGTATTTGTTCACACTTAGCATTAATAGGAAAACGCTCTTTACATTTTACTGGTATCCTGAGAGAAAACTTAAGTCACTATTTTGCGAAGTGACTGAACCGATTTTTATGAAACTTCACACATATAAGCAGGATACATAGGTCTAAAAAGTTAGTTGAAAATATTTTGGAAATGTCTTATTTAACAAAAGATAACTGGCTAACTAACTTTAAAAAAAATTAAAATGGGTCTAATTTAACTGTAACACTATGAAAAAAATGTCAACTAACTTTTTAGACCTATGTCCTCTGCTTATGTGTGTAAAATTTCACTAAAATCGGTTTAGTCATTTCGGAAAATAAGGACTTGAAAATTTGTATACGTATACGCTCTTAAGAATATTTTGACTGTTGGTCTACGAACTCGAGGCATGACGTAAAAGTACTGCAGTCACTCTAAAAAGTATCCTTGACCTCCGAAACCTCTGAACCAAAAATTATAAAGACGCTGTTTATTTGAAACTTTAACTTGAAACTTTAAGTACCTACGTAAAAAATCTATAAAACGACTACAAATATAAAGTGTCAAGTGTCTATAAATAAACAAGTTATCGTGGCCTTTAAAGTTTAGAAATAATTAGAAAACTTAACGTCATTATAAACAAATTATCGGAAACATAAAGTTGTTAAAACACCGTCATACTACGGCCATAGTAATAAAATTAAGTGAGAAAATAAACAATAATTACACAACCAATCAAATGTATCTAAAATGTATAGGACCGCATTCTCATGATATTTCTTTCGACAGCGATAAACCAAAAACATGTATCTGTGTAATATTGTTTGCTGGATATGGCTGCGCCCGCGGCGATGTGTCGAAATATAAGGGCCAGAAATTATATAACTTAATGTCATTCTTTACTAAATATATTGCAATATAACAATACAATTGTATATTGTAACACCTCGGACCTCGGGCCTAATGTTACTTATTATTCTAATGAATAAAACACGGATTTAGATTTAACTTCGTAAAGGGTAAAACCGTATCCTATTAATAAGACTCCGCGTCCCGTCAGTCTCTCTGTCTGTCCGTCTGTCACCAGACTGTATCTCGTGAACCGCAATAGTTAGTTGAAATTTTCACAGATTATACAAATACTAAAAAACAATGAAATAAATATTTAAGGGTAATAATGCTCCATATTGATAACGACAACAGGCAGACGCTTGAAATATTCAAAGAATATTTATTTATAAATTCACATTAAAAATAAATGATTTAACAGTTGCTAACATTTTGACTTTGAATGTTTCTTTGTCAAGAGCCAAATCATGCTTTGTCGCACGATTATATTCTCGCTATCTTGAATATTAATATCTAAAATGTTTCCAAAACTGCATCATATAACATTGAACTTGATTTCTATAAATAACTCTATAATTTGACATTTGACACAAAACTAGACAACAACATTCAGTTGGTGCAGTGTTACGCAATCTCAGCCTCATAGTTTGTATGCTAATAGTACCAGTTCGTGTTTCTTATCTGTCTGTACCAGTGACCTAAGAGACTTGCTTAGAGGAAGTAGGCTTTGTCATACTTATTTGGGCGTGGCTCCTAAAAACGCGACTATGCCACAGTCAACAGAAATCAGTCACCGTAGCCAAAGTCAGCGTGGAACTTACGTGTGTGTGATTTTTTTTCTCTTTTATAAAAACGTTGCCCCACACTAGGAATTTCTCCTGTGTCGTGGGTACGTTTACAAACATACAATCTCACATACACAAACAGTGAGACCCGGAACAACTATCTGTAGGCCATGCAAATATTTGTTCCGCGCGGGAATCGAACCCGCAACACACAGCGCAGCAGTCAATCACTCAACCACTGCGCCAGCTGTGGTCAAAAATTGCTTGCCATACGGTGAGATAGAGGTCAAACGTATTATCAATAATAATAAAACACATGACAACTAGAGTCACTATAATGTTTTTATTTTCATATGTTTTGACGTTCAAAAGTGCTGTTTAATGGTCTAGTTGAAATAAATGAATTGACTTTTACTTTGACTTTGACATGACAAACGCGTGTTAAGTCGTGTTTGACAGTCTTGGCGAGTTGATGTGTGTGACTGGGTATCGAAACATCCAATACTTAAATACCAGTCTCTGAAGGATTGCACAAGATACACACAGGTGTTTGACATAAAGCTATTGTAGTTAAATACCCTTTTTTATTCTGTTCATGTAAAATTATATTATTGAATGGTTATTTCTGAAAACGTAAATATACTAAAGCTACATTCAATTAGTATGTTATTTTTGTTGGTATACACTATACAAACCGATATTTTTATTGGATTCAAATACGTTAAAACTGTATCTATTGCCAAATTAAATTCATACCAGATATGCTCACGGTTGGATATAAAAACTCTTCTTTGATTTTATATATAAAAAAAAATCTAGAATGCTGAATACCAACTCGGTACTTAACCAACATTAAAGTTAAACTCTCGTTACCCGTCACTTAACATCTGACCTCAATACTCGGTTCTCGGGGCCCGCTCGTAATAAATTGTGCTTGAAACTTGTAATATTTGAAGATATTAATTCCCTGTCAGTAACCTGGAGTTTTAATTACGGCTCCTGTAACGGTGTTGTAAATTATTATTAATTCATTAGTTTTCGTTTAAGGCACTGTACTGGGGTCAAGGGTGAGGCCAAAGCTCTTTAGTGCTAATGGACATCAACATTTTGACAAATTACGAACCGCTGAGTTTAGGGAAGTTGACTGTTTCCCCTTAACTCAGCGGTTCGTAAGTATTTATTAACGACCGCTTTTTGTTACATCTTTTGAACGAGATATTTTTCATATGCAAGACCTAGCGTACAACTCTTTTGGTGAGATTTTGCTCACTAAATTTTCAATCAAATTACCTCGTGCAACTTTCACCATAACAACCTTTTAACTGCGGAAACAAGCAGTGCATAATCGAGCATGATACAGATACCCTGGTGCAGCGCTGAATGGGCACAATTTTCATATTAAATGATTAGACGCAGTCTGAGCTGCGAGCTTGTATTCATAGCGTCGCGCCAGTAATGCGCCAGCAAATGGCTATAAACGCAAATCGCTCGCAAATCCAACGCTTGGATGATCGGGCCACGAGACACGAGGAAATGAGTCCTCGATGACAACTAAGATCACGCGTAGAAGTCTCAATACTCAATGATGCGTGAGCTTTGCATCTGTATACATCGATGATTTTTTTTTTGGACTGGATATCATCAAATTACGTCTCCCGCTCTGTGAGCGGAGCGGAAAGGAGTGTCAGATTCTTACTGACTAAAATCCACCCGTGATCCTCCCAGTGCCCTTTGCGTTCCAGGGCCATGGTGATTCTTTCGAACAAATACCACTAACACTGAGATGAACAAATACAGTTTCAGGAATGCCGTCGCATTTGGAAGCCTGTAGTGAGCTGCGATAGCGCAGTTTATTGCAGTTTCTTAGAATTCTATTAACTTTTCATGATTACCTCATGGCTCTGTCTCTCTATCTGATTGGGCTATTGATGAGAGAAGACAACTTTCAAGATTATAAAATGACGTGATTCGGCAGAGCAACCTCACCTTATTTGAACTTAGGTGAAAGGAACACGAAATGGGCTGTCAATCCGTCAATTCAACGAGGACATGACAGTTAATACCACCTGCTGAGATGTTTACGCAATCGAGCAGCTGATAACAATACAGTTCAGTGTCCAACACGTTTTAATCTTTGTTGTTCCCCGTAGATTTCGTGGGCTGACAAGTATCTACACAGTGCAAGCGTCGATTTGTCGCGTTTACAATCAGCGAGTATTGCACCGCGACCGTAGGCGCTAGACGGGCGAGCGCAGCCGCGGGACGTGACTCGTGTAGATATTATAGTCTAGTAGTATAGGCGTAGCATACGGAGTATAGTCCTCAATGGCCACTGACAAATGGGATGATATTCTGAATATTATGAAAAGTGCCATTTTGTTATGCTGAGATTGAGACCTTTTTTGACCTCGCACAGTTTAAATCAATAATAAGCTTTTTTATTTATTTTGTGTTTGTTTTGTGCGAATTCTGACATACAGCTTTTTTTCTGTCTTTCTTCCTTTCTTTATCAGTGAAACTGTTGGCAGGAAGACCAAAATGTTTGGTATTAACCAATAGTAACAATTCACACATATACATTTCTTTTCAACAATAATAATCATTGCTGATAAAAAATGCCTATTTGCCTAAGGCATTAACGTTTGTATAAAAATATCAAATGAACAAGCAGCACCCGCATAGTTCCCGTTCCCGTAGGGATATGGAGATAAAATATAGCCTATGTCACCCAGGGATGCTTCCCAACAGTGAAACTATTTTTCAAATCGGTTTAGTGGTTTCGGAGCCTATTTAATACAAACAAACAATCAAATCTATTCTCTTTATAACATTAGTCATAGATAAATACTGTATTGTATCAGATCTAATCTGTGCCACTCAAATAAATTAGCATTGATAGCATGATCTCCCTACCAATGCAACGATATTCAAAATTCAAAAATTCAAAATTCAAAAGTCATTTATTCAAACTAGGCTGATAGACAGCACTTTTTAAACGTCAAATTTTACATAAAGACAGTCCCCCAAAACGCCCACCCGTCACCACTTCCTAGTGTTTTAGCTGGGAAGAAGAAGTAGCGCAACAAACTCCCCAGCAACACATCTGTCTATTGCGTTTTAAGAACTCGAATTTATAAAATAGTATGCAAAGTCATTGATACATGACAAAGGTAGAAAAAAAAAAATATCCAACATGGAAATCATAAATCAATTCACTATAAAACATTATAAATAGTAGATTGAGTCAATAAAGTAAGAACAGATTGACCTACATAGTCATCAAAAATAAAAAATAAACAATATTATATGAACTCATATAACCCGTTATCACTCTTAATTACCTTTGATGACGTAACAGACAAATATCTGTCTACTAGATAGTATATTATTTGGTAATTCATTCCTGCTACTATACTATGTGCTCACAGTGATTCTGAGCAAACAATAATTATGCGGTTAGTTTTTTATTAGTCAACCACCGAATAATTTGTCTTCACATTAACGCAACATGTAATTTTGAAGACGTGATTTCTCTTGTTGATGTAATTCGACGGTTTATCGAAAGATTATCATCTGTCAACGTTCACATTATTGCGGAACAAGTCACTTGTAAAGTCAATTAAATTAAGCATTTAATCTAGTAGAAGATTATGTTGCTAACCTGTCTCACGATCAAATAAATTCTTTTCTAGGTTAAATTTCAACTTAATACTAGATGTATCCCGCGATTTCTTCCGCGTCTGTTAACAATTACGTGTGTTGTTGTCTTTGAACGAAATAAAAGTTTCTTTTTAAAATAACGTATTCTAATCCCTATGAAATCAGCTATCTGTAGGTTAAAGTCCCATCAAAATCGGTCAAGCCGTTACTGAGATAAGCCGGAACAAACAGACGGTATTTTAAAAAACGTTTTTGGCTTTAAATTTCGTATTTAATTTCCTTTGAATTTATTAAAAAGCTGCTATTTTGATATTAAAAATAGACATTTCGATTTTATTTATTTGTAAATATGTGTAAATGAAGATAAGTAACAAAACTTGCAAGTCATACGTTATTTAATTATTTGTGTAACTGAGTTACTTGCTTGGTTTCCGGATGATGATATTACGTAATAAATAGTTTGATAGCTTGTTATGTATGTAATTTCTTGTAAAGGTTTCTTATGGTGTGGTCTCGTAAAGGGCGAATTAGAAATGATGTCAAGGCTTAAAGCATATCACTTTATACTCGTAATAGATAACGATTGTTTAAACTCCGATGTATTTAGCATTGGCACGCGGAACCGAACTGTCACGAGGCCTTACGCGTCGCCATTTTGATATCTTTATTAAGATTAAAGGCAGCCTTTAGGACTTCCTTTCTTGAATAATTAGTAATTCATTCACCAAAATCTGTAATTTTCAATGTATTTCATTTTTGGTAACATATCATCATCATCTGCCTAGCCTTTTCCCAACTATATTGGGGTCGGCTCCCAGACAAACCGGATTCAGCTGAATACCAGTATTTTACATGAAGCGGCTGCCTACCAGACCCCCACAACCCATTAACTGGGGAACACGGTACTTATTGGCAAGACTGGTGTCAGATTTTCTGGCTTCTCACAATCCGTAACAACTGCTAAAGATCTCCAAATGACAGCCGGAACCAATGGCTTAATGTGCTTTCCGAGGCACGGAGAAATCTCGAAAAGAAATTTTTGGTAACAAAATGCTCCCAAAAAATGAACACAAATTCAATTCTATTTATTTTCACGAAGTATTTCAAAAACTCAACATTCTGGAAGCTGTTCCAAGGATGTTACATTCTGACGCAAATGGGCACACATTGTCATTTTTTGCGTATGCTACGCTCGATTTTCGCGGAGGTTGCCAAGCTACCAGAGAAGGTTCCCTGGCAACCAGACCGGTATTTTAAACATATTCAATAATTGAATAGTTGTAGATTGGTCGCCGTATTTTTCCATAAGTGTGTGAAATACACTTCATTGCGTGCGTTAAAGCGGTGGGTGGGGTACGAGCCAGTTCTCGAGTAAGTGTATTGAAAATATGTTAACTATTCATATGTCTCTTTTACTTTATCCATTACAACCAACGCTCGACAAAATTCTGCCAACAATTCGCTACCAAAATAGAAGACATAAAAATAAAACCTACACTCAACCCTCACCAGAAGCCATCTCTCACCGCAAAATAACTCACTAACTGTATTAAGTAAAGCAACGGCCAAGGTAATGAACTTAACCTCGACCAGTCCACAAAGACACCCCGATTATTCCCACACACCACGATCTACGAGAATTAGGGATTTGGGAGAGGTAAAGTTATAATGGTCGTTGAGTAGAAGGCTTCGAAGCGCGATACGCTCATTTGGGGGTAATATTTCTCCCATCACGGCTTTTTGATGTGCTAAGCAGGTAAATCAGGTGTTTTTGATCCCAGATTGCATGTTAACGATGGCTTAGACTTGTAATTATTAGATTTTTACCGAGCTCTCTGTTTTTGTACAGAGATTTTCTTTTTTTGGGGATGTTGTTTCAATTAGGTATGTCTCAAGGATTAGTGTCGCTTTCAACTTGGATTTGAAGCGTTTCTTTTAAGAAAAAAAGACGGATCTGTTTTCTTATAAAACAATTCATATTAAATTATATTTTACTTGTAAGTAAATCAAGGTAAGATAAGGTAGTGGTGATATAGTGGCGGCCATATTGTTCTTGAGCATTTATTGCCAATCGTCCCGACCAAGATACTACAACATAGATAGGTATTCCTGTTATAAAAAAATCTATTACAAGAACTTTTTGAAATGCAAAGGCACAGGCACAAACCTACTTTAAAAAATGAACATTTGCTCGTCGCAGTTGTGATCTGTCAAGAACACCTCTAATTTCGTTACCTTTTGAGTTTTGTAAACTCAGTGGAAATTCGTCGTCACTGATATAATATTACGACTTTAAAATTTTCAGTCTTGTTGACAGAGATGGACAGCAAGAATACAGAAAGAATAAGAAGATAGTCAGTTCGTAAAACTCACATGCTAAACAAGTGAACATGAGCTTCCCAAAGACTTCATTAACCATAAATTAGTGATTAAAGTGTGCTGCTATCATCTGCTCATTTCCATCACACGAATTCTTCACCTTAATTTAATTTAAATTAAATTAAGAATAATATTATATATAATTAATAAACGAATCACCTTATAAAAAATATAAATAAATATAACAATTAATACTATAATAAATATAAATATGTACAATACAAAGTACAGATACATGTATAGGGTATATTTTACTTAATAAATTATTTTTATGTAATTAGGCAAATTTATAAAAGCGTTCTTCCACTCTCCTACCTATTTAAATGTTGCTGTGCCCGATAGGGTCCATACTTGATACCGCTCTTATTTACGTACCACCTGTATATGTATGTACATTGTGGATTGCAATAAACACTTGAAACTTGAAACTAATATTATATCCCTAGCCGTTCCACACCGTCATCAACAAACAAATCCAGAAAAAAAGTTAAGAAAAGTCGGCAAGAAAATTGAAAAAGAACGAAAGCCGAGCGAGTTATCGCGCGTCGACATTATCTATGGAAATCTATGCGCAGCGCGAATGGAACCTACTTTTAATTAAAACTTTCTTATATCCTTCCGTATGCTTAGCTTTTTTATTATTTTTTTTGCGTTGAATATCGCTGAGTGCGCCTGACTCATGCATTTCTAAGTGAAAATATAATTGTGTAATTGTACTGTTTTAATTTGCAGAATGTGAGTCTTGTACATTTTACTAAACATTTTATAAATACGTGCTCATTTTTCTTGTAATTAAAATGGAAATAAAATAATTGCGATCTTTTAGTTCGCGTTTGTTTAGCAGACTAGGTTCACACCTGTGTTATTTTTAATTAATAACCATAATGCGACGACGCTTAACTATTGTTTTTTTTTTTAATTTTAATGCGTTCCAGTCATAACATTTTTTTACCCTCAACTCAATATATAATAACTCAACAGGGGGCGCTGCAGTCAAGGATATTTGGGCAAACCAATGTTGCCATTTATCTTCAAAACTACTATTCCAGTTTTGATGCAGTTTTCCGTGATGGGTTAAGGTTTGATTGTTGCATGTTCTGAGATATGTGTTACGGTGACAACACAAGGTGGGGCGTTGCAGTAAACATATGTTTTTGCAGAAAAACAACACAACTCCGATTTTTATGTAGTTTTTAGTGATGGGTTCGGGTTTGATTGGTGCATGTTCTTAGAAGGGTTTTACGATGACAACTCACCAGGGGACGCTGCTGGTTCATAATAAAATTATCTTTAAAAAACGTTTTAAATGAATTAAATACCTATCTACATCTTCTTGTGAGAATGTTCAATACGAACGCTTTAAATAAGGACGACATGACATTCGTATGGCACGAGTCAATTTCATACAATTTGGACTTGCTATTTTCCATTTTTCTCCTGTCTAGTTCAGCGGTTCATCCACGGAATTGAGAGGCCAACTTCAGTCATCCCCTAAAACTGCACGTACATATCTAACTGCGAACAACTGTGGCAGTTTCGGATTCAATGCGAGTTTATTTGAAACTAGTACATTATAATAAAGCCACGCTAGTTGCAGTGTTGCCATTAATCCGGCGTGTCGCAGGTGTGTACCGCGCTTTACAGCACACGCGGTTATGTAGTCAGAGACTAGTTCTCTTTACTTTTATTGCTGTTTTATTGAGCTAGTGATTTGTATATGTAGAGATAGCAAAGGCGACGAGATGTAATGAGAGATGTTTGAGTGATCAGGCTTCTTCTGGATAAGCACATTCCATCGTTGACTTTGTCTCTGTCACGTAGACTAGAGTTAAGAGAAAACTAATTTCAAATAAATAGATAAGATATGTATATAAGCGAGTGAATAATTTATTAAAAGTTACGATGTGTTGTATGTCTTGAAGCTTGAGGCAGAGTGATATTATTTATTAGCCTATAATCAATGGATAGACGATAATCTATGCTATTTAAGAGCAATGGTGGCCGAGTGGTAACGGCCTCGACTTACGAATTGTAGGTCGCGGGTTCAAACCCAGCCAGGCGCATTACTTTGTGTAATTAATTTTTTCACCACTGTTCTCAAAACGGTGAAGGAAAACATCGTGAGGAAACCGGCATGTCCTGGAAGCAAAAATTCGAAGACATGTGACATTCACCAACCCGCACTGGGCCCGCGTGGTGGATTACGGCCCATTCCCTCTCCTAGAGAGGAGGCCTGTGTCCCAGCAGTGGGAACATTAAAAGGCTGAATATGATTGTATGAAGACGATAATCTATGTCTGTTTCTTGATTAACAAACCTTCATACATCCAAAAATTGAATGTTTAAATTGTAGTAAAAAAGCGAGCGTAATGCTGTAGATGTTTTATACCAAACAAGCAAGGGTCGTGAAGAGAAATCTTGGAAGGTTAACGTATTTCCTTGTTCTTTGTTTTTTTTTCGAAGAGAGTCTGGCTAAAGACATTTAATCCTCATAAAGAAATTTACATTTCACTTACATGATAATAATTTTTAAAAGTAAACACTAATCGTGGTCCTTCGATACTCGGACTCACATTAAATCTAACTTATATTTTACATAAATGGCTTACATTAAATGACTAATAAATACATATGTGGGTACACTAAAAATCGATGTTGTGTAATTACGGAAATCGACGATACTTCCCGTTGTCACAGTGCAGATAAATTAGCCAGTAGTACAACTGTTATTATAGAGCTATTTTTTTTTAAGTTTGTTCACTTTTCGTATTGATTACGTTAAAATTAATACGGATACTTTTTGTGGTTAAATAATGTTGATATTTTAAAAAACGTATTTTTTTTTAGTTTGCTTATGAAAATATTGATCGAATTTGCACATTTTATTTAGTTTAGCAACTTTTATGCCTGTCCTTCACACGTATATATACAGGGTTATTTGTAAAACACCAACAACCTCATAAGAGGTAATTGTACTCATCATTATGAACAACTTTTACTATGGGACCAAAATGGCTATCGCGAAAAAAATTCAGCTGTTCAATACATTTATGTTCGTATAACTCATCAAAATGTATGGAACAGCTGATTTCAGGTTTGGTCCCATCGTAAAAGTTGTTCATAATGATGAGTACAATGACCCCTTAAGAGGTTGTTGGTGTTTTACAAATAACCCTGTATACCTACTGGAAGAATATTTACCAATGCAGATTGCACTTATAAGTTTAAAGAGAGGCACGTGCGCGTCGCGGATTAACGCGCCGCTTGCAGTTCTGCGGGTGCAACGATTCATTGTAGTACACTTGTTCTGTTGCACTTGTTCGTGGGGTGACGACACCGGTTGTCGGTCATGGTTGTATTGTATTAAGCTATTATTTATTTTAGTTGGTAATAAACGTACGTAGACCGTATATATCACTGAAGATTATAGAAACTCATAGCTCAAAAAACAAAAAGTGTAACCTATATTATGATATAGGTCACACTTTTTGTTTTTGAGCTTTATGTATGTGTTACTTATGGAAAATTGCTCAATTTGAAGTCTTTTCCTGTTAGTTATTCCGGCCCATTGTTTTGTGGCCCAGGGCGGAAAAATAGGATCTAAATGACAATCTCTAAACAGATAACAGTGTGCTAATAACAAAATTAACATGAATAAGCTTAACGTACAAAAGCTATATGCTTTCTTAACTACAGAACTATACACAAGGTTATTTAAAAAAAAACAGCTGTTCCTTACATTTATGTTCATATAACTCATCAAAATGTAGGGGACAGCTGATATTTTTTTTTTGCAATCTCAGGTTTGGTCCCGTAGTAAAAGTTTTTCACAATGATGAGTATAATGAACACTTAAGAGGTTGTTAGTGTTTTACAAATAACCCTATATATACCGTGGTAAATAATTATAATCCTTGAAAATAGTGTTCCAAGTATTATATTAAGGGTACAGGGTTTCATTATTTGTCGTCTGGGAGTGGACTCCAAGACGTACAACACACAATATAATAGACACACATAATACAGTAAGTGCTTCAGAATTCACTTACACGAGTACAACAGTACCTCGAAACATCATAATTTGATTACAACAAACACTAGTTTACCTCGCAACCACGTAACATATACGTAACGTTCTTGGTAATAATTGCAAGGCATTTACGTTTGTTCACGTAAACGTAATTCTATGATGAACGACGTACTTAAGACCAATTTAATAGATGCTGCAATTTGGTTTATTATTTTGACCTTTTTGTGTGGCAAAAAACTTTAAGTTCTGATTTTACGTGTCATTAAATTTGAGTGGATGGAAGACAATTTGCTATTTTTTGCTGTTGTTTTGGCTAGTGAGATACTTTCGCTTGGATGATACGAAATTAGATATTTGTAATTTGCTATCAGCCAAGTGAGAGTATTAAAGTAATAACTCAAAAATTACACTGTTATAATACGTTTTTCATTCATATAGAATATTTTTAAACCACGTATACATATGTCACCGAAAAATTGCAAACGTCGTAAGATTGTAAAATATCGCGTATAAATTGTAAACTATTTTTATTTTCTTATTAAGACATGGATATATTGGAAACTAGCAGCACCTCGCAGTTTCACTCGCGTTGCTTCCGATAACGTGAGGATACGACGATAAAATTTAGCCTACAGTATGTAAAAAACAGTAGAACTCGGTCTAGTAGTTTCGGAGCATATTCAATGCAAACAAACACACAAATATTCAAACAAATCTTCCTCTTTATACTATTCGTATAGACTATGATGAGTTTTCTAATGTATCAAGACTGTTAATTTAATAAGGATTGATTACTATGTTACGGATTCCAAAAAATTTCGGTGATATACAAAAAAGTTTTTCGGGATTCAGAATCGTCAGTTCGGGAGTCAGTAATAATCACACTTAGTCATTCAAAGTAACAGTAGATGTAACCTAGGCTGCTAAATAAATAATTAGCTACATACTTAAATACTAGAGTAGATACTTAGAACAAAACTAAAACCCAGCACAATGACCCATTTTTGTAACAAAACTTGAACATTGTAAGCATTCTCAGGCCTCCGTCACTCCATGTACTTGCGCGCTATAATTACCTACCACCCGGCCGAGCGGTCTCGGGCCGTTTGCGGACCAAACTCCGTGCGGTTTTCGCAAGCGAAGCGCACGCAAGTTTTCAATTTTAATTCTTACATTCGTTTTTTTTTTTCGTTTTTTGTGTTTTTCGTTCGTTCGCCTCATGTGCCGTTTCAAATATATTTTTAATAGATATATGTACTAAGCATTAGGTTGCCTTTCAGACACAGATTTACACATTTTTGTTACATAGAAACGTCATACTTACTTTAAACACTATTTTAACAACGTTTAAAAAGTTATTTTTATTAGAATAAAAGGGTAGTTTCCCATGATATTGTCAAAGAATTATTTAGCTTTCCCCATGTTATAGTTAATAATAAATTGATAAATGTTAATAATCATTCAATGTATTTATAAGTAGGTGTTTTTTATTCATAATTATACATTTTTGAGGACTATTATAAATTGTTCATATCTGTGTCTGTCCGTCTGTCTTATTTAGGTACCGATCCCCTTCCTAAGACCTGTCCTATTTTATTATTTTTCAGGCGTAAAACATGGGTTGAAATGATTGTCAGGCCCGATTTAGCAAGGTCAGACACCAAGTCAAGAAGTCATTATATGTGTTGTCTTCATTTTGATAAGTCGTTGATTATTCATAAACCACAATTACGACCTGACGCTTTGATTACAAAACTGCTGCCATCTCCACCAACTACTTCAAGTGCCAGTACTGAATCAGAATCTAAGGAAATATCGACACCTCTATAATTATGTTTTAGATGTATTGCACAGTTAGCATCAATTTATTATAAAAAAATATTTTATAGACGATACAATTTTAAACTACTAGTCAGAACATATTCACAGTTCTCACTTAAATAGACACAAATAGTCATGTTAATTTAATTTCATCGAAGAGGCAGCCCTGCGATTTTTGTGGGATTGCGCGGCGCGAACCAATCACAACTGTACGCTTGAGTATTTAGGCACATTTTAGCATGCAGCGGTTGCCGACGCGACGGAGTAGGCTATTATAGCAGTAGGTATTGGAAATTTTCTACTGAGTGAAGTATCTGTTACGTAGTAACTATTTAGTAATCTGTGGCATTCTCCAATGTCGACCACATCGTCACTTACCATCAGGTGAGATCGTGGTTAAACGTTACCCTACCAATAATAAAAAAAAATATAAAAGAGAAAAAGATATCTCCCTCCTGCCAGTCACAGCCTCACCTACCCTACGACGAAGTAAAGTTGTCGGCTTTCCGCACAATATAGTTCGACTCGGCTCCCAATTGTATGCGTTCTCCGGCCGTATTGATTCAGTAAATAAATTCCACATAAGTGCAGGTACACAGAATAAGTACGAACCGATGCAGTTTCAAACTGGTTCAGTTCTTTGTTCTGGGGCCGTATTATGACATCTTAAAACCATCATGTTTTCTGTGTGAGAAAAGGATAGTGCTATTCGTCCTGTATAGCTCAGTCTCTTTTTCACACCGAAAACATGATGGTTTTAAGAGGTCATAATACGGCCCCTGGTTATAAATTAACTTTATGTTTTCACTTGTGGAGAGTCGTTTACAGTAGTTGTATGTGTAATGGAGTTTTAAATGGCTATGTAAACAAGATGTAGAAGTTATCGGTTTCCAGGTAATTTTTCTCTACGGCTTTGTTCCCATGGCTTATTCTTCAGACAAATTTATCCAGCCAAATGTAATATAATTTATGCTTGCCTGTCAAAACGCTTAAGTAAAGCAAGTTTAAGTTCTTGCCATGATGAAATACGAATCCTAACAGTGCGAAACCATTTAACAGCAATACCACTAAGCAAGTCTGTTAATGAACTAACTAATAAAATCTTTTCAAAATTTCAGTAATAAATTCGGCCGTACTTGTGTTAGAGAATTTATTACTGAAGTTGAAGAATCGAATTTTATTCTACTCTTTTTTTAAATCTGGTAACCTAGTTGCAGAAGGCAAATTCTTTTTTAATATGTTCATTGGCCAAATTTGTGCGAAAATCAGCTTATAACAAACGGCGATATTGTTTCTATTTATCCGTGAAATTTTTTGATCGTATTCAGATCAGCACCTATTTATAGAGATTATTACTGTTGGGATTAATTTTTTAATAAATGAATGAGTAAGAATTCTAATTGCATGTTTTTTTTTAACGCCCTTTGATCACATTAGTAAATGTTTAGAAAAAAAAACTGTATGTCTTTTTTTAATTCTCTTCTATTCGATACAGCATTAATTAGTGTTATGCAGAGTAAATAAAGACCACTCAACAGCAAAACGAACTAATAAAAATTGGTGATTATGGTATTTTTTTTTTGTTATTTACGAGTACTCTCACGGACGGTAATAGAGGACTAAAAAACCTCCGATTTGCCGACGGTGGAGTCTTTTCCCCGAACAGCTCTGGAATTGCAGAACATGCTCCAATATCTTAGCACAGCTAGCCTCTAGGTGTGACTCGCGATGAATCGGTCAAAAACTAAAACAATTACAAACAACAGCAAACGTAAGGTCACGGTAGATGGTCAGGATATACACTATATGGATGAGTATATCTACTTGGCCCAGTTTGTTTCTTTTGAAAAAAGGACAAGAAAGCGGAATCGATCGTCGCATCGAAAATGCCTGGAAAAGCTACTAATTCATCTAGACGCCAATGAAGCGCGATCCCCTGATCTCCCCGAACTAATCGACATGTGTATTCTGCCCGTCCTAACCTACGGTGCTCAGACCTGGTCTCTCACCGAGTCGCAAAAGTTCAGTCTTAAAGAATGCCAAAAGGCAATGAAGCGAAGTACATATTCTAGGTTTAAGAATAATTGGTTAAGTACGAAACAACACGCTGCGCTTCAAAACAGGTATCAGAGACGTGGGCAAAGAGCTGCCAGATTGAAATGACACTGGGCTGGTCCCAACGGCCGCATGCATAGTGACCGCTGGGCAAAAATCTCCACGCAATGCATGCCAGAGGAAGGCCCAGAAAGCGGCGGTGAGAAGATCTGAGCGCACACTGAAGGCTGGTTAGAGGTGGCGCAAGAAAAGAGTGTCTGGAAGAATTTGGGGAGGCCTTTTTCCAGTTTTGGGAGGATAAAATAAAAAATCGCCTTTTCTTACAAGAAAAAATAAGATTAAAAGAAATGAACGACAGTTTGCGGCATATGTGTATGTATGTCAATGTTCTATTCAGGCTCCTCCACGAGGAAATTATTAGTCCTAAAATAGAATTTTAGACGATTATAATATCCGAAATCATTTATAATCGTCTCGATTTAAAATATATTAAGTTGAATACTGGTCGCTGTACGATGCTTATGCTGGTTGGTTCCACATCCACACAAATATTTGAATAACCTTTGAATTGCATGCCCGAAAATTCTTGGAAACGAAAAAATATTACCACGAAAAATAATTTCAACCAGCATGTTTTTTTAACCGTGTCGTACTGTCCGTGTTACGTCACTGGCAGAGTTGAAACTAGTAGCAATAATATTTTGTTTTAATAAAATGGCAACACAGATGGTTTGGTGTTTATTGTTTACAGTAAGAAGTCCAGACGTTTGGTTAGTTTATGAGTTCGTTGACCCTGACGGGACAACAGCTGTTAAGGCTGAAAATACAATAATCGTAAAAAGTTTTATATTAACACTGTACTAGAAACTGTAGTTAAATACGGCTCAAAATAATGCCGATTATATGGTCAAAACTACATCACGTCGAGGCCATAATGAACTCGTAAACTAAGGAACATCGAATAAGGACTGCTTAGCTTAAATGTGGTTTGTCCTAACTCGGAAAACTTGGGAGAAGTGAGACTCAAAAAGTGCTCGTATTTCTAACAATGCTTATATTATTACTATATTTAAATAGGATTACTACGAAACCTGACAATTTTGATCCGAGATTCACGCTTCAGCATCGTTCTAGCCTTTCTCACTAATTAATCTTCAATCGAACCGCGAGAAATTCCTCTAGAGCTACTCGAGTCCACCAACTAATTCAATGAACTCACAAATTCACAATCCATCTTCCAATTCCTAGCCGTACTTTTCTATAAAGCCATCACTGTCACTTAAGATAAAGTCTCGCGCAAACCGCGGCACTTGAAGTGATGGGAGCGGTCTCCGGGATCCCGGGCCCGGGACAAAGTTCCCGGCACCGCTAAATCAAGTGTCTTGGCGTAAACCGCAGCGGTCACATTTCGCGTAATCACGCCACCTAATTGTCTAAGTTTGGTTTAAAGTTGGTGAGTGACTGTGAGCGACTCGTGTGTACTACGATTACCTGGTCTGCTGTTTAAACGTTTTTAGGGCTGTTTTGTGTATATGTACATACATATATGTACTTTAAATTACGTACTAAGTACGTGACATATTTTTTTGGATGATCGAGCAAGTACAGACGGCGCCTGCTCAATTTTGTTTCGCTAACAAGGTACTTTCCTCTCTTTCTGATATCGACCAAGCCCTTTCTTTTCTAATTTTTGATAATCATTAATAGTGTCCTGGATTCTGATTTAACGACCATAACGGCCAGTCTGAAAATCTGACACCAGTCTTGCCAAGTACCGTAACGTGTTTCCCAGTTAATGGGTTGTGGAGGTCTGTAGGCCGCTTCACGAAAAATACTGGAATCCGGCTTGACTGAGAGCCGACTCCAATATATTTGGGAAAAGGCTAGGCAGATGATGAACGGCAACGGTAAAATAAAAGAAATCAGGAATGTAGACCCTGAAAACTTAATACTAAATCTAGTTAGGTGACTCAAAACGTAAACGGACCACAAAAACAAACGTAAAGTATTTAAATGGATCTGTAAATATAACCATAACCAACTAGCAGCGCCCCGCGGTTTCACCCGCGTAGTTTACGTTCCCGTAGGAACACGGAGATAAAATATAGCCTGTGTTACTTAGGGTGAATGTATAAGTTTTCTAATGGTGAAAGATTTTTTAAAATCGGTCCAGTAGTTTTTGAGTTTATTCGTTACATACAAAAATTATAAAAATACAAATCTTTCCTCTTTATAATTTTAGTATAGAAGTATAGATATAGATATAATAATACGCCTACACTGCTGATGACGTGGAACAGGTTATAAGTATGTGTAATAAGTTAAGTATACAAGGTGATTTGTTAAATAGCTCAGACTAGGATTAGGGGTAGGAATGTAGGCCCTCTTGTTAGGAAAATTACTAGTAATTTGAGCGAGATTCGTATCTATGAGTGGGTAGATCGTTATACGTTCCTCTACGATTTGTATGCAAGGACCGACAGCTATTACAAAATTATTGTTGGAACTACGTCTAGTTTTAGACAAACAAACATAAATACTTACTAACATTTTATTTTGAAAAATAAAGGGTAATTAGGTTTAAATAGGTAATGTAGTATTATTTTCATCAACTTTATGAAACCAAATTTCATTATAAAAATACATCCTGTAATGTTTCCTGTAATGTATAACTACAAATATTATTAATATAATATTTGTAGTTTTAGTGAGACTGATATTGGAAACTACAATCTGGCTTACATAGGCTCGCAAGGCTATTATAATGTCAATGAGTATATCTACTTGGGCCAGTCAGTTTCTTTCGAGAACCGTGTGTTTAATCTGTATACTAATCTACACTAATATTATAAAGAGGTAACGTTTGTGAGTTTGTGACGTTGTGAGGGGTAATCTCTGGATCTGCTGAACCGATTTTCAAAATTATTTCACCAATAGAAAGCTACGTTATTTTGGAGTGTCATAGGCTATTTATAAATATTTTATCCCCGTATTCCCACGGGAACGGGAACAATGCGGGTGAAACCGCGGGGCGCTGCTAGTAATATAATAAAGAGGAAATATCTGTTTGTTTATTTGTACCCAATAAGCTCCAAAACTACTGGAGCGATTTTAACTCTTTTTTAATCAATGGAAAGCTACACTATATTCTATACCCATAGAGTAATTCTAAAGAATAATTCTCGTCATTTTATTTAGTTTTCTAACATCCCAAGTATCAGTTAGTCACCAATAATGACGTTTAAAAGACGATTTTTTCTTTGCTTAAAAACAATACCCTTTAAAATGGCAAATTAATTAATGAAAGGTCAATCAGTACAAGACACTAATTGAATGCGAGGTCGCCGGTCAGGTGAACAATAGCTGCGTTTGTAGCTATTAC
Organism: Hecatera dysodea; assembly: GCA_905332915.2. Classification (NCBI taxonomy): domain Eukaryota; kingdom Metazoa; phylum Arthropoda; class Insecta; order Lepidoptera; family Noctuidae; genus Hecatera; species Hecatera dysodea. Next base: position 20,417,634 of record HG995302.1, read on the forward strand.
AAAGTTAAGGTCACAACCATGTAACTTGACCGTTTATTTTTTACAAAATAATGACACTGGAGCAATGGCTTTGGGCTATTTTAAATTATTTGTTGTATGTATGTATGTATCATTTTGTTCCTATATGAATTCTTTATGTATTTATATATTTCATTTTAGTATGTGTTCCGTTAGTGTAACCGTGGCATAATTTGCATTTAAAATAGTGATTCTCGATAAAAGACGAAATATGAAACGTGTGGAGGTAATGTTTGCTGGGAAATAGAACACGAACTCGAATGTGTGCTCGTTACTGGGAACACGTTTCTGGTATGGTAATGACTACAGGTAGTGTTTGACAGTTTCCTTGGAAACAGATCTTTGCAATAATATCTTGAAACGAACTGGTGTTCATAATGACCTCCTCTCTAGGAGAGGGAATGGGCCGTAATCCACCACGCGGGCCCAGTGCGGGTTGGTGAATGTCACATGTCTTCGAATTTTTGGTTCTAGGACATGTCGGTCTCCTCACGATGTTTTCGTTCACCGTTTTGAGAGCAGTGGTGATGAAATTAATTTCACAAAGTAATGCACCTGGCTGGGTTTGAACCCGCGACTTATCAATCGTTAAATCGGGGCCGTTACCAGTCGGCCACCAGTGCTCTACTCCAGGAGTCCAGTTAATTGCGACATATCTATCTAGGCCTGCCGCGTAGTCATTTCAATGAGTACGCGAATCGTGTATGCTGTAATCTCCGCGCGATGGGCGGAGGATAGAGGAGGAGGATTCTCGGACAGACTTTGTTTTGTTCTGCATCCTCTTTTTATTATGGGAACAAATTATTACAAAAGGCCTGGGCCCAAGTCTGCTATTTTATAAATTTGTCATTCCAACATGATCCCATAGTCATTTTGCTAAAAGTTCGTAATCTGCTAAATTCATAATGGTCGATCATTGGTCGGTCAATGGTCTCGTAATACTTTTTGATAACCGAGCTGTTAAAAGAAATGACTGCACAACGACGTTCTATTGGTAGGTCACTGATCAAAGGAACTGTCAAAATTTTAGCAGATTACCACATACGTCTGTCATTCATTTGTCATTATGTACGAGATTTCCATTCTATGTCATTTCTTTCAATGGAGTGTCAGTGGTTGACCATTGGAAAGTCATAATGACGCTTTTATATTAGTACATTAACAAACTTGTCAAAATCAACCATTATGAAATCAATTATACACCATTCTGACACTATCCTAATAGCAGACTTGAGGCACTGGACTACATTTCCACCAATATTCAACAATATCCACTTTCATTCCGAAAATAACAGTCGAAAACTTCATCTTCTTCGTCCTTCCACCACGCAGACCAAGCACAAACATATCTATCAAATTCGCCAGACCACAGCCCGCCCTAGGCCTGCAAGACAAACTCGCTGCCGACCGAGATACGGTGCTAATGTCTGTTTGTGCCAACTTTTGTACCAACTTTGTACTAACTTGTGCACTACTAACCCTTGTGTTGTCTCCAGATTGTTGCGGTCGCGGAGACTGTCCTGTGTTGCCGAGATTCTTTATCGGGACGATAAAAGTTTTAGTTGTAACTCACTTGTTAAAGAGTTGCGGGAAGTGTTTAACTGGTATGGTTTTGTGCAGTGTACGGTTTTTTTTTGCTCGAGTGAGAGTGAGTAGGTAAACTTTTTTTTTTAAAGCGTTTGTAAAATGTATAATAGTTGGCGATGGAATTATCTACATAGGACTTTTCGGTCATTGCTTCATTGTTTTGTGATTGATTTAGGATCCTACAATCCTAAATCAATCACAATGATTATTCAATGACTATTCATTGATCCATTGGCGTTTGTTCCAGAAACGACTATCAAGGGCTATCAATTTTATTTACATTCAAAAATGTAGTTACCTAGGTAAAGCTTTTAAATGATGAAACCTGATGTATTTTTAATAAATAACAATACTTTTGCTGTTAATTATACAAAAATAATTATTATTCGTAAACTGGATTGCTGTACTCGTTGGCCTAGTAGTCGCAAGGACAATAATTGAGCATGGGGTCCTGGGTTTGATTCTAGGGCATTTGGGCAAAGCACTATTTAGTAACAGCTGCATGTCTGAATGTATGTTTGATGGCCATCAACTCGCTTCCCTAACGATTGACCAAGAGAAATGTGGCTACCCTACAGGTCCTGTCATCTTAAGACCTTCAAAATCCTCAGTGAATGAAAACACAATGTTATATATAATGTTGTTTGCATGCTGTCGCTACTAAAAACAAACAGTCTTTGTCCCAAAATTGATCCCCAACAATTTGGATACAGCACGAAAAGTTTTTGTCCCAACTCGGCCGCCCGGCAGGTCTGGGTCACCACTGTGCATTGTTTAGCGTCTGTTCATTTATCAGCGTCCGTTTTTACGTCATTATGATAATTTCGAAACTCTGTTGATATTTTGTGACCAGTTGGGGGAAGCGATACGCTTGACGGGGTAAATAGACGTACTTTTATGATGAAAACTTTATTCAAGTTGTGAGATTTTTTGACAGTGTATTTCATCTATTTTTTTTTCTGGATGAGTAATCATCAAATGAGTTCTCCCATTCTGGGTAGAGCGGAAGGGAGAGTCAGACTCTTACTGATTAAAAATCACCCATGATCTTCCTAGTGCCATTTGCGTTCCAGGGCTGCGGTGACTCTTTCGAAATATTCCACCACCCTAGCAGGCAATACCCTGTGGTCCCCCGTCTTCGTGGCTGACAGCAGTTTGAGGCGTGCGTGGAACACGATGCGCCATCGACCCGGGCCTGGATGCTATCGGACGACGAGCCAGCCAAAGCTCGCCGTCCTCAGGCTCGCGCGATTATTACAACGTGGAGGTCTTTTATGAGTTATAAAATATTGGGTCGAACAGTCGTGAGTTTAAGAATATGTTTGCATAAAATAATAACTCTTAAAGTTAAGCACTTTAAGAGTTAATTTTCTTCAGACGTTTGTCTATGTAACATATGTCTCAGTGACTGTTGAAAACTGGTCAAGTGCGATTCGGGCGCGCACACATCCGTACGAATATAATGTATTTAAACCACAGTCTCCTTGTAGGTTTTTCTGTAATTTATAGGAACCCCTAAAACACAACTTTTGCTCTATAATTACGCAGCTTTCCACTTATTTACGGGCACAATTACTGAGAGGAAAAGTTCGTTCCCATCTCGCACACAAAGGGAATCGTTTTCATTAACTCTGCCTACGCTCCGATGGATCAAGCGCGCACTTCGCGTAATTCAATATCCAAGCGTATCTTCATACCTTAAGACAAACAAAGCCAGTATACCTTGACACGTGGCAGAACCAGGGACTAAAGAAACGTACCAAGTTCGAAGTTATTTTTGACGTTTCCTTGACAAGCAGCGCTGCTGTGGGGTGTCAAGTTAAATTGGGTATTGTGATCGAGGCTGTATCGGTAAGAAAATTGTCTTATTGGTGTATTTTTGGAGGCATTTGCTTGTGCTAACATAATACTGTATCATGCGAAGAAAAAGTATAAGGGGGCTAGCATATCTATACTTATAATAAATCTGTAGAGAGGTCAATTCTGTACAAGGAATATATTTTCAAAATAACTATCAGGGGGTGATTAGTGATCGATACTGGTGCCAAAAATGCAATCAGTAAATTTTTTGTCTGTCTGTCTGTCTGTCTGTCTGTCTGTCTGTATGTTCTTTATAGAAACAAAAACTACTTGACCGATTTTAACGAAATTTGGTGCAATTATTCTTCATACTCCTGGGAAGGTTATAGTATACTTTTCATCACGCTACTATCAATAGGAGCAGAGCAGTGAAGGGAAATGTTGGGAAAACGGGAGAAGTTACTCCATTTTTTAAGCTTCCGTCGCGTGTGTAGCCTTAATGGTTAAAGTTACATAGAAATCATGTATTACGGATTTTTTTTACATAAAATTATCTAAAAAATATCCCGAAACAGCATATGTCTATCTTTTATGGTTGACTCACAATAACACGTGTAACTCCCGATAGCTTAGCAGTTCGGAGCTTTCTGATTATATTTGTTTACTCTTACGTTTATAATACTCTCACTCATCCCTAATTAAAAAAAGTTAATATTATTACCTATTCAATAAAAAAAGAATCATAGAAATCGGTATAGAAACACCAAACTTATACATGAATACAATAATAAGCCATCGCGCCGTCGCGCTTTGATACTGAATCATGCTGTAAGATGTTATTGTGATTATTTTTGTGTAACTTTTGTTGCTATTTTATAAAATAGGTACTTATTAGTTATTTTGGTAATATTTAAATATTCGTTAAAATTACAAATTATTAATAGTTTCTATTTTATTTCTTTTTAGGTGAAGGAGTAGTAGAAGTAGGAGCATAGATTTTTAAATACCGATAGGTTAGTTTTGGCTAATTTATGTTCTGTTTTTTTAGTATTAAGTAGGTAAAAGCGTAGATACTTTTATTGTTATATGCACAGCCCAAACCACTGAACGGATCGGGCTGAAATTTGGCATGCAGGTAGATGTTATGACGTAGGCATCCTCTAAAAAAGGATTTTGATTAATTCTACCCCCAAGGGGATAAAATAGGGGATGAACGTTTGTATGAAACTTTGTCAATTTTAAACCGATCGGGCTGAGAGCTTCGAAATCGGGGGTAAAGTAACTATTCCACGCGGACGAAGTCGCTGGCAGAAGCTAGTATTTATTATGTTAAATCCATCATAGTAGGTATTCAACATAGTTGGTTTCAATACGTACAATTTTAGGCGAACACTGAAAAGCGCCATGCTGTAGGTCCGCCCATTGGCACAGCATTATGCTGTGTAGGAACCTTGTTAGCACAATATAACTGCCTAATCTTTTTATGATATGTATATAATAAATAGCCAGCCTTTTGGGTACATTACCAGTGGCCAGCGATGCGGAAGAATTTTCAACGCCATATTTTGACTGGTTTTATTTATTTTTATTTAAGAGTAGATATATATATATATATATATATATATACATAGGTATGTATGTATATATTAATAGTAGTCACAGCTTTTGAATACAAATTGTATTTTTAATTTGTATGTAGAGTAACAAATATCATGTATAGTTAAAAATACTATATATATAGTATTTTTAAAGTGTTCGTTAAATATTATTATACATATTATGTATAATAATATTTAACGAACACTTTCACACAACGGAATCATGATAGCATTCTGACGTCATAGTACGATCCCTGACATGAGATCGACATATGAAATAGAAAGTCAATATGGAGAGTTACTATCGTAGGTCATTTGAAACTTTTACTCTTTTAATAATAACTTTTACTCATAATTACAAGCAAAAGTAAATGCTATCATTACATTATCATGACCGGAGGGACATTAGATCGTATTGCTCCAAGAGTTAATCAGCTTTTTTCAATAATAATATGTTTCATCATAATTAAGAAAATAAATTGAGAATCTGAGACATATTTTATGAATGTCAGCCAAGATGTAATTCATCTTATGACTTACTAACATTAAAAGTAATTAGAGTCCTTTTCTCAGAAAATAAAATAAAAAAGGTAAATAATCTATACAGTACTAAAAATAAATGATTCGTTATAAAAATCAACTTTATCAATTACCTAATTCCCTAGACATGTTACAGTCTATGAAAATATGTAAAGGGCGATATAATTATGATCGCTAAGTAAAAGCATTGATAATAAAAATTAAAACTTATCGAAAAAAAGGCTCGAAAAAGATCGAAGTCTTTGACTCACTCATTATCATTTCAGTCTAAAGAAGTCCACAGCAGCTGGACATAGACCCCCCCCCCCCAAGTGTCACCACATAGATCGATCTTGTGCTTTTCATGCCTCTAAGAAGCTTCAAATATTAGGGTACATGATATTTTTCTTACTGAATGGGAAATCATCAAATGTCTACTCCCGCTCTGGGCAGAGCAAAAGGGAGTGTCAGACTCTTACTGACTAAAACCCATTCGTGTTCCTCCTAATGCCCTTTGCATTCCAGGGCTGCGGTGTCTTTTGAACAAATTTCGCAACCCTAGTAGGTACTGACCCTATGAGGTCCCGTCTTCTTTGTTTACATCTGCTTGAGGCGCGCATATAAATGTGTTCTAAAACGCATTTCGCTCCAAAAGTTACAACATTTTTTCTCCTTTTCCCGACCACGTTTCTCGCGGCCGTTCATTTCTCCCCAACTTCATATAATACGTAAAGAACGTACGTTCGAGAAGGCACTCATGTTGCTGCAACTTTTATTATTCATTAGAAGCAATAGCTTCGGTAATAAGACTGTTTCTATTCGCGGCGCGGATACCGGTGTTGCCAGACGCAGTTTTGGTCCCTTGAATGGGGAAATGGGGCGTTTAGAACGAATTTTTGGAAGCTCAAATGTGAATCGCTTTTGGTTAAAGTAGGGCAATTGACTTCAAATACTTATATTTTTGGGGTGATATCAGATGTCTTCATAGAATCAAACTAAATTTGATAGACGGACTGCCAATTTATTTGTGTTGACTTGTCGTAGCAAAAGGATAAAACAATGCGCTCCTGTTTTCGATCGCATAATTGTAATTGAAATATGTAGTCAGCGTTGTTTTTTTTTATACATTTTTATTTTGTACCACTTATTGTATTATTTATTTATTAAAAAAATATACTCGTAACCAAAATAAATAAAAAGTGCTTTGGCATAAATGCAAGAAATACTTTTAGCCAGGGTTAAAACTCATATCCCTCGCTTTGACCTCGACAATTGCTGATACAACACACATATATCAAGATTTTAATATCATCATCGTACAACAAGCTAACACTATTCTTCCCACCTAACAAAATCGCCACTTAAATTCTCAACAAAGTAAGGCAACACAAAGTCTTTCGTCTGGCAACACAGCGGGCCTTATCACGATGTTTTAACGGCGTCCGAACGAAGAATGGGATCGCTATTGTAATTTGTTGGTGTTTTACCGTTTTATGGTCCCTGCTTTATTCATGGGGATGTTATGGGCCCCGGCGATCACTTCGTTAACTATGTATCAAGGAGCGGGTTTTAGCTGCAGGTGAAAAAACGTATGGAGTATTTTATGGCACTTTTGAGGGAATTTGTTAGTGGCATCGATTATCGTAAATTGTTTTTCTAGAGGTAAATAGTTGATGTAGTATGGATTAGCTATTCTATATCAAGACTTTATTCTGTCTAAAATATTGATAGTAAGTTGCAGTCTGGTACGAACGCTGCTAAAATAATCAAAATGTCTGCCGAAGTACTACAGTGTATACACGATGACATTCTGAATTATGACATCAAGACTGTTGCACGAAATGTAATATAACTTAGTTATATGCACCATAAAACTGAAGGATCATGATTATGATATGGCTGTACAAAACATGCCAAAGACTTGCTATGGACATAGTTGTCATCCGCCGGAGTCCTGACAGCGTGAAACGAGTTCTACATGTACATAAGCCGCCTTGAAGTCGTCGTAGAAGGCTTAAACAACCCTCCAAGGCGTACTATTACCGCCCCAACTCCATGCAACGGAGAGCACGAAGGTTCCTCAACAACACAACAATTTTGTAAAGTTTGCTACAACTTTGGAAGACGGATAGGTCAGCTAGCTAATTGAAGTTAGTTGCGTCAGTAGTTCTTCACTAAGTTACAGTTAAGCGTTTAAGAACTGTAGCGACTGGTGCTTAGGAGGAGAAAGTTCTTTTTTGTTGAGTTAAGCAATTCTCGCCAATAGCGCTGATGTCGGCTATGAGTATCTGAGGTTGGAATAGTATTGAGTGGATTATATTGATAGAATGCATCAAAATTGACCAAGATTGTCACACAGTAATGCCTGAAGACAGGGGTCATCCAAGCCTTAGAAACGCTGAAAATTGATCTATGAAGGAAAATTGACAAAAAAGATTGGAAAGCTATGAGACTATTTTTAATTTCCTGGTTGGGAAATCATCAAATGACTTCTCCCACTCTGGTTGGAGCGGAAGGGAGTAAAAAGGAGTTTGTGTGTCTTATTATTTGTCGAAACTTGATCGAAACTTATGTAGGTGAAACCGCGGGGCGCTGCTAGTGTATCTCAAATTTCATTGAGACGTGTATCTTTCTCACAGGACATTTCTTACATAGTAGATTAGACATTTTAGAAGATAAAATTAAACTGTTTTACAACTTTTTCTGCTAATTAGCTACAAAATTCTGCTTACACAAAATGTATTTAACACCAATCATTAAGATTCCTACACAAATAGCTACCTCCATAAAGAGTGGGTGGTATTCAACACATTATACCAATAATATTATGGGCAAGTTTCAGTCCCGTAAATGGGGGGTCATGCTATTGATCTGGCACAAATCTGGCTGGTATCGGGAAAATCCTAATGGAACTACTAAATTCAATCAGCTTTGATCATTAGTGCTACTGGTAACTCTGTGGGAGATAACTAAATTAATACCTAATTTGATCTGTACTTAATACTAGTATTTGCCTGTAGCTTTGTTCAAAATAAAAATTTCAATTTCCTAATAAATACGTCTCCAGAGTCATATTTATCTCTGTACCAAAATTCATCTTAATCGATTCATCGGTTTAGGCAAAACAAACAAATAAACAAACTAATGTTGGCATTTAAAATATGTAGGTATGTAAGTTGCAAATTAACTTTACTGACGTAAAAATAACAAAATCTGGAAACCCGAAATATTAAGCGTAATAAACACATCAAAAGTATCTAGGGATCAACATATATTTTTGCAATAACTTTCCTCCTGATTGATATTAATTAAAATTTTCTTTAAGGATTCATCAAATAAAGTGTTTTCGTTTGTCACAGTAACGATAAACCAAGTCACCTTTGCATTAATAAAGAAATTTGCCATTTTCCTAATAAAGGGATTTTTGACATTTGAACCACTAACATTAAAGTTCGAAAAAAAGACTGAAATAACAGTTTTCTTTAAAATTTTATTGGGTAACTTAAACAATTAATAATCCGTGTTTCTACCGCGAACACTAACAACACAAGAACATCGGTTTGGCATACTCAAAATGAGTTCATCCAAATCACGCTGTGGAATGGCCGCCCATGTTCGTTGCAACAACAAAAAAAGGTCTTCTTGCGACTGGATACCCTCCATATTCGGCAGAGCTCTTCTCTGTAGCATATCCCATGCATGCTCAATCGGGTTCAAGTCTGGCGACTGAGCAGGCCAGGGCAGGACATTGATGTTAGCTGCGGCGAGAGTCTGTCTTACAACTCTTGCGGTGTGCGGTCGTGCATTATCATGCATTAACTGAAATAAGGGACCGATTTGCACTTGTAGAGGAACGATGACGTCTGATACAATCGTCTCAGCATAAATTTGAGCGTTGAGGTTGCCTCTGATCCAAATCAACTCAGTTCTTCCGCCGATCCAAATACCCGCCCATACTATGATGGTTCCACCACTATAAGGATGGACTTCCTGGCAGGATTTTAATCGCTGTTGGCGTCCAGGGGTTCTCCAGTGTCGTATACGTCTTGTATCCGGTCTCATACCAAAACGAGACTCATCAGAAAAGCACACGAAACGCCATTGTTCTTCTGCCCAATTTCTGTGTTCAAGAGCCCATTGATATCGAATCCTACGATTGTGCATTGCTATAGGTGGTACCCGTAGCGGTCTTCGGGAATGAAGGTTCACTTCATGCAAGCGGTTTCTGACTGTTTGGTCGCTAATTAAGTTCCCTGAAGAGTGATGAAGCCTCACGGCTAACATCATGGCGGTTATTGTTGGAGCTCTTCGAGTTAAGATTTGAATGTATCGGTCTTGTCTCCGTGTGGTGCAGCGATACCGTCCTCCATGGCGCTCAGCCAAGGTAAGCGAAGAGCTCTGCCGAATATGGAGGGTATCCAGTCGCAAGAAGACCTTTTTTTGTTGTTGCAACGAACATGGGCGGCCATTCCACAGCGTGATTTGGATGAACTCATTTTGAGTATGCCAAACCGATGTTCTTGTGTTGTTAGTGTTCGCGGTAGAAACACGGATTATTAATTGTTTAAGTTACCCAATAAAATTTTAAAGAAAACTGTTATTTCAGTCTTTTTTTCGAACTTTAATGTTAGTGGTTCAAATGTCAAAAATCCCTTTATTAGGAAAATGGCAAATTTCTTTATTAATGCAAAGGTGACTTGGTTTATCGTTACTGTGACAAACGAAAACACTTTATTTGATGAATCCTTAAAGAAAATTTTAATTAATATCAATCAGGAGAAAAGTTATTGCAAAAATATATGTTGATCCCTAGATACTTTTGATGTGTTTATTTATGTTTTGTAAGGGTAAAGCAGAAGCGTACACATATCAAGTACCATGCAAAATGTACCTCAGCGGGCGTACTATGACGTCTTAAAACGTGAGTCTTCCGAGCGAGAAAAAGGGATGGAGCTATATAGGGTGTATAACTCTATCCCTCTTTCTCGCTCGAAAGACTCACTCTTTAACACCTCATGGTACGCCCGCTGATCTAAGTAGCCAATCGGATACTTATCCAGAATACAGGATGCTACTGCGAAATTCCAAATTGAAACACCCAATAACACAATGCCCGTCCCGGGAATCGAGCCCAAGGCTCCAGCAGTGACGCTTGCTGCCACTAACCAGCGAGGCAGTACGTTCAATAACATGGGTGATATAACCAAAACACAGTACTATTTGGAACAGACTGTCCATTTCGTTTCGTAAATTATATTCGCCCGGGAGGCGAACATTTCTCGAGTTCACCTTTTGACCTTTACGGTCTTGCCCCTAAGGTGGGCGACATGGGCGATAAAATGTAAGTAGCTGTGCTGTAAACATGTGTGTTTAAGTGTTCTGGTAGTGCAGCTTGTGAGAATACATATGAGAATGTTAGTTGGTTTGGTTTTGTTCTATATTTGTGTACCTACTTAACATAATATTTTGCCCAATATTTATTATCTTTAAAATAAAGATTTGGCAAATGGCTGGCAAGAAAATGATGAATTAAGAATTTGAAGTTGTTTATAAATTTTCAAACTGTATCCTGGAAAACTTGCAAAACGGATGGGCATTAGGTATATAGGATCCAATACGTGCTGAACCGCAAATTCTGTGTTCATAAAATAAGTTTTGGTTGTGTAAAATTTTCTTTGAAACTCAATATTTAGAATGAGATTAAAAAGTGTGACATACCGAAAAAGTTTTCGTAATATAATTATATTAATTTATACAATAATTGAACCCACAAACCATAACCGTGGACCTACTACATAAAAAAAAAACTTATTATAGATGTTAGTAAGGTGCTGGAGAATTAAGTCTTAACAAAATTAGGTAGACTCAAACTCTTTCTACGTACATTTGATAAAAGTTTTTAAAGTGCTTATTTTATTTTCTCTGATCGTTTTCAGCTATGGATACTCAGTCAGTTATTTCGCTTTTCTTTCTCAAAATGCCTATCTAAGAGTAGAGAAAGTATTGTATATTTTTGTATAAGGGCTTGTCGTGGAATCACTGTCGCATTTCTTGGTACCTATGTTTGTAATATCAATAGGGTAGTTAACTAAAAAATCTGAATAGTCCGTCTGATAGATTTACAAAAAATATTGGACACGTATTTTCTACTTTCACATAAACAAAAAATGAAGACGATACAGTGCGTAAAAAACTCGTGTGACGTCACTACTCGCTACAATTTTTACCGGGCAGTGACGTCACACGCTCCCACTCCTGATCTTTGATGCTTTTTATCTTCGTCAGTTTTTATAGATTTGATAAAGGAAAAAATACGTGTCCAATATTTTTCTATAATCTAACTGACGGACTAAACATAATCATATATTTTTTACTCAGGTAACATCCCTATTGAAAGTTCTACTCTTTCTCTAAAGCGAACTTGCTCTGTATTATTATTTTTTCTTTCTTTTGTATTCTGCTACTTATCAATCTGTTTCTTCTTGAAACAATAATCTAATATGTTGTCAGATTTTCTTTGGTATATTTGTGTATCTTTAGCTGAGTTGTGCACCCATTGGTGACATACTCATTTTATGTTGGCAAATCTTGTTGCTAGATCAGGTATACTATTTCTCTTGAGTCCAGAGTATCTTAAGCCGCCCCCTCCCTGCAGTTCTGCAGCTAGCTGTGTCTAGTCCGGTTTGATAGTTCTTGCTGTGTAGCTCAATTTCTTCCTTTACTGTTCGTAGATTCAGATCTTGGTTCACATATTTGTTGCTTATGAACCATGGGATATTGAATATAGCTCGCATTTCTCTATATTATCAACACATATAAAAATCTTTCTTGTATTATCTGCAGATATACTTACGGTAAGTCTAGATTTTGGAAACATTCATGAAAAAATATTTAAGACTCAAAACAATTTTCCCTCTGAACTACTTGTATTCATATCGCCGTCCAAAATAATTCTCGGTTCAAATATTCAACCAGCGTCTTACAAAATCGTGGCCCCACTTTACATTCGGTCGAACGATTGCTAAAAGTTCTCAAGTGCATCCAGCGCTGTGTGTAAACGGTGATAAATGAAATAATTTTATTTCTGCGCGAGTTTCGAGACTTACCAGTGATTTATAGTTGGCCCGGGACTCGAACCTGCACACGGGGATTACGTACCGGAACCGGGGGGAACCGAGGCAAAGGGGGGGAAATAAAACTGTTTCGATTTGTGGATGCTGCACTGAGTTTTAGCGTTTTTAGAGTTTAACTGCGGTTTAGAAGTTAGTGTGCGCATAAGCGGAAAGTAGGTAGTTAACTTATAGCTTGCTATAATAGGAAGCGGGGATTACTAAGAGCAAAACCTTTTTTGATTTGGGAATAGCTTGTCTAAGCAATTAAAACATTTTTGCAGAAAAAATAATGCTGAAGATGGCAGAACGAGCTCGTCTCCTAACGATGATACTGACTCGAACTAGCAAAGGACCAGTTTCATCTTTACCATAAGGGCACAAGGGGCACGTGCCCAGGGCCCCGCTTCATTGGGGCCCCCGAATTAAATTATAGATACTGCTAAAGGAAACGGCCAATTCGAACCGTTAACTAGCTTCTGACGAACTTCTGTCAAACCTACTCCAGGCAAGTTGTAAGCAATTTCGAACTGAGTCGCAAGAAGAAATCTTCGAAAATTTTAGAACTCGCTACATCTAGAAAGATTTTGAAAAATTGCCATCCTACCTACATAACAACATTTTTGTTGATAGCTAAGATATTTATATTATAAATACTCCACTGGGTAGTACGGTTACGTGGTCATACCTACGGAAATCAGCTACCTGTGCTCCGACACTTTTTTGGCCGGTTTTCAGTTTTCGAAAAGGGCCCTGAACTCAGGTGTGCCAAGGGGCCCCTGCATAAAGTTAAGGTGGCCCTGCAAAGGACTAATACTATAGCAGAATTAGCGAGGAAAACTGATGTGCGTCTCTCTCAGGTACTCGTATTATAAAGACATCATCCATGGGAGTCGACATCCGGTTGCTCAGCCATACCTATTTATAGACGAGGAAAGTGAAACCTATAAAAATGTTCTCATCAATATTGAAGCATCGTTATTTTATGAGATAAATTCATTGGAAAAATTCTCAAGAAAATCTTAAGATGCTTGAAATAAAAGAGAAAATTGCGTTCAAAATATAAATACCTACTTTATGTCGACGATTTTTGTATAAAGGCTGAATTATTGGAAGCAAAATATACGATTATTTACTTTTTATATTGAGGATTTATAAACGTAGCTTTGCTTTGTTGAAATTAGTCGTTGACAACAATTTTTGATCGATTGATCTGCCAGTCTTTTTCCAACTATATTGGGGTCAGCTTCTAGTCTGACCCGATGCAGTTAAGTACCAGTATTTTGCATGGAGTGGCTGTCTTTTTGAACTATACAACCACTTCAACTCTTGGCAAGACTGGTGACAATTTTTCTAGCTTTTGACTATACGTAAAAACTGACAAAGGTCTCCAAATGGCAGCCGTGATCAATGGGACTGACGTACTTTCCAAGGCACGGTGGAGTCTCGGTATAGTAGCAGATGGTCACCCATCTGCAGATCGACTTCAGCAAACGTCACTTAACCTCGAAGCTTAACCCATGCATCTGTTATTATTTAGCCACGAACTTACCCAACAATCCTTGAACGCTTTGAAGAAAAACCTCACTCATGCAAGGAAATTACTCGCTCCGTTTCATATCCAGAGGAAGGCTGTCATATAACACATTTATATGTCTGTTAAACAATTCAATTCAAGACGTTTCCCGGCCTCCCGTCTCGCCGTTTATTAATTAATGCTTATAACTAGAGGCCTGTTTGATCTCTCGCCGGAGGCCCGGCAGCCCTAACCAAATACTCAGAATTGTTTAATCATGGTTCACAAATGTGGACGGGTGAATCAGGGTGAAGTCTCTGTGTATTGTTTGTGTTAATGAGTGGCAAGCACCTGATTTGGATGTGGATTGGTAAGTGGTTTAGTTCTGTTGAATTCACTGCAGTTTTACTCCGTGTTTCGTTTTTCCATACTAATATTATAAAGAGAAATAATTTCATTTTTTGTTTGTATTGGATAGGCTCCGGAACCACTGAACCGAATTGAAAAATTCTTTCGCTGTTGGGAAGCTACACTATCCCCGGGTGACATAGGCTATATTTTATCCCCATATTCCCACAGGAACGGGAATTGTGTGGGTGGAACCGCGAGGCGCTGCTAGTATTATATACATACAGCCAAAATCATGATAGCAGCGACCTACATATTCTTGGTCAGGTGCGACGCACAGCTTGGATTTATACACAGGGCATCTCAAGCCTTTGTTTCGAGGAGTTCGTTAAAATCTGTAAATGATGAAGTCTTTATTTTAATTTTAAATACATTACGAACTGCACTGGAAGAATGTTAAATGATCTCCTCATCGTTGCATAATATTATCATGTAATCGGGGGCAGGCGAGTGTTCTCATTAATACCGTCCCCGGTTTTTTTTAATAGATAGAGTGATTTAAGAAAAAGGTTTATATGTATAATACATGCATATTATAATAGAAGAAACATCACTACCTGCATTGCACCCGTGCGAAGCCAGGACGAGTCGCTAGTAATATTATAAAAAGGTAACATTTGTGAGTTTGTGACATTGTAAGGATAGTATCTCTGGATCTACTGAAACGATATTCAAAATTATTTCACCAATAGAAAGCTACGTTATTTTGGAGTACCATAGGCTTTACTTCATCTCCGTATTGCCACGGGAACGGGAACAACGCGGGTCAAAACGCGGGGCACTGCTAGTGTATAATAAATGTTAAATATGTCGCAAACATATTTTGATCTGATGATGAAAATGATACATAAAAGGCCGTATATTTTTATTGCGTTGATTTTTGTAGAGATCTAAAGGACGATGTATTAAATATTCATTTCAACTTGATACCTCTACGCGTTCCGGAGATCGTAGGGGGTTGTGACACATTGGGCACGCCGCCATTGCGGCGATAAGTCCCCTCTTTGAGGAGTGGCTGGAGAGACGCCACGGCGTCCTCACCTTCCGCCTGACGCAGGTGCTCACCGGACACGGCTGTTTCGGGAGGTACCTATGTCGGATCCAGCGGGAGGACACGTCCGGGTGTCATCACTGTGTGGATCGCCCGGAGGACACGGTGGAGCATACGGTGGAGGCCTGCCCTGCTCGGGCGGAGCAACGCCGTGTCCTCGTGGAGGCGATCGGCGGCGGCGACCTCTCGCGGCCGGCCCTGGTTCAAGCCATGGTCGGGAGCGAGGAGGCATGGGAGGCGGCCGCCTCCTTCTGCGAAGCAGTAATGCTAGCGAAGGAGGAGGCGGAGCGCGTGCGAGAGAGGGAAGCCCCTCTCGCCAGCCGCCGCAACAGGAGAAGACGCCCCGGGCGTCGGGAAACGCAGGGCGATTCCCGGCCACCGTAGGCGCGGGCCTGCGGATGGTGAGCTATGGGTGGCTCGCCGTCCGATAGCAACCAGGCCCGAGTCGACGGCGCATCGTGTTCCACGCGCGCCTCAAAGAGCTGTCAGCAAAGAAGACGGGGCCCCATAGGGTCAGTGCCTGCTAGGGTTGCGGAATTTGTTCGAAAGAGTCACCGCGGCCCTGGAACGCAAAGGGCACACGCAGGAACACGGGTGGGTTTTAGTCAGTAAGAGTCTGACACTCCCTTCCGCTCCGCCCAGAGGGGGAGATTTGATGATTTCCCATCCAAAAAAAAAAAAAAAGAAAAAAAAAAGGGGGTTGTGACACATGACAGACAGACAACCAAGGGTCAGGTTTTACCTTTTGAGCACGCATACTTTTTTTTTCGGTACTAAAAATGTGATGCTATCCAAACCTTTCAACAAACAATAAAAATAACAACTAAAACCCGAGAACATAAAAAAAAAACCTATCTAATTACACGCATTTCTAACAAAAGACCTTTGTCTATATTAAGGGCGAACTATTCAGGTGTCCACCATAAATCATGCGACAATGATATCGAGTGAAAAATGGTCCGCGATATAATTGAAACATCGCGTGCGTCTGTTGTGGCGATTTCATATTATTGCTCGCTGTGTTATGTAAGTAGTGATGTCGGAATAGTTTGCGCTTTTGTTATGTTGAAATTGACTGTATGGGTTTTCTGGGAACTATCGATGTGGTTTTATGTTTTATTCTTTGTGAATTGCTTCTATCACACGGATAAAATCGATAGTTTTTTCGATAGTTTTTAGCATTTTAAAGCTGCAAGGAAACAGAAGCAAGCGCGGCAATTGAAATAAATCTATTATTTAGCTCTGGCTGATTAGTTATAGTATACTAGCAAAGCCCCGCAGTTTCACCCGCGTTGTTCCCGTTCCCGCGAGAACACGGGGATAAAATATAGCCTATGTCACTCAAGACGAATTTAGCTTTCTAATGGTGAAAGAATTTTTTAAAACGGTCCAGTAGTTTTTGAGTTTATTTGTTACATACAAAAATACAAATCTTTCCTCTTTATAATATTAGTATTGATAGATATATACTATTAAGGACTTTTTATCTTTTGTGTCTTTCGAAGACCATCATCTTTGTAATACATACTTTTGGTGTATGATGAACGTATGCGAATATAAGAACTTGAAAGCGCATTTTCATCCAAATTGCTTCAAATTTATCATCACTGTTCCGCTCCTATGTGTCTTAGCGTTATGTTATGTAGTTTATAACCTGCCTAGGAGTATGGACTACAATAGTACAAAGTTTGGTTAAAATCCCTCAAGTAGTTTTTGACCCATGCGTGTACAGACAGACAAATTAACTGATTGCATTTTTGGCATCAGTATCAATCACCATTCATCCTCTAATATTAATTTTGAATATATTTTTAATGTACAAAATTGACCTCTATAAAGTTTTATTATAAGTATAGATAGGAGATTCTCATTTATGAAAGTCCCGAAACTAAACCAGATATTATGTTTAGAAAAAACAACCTACGTAGTCTTAAAATAAGTTCTTGTTGTTGTGATTGACATAATATACAAAAAAATCAACAACAAATATAGCTCCCACCTAAAAAAAACTGGGCATAAAAATAAATCAAGCTTGAAAATGCTCACAAAATATAGCAAGGAAGCCACAGCGTTGAATAATAAATGGCAGGCATGCGTACGATGCAGCATTACCTGATACACTGCATACGAACCGAGCTCGCCCACAGAATATATTGCACGGTTTATAGAATAGGGACCTTCGGTGCTTTATAGGGATTCTTTGCTATTTGTTATTTGAAATCACGTTAAAAATCATCTCAGACTGAATTTCATTTGATGTTCAGTTTTAAGATGATACTAGCTTCTGTCCGCGACTTCGTCCCCGTGGAATCCCCGATTTTAAAACATTCTTTATCGCTGCTCCGTTCCTATTGGCTTAAGCGTGATGATATATAGCCTAAAGCCTTCCTCGATAAATGGTCTATTCAATCCAAAAAGAATTTTTCAATTCAATCCAGTAGTTCCTGAGATTAGCGCGTTCAAACAAACAAACAAACAAACTCTTCAGCTTTATAATATTAGTATAGATGAGGCCTTTTTGTCGTAATAGTCAATCTGCCTAGCCGTTCCCCAACTATAGTGGGTTGCTTTCCAGTCTAACCAGCACTTACTTACACTTATTTTTTTTATTTTTTTTTAGATGTGTTTGTTCTTGACTTTAGTCTAGGTCAAAGGTGAGAAAGTCCACGATGGGACGAGTTTATCCAAGAGAAGCTCATTCACTGTAACTTTGAAGAGATAAGGGTTGAATGTGATCGGAAACACTGTCGAAAACCTCTCCTTTGCTGTACGCATTATAAAAGACGATTGGAAGCGCTTGGTGCGAATTAGTAGAATAGCTACAAGGTAGGGATTGTAACTTATATTGAACTCTCTCAAGGAACGATATTTCCTGGTTTCTGACTACAAATGCCAAAGATCGCAATCCGTATCATTTTAAATCAATAGTACCTATTTTTAGAGATGGTAATTCAAAAAATGACTTATTCTCTAGGCTGAGCAGTAGGGAGTGTCAGACTCTTTATTTATTATTTATTTATTTTGGCCAACCAACAACTGTATATACTCGTACAATTTACTATACAAATGTTGTTCTATTAACTAAGGTTAGTATTACAGTTTATTATAGGTTAGCACCGCATGCCCCATAAAAGTAAGAACTATGATACAAAATTAATTTGCACCATGATATAAAATTAAATGCTAAGTACATTAAAAAAAAAAAAACATTAAAAATAAAAATAAGACCCACCCGTGATCCACCTAGTGCCCGCCGCGTTTCACTAGGGCCGCGGTGACTCTTTCAAACTAATTCTGCAATCAAATATAAGTAGGTACTTTAATATTATGTGCGTTCGTATCTACTACTCGTATATTGAACTAATTATTAGCTATTTCTTAGTATCGAAAATTACCAGGATAATTATAGTGATTACACTTAATCATGATATTGTTTGATCAAATTATAGTTAAGTAAATAGTAAATCACTATTTGCATTATTATTGACATAATGAGGATAATAATAGCTCAACACCTACGTATATATATAAATACTAGCAGCGCCCCGTGGTTTCACCCGCGTTGTTCCCGTTCCCGTGGTAATACGGGGATAAAATATAGCCTATGACACTCCAGTTCCACAATAACGTAGCTTTCTATTGGTGAAATAATTTTGAAAATCGGTTCAGTGGATCCAGAGATTACCCTTACAACGTCACAAACTCACAAACGTTACCTCTTTATAATATTAGTATGGATATTTATTTTTTATATTTTTCCTTTCTAAATTTTTATTTTTTACTTATTATTTTTAAGAAAATCAATTAATGCGATATACATTTTGAGTAATTACGTTATCAAACTTAATATCAATAAGATTGTACGCCTTCTGGCATAACATACCGCGCTTGCAATTTTTATAACACCAGTTCTTTTTGTACCTATGGTAACAATTGATTAAATGACTTATAATTTACATTGCTTCACTTCGATAATAACTACCGCCATAAAAAAGGAAAAAAATCAGACAGTTTATTACTAGTTTCATTCGTACTCATTGGGTTTTCTACTCAGAATTCAAGGTCAAGTTCCTCGGCGACCATCTGTTAATAATATTTACTAAAGACTTATTTATTTTAGTCTACCTACTTTGTCAGCCATGACTTATTTGTCCTCTAGAAATATAAATGTCACTTTGTACCAATTTGTTCTACGAACACAAAGTGACTCATTTTCTCCATCACCATACGCTCATTAATACTTTGAATCATCTCCAGATCAAAGGCACTTAAAATAAATGCCGACAAAACACATATTTGTGAGCGCCATTTTACAGAAATATGCATTTCGAACATTGGATATAAATTCGTCGTGGCGCGGGCAGTCTTATTCTGGGTGTCAATTCTAATAATAACGCACTCTACGGTAATTTCCGACGTCAAGTTATGTGTCATAAAGTTCAAAATGTTTTGTACAGTTCAGTTCGAGTGCGAGTGTAGTTTTTTGTATAATAATACTTTGACTTTTCACTAATTTAAAGATTCAAGATTCATAGCATTTATTTCAAATAAACTATTTCCATGCCCTTTTGAACTGTCAAGGTCGGTCAGTCAAAAACATCAAACTATTTGCACGTTCGAAAGCGTAGATAACTATGGAGAAGAATGTGCAAGAAATTCCACGGATACTCTTTTAAATCATGTTATATATTAAAAGCGAGCAGCTTAAAATATATATATATATATTTTGGACGAGAACACGGGGGACATTAATTTAAACAGTTACTACACAGTTTAACATTGAGTTTTTACAGAAATGAATATCTGCCAAATAAGTGCATTTTATTCAAATACTAGCTGACCCAGCAAACGTTGTTTTGCCATATAAAGTAAAAACAATATTTAGGGGTATGAATGATGTTCTATAAATATAAAAGAAAGTTGCAGGTGAAACGTAGCTTTCTATTGGTGAAATAATTTTTAAAATAGAAAACTTAAAGCTAAAATACTTCTTAGCTGTCCCACGGTTTCACCTGCCTGTGCCATTTATTCTTTCTGGCTCAGTGATCTTTCTTTCGTCTGCTAAGGATAATAGCTTGATGTTAAATATGATTCTGGTATCCTGGTACTTTGTAAGTCTTCACTCACAATTCCAGCCCCAGAAATGCTTCGACATGTTTATGGTCTGCTGGTACGCGTGAATCCTTACTTTTTAAGTTTTCGACATGTTTCTTTCTGGTTTTCTAGTACTTGTGAATCTTTAGCGCATGCAATTTTTGACAGCTACGAAACAAAGGAACATTTTTTTTTAAATAATGGCAAGTCGCTATTTGCGCAATGCCACCAACAAAAAAGGAACATTTATGGAAAATGATTCATCTTTCATATTATTATGTATTCGTTAAGTTTGTTAAGAAAGCACTTCCAGCCTTATTCTATGAAGGCGACCTTTCTAGATTTTATTAATCTCTTGTTTTGGTTGCTAGGTTACACTCTTGTTAATTTTGAATTATCTACAACGCACTAAATATATTTCACCTAAAACCATTTTCCACTGCGTTTACTTTAATACAGTTTTCATTGTTTTTAAGATGTATTCTGCTATTCGGGGCGAAGACAAATCCAACGAATCAAAAACCAAGAAAATTGGTCCAGCAGATCTCGAGTTATAAGTGTTGTAACAAACCCGACTTTGTTTTATATATATAGATAACATAACTATTATATTTACTTAACCTAACCACCTACATGTTCGTATAAACATAATTATATATTTGAACAAAACACACTTAGGTGTCAAATTAATAGGTTAACCTATTATATATAAATATAGTTAATTAATATTTAAATTACGAAAACCATGTACATATCTTGTTATTTACGTTTAATTAAATGTATTATAACGTTTTACAATAATTAATTAATGATCAAAGAGCAAAGTAAGCCCCATGATTGACACAATTACTTCCTTTCCAGAATAAGTCAGTTAAACACAGAATGCGCGTCGCCCACGACAGTCTCTTTGATCAACATGTTCGTTCTATTCCTGACCAACTATTTCCAACAAAGAACATGTTGGTTCTCGATGTGATGGGATACAAGTGTTTGTGTTTAAAGAAAGTTGATACTTGACGCGAGCGGCTCCACGTTTTCTGATGTGGTTGACTTTGATCGTTTTTGAAGTGAGCGAGATTTTACTGAGGCGCGTGTGAAAAGAAAATAAGATGTTTTCTAAAGAACGGAAGCAGGAACAAAGGATTTAGTTTGAAAGAGCTTTTTTTTATTCAAATGCTTCTTAATTGCCGCAGTGAAACGTGTACAGTAACAGAAATAAAAAGACGTAAAAGGTCTGTTTTAAGTATTAAGGACCTGTTTCACAATACTTACAGAATGTATTCAAAAATTGTATGGATCTTATTAAATAAGTGATTTAACGGGACCTAAATTAACCAGGGTCGTTGGCACGCATGCCTGAAAGAGATGTCAACATAATTGACAAGACCCGATACAGCCAGTGCCTGCCAGGTTTGCAAAATTGTTCGAATGAGTAACCGTGGCTCTGGAACGCATAGAGTATATTTTGAAGGAAAAAGGATAGGTTTTAGTCAGTAATGGCTAGTTTACACAGCTCGAGCTGGCGTGCGAGTCAGCCTGCCGAGTAGCAGTTCAGTCACTCTCCTCGTATGGACATTGCCACATGCGAGTTGGTTCGTAGCTCGCATCCGAGTTACTTCAACATTTTTGTTTTCACTTGCCAGTTCGCCTGACAGTTCAGCAGCTCGGACACTTGCATCGTTTGGACGTGTTCGGAATTTGGTCGCCAATGACAGCCGGGTAGTTGTGGAACGCGTATTTTTTGTATGCTGTGGCTACGCGCGTTTATCTAATTTTTGCATTCTTGACATAATATTGTTGTCTCAGACCGTATCACTGTTTTTTTAATTGAAGCACGTTTAATCGACATCGCAACAACTCGCAAGATACTAAGCAGCTACTATCAACGTTAAGACAGCTAAGCGGATCCAAGTTACTGGCATACAAGTCAGACAGACAGCGTTTTTTTGCATTCCATTTTTGTAATAAATGTACTGTGCGACTTTCATGTATGTGCTGAATAAATTTTATTCTTTCTTTCTTTTTCTTCCTTTTTTTTAGAGTATCTGTCAGCTGTCTACTTAGCAGCTTGCATTATGGAAACTAGCCATAATTGTCGAACACAACCTCCTTCTCCGCCTAGAGCGGGAAGGTCATTTTATGATTTTCCTACCAAAATAATGGTGGTGAATTAACATTCATACATGCAAACACACATAGTGTATGTATGTATACACACTTATTCAATGTTGGCAAACATGTTTAGAAGACGGTATAGACTAATATGATAACTTCTACTTTTTGTCAATTCGGTTAAAAAATACCCATCATTTCATAAATCCCAATTTTCTTATGATCCATTGTCGCCGAGGTGATGCTACGACTTGAATGTAAACTTTTGAATGACATTTTTATATACAAAAATTGACTGTCAATTGAAAAGGCTGTGGTGGGCTCTGATATTTATTCTCGTCTTTAAAACAAACAACGATGACAAATGGTCTCCAAAACCAAACACCCTTTATGTATTCTAGGCTGACATAAAAGTTTTCTGACTATTGTGATCACACAAACTAACATAACATTAACCACTTTTATTACTAAATGGCTTCTACCAAATCCTTACGTGGTTCGTCACTTTAAGATCTGGCCACAGATAGTCTTGTTTAACGACAAACATATTAGGGGCCAGGTCGAAAGCCAGCTCAAACCACACCGAAAGCCAGCTGATTGAACATTCGCGTGACCCCGCGGCATTTTATTGATATTTATGGACTCGCTACACACCGTCGCGAATCGCTGAAGTGCCACGGAAATTCCCGAACGCCGCCGAACCTATTAGATTTATGTTCGCCTTCAGTAATCGATAGCTATTGGTCGCATTGATGTCAACTCCAAGTTTTGCCTCCGTGAATAATGTGAGGTTTTCCGTGCTTTTAGTTTCCCGATGAGTTCGAGTGGAGTTTGTATGTGGCGATATATTTAACTCGTGTTTGGGTGCAGAAAGGCGTGTGACTTTTAGAATAGGGTCACGCGTCGCTTTTATGGGTTCTAATTTACTTTCAATGAAAATTTACGGTCAGTTGCATCCTCGCAGCGATACAAATATTCGTATTTCTTCTCGTTTAAATAATAGGCCGTAATATAGTATAAGGAAAGCGTATTTTTGTTCATACAATTCTTTTCTAATTATCGTTATAAGTTACATGCAAATTCAGTTCACGAAAGCATTTCTGGTAAGCTTTTTGACATATTACAGAGCAGAAATGACTTGAATTCCTATTAATTAGAGATATCAGCATAGGAGATATAAACAGGAATTTAAATTAACATAAAATTTCCTACTAAGATATCCTTACTCTTCCCTGAAACCGAGAAACATTCTAAAGCTCCTTCGTAGGTAAATACATCTGTATATGTAATGGTTTTGGTCTGACTAATGACGTCTTCGTAAATCCGGGCCTACGGAAAACTTTTTCATTTGAAAACGTCTAAGTGTGGGTTTGAGAAATTAAGGAAAATCAAGCGTTCCTAATTATAATCCCTCTTACCCACGCTACGTTGACTTGATATACCGTCGGTAGGTGGCGTAAGGCTTGGGTGGAGGTGGTGTTCATTCGCGACAAATTGTTTGATAATAATAGGCACAATAATTATCATTGTGAGGCTATGCTTTTAATGTATATTTGTGTGATATCAAATAAACGACTAGTAGATGTTCTTGTGTAGGTAGATATAATACGTCTTAAGGGATATTAATACTTTAATGTGTTTTTCCATTGTTATTATTTAGTTTTGGGTAATAGATATTATATCATATATCATAGACATAATTGTATGTAAAAATGTTGTTTGGATGTATCGTTTCAAAAATAATTGATGAGTGATCTACATATAGTTTGACACTGCCGTCATTTTGATTATTATTTGTCTCGTATAATTTGTATCTTGTTATAATATTAACCCTATAATATTTTTAGGGCTGGAAAGCATTTACCTCAAACCTCATTCAAAATAATGTCTAAAATAAATGCAACATTGATCATCTGCCTAGCCTTTTCCCAACCATATTGGGGTCGGCTTCCAGTCATACCGGATTCAGCTGAATACCAATATTTAACCTGGAGCGGCTGTCTACCAGACCTCCACAACCCAATAACTGGGGAACACGTTACTACTTGGCCAGACTAGTGTCAGATTTTCTAGCTTCTGACAATCCGTAACGACTGCCAAAGATCTACAAATGACAGCCGGGATCAACGGCTTAACGTGCTTTCCGAAGCACGGAGGAAACTCGGTATGTTAAGACGGTCACCCATCCACAGAGCAACCTTGGCAAGCGTTGCTTAACCTTGAAGATCGACCTGTGCGGCTGTTATTCTTTAGCCACGAGCTGCTCATATGAAAAAGAAATCAACATTATTATCATAAAAACCCTTCGGTGTGACCGTCAGCCAACAATGATTAGGCCGCTCAAAAATTCATTTTGTATTCTAAATCATTGAAATCGCTTCCCATTGCGACAAATACGGTAATTTTTACTTTCTTTGCCCCAAATTGACCCAAAACTTTAACAATAATGAAATTATTTAAAAACTTCGCCGCGGAATGGGAGTTGTCCCTTTGATGGCGATTAGCTGTTTGTGTCGCAAACATTCCAGATAAATGGGTTTCGTGAATGTTTGTCAAAGTGTTGAAGAGTTCTTTGTTACACAAACCTTTTTTCAAGGAAAGATACGCTCTCAAACTTTTGAAAATGCTTTGAATCTTTCTTTTTATAAGGAATCTAGTTAGTAGATACTGGACGGACAACAAACAATGTTTCTTTATGTATGTAAGAAATACATATACTTAGGAAGACCACAAATGGTTTATGGGACTGTAAAATATTATGACAGTCTCTTGTCAATGAAATATGAAAATTATTATGTATGTGACGAAAAATCGACATCTCTTTAGCAAAATTAGTGATTGACATAATTTTAATACTAGAAATAAAGACAAATTATGCCAACCATGTTATAGATTAGCTAAAGTACGTACATCTTTCATGGGGTACAGTGTTAAATGTTACAACAAAATACCTTGTGACATATTAGAATTAAATGCAAGGAAATTTAAAACGTATGTTAAAAGCACACTTTACTATTTAGTTTTATTTGGGTGCATTGTCCTCATATATAATCAACTGGTTAATCTATACAAAATATTGTAAAACTTATATTTGAAAAGACTATTTATGGAGTTTCTTGTCTGTTCTTCTCTATAAGAATCTACTTTTTGCGATTGAACAACTCGAATCACTATAATATTTTTATTTTCAAACTGTTTTGACGTTCAAAAGTGCCTTTTAATATTCTAGTTGAAATGAATGAATTGAATGAAGAGTAACTATGGAGTTTCTTGTCCGTTCTTCTCCATAAGAATTTACCCTTGCAAATCGACGCTAGTCACTTAATTATGATAAATTTTATTGATAACGTTCAAAAGTGCCGTTAATGGCCTAATTGAAATAAACATTTTGACTTTGATTGCCTTTGACTTTGACTTTAAACCGGTTATTAGCTTCTCAGTGGTATCTAGATAGACGAATGAAGGTTGTAAGAAACGAGACAGAGTTTAAAGAGAGTGTCACTTTCTGCGCCATTCGTTGATTTTCTTATAACAAAAACGTCTACCATTTCACAGATTTAATATAATAGAGAGATAAATAGGGAACATGCAATATTTTCATCTTCCTTTTATTTAAAAAAAAAATCCTTGTAAAATAGACCATAAAAAAATTAAAAAATTAATACGCTTTAATGTTTTGCCAAAATTGCGATCATAAACTGTTTTTCTTTTCTCGCGAAAACGGATGATCAAGTCACTCCTGTCTGACAATTTAAGTTCGTCTTTTCGTTGTCATAACACCAGTGACGTCACTAGATGCGGATGTTACACGTTCCGTTTCACGTTATATTAATTCGTAATAGTTGTTAAAAATCAATATTAACTACAATAAAAACATTGCAGTGGCCCTTCTTTTATACTATTTTATCATTTCAATTACAAAATGTTCATGAACAACTTTACTTTCTTTACTTTTTTTATTTGTTTGATAAGTATATAAATTTAAATATCCAAATTTTAGTTCCAGCTCACTGACTGATATATTTGTACTTGTATTCTACTGTGTTACTAGCTAGTTTTAAATTATTTTAATTGTAATCTGTGGAGAACGTAGTGGGTAGCATAATTGTTTTAAAATGTAATAAGTATTTAAGCCATTATGACTATTTGTTATTGTGCTACTGTTTGTTTTTCCTTAAATAAATAAATTAATGAATTCTGTAATTGCATCTTCCCTATTAGAATAAATATATTTGGACATCTCACCCGTAGTCAAGTCACAAGTAATGCCCTAACACACGAAACGCTATTATTCAGTACACTTAATGAATCCTGGACACTGGTCAAATCCTATTGGATTTCGAACACAGATTTCTAGGAACTGCTCGTAGCTCAGAATCCCGTAAGGTAAATTAGCTTAATACTAACGAGTTCAGTTCCGGGAACGTCCACTTTCATACTCAAACTGAGTAAATTCTGAAATTTTGTTGACATACAGCTAAGTTTGTTTGAACTAAATTTAATTACTGGCGTTTAGGTGACGGGGGGCGTCAATGTAAACTGAGTTTTGTATTTATTCGATGCTGTGTCAGTATGGAATGTTATGAAGTGTTATTAGAACCCATTTCAGTACAACCGCTCGTGACAGACCACGGGTTGATGTTTAATGGTAAGCAACGCTTGCTGAGGTTGGTAGTGAATGGGTGACCATCATAATATATCGAGACACCTCCGTGTCTTGTTAAGCCGTTGGTTATATATACATTATTTGTAATTCCTTTCCCAAAAAAATATATTTTGTATTTTATTTATTTGTTGTACACCTATACCACAGCGTTGTCTTTTTAACCCAAAGGTTGACTGGTAGAGAATGCCTTAATGTATTAAGTCTGCCCATGTGCCACTATTTTTAACCGACTTCTAAAAAAGGAGGAGGTTCTCAATTCGGATGTTTGTATGTTTTTTTTTTTTTTTTATTGTTTGTTCGCGCATAACTCCGTCGTTTGTCAACCGATTTGAAAAATTCTTTTTTTGTTGGAAAGGGTATACTTCCCAAATGGTCCCATGAAAATTTTATCGAAATAAACCAAGCGGTTTTCGAAAAATCAACAAAACTCTAAAAAAAATATCTACATTGCCTACATTGACGACCTCTTAGTTTACTCTGCAAAGGAGCAGTACGTTTTTTTTACACCAATGTGATTGGTTCGTTTAGGTGGGGAAGGGGAGGGGGTGTAGGTACCACTAAAAAGTGAAAAATAAAAAAAACTTTTTACAAAAAATAAAACCGACTTCTAAACAAAAAAACCAAAAAGTATAAAATAACTTTAATTTCGGAAGTCGGTGTGTTCAACAACAAAAAAGCAACCAAAGACACCGAGTTCCGAAATTAAAGTTATTTTATACTTTTTGGTTTTTATTAAATAAAAAGGATACATTTTCATGTTATCATGTTTTGTCCCATCATTTCAACTTCTCACCTCAATCGATCTGCAAGCATCGTCTTAGCCAAGAATTTCAACCACAATATTCAGTATTTCCTCAAACAACATTTATTATATTTTCTGAACGTTCCCTGAGTGACTGTTCTTGAAACAAGTAGCTCAGCCGCGGTACGTGTCCGAGATAACATCGCTCGGCTACCGCCCAGCGTCCGCAGAATCCTTTCTGTAAAGAAACTTTGAAGGAAAAACGTTATTAAGTTATAATAGAGATCTTCCGTACAATCTTGGATATACACGGAATATTTGAGACAATGCTCTACTGACCTGGTTTTCAAGGGTTTTAGTGGAGGAAATTGTGTTGTTTTATCTGTGAGGGTTACATGCGTGCTATTAGTTTCATGATGTTTACTAAAATACGGTCATTATCGTCCTTAGTTCTACCGAAAAACGTCACTGCTGGACATCCCGCAGTCACTTTTCCAGAACTTTTGGCCCCATAGTTCTACGAGCACTACACGCTGGACACGACGCTAATCATTTGAGCAGAATACAGTTTTATAACAAACCAAATTGCTAGTCCCTTGTCTAAAAAGAATACATCCCATTGTCAGTCATTTGTTCCAAATCCAAAAGCCGGAAACACACTACAATCACAAAGAAGATGAAACACATCAAACAGAATACCAGAATCTTTAGATATTTTATATTTGGCGTACGAAAGAATGTCGTTACAAATATAACCCTAAAGCGGCGCTTCATCCGGCGTCGAAAGTGGAGCTTGAATATACTATAAGTCATGTGACAAATGCGACGATTAGTACTGCCCGCTTCATTTGTTTGGGAATCGTTTCGTATAAAATTAAGTCCCCTTTGATCTACTCTCGTTAGTATATATGCTCCTTATAGAGAGGCGCCCTTTCGAAACAGTTTTTTGTACGTCTATTTCTGGAAGCTGTGAAGGGTTAAGTTTTCTTCTTTGATCGTTCGTGAGCTGTGTTCGAGTTGTATTATGTCGGATTATTGAGTTGTTGTGCGATGATTTTGTTTCTGATTGTGTTTGTATATGAATTTACTTGTTTGTTATTACAGGTGCGGATGAGGCTTCTCCGTAATTTAGTTTAGTTCAGAATTTTAGCTAGGATCTAGTTAATGTTTTCTTAAATATTAGAAGCGTAGTTTGATCAGTGATAGATGACTTATCAGAGTGTTCTATCTGGCATTGTTGTAAATAATATGTCATATCTCCTTTTGTAACTGTGACACGATAGTATCTTTAAAATACATCACATTTTCAAAAAAAATAAAGGCAGTAAAAAACAATTATTTACATCAAAACCTCAATTTTACACCTCCTAAAATATCTCTTTCACTAACTAACAACACCAAGCTTTATGTCACCGCCATTAAGTTAAATAATAGCTTGTTGAAAAACGTCCTTAAATTGAAACAAATCCGTCCTTTTTGGCGCCAGTATAAACAGTATAAATCTTCAATGAATCTGACGTGCTAAGCCCCACTTCACGGGGCTCACCTCAATGTATCTTTGCTAGGATTTAATTACTTGTGTCACTTTCACGCGTCTGTATTATGTAACAGCAACCGCGAATGGATGTGGAAACAAAAGTATTTTAATTATATACCATTTTGATGTAAATTATTGTTAACTAGCAGCGCGCCGCGGTTTTACCCGCGTAGTTCCCGTTCCCGTGGGAATATGGGGATAATATATAGCCTATGTTACTCAGGGTGAATGTAGCTTTCTAACGGTGAATGAATTTTTGAAATCGGTACAGTAGTTTTTGTGTTTATTCGATACATACAAAAATATAATAATACAAATCTTTCCTCTTTATAATATTAGTATAGATTTATTGGCGCGTTTTTTTTTTTAATTACTGTTATAAATCTACAAAATCGGATGATGTGTCAATTTTATTTGTAACATCTAAGCTCTGACACTATTAACTAAGGTCAAAAACTAATCCTCATGAATATTATAATTAAGATTAATTTGAATCTTTGCGGTTATACGCCGATAGTTTAATCTTCCGTTGGCAATTAGCCTTCGTAACCAAACTTGGTTAAATCTCCTAGTTTCATAATCCATTACAGTAATTGTGAGCAAACCTCGAGAGCGCTTCAGCAGAATTATGTAAATGCTAGACATACGAAGCACAGCAGATAGTACGGGGAGCATATTTTACGGAAAATGAAATTATTGAGATAACTGCGGTTTACATTAAATACGATTATTATCGATGTTCTATCAATAATCGCTTTCAGTTAATGTTATTACGTCACACAATTTACATGACGAGTTTAGTAGGCGGGATATGAAGAACTATTGTGTGTCATAAATCTATAAAATATCGTATTTCATGCAAATAAATTACTATAGGCCGCCCATTGGGTCACCCTATGTAATGTTTTCTTTGTCTATATTTTCTGTAACTTGTATGGTGTATCTAATAAAGAGCATTCTATTCTATTCTATATTTATCTATCTAGCATTATAATTATCTGGCTAGTATTCTTGGCAATCAGTAACATATTGTGGTTTATTCGGCTACTTCCCGTTATGTCACATTCCCGATTCGACAACATGTCAAAAACTTTAAAAACAATTGAACACAAGTAGCGTTTGGTCAAGGTTTTTATCTTCATACATTCATTCTCGATTCGTCAACATTTGAGAATGCCTACATTCATTCCCGTTTGGTCAACATTTTGTTTAGAAAGTACAATCAGGAGTAAAAAGAAATGCCGTCCGTTTTTGTTCTATCTACTTACTAGCATCCACCCGCGGCTTCGCTCGCGTCAAGTGTTTTGATTATCACTTTCAGTTTTCTCTAGATCAGTATTGAATTCGTGATATTAGCATATTGTTATCCCGATGAGCTCTTTGTATTTTGTTAATTAGCTTCTATCTGCGACTTCGTATGCGTGAACTTTAGAACTGGCTTCAGGAAAGTATAACATTATGAAAGTTAATCCCGTGGTTTCGCAATTCAGTAATTTTGGGTATTTGAGGCTGGTGCGTTATTTCTTTTTTCTGGCTGTTTTGCTTTTTCTTTGACTCCTAAGGTCATAGATTGATGTTAAATATTTGTCCCAGCCCCAAGAAAAAACCAGTAAAGTATCCGGGTAGTTTTTGGGTTTGTACTTGTATTTCTAGCCCCGGAAATATATCTTTATGATTCTGGTATCCTGGTAGTTTGTGAGCCTTTGCTGCCCTAAATTCCAAACTCAAAAATACTTCGATATTTTTCTAGTCTCCTGGTAGTTTCGAATCTTGACCATTCACAATTTTAGCCTTTCGGACTGGTTTGTTTTTATGTTCTTGACAGTATTGGTACCGGGGGGAGGCCTTTGGTAGAATGAAGGGCCAAATCTGACCAACAGAGGCCTCGTCAGACTTTTCTCATGGAAAATATTCTAATTGCCGAATAAAGTAATCGGACTATAAATTTGGCTAAAGTGGAATGGTAATCAACAACTATCAGAGGTTTACGGTCCCTACTTATCCAATGTCACTTATCAAATATTCATGGAAAATATGACAGGGAGTGACTTACACATTCAGTGAATCGGCCCACTTAGCGGCAAAACGTCGAAGGAGACAACATCCTGAAGTGATGAAAAACTAGACTTCTCCGTGGGGTCACTATACAGTTCGCCGCAAAACTGTCTTGTTGGATTTTATGCACTTCCGCAGTCTGATTCAATCTCAGTAAGGTTAGGACTATCGGTTTTCAAAGGTAAATAGATGAAAGCTGCACATGGCAATCAAACTTATTGCCATGATACATACCTATACATGAAACGTATATAATTTAGGATTTTACATATGCTAAGAAAACAATATACCCACCTCTGGGAAAGTCGGGTGATAAAAAGAGAGTTAAAAAGGACTTGGTAACTTTTGTAGTTGACTGTACCGTCCAAAGAACTAGTTTAAAAAAAAGGTGACGAATCGGGAATGGATGTCATGAAGATCAAAATCTTGACCAAACGCCACTAGTGTTCAGTTGTTTTTAAAACTTTTGACATGTTGTCGAATCGGGAATGTGACATAACGGGAAGTAGCCGTTTATTGGCTACTTCCCGTTATGTCACATTCCCGATTCGACAACATGTCAAAAACTTTAAAAACAATTGAACACAAGTAGCGTTTGGTCAAGGTTTTTATCTTCATACATTCATTCTCGATTC
Source organism: Hecatera dysodea (assembly GCA_905332915.2). Lineage (NCBI taxonomy): Eukaryota > Metazoa > Arthropoda > Insecta > Lepidoptera > Noctuidae > Hecatera > Hecatera dysodea. Next base: position 20,450,081 of record HG995302.1, read on the forward strand.
GTCAACATTTGAGAATGCCTACATTCATTCCCGTTTGGTCAACATTTTGTTTAGAAAGTACAATCAGGAGTAAAAAGAAATGCCGTCCGTTTTTGTTCTATCTACTTACTAGCATCCACCCGCGGCTTCGCTCGCGTCAAGTGTTTTGATTATCACTTTCAGTTTTCTCTAGATCAGTATTGAATTCGTGATATTAGCATATTGTTATCCCGATGAGCTCTTTGTATTTTGTTAATTAGCTTCTATCTGCGACTTCGTATGCGTGAACTTTAGAACTGGCTTCAGGAAAGTATAACATTATGAAAGTTAATCCCGTGGTTTCGCAATTCAGTAATTTTGGGTATTTGAGGCTGGTGCGTTATTTCTTTTTTCTGGCTGTTTTGCTTTTTCTTTGACTCCTAAGGTCATAGATTGATGTTAAATATTTGTCCCAGCCCCAAGAAAAAACCAGTAAAGTATCCGGGTAGTTTTTGGGTTTGTACTTGTATTTCTAGCCCCGGAAATATATCTTTATGATTCTGGTATCCTGGTAGTTTGTGAGCCTTTGCTGCCCTAAATTCCAAACTCAAAAATACTTCGATATTTTTCTAGTCTCCTGGTAGTTTCGAATCTTGACCATTCACAATTTTAGCCTTTCGGACTGGTTTGTTTTTATGTTCTTGACAGTATTGGTACCGGGGGGAGGCCTTTGGTAGAATGAAGGGCCAAATCTGACCAACAGAGGCCTCGTCAGACTTTTCTCATGGAAAATATTCTAATTGCCGAATAAAGTAATCGGACTATAAATTTGGCTAAAGTGGAATGGTAATCAACAACTATCAGAGGTTTACGGTCCCTACTTATCCAATGTCACTTATCAAATATTCATGGAAAATATGACAGGGAGTGACTTACACATTCAGTGAATCGGCCCACTTAGCGGCAAAACGTCGAAGGAGACAACATCCTGAAGTGATGAAAAACTAGACTTCTCCGTGGGGTCACTATACAGTTCGCCGCAAAACTGTCTTGTTGGATTTTATGCACTTCCGCAGTCTGATTCAATCTCAGTAAGGTTAGGACTATCGGTTTTCAAAGGTAAATAGATGAAAGCTGCACATGGCAATCAAACTTATTGCCATGATACATACCTATACATGAAACGTATATAATTTAGGATTTTACATATGCTAAGAAAACAATATACCCACCTCTGGGAAAGTCGGGTGATAAAAAGAGAGTTAAAAAGGACTTGGTAACTTTTGTAGTTGACTGTACCGTCCAAAGAACTAGTTTAAAAAAAAGGTGACGAATCGGGAATGGATGTCATGAAGATCAAAATCTTGACCAAACGCCACTAGTGTTCAGTTGTTTTTAAAACTTTTGACATGTTGTCGAATCGGGAATGTGACATAACGGGAAGTAGCCGTTTATTCTAGTTATTTTCACGGATCAATAATTAATCAAAATGCTTTATTTCAAACTAGTGACCCGCCCCGGCTTCGCACGGGTGCAATGCTGATACTAAATCTCTAATATATTATGTATAAATACATATAAACCTTCCTCTTGGATCACTCTATTTATTATAAAAAACCGCATCAAAATCTGGTGCGTAGTTTTAAAGATCTAAGCATACATAGAGACAGACCGACAATGGGAAGCGACTTTTTTTTTACTATGTAGTGATAGTACATTTTTTGAATTGTCGAGCCCTGTCAGTCAAATCTTTGAAGTTTGCTCTGCCGTGCTATTAACAAGAGCAGAAATAATGTTTACCAATAAAACACAATCACCGTCCTTATCTCCAGCGCGGCAGTTGCACGTACCAAAGTTTAAATCCTATGGAGAATTTCCAAGAATCTGGATGCATCGATGCTCATACAAAATTCTTATAAAATTTTCCTTCAAAAGTTTTATTTCAAACATTATTTTCTAAACAATCGCACAACCACAGCATAACGGTCGCTCGAAAATTTACCCCGACGAGTGAAGGACCATAACTCTGTTGTCTACCGCTGGGACTCTCCAGGACCTATATATCTCTTCACGAGGGTGCATATTTTACTCCACTTATGACGAACGTTTTTTTTTTCCACGCCGCTTTTGTGAATATTTTTTCCTCTGTCGCTCGGTCGTTCGCCCATTGTGTCTCTAATAAAAAGCGTATCTTTTTCAGCGTGAATTCGTTAAGAGTCTTTTATTAAGGCAGATTATTCTAAGTGATTTGTTTGAATAATTGTTCGGTAATGAAGACAGGTTCGAAGGTTCGTTTCTTCTAATGAGCTTAATGTTCTTTTTGTATTTTTACTTTGGTTTGCCAAGTTTCTGCTGCAATTTTAATTATTGTAAGTCAATTAGCAAACTTCTCGTCAGCTCAATCATGTGTCATGTTTAGAAAGCTTCTAATTTTACGTTTATCGGCTGCCATGTAACAGCCCTGAAGGATACTAAAACTTTGGAACATAATCCCTTTTAAGAGGATAACTGTTTCGAGGTAAACTATGGGAGGGATCATAACTTGAAGTAGAACATATGGAGGTTTGTTAAATATTTAATGAATAGGTTTAATTATAGCTTCATAGCAGTTTTTGTATGGTAAATAATTTAGACGATCAATTTTACCAACTAAAGTTGATCGTCTGAATTATTTAGGACAGAAATAACTCTTAATAACTCTTTCTATTTTCCACAATTCCAAGTATTCTTGAAGTTAGCTGATATAAACCTTAAGTACCTAGTACTAAAACAAAAAGTAAAATATTTTTATTTTTGTTGGTTGGCGACAAAGAACGGGAATAAAAACGCGCGTACCGTGGATTGCGACACTTATTTTATTTTTGTATTCAACACATACGTAACAAAGTGTATCATTCATGTTTACGATATGACATTTTATTTTCAGAATATCTCGGGCTGGTCTAAATAGTATTGATATATTTTTAAACCTTCTAGTTTAAAATATCCTACCAGCTTCCCGATTTTCTCTATAACATTGTAGGAATAACTACAGCAGATAACTCATTGAAAGAGCCAAAACAGACGAACAATAACAAGAACCCAAAGAAAACACTTGAAACTACGAAACAATGACAAACACACTTCAATTACAAGCAGCCCCCGACCAGCCCCCGACCAGCCCGCGTAATCCTGCCTTAAACCCTCCCTTTCGAGATCTCCTAATACTTGAGATTTTTCGGTAAAGGGACGTAGACGAAGCCCCGTCGTCGGGAACTCTCGGCATCCCGAACATTCACTTTCAGACGTGGCACGTGATTTCTGGGAGCCCAAAGGGTCCTATATTTACAATGTATTTGACTTAAATCTCTGTCAGGCTGCAATGTTAGATTTAGAGAGTGAGGATGAATGTAGAATGTGCGATTGGAATGTGAAAAGATGTAGGGACTTGGGTGTAGAGGCTCTAGAGTTGCAAAACGCTTAGAACAGGTTTATTTCGTTCCTTTAAAACGAAATTAATTCAAAAGTTTTTTATTTGACGACCGTCTATCAAACACACATAAAGTAAGAACTGCAACGAAAAAAGAGAAATAGACCGCAAAGTTGCGCCAAAAAGGTTCATTTGAACAATTTTGCCAGACAGATACTGGTTTACTTCAGTGGTCATAGATAAACAAAATAAAAATGCAGTTTTACATGACAACGATTTATTTGTGATTGATAAACTTTCCGTAGATAAAGGACAAATAAACTGGTTGCGAAAATAATACGAGATCTGGTTGATAATGCCATTATAGACCAAAAAAAAGTACCAGACAAGGTCATACACCAGATATTCCAGACCAGGCAAGATGTGAAGGCAATGATAATACTGACAGTATGTCAGTAATACAAAGAGACAAATAATATCACGATTTAGATCACGTTATCGATACCGATTTTGAAGTACATCTAAGTATCATATCCGAAAAATATACCCCTAGAATTTCGTCTGAAAAATGAACGTGTAAAATAATTGTAAAAGCTAGTAAAAGTATGATAAATGTGTGGAACGATTTGTGAGCGTAATATATCAGTGGAATGCGACACGTCGCTCGTGCGATCGATCGCCAGATTAGCTTTGTGCTCACAATATGTTACTGACCTCTACGCCGTGGTTTAAACCTTGGACTTATTATAACTGGTAACGAAATACCTAGATTATTATCAACTAAGTTATTTTAAATTAATTAGAGCGTTTGTTTCTATTAGAAACTTGCAGCGTCCCACACGATAACGACTACTTTAAATTTACTTTAATTTCTCACAGTATTGTGATTTTAATAACATCTGCAAGATTTGAAACAGGCTCTCTTTTGAGGTATTTGCACGGAGTTCAAATATGGAAAGCTTCAATCAAAGATTTAATCCTCTTTGAAAAGGATGGGCAAAACGCCACTGTGGTGCCCCAGATATTACATGAAATAATATTATTATATTGATCATGGACTTCCCACTCTTAGCTAATAAAAACTAATTTCAGTTGTTCGATTTCAAACAATTTTAGTTTCCGTGACAAAGATCAGTAAAAGCCTAAACTGTGTGAACATTAACTATTTAACAGTCTCACTATTAAAACAATAGCCTTCCATCATATCGGTCTTTCCAAACACGATCGTAGTCGACACAGTGTCCGGTCGAAAAGGAAAGATGGCCAAATGTTATTTACGTGGGTGTCAGTTTGGAAGGCTATTTCCGATGGTGGAAGACACACAGCTCACAACTCTGATGGAAAACGATGTTGACACCGTCACACATTAGCGCTGTGATTCACACTCTTTGTTTGTTTTGTCATGTTATAATGTGTGTGCATAAGAAGCAAAGATTGACCGAATTCTTCCGTTAGTGGCTTTGATGTAGAACTTTATGTCTTCTATTAAATGTTGCATTAATTTTATGTGTATTTTGTAATAAGAAGAAGGACGCTTATGTTTTTAGAGTGTACATAATTATGTACGTGTATTTCTTTTACAATCGCTGTTTGATAGATTTTAGCTTCAGAATTGCCGTTAGATTTGTGTTAATTGCGAGAGTAACACTGATCAAAGTGATACTGATAAAAATTTAAATGGCCGGTTTTGACCATTTTATCTCTTCAAGAATTTCTTATAGCTTAAAACTTATCGAATAGGGTATTAAAATGAAGAGCTCGCGGTGACGCTTCCAAAAACGTAACTAACTAACATTAATTTAGTGTTATGACAGTATGCAGTATTCAGCCTTTTAACGTTCCCCTGTGCTGTGTCCCACTGCTGGGACACAGGCCTCCTCTCTAGGAGAGGGAATGGGCTGTAATCCACCACGCGGGCCCAGTGCGGGTTGGTGAATGTCACATGTCTTCGAATTTTGGGTTCTAGGACATGCCGGTTTCCTCACGATGTTTTCCTTCACCGTTTTGAGAGCAGTGGTGATGAAGTTAATTACACAAAGTAATACGCCTGGCTGGGTTTGAACCCGCGACCTACAGTGCGTAAGTTGGAGCCGTTACCACTTGGCCACCACTGCTCACTTGGCCACCACCGATTTCAAAAATTCTTTCATCATTAGAAAGCTACATTCACCCTGAGTAACATAGGCTATATTTTATCCCCATATTCCCACGGGAACGGGAACTACGCGGGTCGCTGCTAGTCTAAATATATATAGCTCAAAAGTGACTGCCTGACTGATATAGTGATCTATCAACGCACACCCCAAACCACTGAACGGATCGGGCTGAAATTTGGCATGCAGGTAGATGTTATAACGTAGGCATCTTCTAAGAAAGGATTTTGATTAATTCTACCCCCAAGGGGATAAAATAAGGGATGGAAGTTTATATGAAACTTTGTCAATTTTAAACCGATCCGACCGCTAAACAAGAGTAAAGCCGCAAAAACTATACCTAATTAATAATAATACTTCTTAACGCGAGCGAAACCGCGGGGCGCTGCTAGTATTTTATAAGCTTGTGTGTGTGCCTCATCGCTAGTTAATGGCATGTTAGATTATGTAAGCAACTTTCGATTACAAACTTGTTGTGACACGGAACGTGTTTGTGATGGAGGTTGGGGGCCTTGAACTATCGTTGCGGGTTCACTTTTCTTGAATAATAACGGATGACTTAATTACATATTAAACTTTATGCCTTTGAAAAACAAGTTTTAGTAGCGAAAATGTAAGTAGACTTTGACCAACCACGAACGACGAATTACTTAGATTCGTTTGTCATGTTGGCTGATTTTATTGAGGCCACCCATTAAGATAAGAGCGTGTACGCCGTATGGCATTTCATACAAATTTTCAAGTCACTATTTTGCGAAATGACTAAACTGATTTTAATAACACTTCACACATATAAGCAGGATACTCGTACATACATAGGTCTAAAAAGTTAGTTGAAATATTTTCGAAATGTCTTATTTAAAAAAAGTTTGTATGGAAAATTTAAAACGGGTCTAATTTAATTGTAACACTATCGAAAATGTTTTCAACTAACTTTAGACCTATGTATCCTGCTTGTGTGTGTAAAGTTCCATTAAAATCGGTTTAGTTATTTCGGAAAACAAGGACTTGAAAATTTGTATGAAATGCCGTTCGGCGTATACGCTCTTAAGTAATGTTTTCTTCATGTATGTTTTTTTTTGTTTGTAACTTATATGGTATAACTACATAGTAAAAAGTATTCTACTATATTCTCAAATATTTAAAAACAAAACCAATATACACTCAAAACCTTATGCACAGTATCAGATTCCGCCAAAACAAAAAAAAAAACACCTAGACATAAATGAGTAATGCGAATTAAACTGGTCCCAAGTCGGCCATTTTTCATTTTAATCTGTAGCGTACGAACAATATACAAAAGAGATAATTCTCCTCAAATAAAATATATAACCCGGAGCGGTGAGTAATTAAATTATTATATTACTCGAAGACATACGACAAGACACTAGGTCAAGGCCCAAAGATCTTGAACGAGAAGGATTTTTTAAACGTTCATATTTTTTTTCATTATTTACGAGAGAAAGGCCCAGAACAGCTGTGCTCGGAGAAATGGACTCATAAATCCAGTGAAAGAAATTATGTTTTTGATTTAAATTTATATTTTACATTTTTCATCAGGGCAACACTATAATAAGAGTCTGGCTACGCAAAATTATTTTGATTTTTTGTGTCTCATATAATCCATTATTTTTTTTGCAAGCTTTTAATGAAAATTATGTCACGTCAACGTGAAAAATCTAATACATTATAATGACAAAAATGGAATAAAGATCCAAGTCAATCTCTATTACTGAGGTTAACAAGTTAATTCAAGCTCTGCAAATGGCTGGGCTGCCATTATCTAGCACATCACAATTTAATTATAAGTTTTCGAACAGCATTCTTAAAATAATTGAAATATCGGATCAAAATATGAGCAAATTCTCAACTCTCAACAGTCAATTTATACCTAAAAAATAAAAGTACCTGTTTTATAATACATAAACTATGTAATTAAGCTGATTGAAATATCCTATTCTAACTAAAGGCACAATATCATAAATGGGAAAGTGAGGTTGTTTGCTTCGTTCTTACACCTAAATGGCTACATCGATTATGATGAAATTTTGTACAGGGATAGATGGGACTTTGGAGATGGTTATAAGTGATCTTATTGCGAAAGTGTAACGTGAAAGTGAGCGAAGCTGCGTTCACTTCCGCCGTTTCCCTGAAAAGCAGCGTTTTAAGATATTTCGTGTACCGTCTACTTGCTATTCGCACAGTAAAAATGATAATATATCGCGATGTGTGTTTTTGTATGTTCCCTGAATATCCCTAAGTGTAAGATTTTTGCGATAAGAGAAAATGTTACTACATTATTCTTAGAACATTATGTTTAAGGCCTCAATTGTAGCAAGTATAAATATTTCCCATCTAAATGGTAATATTTTTACAAAAATGTAATATTCAAGAAGTTGTTTACATATAAATATTTATTGCTTTAAGTATAGTTAACAAGCAAACGTGCTCCATCGTCGACCACATCAACGCGTGAGATAATGGCCAAACGGGAGCCTATCATGGCAAGGATTTATTTTCAAAACAATTAATACTATCATCAAGGTTGACCGGACTTAAAAACGTGCAATTTCATGTTGCAATATCATGCTAGCGACAATCAACGTCAAAACTTTATAAAAAAAACTAGCAGCACCCCGCGGTTTTACCCGCGTAGTTCCCGTTCCCGTGGGATTATGGGGATAAGATATAGCCTATGTTACTCAGGGTGAATGTAGCTTTCTAATGGTGAAAGAATTTTTGAAATCAGTTCAGTAGTTTTGAGTTTATTCGTTACATATGTACAAAAATAGAAATCTTTCCTTTTTATAATATTAGTAAAGACAAGGGTTTTTTTAACATTTTGTGACAGCGATACATATGTGAACGTTCCTTTAAATACGAGAATTATCCCTCACATATAAACAATGTAACAGCAACAACAGTTTAGAAAGAACTTAATCAAATCAACACCTTTCAAATTAAAACAATTCAAACCACGTCCGAAACTTTTTGTGGACGTTTCGACTACTACGTCTCATGTAAGCCAGGATTTACAAAGTAATGACGGTCCCCGGTTCTAGGAAGGTCTTTCGACTTACAAACCGCAGTCGATTGCACTACGGACTTACTGTAAGTCCAATTTAGGAGCCGATCGGATTCGACGAACGATTCGTAGTCGCGAACTATTGCTGGGTAAAAAGTATATGTAAGTTGATTTGGTGCTCAGGCTTATTTACAGCTTTGAGGCTTTTTGTGAGTCGTTAAAGGCTACTTTAGCGAGTTCACGCTGTAGACGAAAAAATCCTATGGGCAACTGTGTTCAATACTGTAATGTTTAAACTTTGTTAATTTGATTAATGAATTCTGTATTTCAGCTTCTGATTTCTTGGTATTAGATATACCTTGAACTCGCATCGCTTTACCGAGATTAGAAACCTTTGATAAGATTAAAGGACCTCTTTAAAATGTTTTTTGCTGTCAAAGTTTTTGTCGGTTCTACAATTTTCCTACAACTTCTACTAAATCCAGATAGCAATCGTTCTTTGATTTACGCGCTCTCAATCTTTATGTTCATTTACCGAAGTGGTACTTAGTACGAGCCACGCTCACCGCTATAATTAAAATGAAAATAACCAACCAGAAACTCTGCCAGCACCTCTTAAAATAAACAAATGCTCCCATCACCTCCATACCCCTCTCGAGCCGACCCCATGCATGTAACAGTCTCGTGCCCGGCATCAGGCATGCGTCGGACAGGCGACAAGGCGACACAGGCGCGGCGTGTGGGCGACGAGCAAACACGTCACAACACGTCGCGTTGGCAAACACCGGCGTGACGTGCCGGCCACAAATGGCGGCTGAATTTAACATAGACTAGGTCTGAGTTTGTGTATGATGAAGATTTCTTTGGCTTGTTGGTTTTTTTTCTATTTTTGAATGATTAGTGAAAATTTTGATATCGATAGTATAAGAGTACTCGTTCCATAACAATTAAAAGCAGTGGAAAAAAACGCTTTGTGTGCCGTTGCAAGTCAATACATAGATAAACCCAATTCTATTAGGAGCCTGTGGGTTCCTGATATCTGAATATTCGTTCAATAATAACTACTAAAAAATAATAACTAATAATTTATCTACTGCTCTCTTAACTGGTTATATTAACTTGTATGTACTTTCTTTTGTATCGACTATTTTCCTTACCTATATGTGGAGGCTTTTTATTAGCCATTTGTTAATATTACAGTCTTTGTTTTTTGTCTTTGTGTTATTGGTTGATTAGTCTGTAAGCCTTCTTTAATAAAATAAATAAATAATGGTTATTTATCTGGGTGCAGACATAATAAAAATAGTTGTTATTTCCACAAGCCAATATATCACTGTGTCAAACCATTGAAAAAACAAATGACTAACTAAATCCTTTACACAAAACACATGGCCAGTATCACAGTCCATTGTCAAACGGTGACCGAATAATTTACAGCGAGATTGCTGCGTCGATGGTGCAATCTTCGGGATTAGCCGGTCGCTAGCGAGTTATGGACGCTAAACAACGTAATGTATCGGCTAGTTACTATTTATTGCCTTTATCCTATTGCCTGAGCGTTGCGCGCAATGTATATGGGACTTTCCGAGATTTGTTTCGTTGGCAAGCATTGTAACTGCTGCTTCCAGGAATCTCACGTCTTTTCTAATCTTTTTTTATTAGATCTATATATCGGAATGTTGTGATCTTTCCAAGTTTATGGCGGATTTGTAAGTCAGTTTGATTCATCACCTGTGTGTTATTATAGAACACTAACTTCTGCCGTCGACTTCGCTCACGTGATTTTCGGTAACTATCCCAACGGAACAATTCTCTCGGTATTAAAAGCCTATGTAGAATAGAATAGAATAGAAAACATTTATTCGACACAGACACAACACAACAGCAACAAAACACAAAGTAAAAAAAAATAACACTAAAAAAACATAACAATGATAAAGATTCAAATTGTGCTGAGCGTGCATACCGAAAGAGTTACCATCTCAGCATTTGCTGGGCGTCAAACACCCAGCGCTGGTTTTCAGTTGGCACCCCGCAGTGACACACGGACGTGGGCAAATAAAATATATAAATACATACATACTTAACTTGATAAATAATAAATAAAGTTTCGGAATATGTAAATAAATATTGTAAAAGAATGTGTCTTTTTTATGTTTGCTACATTGTCCAGTTATGTCCTCAGTTTTCTAGCGTGACTTTGGCATTTCAATTTCAGAGAATTTAATACACGTCTAGTATAGATAGGTAATCCAAGTGCAATAAGACTAGATAGCGATGCCATCTAAGTTTAGCTTGATCGCAAACAAGAACAGTAGAGTTGTTTATTTTGTTGAGCCATTTGTAAGTTCCTAGGATCCCGGATATAATAATAGTGCTATTAAAAGATGACCTAGATTATAACAATCTTTTACTTACTTACTGGAAACAATTTATAACTTCGTTTGAGCTAGGAAGTAATGCTTTTGGCGAGATCAAAGGTAAAGAAGAAATGGAAGGAAGAGCACTGCTCGCAATCTACAACGCATCTTTTGTTATCTTTTTGTCAACTGTTCCGTTTGTCTCGTGGATGCCAGTCTGACTGCCGAGCGTCAGGTCCCCAGGTTTGAATCCCGGGTCGGGCACTAATTTAAACTGGATTTTTTCATTAGGATTAGAATTCGGAGGTACAGCCCGGAGCTTGCAAGTTAGTGAGGCAATAGATTATAGAGGCAGTGAGGAAATAGAAATAAATTAGATCAACCATTATATAGATTAGCTAAAGTACGTACATCTTTCATGGGGTACAGTGTTAAATGTTACAACAAAATACCTTGTGACATATTAGAATTAAATGAAAAGAAATTTAAAACCTATGTTAAAAGCACGCTTTGTAAACAAGCATACTACAAGCTAGATGATTATATTCAAGATAAGAATGCTTGGAAACATGCTGGTCCTGCTCCATAGGACAATATTGGGTGTAGTAGACAAAGCCAAACTTGTCGGCCTGTATGTGTGATCTATCTGCTATGTATACAGGTGTAGTTACTGATTTTTTATAGTTAATTTAACACACACTGATTCATTTTTGGTAATTGTATAAAACAAGGATTAAAAAAAATTGTAAATATGTGAGTACTATGTCCCTGACTAGCAAATTTATTAATTTTACCTCTGCTGCTGTTTCTTTGTTGTACCTGTTAATAGTATAGTACTTAGTTTTATTCGGGTGCATCGTCCTCACATATAACCAATTGGCTAATGTATACAAAATATTGTAAAACTTATACATATTTGAAAAGAGTAACTATGGAGTTTCTTGTCCGTTCTTCTCCATAAGAATCTACTTTTTGCGAATGGACAACTAGAGTCACTATAATATTTTTATTTTCAAATGTTTTGACGTTCAAAAGTGCCGTTAATGGTCTAGTTGAAATAAATGAATTGACTTTGACTTGACTTTGACTTTGAGGCGACATCCTCGGGCTTCGGAAAGCACGTAAAGTCAGTTGGTATCATCCGGATCAATCCGTGTTGGATTACCGTCTCACCAGGCTATGAAAATAAAGGAACAAGGAGTGAGCAACAACCTGTATTTAACACATACACTACAATACCTCCCGCGCGCTAGGGTAGTCTCCATTGAGATTGGCTACGGTAACTGAAATTCGGTCGCGAGGATTCATCTGTCATCGCAGTAAACAAGGAAGTTTGAAATGGAACCAAATCACTTTCCCACTCACAGATTAACAAACTAAACTTAAAAAGCTTCCTCGAGATTCACTCAATAGAACAAGAACTAGTAGAAATATTTCAAACTATTTTATCGCAATCTAATAACAGAATCGAGGTGACATCAGAATAAAAGGTCTTGACAAATTGAATTCGATCTCAAGGTTATAGAAAGGGCAAACAGTGGTCCCAAACTAGCAAAATTATCCGTGTTTACCTGTTCCCACACCTTTGATCCGCTATCAAGCGTTTATGAACCCACCTATAATACACGGACAGTTTATTATTTTATAAATTCGCTTGCACAAAGGTCCGAGTCGAACCCAATTTACGCTTCGCGGAACATAAAGGGGACTGGAGAACCTACTGTGGTGTGCCCTTCCGCAAATGTTAGTTTGCTGCTTATTTTTGACACTATAAGGTTGGTTTTCGCTTGTTTTTAGATGCGTAGGATTGTATACATGGTGTTGTATTATTGCGACGTCCTGGAGACGACATGATCACGCCTCGACTTCGTTAACTTCTATTTATTGATTTCGCTCCAAGATGTTTATAGTTCGCATCTGGTAAAAGATTTGTGGCTCGAATATCCAGTGTTACACTATTTCTGTAAGTGGGCGACGACGGAGAAATGAAACGCTAAATATGGAAAGGTATTTTACTGGGGGATTTCCTTTGGCGATTAAAATAGATTCGATGTTTAGTTTCATGACAAACTTTATTGTACACAGATGGACGAAAGTTTGACAACCAGTGTCCGTTTCATTTTTTTTTTTATAATTGGTACGAGTCCCCCGCTCCTTCCCAACTACTGCAATGTTTGAAAGTCAGGATCAATAGTGACAGCTACCAGAACAACGCCGGAGAAATGAGGATTGACAAGTTCCGGAGAAACGATTCAAATGTCTTGGCTTCTTCAGCGAAATTAATCAGTAAGGACAGCGGAGGAGTAGGAACAAAAAATGATTTCCATGTTACCCACTTACTGGGTTGAGCTCAGATAGTCTTCATTATCATTTACAGAGTCCTCTCTCAAGAGTAGCCACATCTGATCACATCACAGGTTCTGGCACACAGACACACAGACACAGGTTCTAAAGTGGCGACCACGTACTGGTCGCCACTTTAGAACCTGTGTCTGTCTGTCTGTCTGCCGGAAGACGAAGCGTTAATAGGCCTCTCACAAGGTGGACTGATGAGCTGCTGAAGACTACAGGAAATCGCTCCATGTAAAATACTAGTGGCTGCATCTTGTAAGAAAGGAAGCCGACTTCAAAAAAGGCAGATGGGTAATGTATTTAGATTGGTTTTAACCGCGGTACATACAAAAATAAATAAATAATAATATATAATACTTCTATGATATATGACGAACATTATGACTTGCCTCGGTTTGTAATGCCTGTCAAAATAATAATACAAAGTATGTGTTTACGTCAGTTAACATTACTTTTGAAACCTAAAGTCAAATAAAAGCACATAGAAACTGCTGGAAACATTGTGATTTACTCTGATTTATTTACATAAAATAAACGTTATTCTTAGACTTATTTGCTTCGATGGCCGAATTTGTAAGTAGTAGGTTGTTATAACAAAAATAAATCGGTAATTTTAGAGGTCATCCAGCATCGAAGTTATTTTTTGTTTTGTTTTGATATTGTAGCAAGATTAAGTGCTCATTTTCACAATCTAGAAACAGTTTTAAGTGGTTATTTTACAAGCTTTAGTTAATAATATTGATCGATGACAGGAATAATAATTGAAATGTGAGTCCTTGAATACAAAACCGATTCAAAACACAATCGTGTCCATAGACAGCGATACCCAATGAAGCAAATCGGTGACTTCTCAAAGCACGTTCCGAAACCTCTTTGTGTGGTGCGATATAGACATTAATCGTTGCTTCAACAACAATAAAACCAGAGTTAAATACCAGCACAATGAGCTCCACTAAATATTTCACTACAAAAAGCATGCGCTGTCTCGCTCCAACATTTTCGCGATTGGAATGAGACATTACAGGGATAAATGGTTTCCTTTGAAGTCGACGCAGCGACGCCGTATAGCGGCTACATATCACTTAGTATTCTTACGTTTGCTGTCAGCCTGGTACACAGGCTAAAAAAACACAAAGAAAATTTTACATACTGGATAAAGGATGTTTGTTTTTTTTTTAATGGCGAGCGATAGACGTGGGTGGTTGACGTTCATATGTTTTCCGTTTCATTAGTACGGGCCCATTTAATGAGTGTAGTCTACGGTCCGTAGTACCGTTGTCGGCTACTATTATCTTTGTTCAGTACCGGTCGATATGGCGATAAGTCCATCGTGGGCCCTAAATAAATTATTGGATTTATATGCCCGTCTGTATTTGCGCTGTCTGTTTTGCTGTCGGTCCGTTTTGATTGGTCACGACGGTCACGACTTATGTTTATAAACGTTAACTGGAAATACTCTTACTATCAATAATAAAATGGAAAGTTATAGTAAACAGAACGAGCTCGGTTTTATGGTCAAGTTGAACGATCAGTATTGAAAATTAGTAGGCCAGTGGTTAAAATTAGGCAATTATAAAAGTATTTATATCGTGTTAGAACCCATTGGCTACTTGTGTCGATACTCTTTCGCCATCCCATCTTCCTAGCTCGTCGTGGTGCCACCGCTGCGCCTGCTGAGAACCTCAAACGGCGAAATCATAATAACCTAGTTCTTTAGCAATAATATGTTCGAGCGGGTTGAAACTCTTGGACCATGGGGTCCGAGTGCTCATGGGTTATTTAAAGAACTTGCTAAACGTTTGGTTGACACTTCGTGTGACCCAATGCCTGGCTTTTAATTCGGAGGATAATCATTGCCATACAACGTGGCAATGCCGCCAGTCTATTGGGTTCACTTCCAGTCGATAGCGATGCGGACGAATAAATTTTTAATGCCATATTCTAGTTAGGAGGATTTTATTTTATTTTTGTTTTAACTGTATATAGTTAGTATTTAGAAGTTGATTATACACCTGAACAATGAAAATGCAATGAGAGTTATCTATAAATATAAGTAGCATATACCTTGCTGAATATTTTCTTATAGATACAGGAGAACTTCTACTTGGATCTATCTCCTTTCGTTCAGTCCATCCAAAGGTTGTTTATAAGAGATTGCTTTGTGCAATAAGAGCGACCATTGTACACTTGTTTTTATAAATGTTTGTCCTGTTCTTCTTATAAGGTTCACAATAAAGTATATACTAAATAATAAACTTGTATTTCCCAAATGATTAATCGTTTCACAAAAAATTGTATTGTATTTTATGAACTCGTCATGTTTTTTCTACGAAGCTTTAACAAGGATACAAGAGTTAAGTACCTATCTTTTTCAGTGTTCGAGGAACTAATAATACCGACTTAGTTACAAAAAATTTATCAGACACAATATACCTACACTGTACCTAGAGATATTGATTACATTTCTAACTAAAAACTATTATTTTGTACTTGGGGGCCATCTATAAATTACGTCACACCTTAAGGGGGAGGGAGGGGTTCCATGAAGTGTGACATTGTGTGACAAGGGGTGGGAGGGGTTCTAAATTTCGTGACACATTTCACATTTTAAAATCTAAGTGTGTTAAGGAAAACACGAATAAAATTGTAAAATATGTGACGTCACACTAGGTAGGGGGATCTCACAAATGTGGCCAGCTGTGAAAAGGACGGGAGGGGGTAAAAAATTATGAAATTCGTGTGACGTAATATATGGATGGCCCCTTGCGTGTATTGAGTACTTTCCACCTTTGTAAATTAGCTAGCTGACCCGAGCAAGTCAGAGAGAGAAAAAAACCCCATATTTGCAAAACTTTTCATTGATGACCGCTCCTTTTGGTCGTAGCGCGATGTTGCGTATAGCCTTTCTCGATAAATAGGCTACCCAACACTAAATAACTTTTAGATTCGAAAAAACAAACTCTTCAGCTTTATAATAGTATGGTAAGTATATTGCTTAAAATAGGTATGTGTTATTCTTGTGTATAAACTATATTAATGTAGTGTAAAGTCTTGATCTGTCGTGAAATAATAACAATCATCCATACATCTAAATACATAAACTTTCGCGTTCATATTAAGTAAGATATCAATAGCACCGTTTTTTATACAAAGAATCCCAAAAAGATATTATTTGTAGTCAAGACTCAATCAGAAAATTTCAAAGAACTAAAAATTCAAAAAGTACGTGCAATTACTTCAATCAATCAATACCAAACCAAAGACGCAAAGAATTGGATGAAAACAAGCTATCAATGCTTGGAAAGTTCACGCCAGCTAGTGTAGGGGGGCGAACAGAAAGATTAATGATGTTCCATCCCTCTTTACACCCCTTGCATCAATCACTTAGCCCTTTGATGTATTATTTACTCTCAAAGTTATTTTTGTGTCTCCTCTGTTTTTGAAGGGGCACAAATATTTTTCAACGCCATCTGTCTAATATAAATGACGTGTTTTGATAGTGTTGGGGCGATACGAGGCGAAGTGCGAATAGTTTTGGTAAATGTTATGGTGATGGCATGGGGTATCTTGCCATGATTTGGGGGTGAAGGGAAAACAAATGGTCAGCTGTTTGTCGGAGATTGTCGACTTACTTTACAATAGGAAAGAATTAGTGAAAGTTTGGTGATTAAAAAGATTATCGGTGGTTGAATAGGTTGCTAAGTTAATATCATTCAGTTTGGTTATGACCATGGCTTCAGACAAAAATAGCAAGGAACTGAGCTGATTACCAAAAATGCTCTGTTAAGCCATAAATCTTCATGGAATTTTAAGTAACGCTACTTAGAATCTTACTTAGTTATAATTTGAATGTGCCTACTTACTTAACATAACCTTGAGAGTAAGAACGAGTAACACCTTAACACCGCCCATGACCGTAATACTATGCCGATAGCCATTGATGACACTCGTAAACAACCAACCAATACATATTTATCGAAAATTATGGTCATGAATAACTTAGTTTGGATGAATTGGACCGAAATTATATTGACTGTACGAACAGAAAGTTGAGGTAAATATGTGTTTTAATTATTGGTAACATCTCGAAAGGAGGAGCTTGTGGCTAAATAATTACAGCCGCGCGTGACGGTCTCCAAGGTTAAGCAGCGCTTGCCGAGATGGGTCGTGGATGGGTGATCATCTTAACATACTGAGACACCTCTGCAACTCAGAAAGCACGCTGAGCCGTTGGTCCCGGCTCTCATTTGTAGATCTTTAGCACTCGCTACGAATTATCAAAAGCCAGAAAATCTGATAACGAAGACCGTTGTCTGATTTTCTGAACAAAGAAGTACCGCGTTACCCAGCTACTAGATCGCTCCCCAAAAAATACTGGTATTCAGCTGAATCTGATTAGACTGGAAGCCGACTCCAATATAGATGGGAAAAGACTAGGTAGATGATGAAGATTGTAAAAATCTCGAGGTCAAACTTCCAACAGGAAGTGAGTGAGTTATCAAAAATATAAGTGAAATCTTTGTTACTGTTGGCGGGTTTAGAAACGGCCTTGACAAAAATATTCCACTAGGCGTAATTGTCATATCTACTAAGAAAAAATAATAATATCAAAACCAGGATGTAATGTCAAGACACCAATAAATCATTTTATTCGTAAAACAAGTTCGAAAGTTGACACTGAGTCCACTTCAAACTTGTTTTACGATCAGGCATTCTTAAAGATTAAAACGAAAATAAAAAGAATTTTAAACTGATTTAATAAGAACTCATACCGCACTGGAAATGTCAAGGTCAAAGACAAATATAAACCACAAATAATAATGTTTGACACTTGAAAAAAGTTCTATTGAATGATTCGCAGAACTAGCATGACATAAGACCACTTTTGGCAAGTGTTTGCTTATAATAATACTTTGATTGAACTGTATACAATTGAATGGTAAACAAGCCGAAGGACAAATCGCTTGAGGCAAAGTAGCATTTTATCACCGATAATGACAGTCAGAAGTCCAAATATATTCATGTGATCACACGTGACATTTTGGTTGCACGTGTTTGACTTGGTAGAGCCTATTTAGCTTAGCAGCGGTGGTCTGCTTCTTCGAAACAGTTGTCACATAGAAGGAGGCTGCGGAAAGGTAAAGAGAGATCTTGATCTCCCTCCCGGTCCGCAGCAGACGCACCGGGCGTGGGGGGAGGGCTTACGCTGTTTTCTTCCGGTCCCCCTAAATGGGTCCAGGGGTGGACCTGGTGATTTCTGTCGTCCCAAATACATCCGGACCCGAGGTATGCCCATCTTGGATGTCGCGGGATGAGTCAAACACCTCAGTCTTCCCGCTGATCCGAGGTGGCCTGCAGAGGCGGGCTGGAAGCAGCCGGGGATTACGGAAGTCGCCTACGTTCCCGCGATCCCCGGCGTAAGTGGGAGATGGAACACTGGGTTGGTTTTAGTCATTAAGAGTCTGATATACCCCTCTGCCAACTCTAGGGTGGAGGAAATTCATGAGGATTTCCCCCCATAAAAAAGGCTCTTTAACTTCTGGCGGAAAGTGTAGCAAAAGACCGGAGATGACAGTGAAATCATCTGCGATCTTTTGCAATACCAGTAATGTTGCACGTACAATACTTCAGAAATCAATCTAACCTGGGACTCTAGTCAAAGTGGAACTTAAGCGGCAAAGGATTTTTGTCAAAATAGAACTGACCAAATACCATTTCGGTAGAGCATGTTAATCCCATTCAATATTGATTTTTCAACAATCGTGATCGCTGATGTAAAATCATTTTGTCTACATGATGTTCCTTCCAGAAGTGCATGGTCATAATTAAGCGGGATTTTAGGTAGCTTATGTATATTATGGCAAAAATAGCAAAACAATTATATCACAAGATACTACTAAAATGCGCCGAACAGCGCTGCTCATTGCCGTGCTGGCTTATTTGTTCCAGGATTCCGACACAAACTCTCCATCATTTAAGGGACACAAAATATAACTGGTGAACTATGGCTGTTCTATAAGTACAACTCTGCCTAACTCTTCATGGAATAAACGCGTGATATTATCTGTTATTCTAACTTTTTTCCTATTGATACTGGTTCCTATAACAGACAATATTAAAATATTCTTAGGACGTCATCCGAAAGTCCAATCCCATACTCAACATTCCGAGCCGCGCGACCTTTCTTGTTTTTATAACATTTCGCAAAATCTTCGCAAAGGTCACTCCTAAAATATGAGAGTAATATTGATTTACATAAATATTGTCTCATAGCAGGATATTGAGCATCATAGACTTATTAGGATGAGCATGTTTAGGTATATTTTATTTAAATAACATCTAAAGGCCAGAGGATTATTGTGGTAATCTTTTCTTTTTAAAGATTATTTTTGTGGATAGTTTAAATTTGTGAGTGTGCATTCCACATCTTATGTAATTTTTTGTATTCAAAACAATGAAGGAAATAAATTACGGTAAAGCAGGTTATAAGGAAATAATAATTAAAGCAAAAACCGTACTACCTCATTCAATCAAGTTAGGAATAATTCATGTTTCTGGTTTATAAATATGATTTATGAATGAATGATTTTCCAGTGCGTAATCCATAGCATATCCAAAACAAACTAGATGGCGCTAGTAGTATTGAATTCGTAGGTGCTATGCTTATAATTATAGCCAGTGAGTGTCACATGCAATATTTTGTCTATTCAGCGATGTGATGTAGGTCTTAGAAATAATATCATTGGATAATACATAAACATAACATAACCAGCCTTTTAATGTTCCCACTGCTGGGACACAGGCCTCCTCTCTAGGAGAGGGAATGGGTCGTAATCCAGCACGCGGGCCCAGTGCAGGTTGTGTCACATGTCTTCGAATTTTTGGTTCTAGGACATGCCGTTTTCCTCACGATGTTTTCCTTCACCGTTTCGAGAGCATTAGATAATAATACCCTTTTGTTTGTTGATAATTTTGCGCCAAGGAACTAATTTTCTCTTTGCCATAGTCTTAACTACTGTACGGTAGAGATTTCTGGAAGTTCTGCAATGCTGCTTTGTGTGAGCAAAATGAATACAAAAAGGTTAAATAAAAGTCATCTTAATAAAGACAAAATACCGACTGTCTCAGCAACATCTCAACTCAAATCGATTAAGGCTAATCGGTCATTACGATATTCATCAGCGATGTACATACATACGAGGCAATGAACTTTGCCTAAATCGATTTACTAAAACAAATGTGTTTTTAAAGTGTGTGTAATACTTGTGGTCAGTGAATCGATTTGAGTACCTGTCGCAATCGTGATGAGCCCCAAAAGGTCAGGTGTGAACTAGTAAGAGGTTGGACCTGTTTGTGGTCGAAATTGAAAGTGTGGCAAATGTGACTTGCTTTGGGAAGTCCGTAACTCTCGTCTATGATGTCATTGTTAAGAATGTATCAATTAGATCACGTAAGACCTTTTGTAATCCGTTCGTGATTTGGGTCAGTCATTATGAGAAGCGAAAAGTAATTTGAGATTTTTTCGTTTTTGTGCCTGGATTTTTGGATTCCATTTATTTATTTATTTTAAAAGTACTGCCACATCACAAATATTTAACATTGAATATTACTTAAACTATTTAATTTATGGCCTGATGCATGTGACAATAATGGCGTACATAACATTGCCAATTTAACGGCTCGAAGATGGAATACAATAATTAATTAAAAGAATACCTAATGAAAACATACTTTAAAATTCAAATTTAACAAATAATACAGTAATAATTAATATGAATGTCAAATAAATGTCATATCATATCAAAAAAAGAAGAAATGTCAATATAATATCAAGTAACAACAAGTTAGTTATAAAACAACAAACGATTAACGATGGTGATTAATGTCTGTTCTCTGTTATTAAACTGCTGCTGGCTGAACGGATCTGGATGAAATTTGGCACAGAGATAACTAGATACATATATATACTAACTTGCTTTTTATTCGTGGAATATGTTCAATTGGTATAATATCCAACATTGACAAGGACAAAGCCTCTGACTAGCAAGTATTATCATAATTTGTCAAGGTCTTTGTCTGAATGCTACCGTACCCATGTTTTCCATTTTAATGATACAAAAGATTCCATGGGTTTGCACAATGGTGTGCTATTTGTAACAGACCCGTGACGTCAGACACATCTGTCACCTTGTTTGGACATGTTCTGTGACCAAGGTTGTCACAAAATTTGAGAAATTAAAGCAGCGAGTAAAGCTTTTGTTGAATCAGTGATTTATAAATGTGGGAAATTTGAATTCCCTTATATTTTATCAATAAGTAAAGTGCATAAAAATCTTCTCGTTAACACTTGGGTGACGCATGTGATAGATTAATTACTAGAAATGTAATCATTAATTGCTTTGTGTGACATTTCGTTGTATGGCTCAAGCAATGTTGCAAATGACAAGAAATATTGGACGTGTAAAAGTGTTATGTTTAACCTACTTACAAAATAAATATCATTTATCATTTAATGATGCAGAAATAGAACTGAAGTCAAAAATATTTAACAGCGTAATCCTAACTTTATTAATAGGTATTATATAAATGTGAAAGTGAGCGTTAAAGTTAAGATATCTTAACGGATGAACAGAATTGCTTAAAGCTGGTAGAAAATATACTGGAATAGGATATTTTCATTCCGAGATTTACTTAATTTGCTCAGGATAATTTTCCACTCTTATGCCGTTAGCAGTTTAATATATTAATGTCCACAATATTATTATGATTTTAAGTAACTCTAATTAAATTAATTCAATGGCAGCCCTGGGAGTGGCCTTGTTTGGCTGTTTAAGAGTGATTTATTAAAAACTTGTTATTTACATAAATACGCATTTAGTGAATGTGTAGGCGTTACTAAAGGTTAAGGCTTCACGCAGTATTTGCTCGCTTTTTAACTGTTTAATCTTTTTATTATAAACTAGCTTCTGTCCGCGACTTCGTCCCCG
Organism: Hecatera dysodea; assembly: GCA_905332915.2. Lineage (NCBI taxonomy): Eukaryota > Metazoa > Arthropoda > Insecta > Lepidoptera > Noctuidae > Hecatera > Hecatera dysodea. Next base: position 20,472,325 of record HG995302.1, read on the forward strand.
TGGAATCCCCGATTTTAAAACATTCTTTATTGCTGCTCCCCTCCTATTGGCTTAAGCGTGATGATATATAGCCTAAAGCCTTCCTCGATAAATGGTCTATTCAACCCAAAAAGAATTTTTCAATTCGAACCAGTAGTTCCTGAGATTAGCGCGTTCAAACAAACAAACAAACAAACTCTTCAGCTTTATTATATTAGTAAGATTTATTATCTGGCTGAGTTTTGCAGTTCAGTGACATAAAAAGAAAAAACATCTGTTATTTACTCAATTACATGGCAGGCTTTTCTTTTTTATTATGTGTTTATTAAACTTAATGCACAAGTAGAAATAACCATACAAAAGAGACCTTTGTGGTTGTTTGCGAATTTTATTATTTGTTTTATTATTGATGTTAAAAACCAGGAAGGTCGCGTAGGTGTTATTGATATATTGAGTGTAATTCAGGGTCATTTCAAAGGGGATTAACATTTACTTGTTTTCGAAGGGAATTAACATTTATTCGTTTTGTTAATTATACAATGTCCTTTCTTAATACACTCAATAATCGTGATCAGGTACATATATGGACTGGAGTCTCGCAGATTTTTTTTTGTACTTTATTAATAAGAAACAAAATTCTTAATAATTCATTACGATCTAGCCTCAAAAGATTTACAATTAATAACTCAACATAATATTTTACGTTATAGATTATGTTAACACTAAGAATTGTGCCCATTTACACTTTATTAGAATTTAATATAAGGAGGCTATAAAGTGGGTGTCATTTTTGAGGAAGATCTTAGAACCTTTTGCGTGATGATTTGGACTTATCCTGAGCCAAGGAAAACAAACAGAAATATACAGAAAATGGGAGGAGATCTTTGCTCAACCGCCTACAATGTAGACTTGCCGAGCGTGTTGATAGTTGAAAGTGGCAATAATTAACTTTCTTACAAGCCTGTATTGATCTGTATATATTATAATAACTCTATTCTAGAAAATACACAAATTGGCTATCAAAGGCACGACATTTAGCAGACAATATTTAGAGATAGTACAGACAGAACTCTCTCTATTATACGAATATACCGCAGCATATGCTGAGATAGGAACCTTTTTGGTCTCGCACATTTACATTTAGGTATAATTGATATCTACAGATTTCGTTAATTTATTTTTCTATTAGTTTTATTTTATTTTTTTGTTTGTTTTGTGCGAGTCCCAAATAATCATTTTTCTTTCTTTATTTCTTTATATATATATTGTGTAATCAATGTATAAGCGCCTGCTGTGTTCCTGGTATGCACCAGATATTTTCTGTACCAGGAACACAGCGATATAAAAGCGTATCCAATCAAAAAACCTTACACCTTGCCTATGAAGTGTTGCCGGCACAAAGGCCGGTGCACACTGCAAGCAATTTGTATCGCTTCATGGAACCTTTCAGGTTAGGTGGCGACGAAATTTCGTGTCGCGCTCACCTTTGTGCACCCACCCACCTTTAGGAATAGTGGTGATAGGTAGTTTCAACATCGATTGGACGCTATGTTTTGGCAGTAGATTTCTTTTTTTTATGGATTTTTTTTTTGGGGAGAGCATGTTTTTTTTTGTTTAGTGCAATAAAAATGGGTGAAAAGATTATGCATTGGAGTTAGAAGACATGACGAGCCGAGTGTGAAATAATGGAAAAGGAAAAGTCAAGGGGATGTTGATTATTTTAAATAAGGTACGGACGGAGGTTTTTAGTTAAAAACATATCAAACCCTAATTAGATGCTAAAAGTTGACAAGCTTTCGGGCTTTATTAGATTTGACAGTCTGGTTACTCATCTTCAAAGTAATAATTCAAGAATGAATTGTTCTGTGCAAATGTATTCGATGTCATCCAAAATAAAATAAAAACATGTTTAGTGTCAGTTGTCTTGATTTAAGAAGGAAGTATATAGACCACAGGCTTCTGCCCGCGACTTCGTCGACGTGGAATAGTTACTAACCCCCCGATTCTTTGTGATATTGATTCGTTGGTGAGAAAAGTGGCGGGGAGCGCCCGGCATGACAGCACAATGGTGACATGCGCGTGAGCTGCGCGCGGTACTGGACAGTACTTGGACATTGCAACATTACCTTATTTTTCAGAGATTAGCCGGAACAAACAGACAGACAGACAAAAATTGTAAAAAATGTTATTTTGGTGTATGTACCATATAATATACTCATTTATGCATGTAGTTAAAAGCGGTTATTTCAATATTACAAACAGACGCTCCAAATTTATATGTATAGAAGATATATCTTATGTATATACTATTCTCGTCTTATATATAAAATTTTTGTGTCACAATGTTAGTTACCATACTCCTCCGAAACGACTTGACCGATTCTTATGAAATTTTATATGCATATTCAGTAGGTCTGAGAATCGGCTACTATCAATTTTTCATACCCCTAAATGATAAAGGGGATTCCCCACCCCTAAACATTTATTTTATATGGCAAAACAACGTTTGCTGGTTTAGCTAGTAGATGTATAGATGAAGGCACTCTCGATAGTCTTGATAAAATCATAGATAAAACTACACTCTGCCGCGTTCAGCTGTCGGCATTTGATTGCTTTGTGAGCCACCGTGCCCGGAAATAGCACCACACGAAATATTAAGAACAGGTTTTTGTAAGGAAGACTTGTTTTTGTTATGGTTAACCCAATAGCTTGTTGTTTTGAACAGTAGCAAACTACTTATTAACTTAGTATTTATTACCTCATTACAAGTATATCATGCGTATTTTATAATTTATCTCCTAACTTTGTTTTTTTTTTAGTATAATTTGCATGTTAAGTAGTATATTTGACTAAAAAAAATTAATTATCCGTCAGGTAGATTTCCAAAAAATATTTAACACGTATTTTTTTCTTTTTTCACATAAACCAAAAACGAAAAAAAAAACTAGTGAATGAACCTATTTAGTGCAGCCGTGAGACACACACTTATGCAGTTTTTTCCCTATCTTTTTCTGTTGTTTTTACCATGCACCGTGCGTTTTTCATGTTTGCGCTAAATAAATATTATTTTTTCTTTTCCTTTTACAAATAATCATATTTTCAGATCTATATTTTTGCTAAATTTCATGACTCTAGGTCAACGAAAAGTTCCCTATCTGTTTTGATTCCTTTGTGTGCGTCGAAACATTAGTCATAAACGGCCTCATCTTTAGATTGCGTTGAATTAGAAGTTTGATATTTTCACTGCTCCAAGGGGTAGCAGTCCCATGTATGTATGTATTTGTTAGTACCATAAAGTGATTATAAAAGGGTTCCGTTATTACCGACTGAGATACGAAACCCCAAAAAGTAAACAACCGTAGATGGATCATTTTTTTGCACTGCTACGAGTACTTATTATAATGATTTCTTAATTATATGTCATTGTGACCATGCTTCCTCGACAAGCAATTTAATTAGAGGTACAATAGGAAACTGGTTAGCGCCATGGTCACCTGGTAACACAATAAAATACGCTTCGGGCTATTGTCATGTATTTGGCCGGCAATAGTCATTTTAATGTGTGCAAATAAATATAATTGTGCCTCGCACGAATACGTGTAATTATATTAAAAATTGTCGGCAATTGTTGCATTATTATAAATTGTATTGTACCTTCTCTAAAATTAATCATTTGAATTTATTGCAACTCTAGCTTCTGCTGCAGCTTTGCCCGCGATTTATTTCAAGGGTACATTTTTCCCGAATAAAAGATCCTTTTCTGCTATACTAGGACATAGTTTACATGCGTGGCAAATTTTATCTTAATCTGTGCCACCGTTAAGATGTAAAGGATAACCAAAAGAACAGACTGAGTTACTTTCACATTAAAATTAGTATGTAGTAATTAAAGTATGGATTTCACCAGAAAATAAAAAATATTTATCGATATTAATTAAGCATTTCGAATTGCTGTATCACCTAGTCTTTCATCTTGATATCGTTATTAAATAAAACCATTAATATTTAACATTATATAAATAGCAATCACTGATTCGGTTCAGTGAAAGCAATAAATATTATAGAGGCGATACATTTTAGTACTAATTATGATAATCATCGCGTTTGTAATTAAATTATACAGACATCGCTGCTATATATTATCTGTACCAACATTAAATTGGTAGCAACATATTTTTAAGTGCAATAATTTAATTTATGGTAAAATAGATTTCGCCTGCAAGTTTGGTAATATAGGTTTTCGCAAAAATAAATTAAAGCATAATCGTAATCGGCCTTTTAACGTTCCCATTGCTGGGACACAGGCCTCCTCTCTAGGAGAGGGATTTCAAGTAATCTGAAGCAAGTCACAACATCAAATCTGTGACTGAACAAAACTAATGATTCATCAACTGCATTCGATTGCTTTGAAGTCATCTTTTTTGGACCTATTTAGATATTTTTTGCAGTCGGAAATTTTAGTATTTATGTTAGCTCCATCCGATTCATGGTCTCCACATCTATAGGTACTAATACTAGCTGACCAAGCAAACGTTGTTTTGCCACATAAAAAAATACGGGTGGACCACCCTTAACATTTAAGGGGATGAAAAATAGATGTTGACCGATTCTCAGACCTACTGAATATGCATATAAAATTTCATAAAAATTAGTCAAGCCGTTTCGGAGGAGTATGGTAACATTGTGACACGAGAATTTTATAAATAAGATTATAAAGAGGAAAGATTTGTATTTTTGTATGTAACGAATAAACTCAAAAACTACAAGACCGATTTCAAAAATTCTTTCACCATTAGAAAGCTACATTCACACTGAGTAACATAGGCTATATTTTATCCCCATATTTCCACGGGAACGGGAACTACGCCGGTAAAATCGCGGGACGCTAGTATTATATAAACACGTTACCTACATCTCTTTTTTTCTGCATGGGAAATCATCAAACGACATCCGCTGTAGGTGAAGCAGAAAGGAGTGTCAGACTCTTACTGACTAAAACCCACCCGTACTCCTCCTAGTAGGTAGTGTAGGTACCCTTTGCGTTCCAGGGCTGCGGTGTCTCTTTTGAATGAATTCCGCAATCCTAGCAGGCACTGACCCTATGGGGCCCTTCTTTGCTGACATCTCTTTGGGACGTGCCGCTGACCCGGGCCTGTACCTTTATCGACCCGTTGATACATCTGCTACGCCAGTTCTTCCACCGACATAGCTTGCAGAGTTGAAATAAGAGTGTAGTGACCAGTTCAGACACGGCTGACTGACTGCCACTTTAACACCTCTTTGTTCGAAAGAGTTACCGCGGCCCTGGAATGCAAAGGGCACATGGAAGAGCACGGGTGGGTTTTAGTCAGTAAAACTCTGACACTCCCTACCGCTCCACCCAGGGCGGGAGGGGTCATTTGAAGATTTCCCATCCAAAAAAAAAAAAAAAGGCTATTCCAGTTACTCCAGTAATTTTACGCTAGTATTCCCGAATAACACTTACTCACAAATTGAAGAGGTCGTGGCTAAATAATAACGATCGATCGGGTCGATCTTCAAGGTTAAGCAACGCTTGCCAAGGTTGGTCTGTGGATGGGTGACCATCTTAAAATACCGAGTTTTCTTCGTGCTTCAGAATGCACATTAAGCCGTTGGTCCCGGCTGTCATTAGTAGATCTTTAACAGTCGTTATAGATTGTCAGAAGCCAGTAAATCTGACTCCAGTCTTGTCAAGAAGTGCCGTATTACCCAGGTAATGGGTTGTGGAGGTCTGGTAGGCAGCCGCTCCACGTAAAATACTGGTATTCAGCTGAATTCGTTTTGACTGGAAGCCGACCCCAATATAGTTGGGAAAAGGCTAGGCAGATGATGACTTACTCACAAATTCCTCAACAATCACTAGATTGATACTGATGCGTAATGTTTGTGTTGTTTTTACTGTTGTTATGTTTTGTTGTTAATCTGTGTTGAAGTAATATTTTGGGTATGAGAACCTGTGTGTGTGTGTGTGTGTGTGGGTACAGGGAACGTATAAGGCAAACAATTACTGAGGCCAACTGAGGCCACAACGCCGGAATTCCGCAGTAGATGGTAATCTTTCAATATATTAATATCCATTTATAAATTCTGAGAACTTTCGATACGATACAGCCATCTATGAAATTGGGTTTTTGTTGAATGTTGGATTTTCCCAATTTTATCATGAGAAATTTCTTAGAACTAACCTAACTTGACCAATATAAGCGTGTATTAATGTGTTTTTCAGAATTTTGCGGTTCAATAGTTTTATAATAATGTAGACAGAAAAATATACGTATTATATATTATATCGTGTAGAGGATTACTTTGTGGCGTAAGCCAGTTTCAATTGAATCCTTACAACTAGGGACTGAATATTGAGTTTTTTTTATGGATATAATCATCAAATGACTTCTTCCCTTCTAGGCGTAGCGTAGGGTAAGAAAGGATGGGGTGCTTGTAGTCAATTATAATAATATTTTAATGATAGATATTTATAAAAGTACAGTATTTATGGAAATATCTCAAAAGCACCCCACGCTTTTTTCCTTTTTTTTTTTTGTTAATTACACTATTCTTAATTTAAAAAATATTTTATACTTTAGTTTGCTTTTCTATTAAAGCGTGAGTATCAGTTTTTATTTAACTATTCATTTTTGATACGCTTTCACGCTTAAATCGCCGAACTGATTTTGATTAATTTTGTGTCAGACAAAACAAGGACCCTTTTTTTTTTTTTTTTTTTTTCTGGATGGGAAATCATCAAATGACCCCTCCCGCCCTGGGTGGAGCGGTAGGGAGTGTCAGACTTTTACTGACTAAAACCCACCCGTGATCCTTCCTGTGCCCTATGCGTTCCAGGGCCGCGGCAACTCTTTCGAACAAATTCCGCAACCCTAGCAGGCACCAACCCTATGGGGTCCCGTCCTTGGTGCTGACGGCTCCTTCGGCGCGCGTGGAACACAACGCGTCGTCGACTCAACCTGGTATCGGACGGCGAGCCACCCACGCTCACCGTCCCCAGGCATCAGCCACTGCGCAATAGCACAGCGGCCGACTTGTCTCTGGAGGAGGCCGAAATGGGACCATTACTGGCACTCCATCTCAGCACCCTCCCGAGCGTTGGGAGTCGCAGCACCCGCAGCAAAAGCGGCAGAAGCGGCGACGGAAGCCGCGGCGGCGGCAGAGGCGGCGGCGGCGGCGGACCTCTTGCCCCTGGTCGGGGCGGATGGCGCGCAGGCCCTTCCCCCAGCCCAGTGCTCGGCCGGCTTGCCAGCAGCCGCACATGCACTGCAGTGCGGCGTGGCCTCGCACGAGCCGGCGCGATGACCGGGCCGACCACAGCGGAAACAAAGTCCGCTGCGGTCCACCTCCGAGGGGCACATAGCTCCCGTGTGGTTGCCCACATGGCAGCGGTAGCACCTCAGAGGTCTGGGTTCCAGCAGTTTTACCCGCGCAGACACCCATCCCACCAAGAGCCTTCGGCCCTCCGACACAGTTCTGGCCGCCGTCACGGGGCAGCTCACCACAAGGGTTTGCATGCCCGTGTTGTCAGGCCGGAGGGTGCCCGCCTTGACGAGCTCGGCAGAGCACCCCCCAGTCCTGGCGACGGCGGCCACAACTTCCTCCTCCGTCACGGAGTCATCCAGGCCCACTATGCGCATGTCGATGCGCTTAGTCGGCCTGGACACCCGGACCTCGTCCGCGGGTAAGACCGCCCTCAGCCTTTCGGCCAGGGCGTCCGCGAACGGGCCACTCTCCGCTCCGGCGAGCTCGAGCTTCCGGGCACCGGTCAAGGTCCTCCTGACCCCGATGCCCCCGCTGATGCCCAGCTCTTGGAGGCTCACCGCCTCCTTCGCCCGCTTCAATACGGCGAGATAAGTCACGCCCCTCTGTTCCGCTTCCGGCTGCAGTGTTAACACTACAGCCGCGGACTTCGGGGCGCGAAGCCTCGCCGCAATGGCATTGGCCTTCCGCCGCTGCTTCCTCGCCTTCCTCTTGGCAGCCTCTTTGGCCTTCCTTTTCTGGCCAGCAACCTGCCACTCGGCCTCGGCCGCAGGAGGGTCCGAGGGTGGGGGTGGGGGCGGCTGCGGCACCACTGGCGCTGCAGCCTTAGCCGCTCCTCCTCCAGCCTTCCTCCTACCCCTCTTCGCCGGGGCCGACTTGGTCGTCGCCGGCGTCGCAGGTGCCGGCGCCACAGGCGCTGGCGCGGCTCCCGCCTTGGCCTTCGCCGCCTGGCCGGACGTTCCCGGGCTGGCAGCCACCGCGGCTGCATACGAGGCCGCCCTCTGCTGGCCCGGGGGCTTCTGTGTCGCCGCCAACGGGGGGCGCCGGACAATGCCCTCCAACACTGAGAACTGCTTCTGGAAGGGAGCCAGCTCCTGCCGCACCAGGTTCCGCACCTGGCTCAGCACTTGGCTCCCCTCCAGCGCCGCTGGACTCAGCCCCCCCTGCGGCCCCTCAGAGGCTGCTCTGGCCATGTCAGCCAGGTCCCTCCGGAGCGACTCATTCTCCGCTATGAGTCTCTCCGTTACGGCCGCGAGGCGGGCGACCTCCGCCCGCAACTCCGTCGCCTCTCCGGACCCGCCGACGCTGGCCGCCGCCGCCGCCATAATGGAGGCCTTGGCCGCGCTGATGGCCTCCCGCTTCGAGGACTGTTTCCTCTTAAAGGCCACAGCGCGGATCGCGGCCTCCACGACCTCCTCCAGCTTGGCCCTCTTCTCCTCGGCAGTGGGAGGCACCTCTCCCGGGGACTCCAAGTCGTCGGAGTCGAGAGGAGGCGGACGAGTAGAGGGAGCCCTGCGACCGCTCCCTCCAGGGCGACGCCCCTCCTCCACCAACCTCTCGGCCCGACGCTCCACCTCCCGGGTAGAGGGTGCAAGCCCCCTCCCTGCCTCACAGCCCCTGCCCCGCCTAGCGGTGGGGATTTTGCGGGCGGAGGCAAATTCGCCCTCGGAGGACGACCCGCTGTCATCCTCCCGTCTGGGCCGCTTGCGGAAGAACTTTACGTTCTCCGCAGCAGCCCCCCCTCTTTCCTCTCCCGAGCCCGCCGAGCTGACCGTTACTAGGTCTAGCGCGGAGCCGGAATCCAACTCCACGCCACCCCGGCGCTCAGGCGAACCCTCCTCTTCGAATTCGTGCGCCATCAGCTCCTTAAAGGAGGCGGATCCGGATGACGACGACGAATTGGAGCCTCCTCGGCTCTTGTTGCCACTGGCAAGCGGAAGACGTTTGGTGCCCACCCCAGAGTACGGAGGGCAGCCCGCCGAAGCGGGGTGGGATTCCCCGACCGCTGAGCAGTCGGGACCCACCTGGGGACTCATTTTGCAAGCGTCTTTCATATTTTGTGCCTTTTAAGGGTGCGGTCCCTGTTCGCTCCGCCCCTTCTCAGGGCCCTCTCCTCACCTCACCTCTCCACCTGCTCGCTGCTCCCACAGTCACGTCTGATGATCAGACGCGTACCAGAGAGCAGCGAGCAAGCGTGTGTGTGTCTCTCTTGGTCTGATCCCTCACTTGCGACCTTCCGGCATGAGTGGCTCTACCGGGAAAGCTCGCAAGATCATTGGGACGCTCAAGCCCCACCACGACGACAACGTGGAGACACATTCGGTGGGGAAAAACAAGGACCCTGGACACATTTAAAGACTACTTTTTTGTAAATATAAAACCTGAAAGCAGACATAGCAGCAAACAATTCCGATCACCATGTATGGCCAACCGATACCTTGAGCTTAGCAAGCCAAATACCTGGGTGGTGAATGTCCAGCCTACGACCATACTGGACATTCACCTCACCTTCGCTGAGCACATAAGGCAGGCCTGATCGCGCACCGCCGTCGCTCTAGGAAGGCTTTACTTCCTCCTGACCGCCAGCAGCAAATAATTATTCAGGTGCAAATACCGTGTTCATTCGCCCGTCATGACGTATGCTTGCACTGTCTTTGCACACGCAAAGCCTCGTCACCTTCATAGGATGCAGACGCTCCGATACCGTTTCTTCCGTAAAATCACGGGTGCCCTCTTCTATGTCCGTTATGATACTCTACATGTAGACTTCTAAATTCCCCACCATTCAACAGTTCATGAAACGCGTTACCAAGCATTTTATCGATACTGCTCTGAGTCACCGAAACCCCGTTGCATCAATCAATAAACAGCCTGTTGCAGTCCACTGCTGGACACAGGTCTCTCCAATAGCATCGCTCGCCCGATATAATCCCACCCGCTTATCCCAAGTTTACCGACAGCGGCACACCCTTGTTTCTCCAGGACTCCATGACCCTCCTCTATGAGAGTCGCAGAGAGATCAGAACTCTGCGCAAACAACGACCACCGTCCCTCCACCCTAAGCCGAGGTCCGTACCCCACAGGGTACAGTTTCTTAGTTCGTAAGTTTTTTACAAGCACTGGCTTTAATATTTATGTTAAGGCTGCCACCGAGCAAGTCCGAAATTAAGCAGTCGACATCCTCCTCCGGCCTTACATAAAACAAGCCGCGGACAAAAGCTAGTATTTAAATGAATCTATCTATACAATATTATAAAGAGGTAACGTTTGTGAGGTTGTGAGTTGTGACGTTGTAAGGAGTAATATTTGGATCTACTGAACAGATTTTCAAAATTATTTCATCAATAGAAAGCTACGTTATTGTGGAATTGGGATTTTATCACCGTATTGCCACGGGAACGGGAACAACGTGGGTAAAACCGCGGGGTGCTGCAAGTACTCAATAAGTAAGTTGCTAAATTCTATTATAACAATTAGTATTACTCGTCAATACGTATAAGTCTACCAGATAACTTTTTTTTTTTTTTTTTTAACTTGTTATAAACTAGTGCTTGACTGCGATCCCACCTGATGGTAAGCAGCGATGCAATCTCTGATGGTAAGGCGCACTTCTATATTAAGAAAAACCACTGCCAGAATACCAACACACCCAATATTAGTTTCCACTTTATTAGCAGACCGTACCCAACACACGGTCAGCAGAAGCAGTAGGTATCGAATAAAGCAATAACTGTTCATTAGTAGGGTTAGCAGAATAAAGTAAGTAGCGTGTTTGCTTCGCTCCGGGTACGTACACTCCACGCGCCCTCCAATTTCTTGGCCTGGATAAAAGACACGTGCATTGACTTGACCGGGAGTTGGGCACGATAAATTACTTTTTAGTATTTTCTTGTAGTTAGTAAATCTAAGAAAAAAGAACATGAAATTCTTGTACACACTTGTAACAACATAACTTTCAACATCTACTTACATACATATACACAAGACATCTAAATGAAAACAGTAGAAATTTTGTTTTTGTATTATTTGTTCGTATAATCAATCCATTTTACAAATAAAATAACTTTGTATCACGTGCGATGCGTCAATCTTTACCGCCAATTGACCGTACGCTTATTGTCAATAATTTCACGTTACATTTCACAGATATAATGCTCATCATATTTATTAATTGCACTATCCATTCTGAATACGTGCAATTATTTTTACTGTGGGTAAACAAAGTTGTTCATTTTGTCAGTTCAATGTATGCTAGCGAAAACTTGTAATTAATATAAGGTAAATTGAAAATGCTGTTAAATACAAAAATTGAAAACTGTACCAGTTTGATATTTTGGTAATGATTATATTAATTTAAACTTTATGTACAGCGGCGGATTCTCTATCCAGTCAATAGCATAAGCATAGCATAATCTGCCTTTTAATGTTCACACTGCTGGGACACAGGCCTCCTCCTCTCTAGGAGAATGGGCCGTAATCCACCACGCGGGCCCAGTGAGGATTGGCGAATGTCTTCGAATTTTTAGTTTTAGAACTTGCCGGTTTCCTCCCGATTTTTTCCTTCACCGTTTTGAGAGCAGTGGAGATGAAATTCATTACACAAAGTAATGCGCCTGGTTGGGTTTGAACCCGCGACCTTTTCGCGACCATTCGTAAGTCGGGGCTGTTACCACTGGACTACCACTGCTCTCATCCATTCAATATTTTGGTTAAAAAGACCACACTCTTGTAGATGTATAGCACATAATCAATATTATAGTGGTTTGAAAATTAATATCTTTCAGCATTATCAAAATACCCTGAATACTACTCGAAATAATAATTCTCCCCTAAAGGCAATGCATGCATAAGCGATCTCTCATATTCATAATTATTTATGTATGTAAAGTACACGTAAGTATGCACACCCTCGCTTAAATATTAATCACATTTACCTTTGCGTACATTTCTGCCCTGTTGTTCAATAACATTAAATAACATTTAAAATTCTCCAATCATTAGGTTTTTAAATCAGACTCATCATTGCCATGACCATGTCCCAGTTTATTTTAAAGTAGTTGCAATATGTCTTCTTCTTCCGTACTTCTCTGCTAGTTTTCAACTCGGTATGCTGCTTTAAAGACGTATTAAATATATTTTTTTCTTTCTAGACAGATACTAGAAAATAAGACGAAAAAAGACGCTGATTTGATCAAGTATATACGAAGTTATTTGAAAAACACCAACAATCTCTTAAGAGGTCATTGTACTCATCATTATTTATGTTCGTATAACTCATCAAAATATAGGGAACAGCTGACTTTTTTTTTCGCGATTTCAGGTTTGTTCCCATGGTAAAAGTTGTTCATAATGATGAGTACAATGACCTTTCAAGAGGTTGTTGGTGTTTTTCAAATAACCCCAGTATAGTATGTATAGTAAGGAAGCGATTAGAAAGAGAGGTGTACAAACCACTTCAGGATCTCGGCATGCTGACTCCACCAAAGTAACTGCAAACAGTACTCAAAATATTGTTTCCTGAGCCTGAAATGTAAAGTAACATCCCAAATTCCTTTTCACACAACCACAAATAGAAAAAAAAAACCCGAAGAACAAAAAAGTAATCCCCAGCTCCCGGTGTAACCGCGCGGTGCATCAAGTAATCGGTTTACTCGGACTAGAGGCGCCTCGAAACGGACTGCGATAGATTTACTCGCCTAATTTTGTCCGACGCGAGACGAGAGCGACTCTATTTGAGAAAACTTATACTTGTGTACGTTCCCTTTGCGAGTAAATTACTCTTGTTTCGTTTTTCTCGGTTGAGAATTTGTGGCGATCGAATTAAAATTTCATTTCGAATAATGACGCGAAGTTTCTAGCTTACCGGGCTTACCTTGCACTAGTTTAGATTTTAATATACATGAACTTTCAGTCGCGTTTCTTGACAATTTGTCCGTGTCCATCATCTTCCTATGTTGATCCTTGTCTGAGATCTGATTTATTCACAAATTGATTGGTTTTGTGATTCGCAAAATGCCGCGCGCCGGTTTCACTTACAGTGACTGCTTTCCGTTGACTGTGGCAGGAATTCGACCATGTGTTCTAATGTGGCTAATAAAACCTATTTTTGACGCTACTTACGTGAACGGGATTTACAGAATGAGGACATGATTGGACCAAACTCAACAGAGATCATAGAATAGAATAGAATAGCATACTCTTTCACAGCAACTTGCTTTTTCATAGCAACGTGGTCTTTTGTAACTGTTGCTCAAAGGACCACCACCAAACTAATGCCTACGTACAGTCATGAACAATGTGCTCTATTTCACTAGAATGTAACATTAATCTCCTCATTACCCGGCCAAAGCACTAACGGGTAGAAGGTAGAATGTGTGAATTGCCCGTCAGTCCGTGTATTGCCCAGCTACATAAGCTCTGTATTCACACGAAATGACGGCTTAGAACCAAATTAGCAGAGCAACTGCTTCAAAGCGCGTATAGTGTCCGACTGCCCAGAATGCCGTGCTGTCCGGTTTCGTCCGGCCTCTGTCCGGTGCCGGATTAATTTGTTTGTGCGTGGTTCGTTGGCGGCAGAAATTGTGCCTGTGCACTAAGCCTTATTAAATCTAATTGAATTGAACAAAATGTTTCATACCCCTGGCCTTCGATGTTCTGCGAATAAAACAAATTAGTTCTCGTAACTACCTCGACTTGTTATTGTAAATCAATGCTTGATTTTATCTCATAGTCAACAATATCAGGTGTAAACATTCTTGGAATTTTAATGGAGTTATTAACAAGGTTTACGGAGTGAGATACCTATATTAATATATAATTATAGGTTGGGTTTTAATTACGACATTTAGATTACATCAAAGTCAAAGTCAATTCATTTATTTCAACTAGACCATTAAAAGGCACTTTTGGACGTCAAAACAATTTGAAAATAAAATATTATTGTGAGTCTCGTTGTCCATTCGCAGAACGGACAAGAAACTCCATAGTTACTCTTTTCAAATATAAGTTTTACAATATTTTGTATAAATTAATCAGTTGATTATATGTGAGGATGATGCACTGAAATAACACTAAGTACTACTAATAATCCAGACAGGCTTTGCGATAACATTAATTCCAATCTCTGGAAAAGGTAAACTGCAGAGCATTTTTATGATAAATCTAACGACTACATAACGTTATTATAAATACCTGTTTAATTTACAATTACATTAAACTTTTTGGAAATGATTATTTTCAGCTGTTTTGGGGCCGAAACGCTTGGGTCGGTTTTCGAAGATGTTTCTCACGATTAATTTGAAACAAAAATTTATACAAACAAATTTATAAAATACTAGCAGCGCCCGCGGTTTCACACCCGCGTTGTTCCCGTTCCCTTACCAATACGGGAATAAAATATAACCTATGACACTCCACAGTAACGTAGCTTTCTATTGGTGAAATAATTTTGAAAATCGGTTCTGTAGATCCAGAGATTACCACTTACAACGTCACTAACTCATAGAATAGAATAGAATAGAATACTCTTTATTATGTACACCATACAAGTTACAGAAAATATAGACAAAGAAAACATTACATTAACTTTACTCATAAACTCTATAATATTCCGTTCCTGTGGAAATATGGGTATAACATATAGTCTATGTTACTTAGGGTGAATGTAGCTTTCTAATGGTGAAAAAATTTTTGAAATCGTTACCTCTTTGTTACCAACTGCCCGCTTTGTGACAAAACCAGGGTTCAACCAACAAACATTTAAAAGTCATCGTAAAGTAGACGACACTGTTCTACTAATAGCTTTACGCGAAGCTAGGTTTTCATATTTTTGGGATAAATCAGTTACTGTGAGATTAATAATAATCAACATAATTTTTAGATCTACTTATCTAAACTAATTTTAGATATTATTAGCCTTTTTTATGAGAAATCACCAAATGACTTCTCCCGCTCTGGGTGGAGCGGAGTAAGAGTCTGACACTCCCTATGTCAGACTTTTACTGACTAAAACCCACCCGTGTTCCTTCTTTGCGTTCCAGGGCCGCGGTGACTCTTTCGAACGAATTCCACCACCCTAGCGGGTATGTTAGTTAGCCCTTTTTTTTTGTTTTTTGGATGAGAAATCATCAAATGACCCCTCCCGCCCTGGGTGGAGCGGTAGGGAGTGTCAGACTTTTACTGACTAAAACCCACCCGTGCTCCTCCATGTGCCCTTTGCGTTCCAGGGCCGCGGTAACTCTTTCGAACAAATTCCGCAACCCTAGCAGGCACCGACCCTATGGGGTCCCGTCCTCGGTGCTGACGGCTCCTTTTGACGCGCGTGGAACACAACGCGTCGTCGACTCAACCCGGTATCGGACGGCGAGCCACCCACGCTCACCGTCCCCAGGCATCAGCCACTGCGCAATAGCACAGCGGCCCAGCCCAGTGCTCGGCCGGCTTGCCAACAGCCGCACATGCAACGCAGTGCGTCGTGGCCTCGCACGAGCCGGCCTTATGACCGGGCTGACCACAGCGGAAACAGAGTCCGCTGCGGTCGACCTCCGAGGGGCACATAGCTCCCGTGTGGCTCCACATGGCAGCGGTAGCACCTCAGAGGTCTGGATTCCAGCAGTTTTACCCGCGCAGACACCCATCCCACCAAGAGCCTTCGGCCCTCCGACAAAGTTCTGGCCGCCGCCACGGGGCAGCTCACCACAAGGGTTTGCATGCCCGTGTTGTCAGGCCGGAGGGCGCCCGCCTTGACGAGCTCGGCAGAGCACCCCCCAGTCCTGGCGACGGCGGCCAAAACTTCCTCCTCCGTAACGAGGTCATCCAGGCCCACTATGCGCATGTCGATGCGCCTAGTCGGCCTGGACACCCGGACCTCGTCCGCGGGTAAGACCGCCCTCAGCCTTTCGGCCAGGGCGTCCGCGAACGGGCCACTCTCCGCTCCGGCGAGCTCCAGCTTCCGGGCACCGGTCAAGGTCCTCCTGACCCCGATGCCCCCGCTGATGCCCTGGCTCTTGGAGGCTCACCGCCTCCTTCGCCCGCATCAATACGGCGAGATACGTCACGCCCCTCTGTTCCGCTTCCGGCTGCAGTGTGAGCACCACAGCCGCGGATTTCAGGGCGCGAAGCCTCATCGCAATGGCATTGGCTTTCCGCTGCTTCTTCGCCTTGTTCTTTGCCTTCTTGGCCTGCCGCTTCGATCCAGCAACCTGCCACTCGGCCTCGGCCGCAGGAGGGTCCGAGGGTGGGGGTGAGGGCGGCTGCGGCGCCGCTGACGCAGCAGCCTTAGCCGCTCCCCCTCCAGCCTACCTCCTTCCCCTCTTCGCCGGGGCCGACTTGGTCGTCGCCGGCGTCACAGGCGCTAGCGCGGCTCCCGCCTTGGCCTTCACCTGGCCGGACGTTCCCGGGCCAGCAGCCACCGCGGCTGCGTACGAAGCCGCCTTCTGCTGTCCCGGGGGCCTTTGTGCCGCCGCCAATTGGGAACGCCAGATCATGTCCTCCAATACGGAGACCTGCCTCCGGAAGGGAGCCAGCTCCTGCCGCACCAGGCTCCGCACCTGGCTCAGCACCTGGCTCCCCTCCAGCTCTTCAGAGGACGCTCTGGCCATGCCAGCCAGGTCCCTCCGGAGCGACTCATTCTCCGCTATGAGTCGCTCCGTAACGGCCGCGAGGCGGGTGACCTCCGCCCGCAACTCTGTCGCCTCCTTAGACCCGCTGACGTTCGCCGCCGCTGCCGCCAGAATGGAGGCTTTGGCCGCGCTGATGGCCTCCCGCTTCGAGGACTGCTTCCTCTTGAAGGCCACAGCGCGGATCGCGGCCTCCACCACCTCCTCAACGTGAGCCCTCTGCTCCTCGGCAGTGGGAAGTACCTCTCCCGGGGACTCCGAGTCGTCAGAGTCGAGAGGAGGCGGAAGAGTAGAGGGAGCTCTGCGACCACTCCCTCCAGGGCGACGCCCCTCCTCCACCAACCTCTCGGCCCGACGCCCCGACTCCCGGGTAGAGGGAGCCAGCCCCCTCCCTGCCTCACTGCCCCTGCCCCGCCTGGCGGTGGGGATCTTTCGGGCGGAGGCGAACTCGCCCTCGGAGGACGACTCCTTGTCGTCCTCCCGTCTGGGCCGCTTGCGGACTAGCTTGACGCCCTCCACAGCGGCCCCCCTTCCTCCGTCATCAGAGCCTGCCGAGCTGACCGTTACTAGGTCAGGGCAAGAGCCGGAATCCGACTCCGCACCTCCCCGGCGCTCAGGCGAACCCTCCTCTACAAGATCGTACGCCATCAGCTCCTTATAGGAAGCGGATCCGGATGACGACGATGATTCGGAGCCTCCTCGGCTCTTGTTGCCACTGGCAAGCGGAAGGCGTTTGTTGCCCACCCCAGAGTACGGAGGGCAGCCCGCCGAAGCGGGGTGGGATTCCCCGACCGCTGAGCAGTCGGGACCGACCTGGGGACTCATTTTGCAAAAGCCTTTTCGTTCCATCTTTTTCCTTTTAGAGGGTGCGGTCCCTTACTCCTCCGCGCTTTCTCCCTCACAGGGCCTCTCCTCCCACCCGCTCACTGCCTTCACAGCCACGTCTGATGAGCAGACGCGTACCAGAAGGCAGCGAACAGGATTCCTCGCGTGTGTGTCTCTCTTGGTCTGATCCCTCACTTGCGACCTTCCGGCATGAGTGGCTCTACCGGGAAAGCTCGCAAGATCATTGAGACGCTCAAGCCCCACCACGACGACAACGTGGAGACACATTCGGTGGGGATGTTAGTTAGCCTACAGTTGGAAAATAAAATGGATTTTTTTAGAAGGAAACATTCATACACATTTTCAATCACTATTTTGCGAAATTATTGAACCCATTTTAAAGAAACCTCACACATTTAAGCAGGTGGATACATAGGTCTAAAAAGTTAGTTAAAAATATTTTCAAAATGTCTTATTTCAAAAAAGATAACTGGAAATTTATGTTCGTATGGAAAATTTAAAATGGGTCTAATTTAAGTTTAACACTATTTATCGAAAATGTTTTCAACTAACTTTTTAGACCTTCATATGCATCCTGCTTATGTGTGTAAAGTTTCATTAACATCGGTGTAGTCATTACGGAAAATAAGGACTTGAAAATTTGTATGAAATGTCGTACGACGTATACATAAGCTCTTAAGATTCTGTCAGTTTTATTTTGTACCTATGTACATTATATTTTTCCAGAGAAAAAAAAGCATAAAATATCCTTCAACACCAAACACGAGTACCAGGGCCGCATAAACCAAAATAGCACAAGCTAAGTGTCTACTAATAGAAATTCAAGTAAACGACGAGGTAACCGATGGCGGAGCCCGTACTATAAGTAATGGGGGCAGGTGTGCCCAATGTTAACGTAAGTGCGGGCCGCATTGCGATGCCGAATTATTTTATTTTATACGCAACGCCTTTTTGGGAGAAAGTTTTTATCGGTTACAATGGTAGTGAGTAGTGAAGGTTGAGTGTTTAAGTCTATTTCTGTATTTTTAGAGCGTGAGCTATAATTATAATATTGTTTCTAAGTCAAATCGTGAGCTATAATTATTGTTTCTTATATCAGGTTTATCTTGGAAGAAGAAGAGAAGGAACTTGGTACCTATTATAATATCAATTATTAAACCGCACGCATATTATTAACATTGAACTTGACTCCTATTTTCATATTTATGTTTCCGATGAGATATCGTTACTTTTTGTAAAGAAACTTATATTTAAAAATAATTTTATAAATAATTCGTAAGTACCTATAATAAAATCGGCCAAGTGTAAGTTGGACTCCCACACGAAGTAGCATAATTCGAAAAAACTTTTTACAAACAAAAAACAACTGGCTTCTAAACAAAAAAATAATTTTAATTTCGGAAGTCGGTGTTCAATAAATGAAGATACAACCAAAAACACCTACTTCCGAAATTAAAGTTACTTTATACTTTTTTTGTAGTTTGTTAAAGTCGGTTGCTTTTTTTGTATTTTTTATTTTTATTTCTCACTAGAAAAGTTAAAAATAACCCATCACAGCGTGCACGGTATAAATTGGTGTAAACAATAAACAAATATGCGATTTCAGCAGTCCCGAAAGATTTGCTATAATTTATTGAAGACTTCCGTTTCCTATCTCTATTATTCATCAGATCTTCACCAAACTAGAAAGAGACCACCTTGAAATACTAAGATACTCTTCCAAACCATCGTATACAATTTTATTTTTTCAATTTACAGCGGCAAGAGTGAATGAGAACATCATCAATGTAGTCGAAGCCACGCATTATAAGGGATAACTCAAATATTAATCGTCAGATCTCAATCAAATTCACAAGCACCAGCTTTCGAATATAAAAATAATCATCAAAATCGGTTCACCCAGTACAAAGTTATAAGGTAAAACACAAAAAAGATACAGTCGACTTGAGAACCTCCTCCTTTTTTGAAGTCGGTTAAAAAAACTTTTTCATATATTTTTAATTTTATTATTTGTTGTTGTATCGGCAATAGAATTAAATACTCTGCAAAAATTTCAAATCTTTGACGAATAAACTTTTCAACCTCCCTTATTAACCAGTGTAAATTAAAAAAAAACAGGACTGCTCAAGAAACAGTATCACCGAGGACCTCCATCCTCATACACAAATAAATTTCTCCCATAATAGAACCACAAAACCATAAGAAACACAATGTGTAAGAACAGCTATACCCTTACATTGTTAACAGCTCCTTAAGGAAAACGGGACGTTCTCCTGCTTGTAAGCGGTCCCTCGTAAGTTTTAACTGTTTCCACGGTGAATGAGTTACCCTGGTATTTGGGAACCCTTCGAATTAGCTGTAATCAGGTCGTTGGAACACATGGGTAATGGTGATGGAGTAAGGTGTATGGGAAACGCTGACACTACTGCTATATCTGCACTATTGAGAATAGTCCCATAAGATAAGATGGGCTATTGAGCCAAGATGTATCTGCAGAGCTTTTCAGGTTCCTGATAATTAAGGTAATAAAAAAAATCTTTAATGTCAAAAACTTGACAGACTAATTTTAATGCTACATTATGCAGGGTTATTTGAAAAACACCAACAACATCTTAAGAGGTTATTGTACTCATCATTATGAACAACTCTCTTGCTATGGGAACAAACCTGAAATCGCGAAAAAAAATCAGCTGTTCTCTACATTTTGATGAGTTATACGAACTTAAATGTAGGGAACAGCTGATTTTTTTTTCCGCGATTTCAGGTTTGGTTATAAAGCCTCATGACCAGCGAATGTAAGTCATGCGAACATCTTTTTTATTGCTGTTCTAATGTATATATGATTACCTCTTATAAATCAATAGTAAGCATCTCACAACAGTGAGATAAGACGGAACCTTTATGGGATCACTTTGTTATCCGTCCATTTATCTGTCTGTCAAGACCCTTTATCTCAGGAAGGCGTAGAGGTATCGAGTTTAAATTAAAACCATATTTATGTGTATACTAGCGGACCCGACAGACTACAGTTCCTTGAAGCTGTGAAAAAAAAAGAAACTTCAAAGTTAACGTAAAAAAGATACGGCCGTTCATACCGCAAAAAACGTATATTTCGACACTCTCAAGGGTATCTAAATTTATAAGGTACTTTCCGTTGACCTAGAACTATAAAACTTGCCAAGCAATATCGTTTTATACTACAAGTTCAAGGAATCATCTGAAAAATCATCAATCAAACTATACTTTTGTTATTACATCATACAAATATAGTATTTATTTAAAGTAACGTAATCAAAGCTCGAAAATGTTGGCGGCATTTGTACGGAACCCTCAATCGAACTTGAACTTGCCTGGTTTTTTAGACAAATTATATATGTGAACCCCTAGTTGATCATTATGTGCCTATTTTTTTGGCAGCTATTATTATGCTGGGATCTGCAATGAGTCTAGTCTAACTTGATGCTGCTTTTTACATGGAGCGACCGGCTTTCTGACCTCAACAGCTCAGTTACTGAGTATAATTCCTAGATGTTATGTCATCCTATCGGGTCTCAAAGAATTTCAAACGACAGAAAATAACAGTGTGACAGAAATGAGGCCCATTTTTAGATCGAAATAGCTAGGAAGACGAAACGCCAAACGAATGACAGAATCCAAATAAAGCTTAACAGGACACTTGATAAATTGCGGTGATTATATGTCTATGGTAGTGACCGACTGACGTCCGCGGACTGAAAGAAGAAGTGTTGATTTTGGCGCGGCGAGATAGGCAGAGGAAATTGGTATCGCCCTGATGATGCTAGCAAAGGAAGGTGGATTGGAAAGAGGCAAGAGAAGCGTCTTAAGCAGACCTCCACCGTATGCTCAAAATTTACAGTGTGTAAAAGTCCCATCACTAAGTGTAAGTAAACTCATTTTGTAAAGCTTAGGAGATAACGTCGTGCGAGCCTGCGGACGGCGAGCTATTGGTGGCTTGTCGTTCGATAGCAACCAGGCCCGGGTCGACGGCGCGTCGTGTTCCACGCGCGCCTCAAAGAGCCGTCAGCAAAGAAGACAGGGCCCTATAAGGTCAGTGCCTGCTAGGGTCGCGGAATTTGTTCGAAAGTCGAGCCACTGCGGCACTGGAATGCAAAGGGCACTAGAAGGATCACGGGTGGGTTTTAATCAGTAAGAGTCTGATACTCCGTTCCGCTCCACCCAGAGTGCGAGAAGTCATTTGATGATTTCCCATCCAGAAAAAAAAACGTAACTAGCCTTAATTAAGACAAACTACGTATAACTGTCAACTACTCTAATCCAGACTGACATTAGCTCGCCATTCAGTCCATTGTATATTTATAGTCGATTCTTTCTTTTTCAATATTGGTAACAAGTCATTACCCTTTAAAGGTTAAACGACAAAATCTCTTTTGTTTTACGTTTCATAATGCTGCCGATACAGACTCAATTTACTGAGTGCTGTTTTTGTATTGAAATAATAATTTTCGTATTGTTTTTTCATTATTTATTGTGTTTTTATATTTTATTTTTTTTATTCGCCAACAATAATAATACATACGTCTTTTGATACGAAGTGCTTGTTATACACTATTTTGGGTCATGTTTTAAAAAGGGCCATTCCTGTATTTTCTAGTTCTCATTCGTATTGTTCCTGAAATTTAATTCAAAGTGGGGTTTACTGTAGATAAAGTGTAAATGAATAATATGTCAAAATTATCTACAATTTCACTACACTTTAACCTCCTGAGACACTGATAATCGTTTTACGTTTGACGTGTGTATCTGTGTTTCCGCGAATTCATAATACTCTACTTATAAAAATTCTCATCCTTCCCTCACATACAAGTTTGACTGACATAGCAAACCAACTAAATTAAACCAGGGACACCTTTAATCTTATGTCCTAGAACTACCGTCAAGCATCAGATAGCTATTTCTAGTAATTTTGAAGCATCGTTCACATTCGCACCTCCGTCGCAATCTTTCAAAAAAAGCCTCAAGTTTCGATATTTTGCGACTCAGATGCGAATGTTGCATAAAAGTAAGAGTTAGCACACAGGCGTCAAGCACACACTTTACGCGGCTTATAAGAAGAAATTGTCACATCAAAACCCCCAGATACTAATAATAATATACTTTATTGTTCTTCAACAGTTACTGTCATTGCATTAAATACATGGGACTCAGAAGGTTAACTCAAACGCAAATCATTAAATTTATTTCACTAAAGCAGTACAACAGATTACATATATCATGATTCCGTGTTCTGGGATTTTATTTATTTCAACTGGCAACACAGCCAACTGCCATGCCGTTTAAAATAATAGCATGGTGGGGGAAAACTGGAGACTAATGACACACGGGAGCCGCTCGGTCAGTTTAAAGATGGCAGTCGACCTTACAAGACGTGCTAACAAGTTAACGTAGTAGAGTTACATAAAAGTTGTATCGATTATATTAGAATTATGCTGATTGTTTCTTCGAGATGAGATATTATTGTATGTTTCCATTTGATATTACTTAATTATATAGTTTATTAAAATAAAAGTGACTTTTATTATATATATAATACAAATTAGATTATATAAATAACTGGAGCACCTGTAGCCGAACTAGAACGGCTCCTGTATACAGCGCCAGACCCTCGAAACAGACAATAATCTATAGTCTCCGGAGTTGGAAATATGAACAGTAAAGAATCAAGAACCAGGACTAGGGCACCATAAACATGATTTCAAGTTTCACATATTCTTATCTTCTACATGTAATTTCCATTCATTCCTTTACCGTTACCCTTGTATCGATTTTGTTGGGGAAAGTTCTTTCAGATAGGTTTGAGTTCTTGAAATCAATCGCTGTGGATCAGAGATACTTTTTATCAATGAACTTTTTAATAGGCTTGTGTGAACTAGACTCGTATTCGTACATAATACCGCCTCTGTCTTACCGGGGTAAATATCCATGAAAGTGGCAGAAAAGCCAGTGTAAAGTTAAGATAGATAATTATTATCATTATAAATCTGCTGTAGAAACAATTAAACTAAAGAAAAAACAAAATTTGAAAATGTAAACAATATATCTAGTTTTAATTTCCGCGAATATTGGTGGGTTGCAGGTATGCACCTCCCTCCCGCCCGCTATATTATGCACATGCA
Organism: Hecatera dysodea; assembly: GCA_905332915.2. Taxonomy (NCBI): domain Eukaryota; kingdom Metazoa; phylum Arthropoda; class Insecta; order Lepidoptera; family Noctuidae; genus Hecatera; species Hecatera dysodea. Next base: position 20,496,209 of record HG995302.1, read on the forward strand.
AGATTACTGGGCAAATGCAAGGATTTTAAGCACACGCAGGAAGGCAATGCAAAACCCAACACCATTACCGACACGTGTTTCGCCTCTCCACGTTGTTGCGACTGAGAAATTAGTGCAAGGCTAATTTCTCAGTCGCAACTCAACGGTCAGCGAGTCAACACGTCCCCTGAGGATGCCTCGTGGAGAGGCGAAACACGTGTCGGTAATGGTGTTGGGTTTTGCATTGCCTTCCTGCATGTGCTTAAAATCCTTGCATTTGCCCAGTAATCTTGCATGTGCATAATATAGCGGGCGGGAGGGAGGTGCATACCTGCAACCCACCAATATTCGCGGAAATTAAAACTAGATATATTGTTTACATTTTCAAATTTAAAATGGATTTCCGCAAAGTAACGCCTGACTCAATCAATTTTTTTAAAGAAAAAACATTTTCTCGCAGCCCAGCAATCTTTTCATAGTGGACCTTCTGAATTAGTTATGTTAGGACCTCATGAAAAGTCAATAATAACGACTAACCAAGTCATAGGTCAACGGCCTATCACGTAAAGATGTTATTATTACTGCTACTTACATTCATCCGCATAATAAACTTCGATGTGCCTTATTCATAGAAGCTTTATAATGAACTCTGTAAGTATCATCGGCTTTTTATTCGATATGATTTTTACACAGAATTCGTTTGGGCATATTAAGGATAGATTTTTGATGGTCTTGAAGTAGCAAAAACAACGTAAAAGATATTTCCAGGGAGTTAACATCCACCAGGTTAGAGGAATTTGTTCGAAACTGTCACCGCGGCCCTGGAACGCGGCGGGCACTAGGAGGAACACGTATGGGTTTTAGTCAGTAAGAGTCTGGCACTCGTTTCCGCTCCGCCCAGAGCCGGAAGAAGTCATTTGATAATATCCCATCCTTAAAAAAATATAATTTTACATTTTTGCAATTATTTGCAAACGAAAATCTTCTTCAAGAACAGTCTTGGCTTTCCCTATTTTGAAGGACAGGCACCCGTGTTGTGGAATTTGTTCGAATCACCGCGGGCCTGGAACGCAAAAGGAATTAGAAGGGGAACGGGTGGGTTTAGCCCAGAACGGGAGAAGTCATTTGATGTTTACCTATCCAGAAAAAAGGATCATACCTATTTAATTATTTAATCATCTACAATGGCGGACTTAATTAATAAGACATTCTATGTTAGTCAACCAAGAATGGTTAGTAACAATCACACCTAAGTACAAGCTTAGAAGTATGAGATTTTTAACCGACAAAATAAATCTTCACTGGTGATTCTGAAGATTTATAAAGGCTTCTTTTTAAACACAGAAACAACAAAACATCAATCACATTGCTCGTTTGTGTCGAAGATTTCGGGCCATTAAATCTAGGTTTCCTTACGATGTTTTTCTTTACCCTTCATCAAGCCTAAGATCAAATTACAAAGTAAACATAATGACATAGAAAAAGTCGCATTGATTGCTCGTAAACCGGGCCATCAAAGCTACAGGCTGGGTCTAAAAATAAATAAAAACATAGAAGGTATTTTTCTTTCTTTATTTTTTTATTGGTTCTAGGTAACAGACATGGCTGTAACGCTGCGACCTCGACTTTTGGTGTCAAGACGATATTATTTCTGCTGTCAGGTGGGTTCGCATCAAGACGATACTTCTACTCGTAATAACATTGAATGTTTAGTTAAGTTTGACCACAAGTGACGCCTAGTGGGTTTCTATGTTTGTGGGTTTATGTTTTAATTGCAGACGATATATGAAGTAGTTTTCGAATGCGTTGAAATTTACCTACTGAATATACAGGTGTACTTCCTGATTTTGTAATATTTAATTTAACATACACTGATCCATTGTTGTTAATTATATAAATCAATGGTTGCAACGTTTGTAAATATGTGAAAAATAAACTAGCAAACTTATTAATTTTACCTCTACAGATATCAATTTGTTGTACTTATTAGTAACATAGTGTTATTTTGGGTGCTTCTCACAAAATCAATTGATATTAATGTTTACAATACATTATACGTATTTATTATAAGTATTTAAAAAGAGTAACTATGGAGTTTCTTGTCCGTTCATCTTCATAAGAATCTAATTTTTGTGAATGAACAACTAGAGTCACTATAATATTTTATTTTCAAACTATTATAACATTGAAAAGTGCCTTTTAATGGTCTAGTTAAATTAAATGAATTGACTTTGCGGCAATTCCCATGCTCCTGTGAGCCTAACCTATCAGATTCTGCCCACGATGGAAACAGGAATTTATTTTTTAAATGAAGATAAAATAAATATCTAATGAAGATAAAAAAAATCCATATGGGATGTAAGGGGCGAACTACCATCCTTCGCCCCAAGCCAACCTCACCTGCACGTGGTGCATCCTGCTGAATGACGAACGAGGCTCTGGCGACCGACCGATGGCGGTATATCCATCAAATAGGCGTAGCTAAATGTAACAGGCCGGTGATGGGCAGCAGCGTCACCGGTGCGAGAAGCTACGCCCTGCGATCGCCAACCCGCCTGCCCAGCGTGGCGATTATGGGCAACTCCTCCAAAAATGCAGTACAACAAAAAGCCACGGCCCCCAGTTCCCGGTGGTCCTGCTATTCCTGGTCATGGTGGCGACCATGGTAACGGCGGGGCGGGGGGTGCCAAGAATCTCCGGGCTACGGGAGGCCACCACAATAACAGATTGACCCTGGCGACGTACAACGGACGCACGCTACGGCTTGACTCGCATCTGGCGCAACTCGAGGTGGAACTTGGGAAAATTAGGTGGCACATACTAGGGTTGAGTGAAGTCCGAAGAAAGGGGGAGGACACCATAACCCTGGAATCGGGTCACCTAATGTACTTCCGAGAGGGAGACCAACAATCCCAAGGCGGCGTTGGGTTTCTGGTAAACAAGTCCCTATCTGACAACGTTGTGGAAATGTCAAGTGTGTCGAACAGGGTAGCGTACCTTATTGTGAAGCTCACCGAGAGGTATAGCCTCAAGGTAGTGCAAGTGTACGCACCGACCTCGACACACTCGGACGACGAAGTGGAGGATATGTTCGATGACATATCGAGAGCCCTCCACTTCACTACAAAGACACAGTACACCGTTGTCATGGGGGACTTTAACGCCAAAGTGGGAGTACAGAATTGCTGCGAATCGGTAGTAGGACACCATGGATTTGGAAGCAGAAATCATAGGGGGCAAATGCTCGTCAACTTCCTCGAGCGGGAGGGGTTGTTCTTGATGAACTCCTTCTTCAAGAAACAACCCCAAAGGAAGTGGACGTGGCAAAGCCCCGACACTATGACCAAAAATGAGATCGACTTCATCATGACGGACAAGAGGCATATATTCAGAGACGTCTCCGTGATCAACAGGTTCAATACCGGTAGCGATCACCGACTTGTCCGAGGCTCTCTGGATATTAACTTCAAGGCCGAACGTGTCCTTCTGATGAAGTCCAGACTCCGACCAACTCTGCTCCAGACCATGGCTGGATCTGAAACGTTCCAGGCAAACCTGGAAAACCGATTCGCTGCCGTGGAAACCACAACAGACGTAAACCAGAACCTCGAAAATGTGACTCGGATCCTCAGGGAAGAAGGTACAAGATTCTGTGATATGCAGCGTAAGGGCAAGAAGTCTAAGCTTTCAGAAGGGACTTTAGGGCTAATGAAGGAACGACGTGAAAACCCACCCGTCACTTCGTCGGCAAAGCGGTTTCTAAACCGAGAGATCAACAAGCACGTACGACGCGACCTCCGGCGCTTCAATGCTCTTTCGGTTGAAAGAGCAATCGAGCAGAACCGGGGGTCAAAGGTGTTCGTACAATCTCTTGGAAGAAGCCACCTGACGAAGTTGACCACAGCAAGTGGAGAAGTCGTCTCTTCGAAGCCAGCAGTCCTTTCGGAAGTGGAGGACTTCTATAGCCGGTTATACGCATCGCATGCATCTCGTCCTGATCCCGAAAATGAGGGTCCTAGAGCCACATTGACACGCCATTTCACCGAAGACCTGCCAGAAGTCAGTACTGGCGAAATCGAGATCGCTCTTGGGCAGCTTAAAAATGGAAAAGCCCCTGGAGAAGACGGCGTTACCACAGAGCTGCTGAAAGCTGGGGGTAACCCCGTACTGAGGGAGCTCCAGAAGCTGTTCAACGCTGTCCTTTTTGAAGGGAGAACTCCAGAGGCGTGGAGTAGAAGTGTGGTCGTCTTGTTCTTCAAAAAAGGAGACAAGACCCTGTTGAAGAACTATCGACCCATATCCCTTCTAAGCCACGTCTATAAGCTGTTCTCAAGAGTGATCACGAACCGTCTTGCGCGAAGACTCGACGAATTCCAACCACCGGAGCAGGCTGGATTTCGGAGCGGATACGGCACCATAGACCACATCCACACAGTGCGGCAGATTATACAGAAGACCGAAGAGTATAATCAGCCCCTGTGTCTAGCATTTGTGGACTATGAAAAGGCCTTTGACTCGGTTGAAATCTGGTCTGTTCTGGAGTCCCTGCAGCGCTGCCAAGTAGACTGGCGATACATCCAAGTGATGAGATGTCTCTACGAGGCCGCCACCATGTCCGTTCAAGTACAGAATCAGCAAACAAGTCCCATACCGTTGCATCGAGGAGTGAGACAAGGGGATGTTATTTCCCCGAAATTGTTCACTAATGCAATGGAGGATATGTTCAAGACGCTGAACTGGAAAGAACGTGGCATTAACATCAATGGCGAGTACATCTCTCACTTGCGATTTGCAGACGACATCGTCATTATGGCAGAAACGCTGCAGGAACTACAACAGATGCTGAATGACCTGGCTGACTCTTCTGTACGCATCGGCCTACGGATGAACTTGGATAAAACCAAGGTCATGTTCAACGAACATGTTCTACCGGAACCGATTGCGATTCACGGTGCCGTTCTCGAAGTTGTTCAAAAATATGTGTACCTCGGGCAGTCATTGCAGTTAGGTAGAAACAATTTTGAGGGCGAGGTGAACAGAAGAATTCAGTTGGGTTGGGCAGCATTTGGGAAGCTACGTCAAGTCTTTACATCGTCGATCCCACAGTGCCTAAAGACGAAAGTCTTCAATCAGTGCGTCCTACCCGTCATGGCATACGGAGCCGAAACGTGGACACTGACGGCTCGTATGGTCCATAAGCTCAAAGTCGCTCAGCGGGCTATGGAAAGGGCTATGCTCGGTGTGTCTCTGAGGGATCGCATCAGAAATGAGGTGATCCGTCAGAGAAGCAAGGTAATTGATATAGCCCACCGGATTAGTAAGCTGAAGTGGCAGTGGGCTGGCCATATTAGTCGTAGAACCGACAACCGTTGGGGTAAACGAGTTCTAGAGTGGAGACCGCGTCTCGGCAAACGTAGTGTAGGACGTCCTCAGGCACGGTGGAGTGACGATTTGCGCAGGACGGCTGGCAGAAACTGGATGCGAGAAGCCGAAAATAGATCTAAGTGGCGTGCAATTGGAGAGGCCTATGTCCAGCAGTGGACTGCAACAGGCTGCTGATGATGATGATGATGATGAAAATAAATATCAACATAGAACGCCAGAGCCCAGAGCCTACTTAGAGTTTTACATAACAATCCGGGAAATACAAGCATAATGGATGGCAGGCAATAAATTAGTGTTTTGCTTAACGAAGTAACTGCCTGTCTTTGTTACTAGCTGACTAGGAGTTTCTACAAACAAAGTTTCTCAAAGGCGTGCTGCCAAGAGATATTGTAGTGTATCATTTATGTTACCAGGAAGTAAACTTCGTGACGTGTCTTACTAACTGGTGCAAAATCTTACATTGACGTCATATGAAGAAGAGTGCCCAGTTCTCATTCATGTTCTCAGACGCACCAGCATTCTACTATCCGTTGAAATTGCATAGGCGGCAAGCAGAAAACCATGGCTTTGGGTTGTTGGCTCCATAAAGTCTGGCTGTATAGTCTTCAGTCCGTTCACCCCTTTGTGTACAGCGAAAAATAAACGTTGTTATTCGAAATACGAAACTCATTGAGGTTAACTACTTATTTATATCTCTAAAAACCAGGTTTGACTACAAATGATTCAAAATGTTGACGCATTGATCGCCACGCTTATTTTTCCCAAATTCCTCTTTCATCAACTGGAAATACACTTCATCACACAAACCCATATCAATGGAACAATAAAATAAGACAAACAAAAATATCACTATGAATATCAAATAATCATGATACAAATGTGCAGAGTATACGACCTGTACCACGATACACTTGGTGTTGTCGCACTGTGTTCCGACACTCGCTATCGAATGCTATCGTTATCGAAAACACGACAGCAATGGTAATCGTGGTAAGGGGCATGTTACGAGACTGATACACTTTATTGTGGACTAGTTGGGGCGAGGCCATTGTGCTGGCGGACAAAGGCGGCGATTCATGCACAAACAAATAATCCCAAAATGTCGGGTAAATTTTGGAGCCGAAATTGTAATTCTTTTGTCTTAATTGATATTGTTAATACAAAAGGTAACGTTTTCAAAACTGGTCTTGATTTATTTCGCGTTAATATGAATTGAAATCAAATGAAACGAAAAGTCTGTTCTTCATTTATTAACTTTTGACCTCGTGTGTGGTTGTCATCTGTGGTCAGGCCCATTTGTGTACATAAAACTTTGCTATTTCCTTTATGTGACCAAAATACCAACAGTTGAATATGTTTTCTTCATAATTCGGATAGCAAAGATGAAATGAGGTAATTTACGTTTACGTCCAGCCTCTACGAGTGATTCAATCGCTGCGATAATATTATCGTGTTCATAGCGTTGATACAGACGGAGGGCCACTTCCATCTGTATCAACTTTAAGAACTGTCTAACACGCGCTCATGGAGCTGGCACCATATTGATATTTTACTTCGAGCGCGCCCCGCTAATCGCTGCCACTACTGCCTCGCCCTATGTTCATGTTTACGTGTTTCCCATGGCTGTCTGGCACGGTGCGGCGTCCTTGTATAAATATCGAAGGAGTTTGATTGCAGGTCACCGGAGTGGGTCGCTACCTTTACATTTACTCATTTCTTGCATGTTAAGATTGTTGATATTGCAATGCTATTTTAACCACCAAGCAGGCGCGGGGGTTTTTAAAACGACAACGGTCGCGCGTAACCTAAAAGACCTAGGTAAGTGAAATTTTGGAATTTAGAAAACTGATATATTAATTGGTAAGTAAGGTAAGTAATTTTTATGTCGAAACATAAAAAGTAAACTGATATTTACTTTTTATATTTCAACATAATTATTTTTACCTAGGCAGCAATTAGTTTGAATTTAAAAAAATAACCCACTGTTTTTGTATTAGAAACAAACTATGCACACCAATCCAAAGGTTTATTCTCTTTTGAGAACAGTTTGTGTGTTCCTTTTTATTTAGATAATTTTATTTCTTATTAGTTATTTGTGATCGAATAATGAGAAAAAAAGTGTTAATTATCAACTTAGTTCTAGTTTACTTCAGAATCAGTCTTCTCGTCAGGGTAAAACTAAGAAGCAGGCGCGTGTAGTCCTTTAGACGCCTGCGCCGTGACTTAAGGCGATACCCCGACCAAAACCTTGCGATAGTGCGTTTTTCTTCGCTATTCAGAGACTATTAGCTCATTAGTTATGAGAAATAATCTACATGTAATCATATTCATATCATCATATTCCAAGTTCTAATTTGTTTTATGTGTTATAAAGAAATTTAAAATCTACTTTTAAAAAATGACTAAAATTGTTGATTATATGCATCTGTTGCTAAATGCAACGCTCTAATCATTTGAGGATTACACTAATGGATAGATAATTTAAAAATCTATGTTATACTTACACGTTTTATTTAACTTCAAAAGATCGTTGTATATTTTTTAAACAAAATAATTCCAAAAATTGTATGAATTCTATGATAAAAGTGCGGGTGGCAAAGAGGGAACGAATGCTCAAGGTTATTTGGTCAGGGAACAAGGCCTTAAACAAATGCATTCTGTTCCTCTCTGGAAGCTTGGAGAAGAAGGGAATGCTGTAGTTTTCGTGCATCGTGAACTAATGACAAGCTACTGGAAACGAGAAATACTTGTGACTAGAAATCTCGATGTAATAAACGAAAACGTATCGAGTGCGGTCGAACTGACGGGCAACCGCTTGAAGGTTAAGTTAATTGTTGTAGGTTATTTTTAAGTTAACAGACTTGTTAGTTTCTTTGCTAAAGTTTAGTGACCTTTGTTTATTTCTCGAAATAGGAATGTTGGGCTGCATGATATTCCAGTATCTATAGGTAACTACTAACATATTGTCTCTACGTTGAAAAAAAATTAGGTGTGTAAATTGTTTTTTTTTTTTTTTTCTAAATAAAAGATAACAATGTGGTCTAGTATATTGAAATTTCACCTGATAAAGTATAGAACACTAGCTAGAAAAGCCTTTTAAAGCCGTTAGTATTGGCAAAAAGTCGAAAACAAAAAAAAAGTGTATTTATATTATATATATATATAATATAAATACATAATTTACACTTAACTACCGTTATACCATGATAAAACCTCCCTTTATTGTTAAAGGGCATACAAGCGTCATTTAAAATTAATGAGATGAATGATCAATCTTCAGTCCGTAAATAAAATAATCAGGTATATGTAATTATATTTACCGACTCACAAAATAAACGAGATTAGCATAAACTAGATAACTACCAAATTAATTTAAACCCCACGTATACAAGTAAATAACTTGAATTGACAACTGATTCAATCGACTTTCAAATACCAGACACAAAAGTTCTTAGATACCATAGTAACGATAATAAGAAGCGTGGGCGGTCCTTAATCCAGAACATTAAATCTAAAAACCTCTATAAAGCAGAAAGCCTATTAATCGCTTTAAAATCAAATAACTATCAGTCTTTTGTGGCCCGAAGAGTTTCGAACAACACAAACTAAATTAATTCAGCAGAAACTGTCAGCAACCCACGCCACCCCAGCAGTCCACTAGAACTGAACTAGACAAATTGTACTTAAAACTAAGGAATAACACAATAATTAGGTTTTGAATAAAATCTAGTTCACAAACTAATTATTTAGGACATTGTTTGACTAATTAAGTTTGTGGAATTATTTTGTATCTACTTAATTAGTTTGTGATGCCATAATTTGCATTCTTTGTTTAGTCGTAATTAGAAAAGCTAGTTCGTTTCTTTGATAACTTAACGGGGAGGACTCAACAGTGCTATTGATAGTTAGTAATTAAGTAAGTAAAATTTTATTTGCATAAATTGTAGGTAGGTACATAAAATGAGATGTTACAATGTAGGTGCGCCTTGTTCAATCTACTTAATAAGGCTTGCAAAATTTAACTGTAATTATTAACTAAATACTAAATTGACAATAAAATTTGACTAATAGTATAATTGAACTTCGGTGTTTATTAAGATTTTCTTTAAAGCTGAATGAATATATTCAAGTTAGTTATGTTATGAAAAAAAAATACAAGGCTGAAATCTTTTTTTTGAAGAATTTCTTTAGAATTTAGAATTTTTTTAGAAGAATTTTTTTTTCGTCTGCTCCACAATAAATCGTTGCACATTTGTTTTGTCGAAAAAGCTTTGAGACATTTGCGCTGTGTTACGTTGTTACGCTGGACAGGAAATCATCAAATGACTAATAATTGTGTCGTCGTGTCGTATGTCTTTACCGTTTTACTCTTAAATCGAACCGCTGCGATAATATCGCCATGTTGGGATATTTTCACAGAGTTGTTATAGAATCTCCATAGCTCCAGACTTTTGCTCATGGAGACGGCGCCGCACTGAACGTTCTTTTATCCATTAACAATCGCGTTGCTGAGAGAAGAAAAAATAACTATGAAATAATTACTATTTTAATACAAAACACAATATTAAATCGTCCACATAAGTGACAGTTGTAATGTTAATCGTTTAAGTGGCCGCCAGTTGAACAAGTAAACAGCTTTAAGTTATGACTTCGGCGATACATAATTATGCAGTTTACCTCAAGTTTACACAGAAAATATACTTACCTACTTTTTAAAATAGATTTTAAAGGTTGACAGGTTCTGGAGCGATGACCGCGCGCTGGAAGAGAAAGCTTTGGAAGGCCGCCCAGACCGATGATTTGGTGAGGGTCACGGAAATTCACTAGATGCGAGACGCACCGGACTGGTCGATAAGGAGACACTTTTTTTTCTGTATGGGATATCATCACATGACTTCTCCCGCTCTGGGCGGAGCGGAAGGGAGTGTCAGACTGGCACCGACCCTATGGAGCCCCGTCTTCGTTGCTGACGGCTCTTTGAGGCGCGCGTGGAACACGACGCGCCGTCGACCCGGGCCTGGTTGCTATCGGACGGCGAGCCACCCGCCTGCGCCTTCGGTGCCGGGAATCGCCTTGTGTTTACCGGGCGTCTTCTTCTGTTGTGGCGGCTGGAGCGTAAGGTTTCCCTATCCTGCACACGTTCCGCCTCCTCCTTCGCTAGCATTACTGCTTCGCAGAAGGAGGCGACCGCTTCCCATGCCTCCTCGCTCCGGACCATGGATTGAACCAGGGCCGGACGAGAGAGGTCACCGCCGTATGAAGAGACACTTGCGGGAAGCCTGCGTCCAGCAGTCGACATCTATCACCTTAAATGAAGATGATAGATATGTAAGTATTTACCGTTGTAACTATACTAATATTTTTAGTATTCTATTTTCAGGTACCTAATATACCGAACATATTATGTATGTAGGTGCACACGTACTAGTTAAGTAAATAATATAAATAAATACTCGTATGGACACATGTTTGGTTCCAGTGGTTTCGGCGATGCAAATTAATCAGTAAATGTATTACAATTAATTTAATATTGTCCTTGTTACTTTAATTAATAACTGAAATAGTTTCGGTACCTATATTATTTTAGGTTTATAAATGTGAAAGTAACGAATGTCTATATGTGTTTTGTGGGGACTGCGTACCGGAAGATGAAATGTAAGGCCTCCCTGAAGGTATTGCGGAATTTGTTCGAAAGAGTCACCGCGGCACTGGAACGTAAAGGGCACAAGAAGGATCACGGGTGGGTTTTAGTCAGTAAGAGTCTGACACTCCCATCCGCTCCACCTAGAGCGAGAGAAGTCATTTGATGATTTCCCATCCAGAAAAAAAAAGGCCTCCCAGAAGGTTAAGCGATAACACTGATGATTTGAAGTCTGCGGGAATCCGCAGGATGCAAGGCGCACAGGACTTTGCTAATAAATGTTATTTTATACTTTATTATTTAAACAAAAATCTTTGCCCTACACTGGGAATATCTCCTGTATCATGGAGGCGCTTACAAACGTATAAACACACATACAAACAGCCAGACCCGAAAAAACTCTCTGTGGGCCATTCAATGTTTTTTTCGTGCGGGAGTCGAATCCTCGCCCTGCAGCGCAGCAACCAATCGCTCAACCACTGCGCCAACCATGTCGTCATAAAATATCAATTGGTAGATACTCACTCAAATATCAGACTCCACCGCCCTATTAGGTACTGAGAGATGTCAATATTGTTGATACCGGCTGTCAAACACGAATCTGACAGCCCGTTACGAGTGTCAAAGGTTAATGGTATATGACAAGTGATATCGAAATCATGAAAAGCGTCAGTTTGATAATAACGTTAGAATAATATTAGGTATCTACAACATGATTGTGTACATCGAGATACTGTTTGAAAGGAAACAAATATTTAACATACAGAACCGTTCGATTTGAAAATAATATTGATTTTTGGCTTCTGTTAGAGTTCCGAAAGTCGCTCATATGGGTGTCTTTTAATAACCAACTTCAAAAAAGGTTGCTTCTTCTTCTGTTTGGAAGAGTAGGTTATTGTTAAATTCGGAAAAAACAACTGACTTCTAAACAAAAAAACACAAAAGTATAAAATAACTTTAATTTCGGATGTCATTGTTCTATATGAAGATCAACTAACACCACGGACTTCCAACTAATTTTTTTATGTTTGAAAGTACTGTGCGTTTGTGTGTTATTTTTGTAAAAAACTTAAGAATATTTAGAAGTAGTAGAAGTCATTTTGAAAGTCGAACGGAAAACATGTGTACTTCTACTGTGTTTTGTGGAGATTATCTATCAGCTAAATTATTGATGAAAAGAGTAGAACTTAATGAATGATAAAGCACCGTATTCCGTGCAAATAAGCATCACACATATAAAACTATTCAAATTAAAACAAAACTAGCCAATTCCATTTTCAATTACCGTTGCGTCCGGTTCTTATAAATTAAACCAGCCAGTAGCATAAATAAATAACTCATAGAGAAGTGACATCGAGTCGCCAAGCAATCGATTAGCAAGAAATCGATATAATCACTACTGTAGTCAAAGTTAAGGGAATGAGCGCGCGTGTCGGTGCACTCGCCAAGAACCCGTGTACGCACAAGCGCACGGGTCGATTTTTAAGGTTAAGCAACGTTTGCCGAGGTTGGTCTTTGGATGGATGTAATCTTACTTAACAAACCAAAATTTCTCCGTGTCTCGAAAACCACGCTAGCCGTTGGTCCCGGTTATCATTTTGAAACTTTTAGGCAGTCGTGTTATGTACTGTTAGAACATTTGACTCATTTTGCGAAAAAGTACAGTGTTACCCAGTTATTGGATTGTGGAGGTGTGTTAGGCAGCCGCTCCACGTAAAATACTGGTATTCAGCTGAATCTGGTTTAACTAGAAGCCTTTCCCAATGTTTTCGTTTTTCCCATTTAAATTTCATAAAGATCCGAAAAAAAACTTCGGAGATAGATAGTCAAATAGATATGGATTGGTTTGATTTTTTGGGCGTTAGCACCAAAAACTTTTTACAAAAAAAACAATGTACAATCGACTTCCAAATAAAAGCCACTAAAAAGTACAACATAACTTAAACTTTGGAAGTCTTTAAGTATTAAATTTTTTTTTTATATAGACTCGAAGCCCGCAGGTTGGATAAGGCTCGGATCATAGCAAAACACTTGTTCTCTATTACAATAGAAATAAGTCTAGCTTGCAATTAATATGGGTGAGCTTATAGGTACACCTCTGCTCACCCTACGTGGAACAGGCATTATGCTATGCTTACGTGTGAATGTTTTTGTTCCAGTCAAAGTAGAAAGTCTCAAAAGACTCCAACAAGAGAATCAGCCTCCCAGGGGTCTTTAAAGTGTAGAAGATACTTATCTGACTAACAAAAAAAGAAAACTACGCCCAGCGATCCAGACGAATCAATTCTTTTAGGTTAAAGACCTCACTTAGGACCCGTAAAGCGTGTGGGTTTATGATAATAACGCCTGTAACAAAAGCGATTATCGGCTCATTTACAATGGAATAAGCATAATAATATAGCCTTTGTTAAAATAAACATTGGTTTTGTGGTTGCAAAGGTGACTGTTGAATATAAGGTTACGGCTTCAAACCACAGGTCAAGCAAAGTTTGGTTTTCGTAGCAGTCTTGTTTTATGACTGGTTGTTCACTATTGCCAATATGAAATTTAAAAATACCTGGTGAAATATAGCTACTACTAATATAGCTTTTTTTTTTTTTGGATTGGAAATCATCAAATGACCCCTCCCGCCCTGGGTGGAGCGGTAGGGAGTGTCAGACTCTTACTGACTAAAACCCACCCGTGTTCCTCTTGTGCCCTTTGCGTTCCAGGGCCGCGGTAACTCTTTCGAACAAATTCCGCAACCCTAGCAGGCACCGACCCTATGGGGCCCCGTCCCTGGTGCTGACGGCTCCTTGAGACGCGCGTGGAACACAACGCGTCGTCGACTCAGCCTGGTATCGGACGGCGAGCCACCCACGCTCACCGTCCACAGGCATCAGCCACTGCGCAATAGCACAGCGGCTGACTTGTCTCTGGAGGAGGCTGCAATGGGACCATTACTGGCACTCCATTTCAGCCCCCTCCCGAGTATCAGGAGTCGCGGCACCCACGGCAGCAGCGGCAGAAGCGGCGACGGAAGCCGCGGCGGTGGCAGAGGCGGCGGCGGCGGCGGACCTCTTGCCCTTGGTCGGGGCGGATGGCGCGCAGGCCCTTCCCCCAGCCCAGTGCTCGGCCGGCTTGCCAACAGCCGCACATGCACTGCAGTGCGGCGTGGCCTTGCACGAGCCGGCCCGATGACCGGGCTGATCACAGCGGAAACAAAGACCGCTGCGGTCCACCTCCGAGGGGCACATAGCTCCCGTGTGGTTGCCCACATGGCAGCGGTAGCACCTCAGAGGCCTGGGTTCCAGCAGTTTTACCCGCGCAGACACCCACCCCACCAAGAGCCTTCGTCCCTCCGACAGAGTTCTGGCCGCCGCCACGGGGCAGCTCACCACAAGGGTTTGCATGCCCGTGTTATCAGGACGGATGGTGCCCGCCTTGACAAGCTCGGCAGAGCACCCCCCAGTCCTGGCGACGGCGGCCACAACCTCCTCCTCCGTCACGGAGTCATCCAGGCCCACTATGCTCATATCAATGCACTTAGTCGGCCTGGACACTCGGACCTCGTCCGCGGGGAGGACCGCCTTCAGCCTTTCGGCCAGGGCGTCCGCGAACGGGCCGCTCTCCGCTCCGGCGAGCTCGAGCTTCCGGGCACCGGTCAGGGTCCTCCTGATCTCGATGCCCCCGGTGATGCCCAGCTCCCGGAGGTTCACCGCCTCCTTCGCCCGCTTCATTAGGGCGAGGTACGTCACGCCCCTCTGTTCCGCTTCCGGCTGCAGTGTTAAAACTACAGCCGCGGACTTCGGGGCGCGGAGTCTCGCCGCGATGGCGTTGGCCTTCCGCCGCTGCCTCTTGGCCTTGCTTTTGGCCGCCTTTTTGGCTTGCCGCTTTTCTCCAGCAATCTGCCATCCGGCCTCGGCCGCAGGAGGGTCCGAGGTCGGGGGTGGGGGCGGCTGCGGTGCCACCGGCGCAGCAGCTTTAGCCGCTCCTCCTTTAGCCTTCCTCCTTCCCCTCCTCGCCGGGGCCGACTTGGTCGTCGCCGGCGTCACAGGCGCTGGCGCGGCTCCCGCCTTGGCCTTCGCCTGGCCGGACGTTCCCGGGCCAGCAGCCACCGCGGCTGCGTACGAAGCCGCCTTCTGCTGTCCCGGGGGCCTCTGTGCCGCCGCCAACGGGGGACGCCGGACCATGTCCTCCAAGACGGAGAACTGCCTCCGGAAGGGAGCCAGCTCCTGCCGCACCAGGCTCCGCACCTGGCTCAGCACCCGGCTCCCCTCCAGCGCCGCCGGACTCGGCCCCCCCTGCGGCTCCTCCGAGGCCGCTGTGGCCATGCCAGCCAGGTCCCTCCGGAGCGACTCATTCTCCGCTATGAGTCGCTCCGTTACGGCCGCGAGGCGGGCGACCTCGGCCCGCAACTCTGTCGCCTCTCCAGACCCGCTGACGTTGGCCGCCGCTGCCGCCAGAATGGTGGCTTTAGCCGCGCTGATGGCCTCCCGCTTCGAGGATTGCTTCCTCTTGAAGGCCACAGCGCGGATCGCGGCCTCCACCACCTCCTCCAGTCGAGCCCTCTGCTCTTCGGCAGTGGGAGGTACCTCTCCCGGGGACTCCGAGTCGTCAGAGTCGAGAGGAGGCGGACGGGTAGAGGGAGCCCTGCGACCGCTCCCTCCTGGGCGACGCCCCTCCTCCGCCAACCTCTCGGCCCGACGCTCCACCTCCCGGGTAGAGGGAGCCAGCCCCCTCCCTGCCTCACAGCCCCTGCCCCGCCTTGCGGTGGGGATTTTCCGGGCGGAGGCAAACTCGCCCTCGGAGGACGACTCCCTGTCATCCTCCCGTCTGGGCCGCTTGCGGAAGAGCTTGACGCCCTCCACAGCAGCCCCCCTGCCTCTGTCTCCAGAGCCCGCCGAGCGTACCGTTACTAGGTCAGGGCAAGAGCCGGAATCCGACTCCGCACCTCCCCGGCGCTCAGGCGTTCAACAACCCTCCGCTACAAAATCGTACGCCATCAGCTCCTTAAAAGAAGCGGATTCGGATAACGACGATCCGGAGCCTCCTCGGCCCTTGTTGCCACTGGCAAGCGGTACACAATTGGTGCCCCCCCCCCCCAGAGTACGGTGGGGCAGACGCTCTTTCAAGCGTGGCGGATTCCCCAGCGGCTGAGCCGCTGGAACCGCCCTGGGGTATTACTCTTTCCTCTTGTGCTTGTTCCATTCTTGTTCCTTTTTGAGGGTATGGTCCCTTGCTCCTCCGCCCTTTCTCCCTCACAGGGCCTCTCCTCCCACCCGCTCACTGCCTTCACAGCCACGTCTGATAAGCAGACGCGTACCAGAAGGCAGCGAGCGGGATTCCTCGCGTGTGTGTCTCTCTTGGTCTGATCCCTCACTTGCGACCTTCCGGCATGAGTGGCTCTACCGGGAAAGCTCGCAAGATCATTGAGACGCTCAAGCCCCACCACGACGACAACGTGGAGACACATTCGGTGGGGACTCTTACACCCCTGCCTTTCCCTTCGAGAAAAACAAGCATGATATTTTGGTGAATATCATCACTAGTACGTACCTACTAACAACTAATTCTGTCAACATAACCATTAACGGTTTCTCAAATGGATTCTGATAAGAGGTCCTTAATAGATTGAAATTTTAACAGCGATACCGATTCTCGAAAAGTTCAGAATGCGCTACGAAAATATCTCATGTTCATTCAATTAAGTATATTATTGCAATTTTTCGTCGATCATAATTACTGATAGTAGGTATGTACTTATCTCTAATTGTACTATTAGTCTAATTTGTAGCAGTCGTCAATATCCTGCAAAATAGAAGGATGTTGCAAGTATTTACAAGTTTCACGGGAGTTTGGACGATCAGCGGGAATATGGTCTTTAATAGTGCAGTAAAATCTTCACGAGTAACATGATTAAGTGTATAAACGAATTCAGGGATAGTGGCTAAACGGAAATTGAAGAGGTGAGAAACGTGTTATGCTCACACATAATAAGTTTTGCTTAAGGCAAAACGCTACGATTATAAGACTAATTAATAATAAAAAAAAATTAAATATAAAAAATTAATATCAACGATTAAGTCGTTTTGTGACGTTTCTGCATAAGTCCAGCGATTTAAGTCCACTCTATAGGAGCATCAAACTGTCAAATAAATCTTGTCATAAATTGAAGGTTTCGTGCTCGAGAGATGAGCAAGAAAATGCGTAAACGCTCTTGCTCAGCTAAAGCTCATCTCTCAAGCACGAAAACTTTAATTTATAATGTCAATTAGATAAGTTTTCACAGAAGTTTTCGTACTCATGTTGGAGTTCGAGTTGAGTTTACATTTTTGAATATGGGCTTTATCTCGAGTACCAAATCCCTGTTCCTCAAACAGATGCATTTTTCACATTAGTATTATATATATAACCTACACCTCTGATATAAATTAACCTGATATCAGGTGTGCATTTGAATACCATCACAAAATAAAGAAAAAGGTTAGCTTAATCAGCCTTTTAACGTTCCCACTGCTGGAACACAGGCCCCTCTAGGAGATGGAATGGGTCGTAATCCACCACGCGGGCCCAGTGTGAGTTGGTGAATGTCACATGTCTTCGATTTTTTTATTCTAGGACATGGCGGTTCCCTCACGATGTTTTCCTTCATCATTTTGAGAGCAGTGGTGATTAAATAATTACACATTACACAAAGAAATGCACCTGGCTGGGTTATAACCCGCGACTCCACCAATGTGCTCAAACAAAGGTTAATTTAAGAAAAAAAGCAGGGCGAAAAGTACTATTCCTAAAATATTCTCTATAGGTTATAAAAATGTACTTTTCTACTTCGCTTCGATAAAAAGTGAACGAGTTAATTTAGCAGGCAATTTACGCCCTTGTTGACCCGCTGAAAATTGTGATTGGTTCCACGAAAACAATTACTGCAATATATTTTCTAACAAAACGTTGTATGTTATGACAACATAATTCAGTATAACGTGTGGCATCGAATATGCAAAGATCGATAGTTTATTGTTCGTAAATCGGTTTATAATTATCGATGTTTTTCCTCATCACTAGTAATTGGTACAAAATTGTAGTTATATAACATATTATTTGTTTATCTAATATTAAAAATACGACAGCGTGTTTATCTGTTTGTTACGCTTTCAAGCCGCTTTTAAATTATTGAATGATTTTGGTAAATTTTAATACAAAGATAGATAGGTCGCTGGATACGGTTACAGGATATTTTTTTTTTTTTTGAAGCCGCGGACAATGTCTTGTAAACAATATTATAATCAATCGACTTCCAGAAATGGAGGAGGTCCACATAATTTTTTTGTATGTTTGTTCAGCGATACTTTTCTCAATTGTCAACCGATTTGGATGATTATTGTTTTATTTGGAAGAGCATATTACCGGACTGGTTCGACTTTAATTTGGTGAAAATCTGATGAAGAAATTCGGAGATGAGCAATGGAACTCTTCAAAAAATGACAGCAAACTAGCTGCTGCCCGCGGCTTCGCACGCGTGAATGTCAGAAATTATCCCAAGGGAACATCATCCCGGAATAAAAATATCTAAGAGATATAAGTATCTTATATATTATTCCAGACTATGATCTAAATCTGTGCCAAATTTCATCAAGATCCATTCAGTAGTTTTTGGGTGACAGAGTAACAAACATCCATAATTACAAACTTTCGCGTTTATAATATTAGCAAGAAGTAAGATCCGATAAGGCCGAGTGCTGATTAAGGTAACATTAAACAATAATTGTGGACACATAGAATGAACTGCTTTCTTTCAATACGGTAAATGAATGACTAAAATGAAGAACTTATTTGATTGAATACTCTTTGTTTTAATGTTCTTTTGGTGCCATGACCGTTGTAGGCCATCAAATGTTGACGAATTGGGAATGAATGTATGAAGATAAAAATGCGCCACTAGTGTTCAGTTGTTTTGAAATCTTTTGACATGTTTACGAATCGAGATTGTGACATAACGGGAAGTAGCCGTCTAATCTAAAGCGATTAATAATGAAACTTTATAAATAATGCCGAACTTGCAACAACCTAACTTAAATTCAGCCCACTAAATAATCATAAAACAAATTCAAAACTCACAAAATCTCAAATCATCTTTCGAGCAGCAAACTTTTCTGTAGCATTTGGCTTGTAAAATGTGACGTTGTTGTCGCGCATGACAATCGCGCACTATTGAAACTTGTCGCCCCCGTCACGTCCGCGTCGCCTCGTCGTCGCCTCGTCGTCGCCCTGTCGCCTGCGACACTTAGCTGAATGTATAATGTACCAAAGAGATTTTTACAATGGAATCAGACGAGGATTTAAATTAGAAGTTAAGATCATTCGAGGAAATCGTGTGAGGCGACGGAAACGGAAACTTTATCGTTACAAACATCTTTTATGTTAAAATGCTTTAAAAGGTTGACTTTTTGAGCTAAGTTTTGTATAAGTGTATGTGTGAGTACCTAAAAATGTGTCTGCCATGAGATAGGTATTAAACGATTCAAAGTTTTCGGTTCCCCTCGAGTAATAAAAAGTACAGAACAAGTTTTGGAATATTGTGAAAATTCAGTATTATAGTATTGTATTTAGAATCCCATTTACTACCATTTGAATAGAGAAATTAGCATTCATTAAGACTTCTATAATCGAAAAAAGTATAAACCTCGGTTTAAAACATGTAAATATTTATTTTTTTATTTGCATTAAACTAAGTAAATTGTCAGTTGAGAATAATCTGATCAGATAATTTGAAGAAACCATATTTCATTACATATTTTACACTTTTTGTCGTAAATATTTTTAATAAATATAAAATAAAGAGGGATGACTATTTTTTGAAGTCTAGACGAGATAAAAAATATATGAGTGATCCAATTAACTAGTGACTAAGATAATTTTAATTCCACTTGCTATTCAAAACTTAATTATTATAATAAACTTATACTTGACTTACAGCTCAAATTGTCTGTGTTATTCCAAATTGCGTGAAGGTCAACTTTCAGTCTCGAAGACGAAATGTTATAAAATGGTAAGATGTACGTAATAAGATGTAAAATAATTAAAAGTAATTGTAGGTTTGGGAGTAACACACAGACATATTGTTATTACTTGTTACTATTCGGAATATAGCGAGTCATAAAGTAGTTGGTAAGAGGTAATATTCTAAAAAGTTTGAGGACTGGAATACCTACATATTTTGTGCTATCTAAATATAACGTTGAAAAATATTTCAACATCAGCAGTATCTGTTATGTATGTATTATATCCTCTTTTATTAAGGACCCGAGTGTCTAAGAAGTACTGTCATGTTTATTTCTTTTTGTCTTTGCATGTTGGGCAACCAATGTCCTCAAGTGTTCCTTCTTCTTTGCTATATCAATCAGTTGAGATATCCAAGCTTGTTTTTAAACTCCAATTTAAATTCTCCACCCACTCATACCCAATCTAGAGCTGCGCAATAAAGCACGCGCTATCGACTATCGACACACAAATAAATTGCGATTCAAAATAAACAGGGTATTGGTAAAAACACTTGGCGCGGGACATAAAGCGCTGCTGTATCAGGAGCGCTATAAATCTGGCGACGTATGTACCAGTACGTAGGTACAACACCGGGGAGACGCCTGCTTGCCGGGGACGTTGAGGTAAGAAAGACTTGGGGTAAGCTTTCGATACAGTCGTTCATGTCGTTTAAATGACAATAGGGGACTACTTTTTTACACTAAATTCTGCAATCTTAAACAGGACGTCATTTTCATAATTAATTTATGAATTGAGCTAAAAAGGTTCAACAAGGATACTTCCCATAGATCAGTGTCTGCTAGGGCTGTTTTTGTTAGAAAGAGTCACCGCGGCCCTGGAACGCAAAAGGGCATTAGGAGGAACACTTGTGGGTTTTAGTCAGTAAGAGTCTGAAACTCCCTTCTGCTCCACCCAGAGCGGGCGAAGTCATTTGATGATTTCTCATCCAGAAAAAAAGGGTATACGCTAGCACCTAGCAGTGGAGTTTCACAAAGGTCAGTTTAAAAACTGCCCTAAACTGCTGCATGAGACTGCTAAAATTTTTCACTTAACTCTTAAAAACAGCAGTGCTATTCTGTAAGAACTTACGTGCGAATTCGATTCATATCTCATTTTCGATTACACTTCGTAACTCACCTTTTTTTTTTTTTCTGGATGGGAAATCATCAAATGACCCCTCCCGCCCTGGGTGGAGCGGTAGGGAGTGTCAGACTTTTACTGACTAAAACCCACCCGTGATCCTTCTTGTGCCCTATGCGTTCCAGGGCCGCGGTAACTCTTTCGAACAAATCCCGCAACCCTAGCAGGCACCGACCCTATGGGGTCCCGTCGTTGGTGCTGACGGCTCCTTCGGCGCGCGTGGAACACAACGCGTCGTCGACTCAACCTGGTATCGGACGGCGAGCCACCCACGCTCACCGTCCCCAGGCATCAGCCACTGCGCAATAGCACAGCGGCCGACTTGTCTCTGGAGGGGGCCGAAATGGGACCATTACTGGCACTCCATCTCAGCACCCTCCCGAGTGTTGGGAGTCGCAGCACCCGCAGCAGAAGCAGCAGTGGCGGCGACAGAAGCCGCGGCGGCGGCAGAGGCGGCGGCGGCGGCGGACCTCTTGCCCTTGGTCGGGGTGGATGGCGCGCAGGCCCTTCCCCCAGCCCAGTGCTCGGCCGGCTTGCCAGCAGCCGCACATGCACTGCAGTGCGGCGTGGCCTCACACGAGCCGGCCCGATGACCGGGCTGACCACAGCGGAAACAAAGTCCGCTGCGGTCCACCTCCGAGGGGCACATAGCTCCCGTGTGGTTGCCCACATGGCAGCGGTAGCACCTCAGAGGCCTGGGTTCCAGCAGTTTTACCCGCGCAGACACCCATCCCACCAAGAGCCTTCGGCCCTCCGACACAGTTCTGGCCGCCGTCACGGGGCAGCTCACCACAAGGGTTTGCATGCCCGTGTTGTCAGGCCGGAGGGCGCCCGCCTTGACGAGCTCGGCAGAGCACCCCCCAGTCCTGGCGACGGCGGCCACAACTTCCTCCTCCGTCACGGAGTCATCCAGGCCCACTATGCGCATGTCAATGCGCTTAGTCGGCCTGGACACCCGGACCTCGTCCGCGGGTAAGACCGCCCTCAGCCTTTCGGCCAGGGCGTCCGCGAACGGGCCACTCTCCGCTCCGGCGAGCTCAAGCTTCCGGGCACCGGTCAAGGTCCTCCTGACCCCGATGCCCCCGCTGATGCCCAGCTCCTGGAGGCTCACCGCCTCCTTCGCCCGCTTCAATACGGCGAGATAAGTCACGCCCCTCAGTTCCGCTTCCGGCTGCAGTGTTAAAACTACAGCCGCGGATTTCGGGGCGCGAAGCCTCGCCGCGATGGCGTTGGCCTTCCGCCGCTGCCTCCTCGCCTTCTTCCTGGCCGCCTCTTTGGCCCTCCGCTTCTGGCCAGCAACCTGCCACTCGGCCCCGGCCGCAGGAGGGTCCGAGGGTGGGGGTGGGGGTGGGGGCGGCTGCGGCACCACTGGCGCCTCCTCCTTAGCCGCTCCTCCCCGAGCCTTCCTCCCACCCCTCTTCGCCGGGGCCGACTTGGTCGTCGCCGGCGTCGCGGCCGCCGGCGCCACAGGCGCTGGCGCTGCTCCGCCCTTGGCCTTTGCCTTCGTCTTGCCGGACGTTCCCGGACTGGCAGCCGCAGCGGCCGCGTACGAAGCCGCCTTCTGCTGCTGGCCCGGGGCCCTCTGAGTCGCCGCCGTTGGGGGCCGCCGGACCATGTCCTCCAGGGTGGAGAACTGCTGCCGGAAGGGAGCCAGCTCCTGCCGCACCAGGTTCCGCACCTGGCTCAGCACTAGGCTCCCCTCCAGCGCCGCCGGACTCAGCACCCCCTGCGGCTCCTCGGAGGCCGCTCTGGCCATCCCCGCCAGGTCCTTCCGGAGCGACTCATTCTCCCGAACGAGTCGCTCCGTAACGGCCGCAGGGCGGGCGACCTCCGCCCGAAGCTCTGTCGTCTCCCTTGAGGGAGACGCGCCAACGTTGGCCGCCGCTGCCGCCAGGATGGAGGCTTTGGCCGCGCTGATGGCCTCCCGCTTCGACGACTGTTTCCTTTTAAAGGCCACAGCGCGGATCGCGGCCTCCACGACCTCCGAGAACTGGGCCCTCTGCTCCTCGACCGTGGGACGCACCTCTCCCGGAGGCTCCGAGTCGTCGGAGTCGAGAGTAGGCGGAAGAGTAGAGGGAGCCCTACGACCGCTCCCTCCAGGGCGACGCCCCTCCTCCACCAACCTCCCGGCACGACTCTCCACCTCCCGGGTAGAGGGAGCCAGCCCCCTCCCCGCCTCACAGCCCCTGCCCCGCCTAGCGGTGGGGATCTTGCGGGCGGAGGCAAACTCGCCCTCGGAGGTCGACTCCCCGTCTTCCTCCCGTCGCGGCCGCTTGCGGAAGAACTTGACGTTCTCCGCAGCAGCCCCCCCTCTTCCGTCTCTAGAGCCCGCCGAGCTGACCGTTACTAGGTCTGGCGCGGAGCCGGAATCCGACTCCGCACCACCCCGGCGCTCAGGCGAACCCTCCACTACGGAATCGTACGCCATCAGCTCCTTAAAAGAAGCGGATCCGGATGACGACGATTCGGAGCCTCCTCGGCTCTTGTTGCCACTGGCAAGCGGAAGGTCTTTGTTGCCCACCCCATAGTACGAAGGGCAGCCCGCCGAAGCGGGGCGGGATTCCCCGACCGCTGAGCAGTCGGGACCCGCCTGGGGACTTATTTTACATCGGCCTTTTTCCATATTGTTCCTTTTAGAGGGTATGGTCCCTTGCTCCTCCGCCCTTTCTCCCTCACAGGGCCTCACCTCCTACCCGCTCACTGCCCTCTCAGCCACGTCTGATGAGCAGACGCGTACCAGAAGGCAGCGAGCGGGTGTGTCTCTCTTGGTCTGGTCCCTCACTTGCGACCTTCCGGCATGAGTGGCTCTACCGGGAAAGCTCGCAAGATCATTGGGACGCTCAAGCCCCACCACGACGACAACGTGGAGACACATTCGGTGGGGTTCGTAACTCACCTGAAGTGAAAAGTATTTGATATTCTGCCTGTCAAGTTAAGTTCGCTTCACCTATGTTCTCACTTAGTGGCGCTAGTGTAGTTTTCATCAAGTTACAGAATACCAAATACAGTTTTCACCGCAGAATCAGAAGTGAGAACTGGAGTGAGTTCTTACAGAATAGCATTGCAGATCTGATTAATTTTAATGCATCAAGCGAAAAATAGATCTTGTATCAATATGTCTTGAACTCTGAACTGCTGTTGACGCTGTGTGGCAGGTCCTCTCCCGTTTTCTACACTCTTCGTCCCGGTCTCGCCCCGGTCCCGCCCCGTTGAACTTATGTCCCTCCCGGGACTCCACTCTGTAGCTGAACTAACTTTTTTAACTCTCATTACGTATTTACGACCAACTCATATTAAATTTTTTGTGAAAAAAAATATTATTATAACTTTCTCATGTTTGAACTTCGGAGTTTGATTTGTATAATATTACCGCTGACCCATGCGTCAAGGTGAAAAAGGATTTTTTTCAATTTTGTTTTGCTATAAATGTAGATTTGATACCTGAATCAATAAACTGACTGCAGCCATATCATTTTGTTCAAAACTTTGGCAAAATAATAGCCAAGTTTGTTGCCCTTGCAAATGATAAATAGGCAAATTTAACAACAGTTCAATGCACTTCTAGATTAAAACAAATCCCCATTTAGCTTAACAAATAGTTACAGATATATAAACTAAACAGAACTGACATTTGTTAGTACAACTCTGTTTTAAGAGGTACTTAATAAAACCTTTGTTAAGAAAAGAAAAAGTACTTTGGAGGAGATTAATTGCTTAACTTACATAACTATTTCAGGCTATAATTTAACGGAGTCGAGCAAAAAAAGGTATTGCGTGGTTCATGGACAATCTTAAACTCTACTGTAAAGCGCAAGTCATACTGACGGAGGAACGGAAGCTAAAACATACTTTGTCAAACTAATTTTATTTACAACTAGCTTCTGCCAGCGACTTCGTCCGCGTGGAATAGTTACTTTACCCCCGATTTTGAAACTCTCAGCCCGATCGGTTTAAAATTGACAAAAGATAGACATGCTGTTTCGGGATGTTTTTTAGATAATTTTATGTAGATGACTTCTTCCGTTTTCCCAAAATTTTCCTTCACTGCTCTGCTCCTATTGATTGTAGCGTGATGAAAAGTATACTATAACCTGCCCAGGAGTATGAAGAATAATTGCACCAAGTTTCGTTAAAGTCGGTCGAGTAGTTTTTGTTTCTATAAAGAACATACAGACAGACAGACAGACAGACAGACAGACAGAAAGACAGACAGACAGACAAAAATTTTACTGATTGCATTTTTGGCACCAGTATCGATCACTAATCACCCCCTGATAGTTATTTTGAAAATATATTCCTTGTACAGAATTGACCTCTCTACAGATTTATTATAAGTATAGACTAGCAGCGCCCCGCGGTTTCACCCACGTTGTTCTCGTTCCCGTGGGAATACGGAGATAATATATAGCCTATGTTACTCAGGGTGAATGTAGCTTTTTAATGGTGAAAGAATTTTTGAAATTGGTCCAGTAGTTTTTAAGTTTATTCGTTACATACAAAAATAAAAATATTTCTTCTTTATAATATTAGTATATACTAGCAGCGCCCCGCGGTTTCACCCGCGTAGTTTCCGTTCCTGTGGAAACACGGGTCTAAAATATAGCCTATGTTACTTAAGGTGAATGTAGCTTTCTAATGGTGAAAGAATTTTTGAAATCGGTCGAGTAGTTTTTGAGTTCATTCGTTACATACAAAAATACAAATCTTTTTCTTTATATATAGTATTGATAGGATGTTACATAATAGCCGCCGAGATTAATTTCATATAGTTACTGTAGTGGATTTGTCTATCATGACTGATTCTATGCTTTTGCTAAACTTTATCTTTTAGTGACATGTATGATGCTAGAGTTTAATGATGCTTGAGAAAACAATAGTACGAGGTTATATAAAGGTACTTTAATGTTGGCAAATGTAATATTGCTGACATTGTATCTGGCTTTTTTGTTACCATCACGAAGATTTCATAGGCATTTGTTCATTGGGTGTGAAATAAAACGGCCAAGAAACACGTTTTGACTAAAATATAGAATTTGTGAAGGTAGGCCTGGTAAAGTTAGGGCGCATAGATCAAAAATCTTGGCTCTACATGAGATCTGACCACTTTTTTTCAGCTTGTAGGTTTGAAGCGTGCAGTCTTTAGAACTCTGCTTTATACGAGATCTGATAACTTTTTCATAGGGTAAGCTACGTAGACTCGTCTTGACAACATTTTTACATGGATTATTTTTTGGTGGGCTTTCTTTTTCGTGTGATTTTTGTACCATTCCATTTCATTTACGGCCATTATATTTTCAGAGATTTTACTAATTTTATTATGATTTAGTACACAGTATGTTAACTAACAGAGGGCGTTCCCGTTAACCCGCAATGGTATAGCATCCATATATATCATAAAAAATATTACCATTCGAAAATTTCGAAAATTCGTTTTTATTTTTTTAAATATTTAAATATTCACTAAAAATGTTAAATTGATACGTTAAAGAAACACTCCGTAAACGCGTACTTGCCGGTTTGGGCATTGCTACTACGTGTACTTATCATTCCGCGCTACTATTTTGATTTTAAACAGGATGTTTCGAATTTATTGTCATTTTTTTTTATTTGTATTACTTTATGCTTATTTTTCAATTTTGATATTTTTATTTTAATCTATTAATATTATAGATTAACGAGTTTAAGGGAATGCCCGCTGTTATTTAACATACTGTAGTTTAATTTTAACAATTTTTTTCGTGCAATTTTTGGACTATTTCATTTCAATTCTGTAAATTTTCATTTTCTGAGATTTTTTTATGATTAATTAAATTTGGATAATAATGACACTAGCGACATTATTTTGCACTTGTACATTTTGGCAGAATATTTTGTACTAAACATTTTATAAAACATCGTTGTACACTTCGTTCACAAAGTTAATAAAAGAATTTGAATTTGACTGCATTTTTTTTAAATGGTATGTCATATAAATGTCCTTCGTTTCCACTACCATCAATCGGACTCATTCTTTTCAAATTGAAACCCAATACTGTCATCTAATTATCAGACCTTAGTTAGGCTTTTCTCAAAATCCGAATTAGTATTCTTGAGTTGTAATAATGTTTGTAATCTTGTTAGCTATGTCTGGCTTAATGTGGGGTGTTGCTTAGCTTTTGTTATGTCATTATTTTGTACAGATTTTGGTCTGGTTTTCTAATCTAACTTAATGAGCCCTTTTGGTCCCACTGCTGGGCAAATGCCTCTATCTCCCTCTTCCATACACGTCTGTTCTCTGAAATTACAGACCAGTCCTTCGGCTGGGAGTCACGTTCATCTCTTCAAGTTCATTGACTGGTTAATTTTGTTTGAAAAGTTTCCATTATTTTTGCTTACTTTCTTTGATTACTCAAACGGCCAACTAATGTGTCCATCACTCAGCTGTTTAACAGCTCAATTAACATGTTCTTGTAACTAAATATTTATTCTATCTTGAATCCCTTTTCAACATTTTAAAAACACATCAACTTCTTATGAATCCAACACAAATAGTGCCACTCCATAGTCCTACTAAATGAACACGTCTAAACAACGTTAACCCACTCTTTTGAAACTATAAAAGAACGCTTCTCTTTAAAGTTTTTTTGCTTTTATGTAACTTCAAAGACGTTTTGTATCAGTTAAAAAGCTTTTTAAGATTACAGCGTAACGTTGTCTAATGAGTAAACAAAACGTAGTTCTGTGAACACTGGCTTGTAGTCTAGTGGTTTCAAATGCTTATTGTTGAACATGAGGCGTTTGGTTCGAATCCCGGGTCGGTCAAAGGTTGCTGGATTTTCCGATCTGGAATTTTTCAGTAGCAGTACGATATCTGGAATCTGTGCCCCCCGGTTGATGACATTGATCTGCTTTATTGTAACTTAAAGAAAATTGACCAAACGTGGATGCACTATAGAAGTAGGTTTCGAGAAATACAGTCGTAAATGTTATTAGAATTTTGTGAAGCGACTCTTGTAAACTGAGGTACTATTTACAAATACTACAGATAGTCAAGGGTAGAAAAGAATAGTCATGGATTTCAAAGTTCGTTTATTTTTTCTCTGGAATGAAACTTATTTTTATAGGGCTAATCAGTTTTATCCAATATATTTCAAATTTACCTACAAGTTAATATAACTAGTTAAGAGAGCAGTAGCTAAATTAACTGTCCTTAAAAAATAACTGTGCCAAAAGCTGTCTTAAGGTCGCCACACTGGTGCAAAACAAGTCGACATTAAGGTCCCTAGAAAGCCTATTGAAACTAAGAGCACTTCTTTTTTAGAAAACATTCCGCCTATAATTTGTCATTGCGAAAGGTACATTTAATATAGGAAAACGTCAAACTCGCAAAACACAATTTCTCTTTCATGAAACGATTATTACTAACAAAACATTACCCTGCTCTCCATTCAGAACACAACACGTGTTTCCTGTTCAATCAGGCGTCCTCCTAACAGTTACTCAGTAGAACAACATTGGTAGTTAAGGGCCTGTCTTTGTAGTAGCACTATTTAAAGCGAGTGTTTCTTCGACTTGGCGTTTATTTGGGTCGCTCTGATTGCGCACTCCCACCACGCTGACAAAAGACTGTTGATTTATATTATTTGTACTCACTGCCACGTAATCAAGAAGACGGCTACCAGGAGCACAGAAATAAGTAGAAGGGGGCACTGGAAAAGTGTTTAGTGTAAGTCGATAACAACAGAAAAGTGGGCGAGAAGCCCACGATTGAAATCTATACAATAGGGATGTTGCCTGAGTAAAAAATATATGATTATGTTTAGTCCGTCAGTTAGATTAAAGAAAAATATTAGACACGTTCTTTAGTGGGAGCGTGTGACGTCACGGCCCGGTAAAAATTGTAGTGAGTAGCGACGTCACACGAATTTTCAACGCACTGTATCGTCTTCATTTTTTGTTTATGTGAAAAAAGAAAAAATACGTGTTCAATATTTTTTGGAAATCTATCTGACGGACTAATCAGATTTTTTTAGTTAACTATCCTATTTATTATCTAAACTAATATTGTAAAGTGGAAAGATTTTGTTTGTAATAAGGTCCGGAACTACTTGACCGATTTCAAACATTTTTTTCCACCAATAGAAAGCTACATTATCAGCGAGTAACACAGGCCTTTTTTTCCCTGTATTCCCATGGGAACGGGAACTATGTGGGTGAAACAGCGGGACGCTGCTAGTTAACTTATAAACTAACTAGCAGCGCCTCGCGGTTTCACCCGCGTGGTTCCCGTTCCCGTGGGAATATGGGGATAAAATATAGCCTATAGCCTTCCTCGATAAATGGGCTATCTAACACTGAAAGATTTTTTCAAATCGGACCAGCAGTTCCTGAGATTAGCGCGTTCAAACAAACAAACAAACAAACAAACAAACAAACAAACTCTTCAGCTTTATAATATTAGTATAGATAAAAAAGAGGGATTGTTGAGATTAAAATAGCCGCCTATTTTATTTTTCAACGATAGTATAGCTTCAAAACATTAAACTTCAAAAGAACTAGTTTTGTTCTCTCTGTTCTAATTGCGCTCATTATTATCATTGCGTCAAACAAAAGGCTTAATAAAACCGTAATTCCGTTTTAATTATTCAAAAGGTACGTTTAAAAGTAGCCATTAGTATACCTACTCATATAACTAAGTATTCATTGCGCGACTAGTATGTTAGCTCTTTGGTTGGATTAGTGGTTGCAGTTTGTTTGGCAGATGAGTAAATCGTTGATTCAGCAATCGACTTTTATTGCACCTTCTGGGACTGTGCGGAATGGGTTGCTTTAAGAGTGGTAGGGAACCTGAATGATTAATGTAGCTGTTGCTTGTTTGGGATTGAGAAAGACAAAACCGGCCTTAGGTCGGGCTCGTTGCATACCATAAACCGAAAAAAAAAAAACTTTTCTTGAATGACACTTTAAATTAGTTCATTTATATTATTTATTTATTTATTTATGTATTTATTTGTTTATTTATTTATGTATTTATTTATTCATTCATTTATTTATAACTGTTTATCAACAGCTTCTGTATAAATAATTTCTTAGCATATATTTATATTATATAAAAACCACGTTATTACACAGTCGCCAATTACAGGTTAACCAGCATTGATATAGTAAGTTGTGATACGTAGTATACCTAGAATACAATCAAGATAAAATTAAAAATAATTTAAAACAAAAAAGCATAATAGATAAAAACTCGGTGAAGATTTACTATTGTCTAATTAATACGGTTCCGATAGGTAACAAAATAATTTTATAAAAACATCATCAATCACAAATTATGGTTGTAAAGGAGCTGATTATTGAGATGAAATGACAAATGAAGATGTATTGAAGAAGAAGCTGACTTGACCTCAAATATTGATGAATAACAACTGAAAGATGATAAATATACCGCACTAGCTGCCGCTTACGTTTTTGCTCGGAAATTATCCCAAAGGAACATATTCCGGGATATATAATACTCTAAGTCCTAATCCAGGATATTATGTAACCTTTTTTTTTTTTTGGATGGGAAATCATTAATGACCCCTCCCGCCCTGGGTGGAGCGGTAGGGAGTGTCAGACTTTTACTGACTAAAACCCACCCGTGATCCTTCTTGTTCCCTATGCGTTCCAGGGCCGCGGTAACTCTTTCGAACAAATTCCGCAACCCTAGCAGGCACCGACCCTATGGGGCCCCGTCCTCGGTGCTGACGGCTCCTTGCGGCGCGCGTGGAACACAACGCGTCGTCGACTCAACCTGGTATCGGACGGCGAGCCACCCACGCTCACCGTACCCAGGCATGGCAGGCACACGCCCCTCTGTTCCGCTTCCGGCTGCAGTGTTAACACTACAGCCGCGGACTTCGGGGCGCGAAGCCTCGCCGCAATGGCGTTGGCCTTCCGCCGCTGCCTCCTCGCCTTCTTCTTGGCCGCCTCTTTGGCCTTCCGCTTCTGGCCAGCAACCTGCCACTCGGCCTCGGCCGCAGGAGGGTCCGAGGGTGGGGGTGGGGGCGGCTGCGGCACCACTGGCGCTGCAGCCTTAGCCGCTCCTCCTCCAGCCTTCCTCCTACCCCTCTTTGCCGGGGCCGACTTGGTCGTCGCCGGCGTCGCAGCCGCCGGCGTCACAGGCGCCGGCGCGGCTCCCCCCTTGGCCTTCGCCTTCGCCTGGCCGGACGTTCCCGGGCTGGCAGCCACGGCGGCCGCGTACGAAGCCGCCTTCTGCTGCTGGCCTGGGGCCTTCTGAGTTGCCACTGTTGGGGGACGCCGGACCATGTCCTCCAGCACGGAGAACTGCCTCCGGAAGGGAGCCAGCTCCTGCCGCACCAGGTCACGCACCTGGCTCAGCACTTGGCCCCCTTCCGGCGCTGCCGGACTCAGTCCCCCTCGCGACTCCACAGAGGCCGCTCTGGCCATCCCCGCAAGGTCCCTCCGGAGCGACTCATTCTCCCGAACGAGTCGCTCCGTAAGAACCGCGAGGCGGGCGACCTCCGCCCGCAACTCCGACGCCTCCTTTGAGGCAGGCCCGCCAACGTTGGCCGCCGCTGCCGCCAGGATAGAGGCTTTGGCCGCGCGAATGGCCTCCCTCTTCGAGGACTGCTTCCTCTTGAAGGCCACGGCGCGGATTGCGTCCTCCACTACTTCCTCGAAGTTCGCCCTCTGCTCCTCGGCAGCGGGAGGTACCTCTCCCGGGGGCTCTGAGTCGTCAGAGTCGAGAGGAGGCGGAAAAGTAGAGGGAGCCCCACGACCGCTCCCCCCAGGGCGACGCCCCTCCTCCACCACCCCCCCGGCCCGACGCTCCACCTCCCGGGTAGAGGGAGCTAGCCCCCTCCCTGCCTCACAGCCCTTGCCCCGCCTAGCGGTGGGGATTTTGCGGGCGGAGGCAAATTCGCCCTCGGAGGACGACCCCCCGGTATCCTCCCGTCTGGGCCGCCGAGCTGACCGTTACTAGGTCTGGCGCGGAGCCGGAATCCGACTCCGCACCACCCCGGCGCTCAGGCGAACCCTCCTCTACAAACTCGTGCGCCATCAGCTCCTTAAAGGAGTCAGATCCGGATGACGACGATGACTCGGAGCCTCCTCGGCTCTTGTTGCCACTGGCAAGCGGAAGGTCTTTGTTGCCCACCCCATAGTACGAAGGGCAGCCCGCCGAAGCGGAGTGGGATTCCCCGACCGCTGAGCAGTCGGGACCCACCTGGGGACTTATTTTACAGAGGCCTTTTTTCATTGTTTTTCCTTTTAGAGGGTATGGTCCCTTGCTCCTCCACCCTTTCTCCCTCACAGGGCCTCTCCTCCCACCCGCTCACTGCCTTCTCAGCCATGTCTGATGAGCAGACGCGTACCAGAGCGAGCGGGTGTGTCTCTCTTGGTCTGGTCCCTCATTTGCGACCTTCCGGCATGAGTGGCTGTACCGGGAAAGCTCGCAAGATCATTGGGACGCTCAAGCCCCACCACGACGACAACGTGGAGACACATTCGGTGGGGATATTATGTAACCTGTGTGCTAAGTTTCAATCAAGTTCGTTAAGCCGGTAAGACGAGAGGTAACAAGCAAACATACATTCAAACTATATACGAGAATAAAATCTTCTTACTAATATTATAAACGCGAAAGTTTATAGGTTTGCCATTTATACAAAACAATACGTTTTTGGTATAGAAGAAACGATAAAAAAGAAAAATGTTTGAGTGTACGCAGCAAGCAATAAAATAATACCTACCTTAATCCTAATGTTAATTAAAAAGTAAAGATAAAGCATTGTTTTTACAGATTTGGGGTCAAATTGTGAAAATGTCATAATTATAGAAAACTAAGTATTTAATTAATTGCGGTCATTTAAAAACTCCGATATGGTATAATAGCATTTGGCTAAGAGATATTTTTAAATGTATTTAAACAGAGCAATAGGCATTTGTCGAATGAATTTTGAAATTTTATTATAAATAACTAGCTGACCCGGCAAACGTCGTTTTGCCACCCTTAGCATTTAGGGGGATGAAAAATATATGTTGTCTGATTCGCCACACTAGCTGATATGCAAGCTAAGATTCACGAAAATCGGTCGAGCCGCAAACACCGTGACACGAGAATTTTATGTATAAGATTGGTGCTAAAGAAAAAATACTTTTAGGAATCAATGTAGTGGTTGATCTTTTCACGCATAATGACAATGCGCGCAAATAATTTAAAAAAAATACTTTTAGGAATCAATGTAGTGGTTGATCTTTTCACGCATAATGACAATGCGCGCAAATGATTTAAAAAAATACTTTTAGGAATCAATGTAGTGGTTGATCTTTTCACGCATAATGACAAAGCGCGCAAATTATTTAAAAAAAATACTTTTAGGAATCAATGTAGTGGTTGATATTTTCACGCATAATGACAATGCGCGCAAATGATTTAAAAAAATACTTTTAGGAATCAATGTAGTGGTTGATCTTTTCACGCATAATGACAATGCGCGCAACATGATTTAAAAGAGTGTCCGTGGAGATCCTTCACGTTCTTCTCCATACAGATCTACGCTTTGGAACGTGCAGATAGCTTCACCTCTTTCGACTTGACAATTCAAAAGTGCCTGTAAAGGGTTTAGGAATAAATTCTTTGATTTTTTTTTTGAATTTTGAATAATTTATTACTATCCCGTCGATTACGAATAGAAACGCCTGAAAGTTTCTTAAATAAGTTAGGATTAGTTAGTACAAAAAGGATTGCAAGTATTAGGTATCTACCAGATTCACTCGCAGCTTCTTGTTTCGAAGATCCAGTGTTTGCAATCGTCACACTCTCGCAATGTTAATAATTACATGTGAAATATTTGAGTAGCTTGAGATTTGAGCAACTTACACACTTTAGCCTCGAACTAGTCAGTAGTTTGCATACGTACGTAAATGTATGACAAAATAATGGCATGTTTGTAAAACAATATAAATAATGTAATGTTTTTATTATTTAATAGTGTTGCCTGTCTTATTTCATAACAACCATTTGCAGGTCAGTAAAAGGGAAGTATTTAATAGATTATCCTCTGGTTTCTGGAAAGTAATTATCTACGCGACACGATTATGCAAGTTGAGTGATTAAATTAATACAACCAATCACATGGTAAATAAAATACTACAGTCTACATTAAATTAACCTAATAATTAAAATTCCAGGAACTGGATTAGCTGAGTGTGGGAGCGTGAAAATGTACCATTAATGTGGGCCATGAATGATGAAACCATAATATGTTTAATCTTCCAAACTTTATTGTGTCCTGGACTGTGTAAAAATATAAAGATGTTAAGCTTAGTGAAAAGTCTTGGTAGTGCCAACTTATTAAAAAAAACATGCCGTCTGTTCAAACGCTGCAACAAAGCAGACACTAGATTTCCAATAGCCTCACAACTCACCATTACAAACAAAGCAGCTCATTCACGCACATCTATTTAGTCAGACATTCTCATTTAGCCGTAATTTAATTGTTCGTCTGCAGCGAGCTTCTGGCTGCGAGGCAGGTCGTCACGCGCGCCGCCGACCGCATTACACCAAAACAACATTAATCGTTAAATCCCGTTAATTACCGCCGTCGTCAATCCATCGGCGGCTGCGGTGCGGCTGCGGGGCGACTGCGGCACGACTGCGCGGCGACTGCGGCGCGACTACGCTCCGCAACGACTCGTCGCAAATGAATGTGTTTGCGACGCGTCCCCGCAGCCGGACCGCATTATGCACTCGATACTATTAATTTTCTTTTTAAAGCAGTTTTTATTACTTTTTATAGCAGATTTATCGCGTTCACGCTCACTGCAAGCTGTAAATCTCGCTAACGGCTTATTAATTCTACTGCTAATATATACGGCTTGTAATTATCGTTAAAATCGAGCTTTTGCTTCAACATGTAGCTTGTATGCGGATGACGTGCATATTATCATATTAATTTGTACGTTGCTTTGAGTGCTGCAATCTTAGAAGCTGGGTTAGCTATGTTTGTGGTGTAGGCAGTGCAGTATGTTTTAGTTAGCCTGCAATAGCTTTTTATCAAAACTGATTTTAGTAAAGACATATTGGGTTAAATTAGATACCGTGAAATAAAACTGTTACTTTCCTTGAAAAGTCTGTAGAAAATGGGGACCATATAAAATGTACAATAATTAAAATCCACATGAAACCAAAATCCAAAATCAATTCCTAATAATAATTTCCGATGAGGAAAGAATAATACAGCGCATGATGTCTGTTGCGAGAACATGTTTCGAACGAATTGGTGAACGCTTACGTGTGACGCGAGCGGGTGTCAAAGCACTGCACGCCTCATTGACTTCACACTATTAAGGGTGGATTTCCGAACATGCAACTGAAATAGCTCTATATGTAACATTCCTTAACTCAAACTGCGGTTACAGCAGTTTTAGTAAAAAAAAAAAATACTCAGAATTGTAACACTCTGAAAGTTATGCGTTACTGTAGGTCTGAAAGTTACGCGTTTTTTATAGAAATTGCTGTCTAATTTCTATCTTTTCTATGTCGTAGTGTCGCACAGCGCTTGTTCGTGGGAGTCTTTAGATATGTGTATTCACTCAAAAGGCACCTACAGCTAATGTGGTTAAAATCTAAGTTAAATCTGGTTAATGTATGTAGGGGTAGACACACATAATTTTTATCCTTTAGTTTACATTACACGCAGATTTATTTGTGTTAATTAGTTAACGTAAAGTATAAACACAATTACTTTAATAAGAACAATTTTCTGCAACAGCGCGTTTAATAAATATTTTCAAATTGCTTAATTTATTTTCTAGAAAGTAACAATTGTTGGTTGAAAGACTGAAACAAAATAAGATGTAAGAGACGCTACATTAATTCTCATTGTAATAGAAATTACTCATGGGTACGAGCTACGTTACCTCTGCGAAGAATAAATAAAACAAACTGCTAATAAATTACATTTCAGAAGAAAAATATACAGCATCAATTTAATTATAATTGAATTTTTAGAATTCAAAAGACGCATTCATTTTGTGTGATGCAAAGTTCATCAAATAAAAAAAAAACATAGTTCATTTCTTTAACATTTCTTCACAATATTATTCAGTGGCTAGAACCACCCAGTAAGCATAAGCATGTAGTAATGCTTGTATTGGATGATTCCGCTCCTCCCACGGATCAATATAGTTATTTTTAGGTAGGTCTACATAGCTAAACTAATTTAATAAATGAAAGAAAAGGTAAAGATACTGGTATGTCTCTTTGTATGTGTGTGTGTGCGTTTATATATACCATGTATAATGAAAGTTAAATATACTGGCTCTATTTGTGAATTATCTTGGTTGGGTGATTTCTAGCCCTGCGATGCAGTATCTTGGGATCAGGAAGTACCACTAGATTCTACGGTATAGCCAGGTCTGTTACGTATTTTACGAGAGTCTTTGGTCTCAACAATAAAATCAATGCGTTTGTAATATCGCCATAGTAATTCATTTTAGCAACAGCCTCCATCAAGAAAAGCGGGTTTCTCTCACTACTCTCTCATACCGTGTCTTTCAGTATACAGGGTGTGCAGATGTGCATGGTAATATTTATGTATTTAGTCAAGACGTGTGGCTTGGCCGTTTTGCTACCTTCACGAAGATTTTATAGGCATTCGTTCATTGGGTGTGAAATAAAACAGCCAAGCCACACGTTTTGACTAAACTTAGCTTGTAGGTTTAGACTATACAGTCTTTAGAGCTTGGCTTCATACAAGATCTGATAACTTTTTCACATGGTAAGCTCGGAGATTCGTCTTGGCAACATTTTTACATGAAATTGTTTTTGGTGGTTTGGTGGTTAAAAAATGTTGTCCTTTCCTAATTATTCGAAACATAATTTGGAAAGGGACAGCTTGTACATAGATCTTTTTCATCACCGGGTTTTATAGTAAGTTTTTTACGTTCAGTTTTTATTAAAATTATAAGTAACAGGAATTTTGAGACTCTTTCATTCTGAGAGTGCGATTTATACACTTAAATAAAAAAAATAACGAAAAATGTTTTTCAAATTGACTTATAGATTTGAAAAATATTTTGAGATTGTTTATTTACTCTATAGCAGCTGCAGAACCTTAAATATGAGCACGCACTTCTGGAACACCCTGTATAGCGACGAGATTCTTAGGCCTCTCATAAAACAAATAATTTCCGTATTTGAACAACGCATTAAGAGAAGAACAATTCCTTGTAATATTTTCTACATTCTTCGCGCCATCGGAACGCCCCCCTAACATCTCTGTAAGCAAATGTTTGTGAGTCGAAGTCGTTTGACGCCCGCGTTCGACTTAGCTAAGTTATAACGCAAACAAATTATCTGTTCACGGCCCAACGACCCCCGAACCAGTGATTTTAGTTATTATAATTTAATATGGGATTATAATTATACGAGTATGTGTTCGCTCTGAGTATTGAGTGGATTCGATTTGAATCTTCAACTCACTCGAGTGAACGAGTTACTAGGAGAGTAGGCTTCATAAAAGATTGCGCAGTAAGTGTTCTTAAGTCAAGTACATATCTACCGAGACTATTCAGGTCATCAACTATATTGGGATGAAGCAAAGTAATTCATTAGCTTAAGTTTTGTTGAGCGTTCTGTTTATCATTTTCAAGATGGCAAGTTTTGGAAGATTGAATTTATCATAGAAATCAGAATTAGCCAGAATTATTTTTCTAATTATAACCCATATTTTTGTATACAAAACCATCACCAGACTTACCTCATTTTAAATAAACAAAAATAACTCTAATTTTCTTGCACTTTTCATGAAGTGTGAAGAATTTTAAACACATGAACTTTGAATGGCTTGGGGTTAAACTTACATTCGTTTCTGAAGTTATTTCTTAAGTATACATTTTTGTCAAACTACTAAATTAATATACAAAACTTTATACTCACTGACCATTTAACAAAAAGTGAATCCTGTCTTCAGTAAATTACAATTTATATACTTTTATTAAGAAGGAAACAATCCAACAACGTCAGAACATTTGTACAAATATTATTGTTTGCACAGTGATATATGTATTTAGTAGTAACAAATGGCAATAATGAGGCGATGCCATACTATTGTGATTCTCTTAACGTCACGCCAGACAAACAAACGCTTTGCACACGTGTGTACACAGAGGCTGCAAACACTAATGTTGCAGATGGTGCAATGCTTTGACCCCAATCAAAGTTAAGAGATACATTAATGTAACGTAAAAAAAACATTGTTTATCTAGCTTTTAGTCTATTTAGAATTATTCAACAGATATTGAAAGAGAAGTAACAGCGCTTTGTAATTGGTAAATCAATTTGCAAAGCACTGTCACACATTCTTAAAATTATTAAACAGGAAGGATTTCGGTATGCTTTTGTCCAACATTGAGATATTGAAGGAAAAAGAAACGCGAACAAAACTCCGAAATAAAAGACTGCTGTGCTCATGCCGAAGTGTTTAGGACCGTAGGTATCGGAATCCGTCTAGGGTTAGCAAACCTCTTTTAGTCGAAATCTCAGTATTCATTCCATTACCTAACCATATACGTATCTACATGTGTACGGATACGTAGATATTTTACTGTAAACTGAATAATGTTTTGTATCGTGTCCGCCCATAGCCGACTCACAATTTTATAAATCGCTTATAGGCATAATAAATAGTTCCCCAGCGCATCTGCGCCACATACTCTCCCATCGCCGTATGCCTGTAATTCACGGCTGATGAATAATTCACCGTCCGAAAGACCAATTGTTTACCTCGCCGCCATTGCCTGCGACACTATCTGCATTTATATTAAACCATCACGTTGAGCCCGCCATGTTTTCCAACAATCATCTCAGTGGTTTTCATATTCACGGCCCTTTTTAAGTTTATTTTTATTCGTTGGCTCTTCGCACACGCCACAGCGTATTGGTTTAACTGCCACGAGTAAATCGCTGGTCCTCCTCCTTCTTTTAGGAAACGGAAGATAAAACCTTCTTAAGGCGCGTCCCCGAGCAAAACGCAGCGGTAGCCGATTTTTGTGTAGTTTTTAGGAGCCATCTTCTCATTATCCATTAGAAATATCAACAAATAAAAAATACATTAAATTTCTACATAATCTTGACTCTATTTTTTTATTTTTAAATCGCAATGTTTAATTATAGAGTCGCAACGAAACGACAGAAATGAGAAAGAATTATTTTTAAAATGCATCTCCTCGTAAAATAACCATTATTTTGGTTTGCTACTTAAAATAATGGATAGGTAATTTAATAATAAACATTTTGCTAGTTTTATTTTTTATTTAACTCGAAAATTTGATTTTATATAGATTTTACTACAAAATCTGAGCGTAATCGCTACGAATCTTGCGGGTGCGGCGAAGAGGGAACGAATGCTCAAGGTTATTTGGTCAGGGTACCGCCTTAATTGGGGAAATATGTCTCCGTTCTTAAAGCACCAATATACTAGTTACAATCAAACAACATCATCCTAATGTATGTATAATATTATTATTAGTATTCGTAGCTTTTTGGCAGTTGTGGCAGAATAACCCTTTTTCCCAACTATATTGGGGTTGGCTCCTAGTCAAACTGGTTTCAGACGAATACCAGTATTTTACATAGAGCCTACCAGACCTCCAAACCCCATTAATTAGGTAATACAATACTTTTTGGTAAGACTGGTGTCAGATTTTTCTGACAACAATACGTTACAACTGCCAAAGATCTCCAAATGCAAGCAGCCAGGACCAACGGCTTAACATGCTTTTCGAAGCACGGAAGAGTCTCTTGACGGTCACTCATCCACAGACCAACCTCGGCAAGCATTGCTTAACCTTGGAGACCGACCCTTGCGGCTTATAATTAAGCCACGAGCTCTTCCTTTATTATAATTCATGATTATATTAAATTAACTTCTTTCTTACTAATCTGGATTAATAAACAATCTCACCTGCCCCCCTAGCCAAGTTGATAATCTGCAATCGTTAACGCTAGTCGAAAATGAATCAAATGTATGGGAATGAAATCATCTCAACGTTAAGTCACGTGGTTAGAGCAAACAAATAGAAAATTCGTCGCCAAGTCCACAGCGTTCGAAATGATAGAATGAATTGTTATCATTTCTACAATGTTCAACACTACATGCTTTGTTAAAATGTTTAAACTTAATGGTTAACGCATTTAAACAGAGTTTAAACTTTAAACTGTTTGACGTTTGTAGGAACGCTCGTCAGAGACAAAAGAATAGGTCGTTTTTCTAAAGTCATTGTAAAACGAGCGGCTGACTCGGGCGCGTCAACATGGCTACCAACTTATCGTTTTTTACAGTTGCTGACACCGAGGCGTTACCGATTGGGGAACCGAATTCGACACGAAACGTTTGTAACTTGGCTAGGGGGGCAGATGAGGTTATCGATGATGCGTGGTCGACGATTGAGTACCTACGCTTGTCTCATTGTAACCTATTCAATCTAGTATGGTGATACTTCCATTGTTTCAAATACAGTGTCTAACAAGCATTAGACGTCAAATGTTAAATAGTAACGGCAGTGTTCAGCATTAGCTCCGACTTGCCATCAAGTGAATTGGGTCAAAGTTTAGCCTGTTGAAATTGGCTCGTGTGTGCACGATGTTAGTTTACTGGCAAGTTTGTCCTAAGTATAGTTGCATTGCTGACTTACTATGGTAGAATTTGCATACGACGCTCATCTATTAAAGTTTCATACTGATAGCGCTGCGCTAATGTATCCTGTCGAACGCGCTATAGTTGCAAACATACATGGTAGTGAGTTTTTAATGAAGTTTCATGAGTTAACTTTATGAATATAGCATGGTCTTTCAGATAGTTTACAGCTTATTATGTAAATAACGGTCCTGATAGACGTTGTCCTGCTAGAACGTTTGGTTTTCATCAGAAAAAAAATCTATAAATGTTTAATCATTCATTATTTTGTTTATTTATTTAATAGTTAAGATAACATAACTTCAGTCGGTAAAGGAACCATTTTATAAAGAAATTTGCAGCCGCCCGCGGCTCCACTTGCGTGAATGTGAAAAATTACTATCCCAAGGCAACAGATTTTCGGGATCAAAAGTATTATACATACGTCCAATTCATAGCCTACCTGTGTTCCGAATCCGTTCTACCGTTAAGACGTGGAGAGGTAAAAAACAATTTAATAAACTCATATTATAATCTGCCAGGTTTAGGATATGACACTATTAAATATGTCATTCAATTGACATTCGCGATAACTTTTAAAATTACTCATGCAAAATTTATGTAGTCCTTTATAATGCGCACTGTACAAGAGCGGAACTCTCTGCCTGCGTCTGTGTTTCCGAACGCATTCAACCCTAATCTCTTCAAAGTTAGAGTGAACAGGCTTCTTCTGGGTAAGCTCATTCCATCGTAGACTTTGTCTCTGTCACCTCTGACCTAGACTAGAGTCAAGAGCAAATGCTACTCAAATTAAAAAAAAAAAAACTATAAAATAATGTCATGATTCTATTCTACTGACACGAAAGTCTAGTCTGAAAACTAGCGAGACATTGTCGCTCCGTACTAATCTAGTAGAGTCAGCACAAAAGAGCGATAAGGCCAGGGACAGGCGTCGGCCTATCACTGGTATTTATTGCCGACGATACAATTATCGCCGCGATTTATCTACAGACGGTACCTTCAGGTAGCGAATTCGACAATACCCCACGGCATTGTCGAATTTGTACACTGGTTTTAGTTTATGGAATGCCTTGAGATATTGGCTAGGTTTTGAATATGGAAATGTCTTTGTATTGGTTGACCTTGATATAACTTTTAAATTAAATTCTAAATAAAATACGAGTCTTTCCAACGATGTCTCGTTGGAAAGACTCGTATTTTATTTAGAATTTTGAAAACACACTCTATTTATAAGTTCATACTTTACACGCACTACTCACAAAAGCCAACTAAATGCCCTAGGCATCTTTATTCTTCTGTATTATAGACAGCCTAAAGTAAAGCTGGCAATTTAAATATGGTTGCAACAGACGAGAGAGTCGCTTGTTATAGAAATACGTTATTAATTATTTGCCTAGTCTTTGTCCTACTATATTACGGTCGACTTCCAGTTAAACCGGATCCAGCGAGATACCAATATGTTACATTAACTGTGTAGCAAGTTACTTCTTGGCAAGATGAGTATAAAACACATCAAAATCAAAATACATGAATCGTTGAACAATATTTCTATGACAAACAATCGTTGCATTATCACGTCACAACTGTTCACAATAAATCCATGTACACACTATAAAAAGTATTTCTATAAACGAAACAAAAAATCTGTATTCCTCCTTCAAAATTAAACAATCAGCTTCCTTCAATCTTGAGTACCCGCATCATGCTAGCACAGAATAAGGTACCAAGTTAGTGCCCATTCGCAGACGCTCAAAGACATGTCCTATCTGCACCCATCTTTTCTTTAGGAGGGTACTCTGAATTGACTTCTTTGTTCAAACGAAACGCTTAAATACACCTGCATGTGCTCAGAGAGGGGATTTAAATTGAAGTTCATAAAAGAAAAAAAAAATTTTGCTGTGCTTGTGGGTGGTAGATATTCGGTCTGCAAACGCACTGTTGCGATAGTGGTCACAAGTATTATTTTTCTAAGAAGGAGTGTTCCTCGCGGGTTCTGTGTCGGGTATTGGATATTTAGGTCCAAATAATCTTCTCTCCAGCCTTTTCCCAACTATGCTAAGGTTGGCTCCCTGTCTAAAGGAATGTAGCAGCATTTTTCATCGTTTACATTGTGCAACTTTTTGGACTACGCAGTGGCTAGGTCACCGCGCTCCTATCGTCGTTCCAACTAGCCTGTGGGTGAATTTAAGAACAAAAATGCTCATACTGTATAATGTAATAATATTAGACAGGTTGACTGGTTGCCACAGTCAAACTGAAATTCATCTACGACATGCATGCCGTTACGATAAACCAACAAAAAGCCAAATATTGTGCTTAGAGAGCGTCCAAATTGAAGTCGTAATATCATCAAACAAATATTTAATTGCTCCTTTGTTATAGGTCTGTGAGATAAATAGACGAAGATTTAAATCTAAGTGTATTGTAGTCTTGATGTATTGTAAACTCCACAAGAAGAGACTTCCTAGTTAGTTCATACACGAAATAGATTTCCCTAAGAGAGTTGTTCTACGTTAAATTGCTCACTTGATAACGGAGCGCTTAACAAACTACTCGCTGACAAACTGTAGGATTTATGTATAGCTGTTGTACCTATACAACATGTTATACTCAAACTAAGTCTCTTAGCGAGAGTTTTAGAGAATTACGGCTTTGTAAAGCGTTACGTACACTCCCTCCACTTTCATATGGCCGGACCAACATAGGGGCCGCATAGTGAGGTGGCTGCCGCACACAGGCCTGTTGGCCATCTTATTTTAATAGTCTCTCGTTAGTTTTTGGCCAATAAAGTAGCCTATAATTTTATTGTTTCCAGGATCTTAACTATCCCTGTACAAAAATTCTAATCAGTCTAGCAGCGTGAAAGCATAAAAATAAAGTCATTTTCATTTTTAATTATATTATTTAAGTTGGAATCTTCTTATCATAAGCGGTCTTTATCATTCTAAAGCTCAATAAAGGCTTGATAAAGTACGTACGTCCCCACTCAAGCACAGAATTGATAACTCTCGAATGAAAAGCCATAGTAATATTCTGGATACTTACTCTCGGCCAGCGATGCTTGAAATAGATTGTATCAACTGATTACGGTGTGAATTCAAACTGCTGATACTTAGAACGTAATAGCGGAGAATTTCATGAAATTTCTGAAAAGCTTTCATAAATAAAACATAGTAAACTAAAATAACACGGGTCTTACACGACTCATAAACAAAATAGCTGTGTAAATCAAAGAGAAACGCTCTGAGTGCCGCCCTACATTCTACTGAATATGTTAGTTTGTACCTGAATTATATTTTAGAAGCCCAAATATAGACTTTATGAAACAGCCTGAAAATATAAACTTTTATGCTTCTATGAAATCCATTGCTCGTTTGTAAAGTCTCTCTGAAATATTTTATCAACAAACTCGGCGGTGGATATTGAATTGAGAATGTTCGTGTTAATTATTTTGTTGGTAGCAGGTACATTCAGACGGAAAATGCTTTTTGTAAAGTGTACTTTTGCGCCCCTGAGGCCGGACATGGGCTAGACACATGAACACACTAGGTACATAATTATATGCCAAACGTGCCAGATACA
Source organism: Hecatera dysodea (assembly GCA_905332915.2). Classification (NCBI taxonomy): domain Eukaryota; kingdom Metazoa; phylum Arthropoda; class Insecta; order Lepidoptera; family Noctuidae; genus Hecatera; species Hecatera dysodea. The sequence continues at coordinate 20,540,645 of HG995302.1, forward strand.
GAAAATGACCTTATTTATGTATGCCTACTCGAAGCTACTTTAAGTATTTTAAACAATTTAATATGTGGACTTTTGTGACACATCTGGTTTAAAACTGAAGGCCGGAGGAAATTCAGAAAATATAAAGAAACTAGCTTCTGTCAGCGACTTCGCCGCGTGAATGTCAGAATACTTTAAAACAAATAAGTAGCCTAAGTCCTTCTCCAAGGTTTAATCTATCACTTTATCAAATTTCGTAAAAATTGTTCAGCCGTTCAGACTTGATGACGTAACAGACGGACAGAGTTACTTTCCCTTTTATAACAACAGTATGGAAGTATGGGTTAGAAGCGTTTTTGATAATTTGCGACAACTATGCGAATACAAGCTCTTCCACAAATACAGGAAATCCTTCCCTTTTTCCCGTATTGTATGAGTGTGATCATTGATTAATAATATATCTAATTGGCATTATTTACTCGAACTTGGCTGTATCTATATCTATCGAATATATAAATGTGAATGTAAGTTTGTTTGTTACGCTTTCACGCGAAAGCTACTCAACCGATCATCACTTTGTACAAATATTCTTGGAGGTATTAGAAGTAACATAGGATACTTTTTATAACGGGATTATGTTCCCTTGGGATAATTTCCGACATTCACGCGGGCGAAGCTGCGGGCAGCAGCTAGTATTGTATACATACAGATTTATTATGTATATATTTGTACACTAATTTCATTGGTAGGACATGGAGCTAAAATGTTCACAATGTAACGATAAAGTTCTTATGTGTACATAAGAACTTTATTGTAGTACCTGTGTTCACGAATCGATTTGATTGATTGATTTGATTCAAAGTTATGTTACAATTCATTTTCATTTTGAAAAGATACTATACACTAACAACTCTTAAAAATATTTTGCAATCCACCAACGTGACAAAACGAGATCGAGTCAATTTATCTCCCCTAAAAACGTAATGTATATCAAAATGAGTTGGCAGGTAAAACGTTCGCATAACACATAACCAAATGAAACAGCAGTAAGTCAAGACTTCATATAAATCAGAACACCAGACGCGTGAAATTGCCATTGTAAGGAGTTATGTATCGAGAGGCTCTCTACCACGCGTCCGTATTCAGATAACCAACCAACCAAAGTATATGGTGGTTATGTGTGAATATGTGCATTAAAAGCTATCCAAGAAATAATAAAAATAAGAGAGAGAAAGAATCTGACCTTCAAAGTCATAAAAAGCTGTTCTATTTTTGGTGAACTTAATAAAATATTGTTGAAATATTCCGCTTTTGAACGCAGAACCATAGTACTGTTACGAGCTTCGGGTTCGTCACAATAAAATCAGCCGATTAAATAAACAAAGATGACACTTTAATTTACACCACACTAATTACACTATAAACTCACTAATCACAAAACACAATCGCACTATTAATCACTTGAGTTCGCAGCCGAAGATCGCTCTCGAAGTTATCACTTGTATCGCAAATCCAATACTGACTCGGTCGGCACATGCGCCGGCCTTATATAGGGTGCCGAGTAGAACTCCAGAAAGTTCGCGTACATATCGGTCGCGACCGACTAAGGTCCGAGAATTCTAGCATAGAAAAATCTCGAAGGTCCTTGACTTCACTAGTTCTGCTACTCGATACTAGATGGCGCTAGTGGTACCGAATGCCGCTATCTTCCTTACTTGATTGTGGCGCGCAACAGTACCAATTTTAACTAATATTTCAAAAAGTATGAAAAATTAGGTGTGTAGGTAAGTATGCCCAGATAAAATTTGTGGTGCCAGTCGCCTTGAGCAAGACAAATATTAGGATGACAGCTGTTTTAATATTTCTGCTTCAGAAAAACATACTACTTAAGTTACTTTCTAATTTCGAGAAGATGCTTTTAAGGGGAAAAAATAGACCCACTAAATCCGAAAAATAATTCATAAGTGACATCGCATCGGTATTGTCGCAAGTTCCGAAGTCGCGTAGTGTGTAGACTTCCTAACCCGAAGATTAAATTCAGCAGCAGGAAGATTAATAATCTCGTGTCTCCTGCCTCTCATATTACGATATTGTATTCCATTTAATGTGACCTAAAACACCGAGCGTTTTTTCTGCGAAACTTGATTACGTGAGTTAAGCTTATTTCGGTGGCTCTCTTTAAAATTATGATATTATATTGTAGGTAGGTAATCTTAACAGCCCTATTTTGTGTCTCGCCTTAGTGCGAATTTCTTAAGAGCGTATACGCCAAACGAATTTTCATACACATTTTGAAGTCGTTATTTTTCGAAATGACTGAGCCGATTTTAATGAAACTTCACACATACCCATAAGCAGGATACATAGGTCTAAAAAGTTAGTTGAAAACATTTTCGACAAATAATGTTACAGTTAAATTAGACCCATTTTAAATTTTCAATACAAACATAAATGTCCAGTTATCTTCTTTAAAATAAGACCTTTCGAAAATGTTTTAATTATTGCATTGCATAAGCATAATCAGCTTTTTAACGTTCCCACTGCTGGGACACAGGCCTCCTCTCTACTAGAAGGAATAGGCCGTAGTCCACCACGCGGGCCCGATTAGGCAGGCCCGCACGCAGGCCCGAAATTTAGGTTGAAAAATAAAACAATTTTAAATGTTTCATCATCATGTCATCATGTACCACAATCCATAGTTTATTGGATAGAAATTGTACAAAATTGTTTTGAGCAACGCGCGATGAAAAGATTCAAGTTTATTAATTATAATAAAATATTTAATAAATAAATAAATAAATAAATGAATATTAACATTTTCAGTAATTTTCCATTTCAATTTATCATCCAAGTTTCCAGCCCAGCAAGCAGGACAGAGTCGGCTGAATGCCTTAAGTTTTAGATTTGATTCAATTCGCCATTCAATTTGCAAGAAGTGTTGCAAATATTGTAATTAAAGTGAATTCATTTTAGTAAGTTGGCAACTCTATCAGCTTTGGAAAAGTCTGGATTGTGCCAACTTTAGATATGCTACTGAAAACTTTAAGTCAACAATGGGATTGGACGCTTGAAGTCAAATGGAGTATGCATGTTTAATCCTAATGGCTTTTGCAGACATTTATTGTGTTTGATATAGAATTCGGCATTTGTTTTCCATTCATTCGAAAAAAAAAATTAATTCTAAAAACAATAATTATATTTCATAATTTTCAATTTTCGTAGTTATAACATATATAATCATGAATCAATCATCAACATAGCCGACAGTAGGAAACGTGTCCAAAACGCTGGCAAAATTGCTGACAATACATCAATGATGCCAGCGAAAAAAAAAATAGTACCTACTCTTGTCTTTGGACCAGACTCCTTAAAGATGATTCTTTAATCGAAGAAAAAGTTAATCTTCTGGTCACGTGATGAATCTACTAATTGTTTACATAAGTGTTCATGAAAATATGTGTAAAATAAATTACCGAAAGAAAATTCTCTCCCCACGACGCGACGTTACGAACACTGTAAGCCACCCCGGTCTCTCGGACCGCGTCTAAGACCTCAGTAACTGAACACTTAACCCTACAGCGAGTCATTAGAGCCCCCGTGTTATTGCGGGGCCCGTGAGACCCGCGACAAATCGCCGCTCAGTTGAATTACACTCGTGTTATTGCCACGCTTGTTACAAGGTTATGTATTCACTGCCTCGTATAATTTAGGTAAACGGCTGAAGAAAGATGGGGATGGGTGTGAATATTATTATAAAAGAGGTAAATGCCAACGATAAAATATTTAACTCAATTCTTTTCTGTTTGAATTGTCTAGTTTATAAAATACCGATAGTAAACCAAACTCAGTATTTATTAGAAATTAGACAATTTTGCCATGGTTGCGGAATTGTTAGAAAGAGTTGCCGCGGCCGTGGAACGTACAAGGCATTTGGGGGAACACAGATGAGTAAATATTGTCAGTAAATCTGACACATGATTCCTTTCATGATATACATGTGGACTCGACTGCCATTGTGCCGATTGTCGTTACGGCCAATACCTGAAAGCTTCGACGACCATCTGTTGAAGCTTTCTTTGGAGTCCTACGATAGCTTGGACTCTGCTCCCAACACCGGCGGACTTTTACTTTTATATATTTTTGATGTGTTTTTTTTTTCTAAGAAATATTTAAAAATGTAAATTAGTGAGTAAGTATAACTGAATAATGATGATGAAAAAGAAAAAAGTATTTTGTATCGTGGTTGTAACAAAGATACAACCACGGTGTAATGGTTTTCAGCTGCCATAACAGAATTCAACCATAAACATCTTTCACACTCAAAACCTTACTTACCAACCAAAAAGAATCCCCTCAGATAGCAAGAATCGCATTTTATTCCCAACTCAACAATCGCACAGAATGGGCCGCAACTATCGGCTCAGAGCATCTAGCGATAGTTCGTTTAGAGGCCGACGTAGGCAAGGTGCAGACTGGGAGCTATCCTTATGGTATCAATACGCTATTTATATTTATCGAGGGTACTCTTAGCTGTTCAATCTGATTTATGACTTATTTTTGGAGTTAGGAGCTCGATCTGATAGGACTATCGGTTCTGTTTTTTGGCAAAAAGTTTTTTAGAACAACGGGAGATGTTTGTGTGTTGGAACCTTGGAACGGTGACTGATATTTGTGCGAAATAACTTCATAATTAACCTTTTCTTCAATCGTCTGGTTTTTTATCCTACTAATATTATAAACGCGAAAGTTTGTAAGTATGGATGTATGGATGTTTGTTACTCTTTCACGCAAAAACTACTGAATGGATCTTGATGAAATTTGGCACAGATATAGATCATAGTCTGGAATAACACATAGGATACTTTATATCCCGGGATTATGTTCCCTTGGGACAATTTCCGACATCTACGCGGACGAAGTCGCTGGCAGAAGCTAGTATATAATATTGCTGACTCTAGCCACATCGATCGAAAGATTACACAGAGGTAAATTCAGCAAGCGATGTTTAAGTCCCATGTTATACACTGGGCACAAATCTGAACGGTCTGCTTCTGAGAAATTACCATTAATGTTACGAGTTATCCTAATCCGATCACCTTATTCCTAAGCAACGGTAGAAAAGACGGGTCTTTTAACTAGCAGTGGATCCAGTTTAGGGATTACACTGAAATAACTCATTTTTACTGTTATAATATATGGCCATCTTTTTGCACAACGTTTCAAGCTTCCGTATCATTTTAGTCGTTTAGGTATATACAGGATGTTAAGTGTGCGTGGTTGGCCAGATCTAACACTGTGAGGATTAACAAAAGTACTGACAAGATTTTCGAGCCAAATTTGATGAAAACTAAAACTTTTTAAAAGATGCAGAGCAAAGCAAAGAGTCAGGAATCGAAACGGATGATTTTGAAAAAAAAAAACACACACCTTTTATTATTTGTCATATAAACATCCGAAAGTGTCGCTACTAAGGATCAAATTCTCGGAAGTATTAACACATGGCAAACTAAAGTCACCGACATTGCGCGTAGTATCATTGTGAGCGAGTGGGAGTTATGCCTCTGGCTTCACGCACTACCGTCGTCGAACATAGGCACCTTGTTCGCCCCGCTGCTTCCCTTCGTTTAGGTGCATCCGTTGCTCTCCTTATCGCTGTCACTAGGGCGAAGCTGTCAATAGCCTTGGGCGACATGGCCTGTCATGCAGCCCATGTGCGGGTCGCAAACGGCAATGAAAAGTCTACTGTCCTGCCTGATGTATGGCGCTTATTTATTTATTATTTATTTATTATATACTTAATTGTACACCATGGTTAACAAAAAAAGAGAAAACTACAAACTAAAACACATGTACAATCAAATGGGCGGCCTTATCGCATTCCGCGATCTCTTCCAGGCAACCTGGAATGGACAGTAGGTAATTGCCTGGACATAAATGGGGTTGTAATCGGTGCAACATTACTATAAATAATTCAATATATACACAGATAAATAAATAATCTTAACAATAGATACATATATACCAAATACATAGGCGCTTATACTTGGATCGTCAACAAAAATATCATGACAGAAATGCTCTCGTATCAAGCTGCCTTGGCATCAAGTAGGTATATCTACCTACTTGATGCCAAGGCAACTATGTAGTAATAAAATCAGACAAAGAATAAAAATAATACATAACGCAGAACAACACGCTTCGAATGGAAATGGGCAGGACATGTTTCCCGCTCGTCTGATGAAACACGAACAAAATGAGTAACAAAGTGGCCAGCTCCTGAAAATAAAAGAGCAAAGGGTACCAAAGACTCGATAGAACGACGACGTAATAAAGATAGCAGGAAGATACTAGATGAAAACTGCAAACGACATGAAAAAATGGAGGTAATTAGAGGAGGCCTATACCCGAAAGAAGCCAGGACAAGTTTAATTTGAAAATCTTTTTATTTTGGTATTTTAAATGTGTTTTAAACTATATGACTTTGACTTTGAAATAGGGGGTGGAATTGTATGAAAAATCTAATTCCTTGGACTATCTTTGAAACTTGTGTACCAATGAGTATCAGGTCTTTCTAAGAATATTTCGTAAATTCAACCTGTAAAGTGATATAATGGAATAGAAAAGTATATATGGAACATTTTTGATTGTGGTCAAATTTACTTGAAATTAGATCTAAATGCTAATTGATACAATTAATCAAACACGAACCGTTTGGGGTTGAAATTCTCGGATCGTGGAATCCAAGTGGTCATAGCTTATTTAAAGATTTGTCAAGGCGTGTAGTTGACACTTTTCGTTTTCAAAGGGCTGGCTTTTACTTCGGACAAAGGATAAGTATTGACATACGACATGGTAATGCTGCCCGTCTTTTGGGTATATTTCCAGTGTTCAGCGATGTGAAGGAATTTTTCAATGCCATCTTTTAATTAGTTTTAGTTAGGTTAGGCTTTTTATTTAAGTGTAAATATAGTAATAGCTTTCATGGTAAAAAGTTGTTCAAAAGTCATGAAACCCTATGTGTTCATGCATTTTCTAAATTAGAGAGAAAAAAATTAACACTCCGTTAATTTGTGACGTTGACCATGTCCTAAAATAGTTCATAGGATACGTCTCATCCCAGTAATATTACGAACATGACGCGGGTGAAGTCGCTGAAGCAAGTCCACACTAAAATCGTAATAATTCTCAAAACAATATGTCATTATAATAATGGCTACCTCAATCTGTGTAGCCTTTTTTCATTATACGTTGGGGTCAGCTTCCAGTCGAATCTGAAGCAACTGAATATGTAATGACTTCAGAACCCAGTAACTGGGTAACAGCTGGGCACTTATTGACCAGACTGATGTGATTAATATTTAATCGAGTAACGTTGATCCAGATTATGATTACGATCTCGCTTTTTTTTAAAGCCTGGGAAGATCGGTAATGGCAGAGTTTTCCACACATTTCAATCAATTTACCCGGGTCTGATGAGTATTTTACACGAATCATCTGATTATTTTGACCTCCACAGCCCAGAAACTGGGTAATAAGATACCCCCAGACAAAGTTGCTTTAAAAGGCACGGAGGATTTACTCACTATAATAACCATTCCTAAAATAATCCTCAATCCATATCATTATAATAATACTCGTAGCTACTTCAACGTCTAGTAATAATTCCACTATCGCGAGTACTCGCGCCAGTAGCTCGGCTGTCGCGTGTGATAGATATTTAATCGAGTAATGCTCAACTCACTGACTGCGCCGCGGACTGTAATGATAACGACGCGTGTAAGATAGTGATATATACACTAATTATAATTAATATTAATTACACTCATGTAGATGGTTGTGTTGCTAAGAGGTAGTTTATGTACTGTCTTTGTAGTATGGTTTTAAGCTGGATAAGGTTTAAAGACAAAGGAGTTGACCACTGTACAAGATTAATTAACAGCTATAAAGTTTCTGGGCCGTTCTTCTCTATAAGAATCTACCTTTGCGAATGGATACTAGAGTTACTTTAATATTTTAACTATAAATGATGATGTTCAAGAGTTCCAATTAGTAGCCTAATTAAAATAAACATTTTAATTTTGACTTTGTGTGTGCCACTGTTTCCAATCTATACATGTAAATAAAATTGGAGCGTCTGTTTGTAATATTAAAGTAACCGCTTTTTACTACATGGATAATTATATGAATATATACGGTACAAAATAACATTTTTTACAATTTTTGTCTGTCTGTCTGTCTGTTTGTTCCGGCTAATCTCTGAAATGGCTGGGCCGATTTTGACGGGACTTTTATTGGCAGGTAGCTGATGTAATAAAGAGTATGTAAGAGTACTTATTAAGCTACTTTCATTTCAGTGTTTTATTTTTATTTTATAAAAATAAAGTAATGTTGCAATGTCCAAGTACTGTCCAATACCGCGCGCAGCTCACGCGCATATATAAAATATATAATCTTTATTAAATCTTGTACACAATATAGTTACATGTTGATAGCCACAAGTAATCTTAAATAAAATAATTATGGTAGTATCCAACAAATAACATATGTGTTTAACTAAATTATCAATATTTCTGGACTTATGATAAATTTATTTTAAACCTACAATTATGTATAATTAGCGACTTTCCTGAGCTAGGTTTATACAACCGCATATACAAGCATACCACCACTGTGCCATCACGTCGGGCGCCTCAAACTCAAACTCCATCAACGAATCAATATCACAATGAATCGGGGGGTTAGTAACTATTCCACGCGGACGTAGTCGCGGGCAGAAGCTGGTTTAAAATAAAAACACATACGCACTTGCATACTAACAATATCAATGTAAAAGTAACTGTGTCTGTGTCTCACAACTTTACACGCAGGTAAACCACATGCGTGTAAGTTTTATCCAAATCCGTATAGCCGTTAAGATGTACAGATCCGTAAAGCCGCGGATAAAATGTTACGCCTTGTGTGGGAATGATTTTATCCCAAGAATAAGTTTCCGTCGGAAAATTTTCATTTCAAAGCCGTTGGCTAGTGTTTTTATCAAAACATGTTGTATGTCTTAAATCTCACTTGATTTCTGGCGAGTTATTTATTATTGGTGGTAAACTTATTCATTTTATTTATGTGTATGTACAAATTTGTAATTGTATTTTTTTCCTCTCTGCTGGCTTTTTTTAAGCTGCATCTTTTTTTTTCTCTGTACGAAGCTGAAGTGAATGCCAGACTCTTACTGACTCTCGGAGGTGGACCACAGCGGACTTTGTTTCCGCTGTGGTCAGCCCGATCATCAGGCCGGCTCGTGCGAGGCCACGCCGCACTGCGTTGCATGTGCGGCTGTTGGCAAGCCGGCCGAGCACTGGGCTGGGGGAAGGGCCTGCGCGCCATCCGCCCCGACCAAGGGCAAGAGGTCCGCCGCCGCCGCTGCCTCTGCCGCCGCCGCGGCTTCCGTCGCCGCTTCTGCCGCTGCTGCTGTGGGTGCTGCGACTCCTGATACTCGGGAGGGGGCTGAAATGGAGTGCCAGTAATGGTCCCATTGCAGCCTCCTCCAGAGACAAGTCGGCCGCCGTGCTATTGCGCAGTGGCTGATGCCTGTGGACGGTGAGCGTAGGTGGCTTGCCGTCCGATACCAGGCTGAGTCGACGACGCGTTGTGTTCCACGCGCGTCTCAAGGAGCCGTCAGCACCAGGGACGGGGCCCCATAGGGTCGGTGCCTGCTAGGGTTGCGGAATTTGTTCGAAAGAGTTACCGCGGCCCTGGAACGCAAAGGGCACAAGAGGAACACGGGTGGGTTTTAGTCAGTAAAAGTCTGACACTCCCTACCGCTCCACCCAGGGCGGGAGGGGTCATTTGAAGAGTTCCCATCCAAAAAAAAAAAAACTCTTACTGACTAAAAGCCATCCGCGTTCCTATCTTTTTTTCTTTTTTTTTTAAACGTTGCCCCACACTAGGATTTACTTTTGTATCGTGGGTGCGTTCACAAACATGTAAACTCACATACACAAGACACCCAGACCCAGAACAATTATCTGTATGCCATACAAACATTTGTTCCGTGCGGTGATCGAACCCGCGATACGTAGTGCAGCAGCTGAACGCTCAACCACTGCGCCAACCGTGGCGTCACTGCGCCAACGGTGTCGTGATAGATATTTATTTTCTGCAACCCTAGTAGGCATTGAACCTATGAGGTCTCGTCTTCTTTGCTGACAGTTCTATGAGGCGGAACACAACGTGCTGATGACGGATGACGGATGTCACCTTAAGTGGCGAGGTACTTGAAACTGTGGATTCGGCAGTTTTTTTGGGAATAACTGTTGATTCCAAACTACAATGGGGCCCACATATATCAAGTTTATCGGGAAGGCTCAGCTCTGCCGCATACGCTGTCAGGAAAGTGAGACAGTATACTGACGTTGAGACAGCTCGGTTAGTCTATTTTAGTTATTTCCATAGCGTTATGTCCTACGGTATTCTATTGTGGGGAAAAGCTGCTGACATACAAAATATATTTGTCCTACAAAAACGTGCTGTGCGAGCAATATATCAGCTAGGGCCTAGAGTTTCATTAAGAGACCTTTTTAAAACCATTGGATCTTACAGTAGCATCTCAATTCATTTTTGCAAACATTTTATATAGGCAAAATATACATTTGTACTGTAAAACGAGTGACATCCACAACTTTAACACCAGAAACAAGCACAAGCTACATGCTCCTTCCCACCGACTTCGTAAGGTCCATGACTCATTTGTGGGGCTCGGTATCCGTTTTTACAATAAACTTCCACTTTCTTTTCTTGACCTGCCTTTTAACTCATTCAAAGATAAAGTTAAATCTAACCTTTGTTCGAAGGCATACTATTCTATTAATGACTATTTAGACGATAAGAATAGTTGGTCGCTGTGTTGAACGCAAGACAATATCTTATTTAATTTTATCATGTTCTTTCTCTATAAGTTAGCTTATGACGGGTTATATGAGTTCATATAATATTGTTTTTTTTTTTTGATGACTATGTAGGTCAATCTGTTTTTACTTTATTGACCCAATCTACTCTTTATAATGTTTTATAGTGAATTGATTTATGATTTCCATGTTGGATAATTATTATTATTTTTTTTTCTACCTTTGTCATGTATCAATGACTTTGCATACTATTGTATAAATTCAAGTTCTTAAAACGCAATAGACAGATGTGTTGCTGGGGAGTTTGTTGCGCCACTTCTTCTTCCCAGCTAAAACACTAGGAAGTGGTGACGGGTTTTGGGGGACTGTCTTTATGTAAAATAGCTTCTGCCAGCGACTTCGTCCGCGTGGAATAGTTACTTTATCCCCGATTTTGAAACTCTCAGCCCGATCGGTTTAAAATTGACAAAGTTTCATACAAACGTTCATCCCCTATTTTATCCCCTTGGGGGTAGAATTAATCAAAATCCTTTCTTAGCGGATGCCTACGTCATAACATCTACCTGCATGCCAAATTTCAGCCCGATCCGAGGATGAACGTAAGATTACTGCTAAACTATCGGGAGTTACACGTGTTATTGTGAGTCAACCATAAAAGATAGACATATGCTGTAGTGGGATATTTTTTAGATAATTTTATGTAAAACATTTCCGTAATACATGATTTCTATGTAACTTTAACCATTAAGGCTACACACGCGATGGAAGCTTAAAAAATGGAGTAACTTCTCCCGTTTTCCCAACATTTTCCTTCACTGCTCTGCTCCTATTGATTGTAGCGTGATGATAAGTATACTATAACCTGCCCAGGAGTATGAAGAATAATTGTACCAAGTTTCATTAAAATCGGTCGAGTAGTTTTTGTTTCTATAAAGAACATACAGACAGACAGACAGACAGACAGACAGACAGACAGACAGACAGACAGACAGACAGACAGACAGACAGACAAAAATTTTACTGATTGCATTTTTGGCACCAGTATCGATCACTAATCACCCCCTGATAGTTATTTTGAAAATATATTCCTTGTACAGAATTGACCTCTCTACAGATTTATTATATAAGTATAGATTTGACGTTCAAAAAGTGCTGTCTATCAGCCTAGTTTGAATAAATGACTTTTGAATTTTGAATTTTGGATCTGGTTGTTATTGCACGGTGAGTCTTCCAGCGCTCGCCATCTGTTGACTCGCGCCTACGGAGGCCGGGAATCGCCCTGCGACTGCTGGCACCCGGGACGTCTTCTTCTGTTGCGGCGGCTGGGACGTGAGGTTTCCATCTTGTCTCTGCACCACCCTAAGGTTGTGGTAGAAAATGCTTATGGCAAGTTCACCTTTGTGCAGTGTTTTACTAGTGCATACAATTTTAATTAATAAATAATGTCAGAGTATTTTATACTTTTTATACTAGCCTAATGTGTCTCAATGCTGGGTAAAACCCACCCCTTGCGATCCTAAGTTTGAACTGCAAACGTGATTCAACGCTTTTCAAAACGAAATTGAATTGAAAAAAAGAATAGGTTTTTTCCATCTGGTAGTCTAACTCAACACACAATATATAATATGGGCGCCGTAGTGGTATGTTAAGCTAACAAACTATAAACTAAAGAAAAATAACATTCCGAGCTTAATTTCTAACTAAATCGTTTCAGTAAAGCAAAGTAAAATTCATCAATATCAAAACTAGGTAAAACTAATATTATTTCATGAAAACTTATTTTATTTCATCTAGTAATTTTCCAATAGTAACAGTAGCTAGTAATATTAGTAATAGTGAAACTAATATTACTAGATACTATTCTCTGTCTGTACTTGGCTGGTCGCGCCATGCAAATACATAAAATATATTCCATACCATATATGTATATACATACGTGGTATTGTACAGCACTGGTGGAAGAACACATTAGCGGCCACAGCATAGGCGATATCAGTAGGCCAACAAATTTTAAGCAAAAAAAAATCTAATTTGATCATAATATTTATTGTGAGCTAACTTAGACTGTTCAACTATAGGTGAAAGGCGTCTTCTTGAACAGAGGAGGCATTAAAATTCATCACCACGCTTGCTGAGATATCAGAAGCATCAACATTTTTGCAGTAGTGTTGAATAAGATAACTTTTCATATCTTGAAAAGTTTTATAGGTACTGTAGGTACAGATCCTTCATTTTCTAATTTTACCATCCTGATTTTCTTTTTCATGTTGATTTATATGAAATTAGATATCAAGAATAGTTTCAGACCCTTTAAAAGATAAAGGTGTAATAATCTCTAATTTGTAACCAAAAATCCTACTTTGCCCATTTCCGAATTTGAAACGAAAACCTTTGAAACGGCAGTCAGAGCAAAGTGGTTGTAATAAAAAGGTTAATGACCCGACTAGTCTTTATTGCAGACCAAAATCACAATATACACTGTTGCGCACTAATAAAATTACTCTTGGTTTCCTACACTGTGGCGTCTTATAACGGAAGCCCGGCTGCTCGCAGGGGGAATGCGAATAAGACAATATTGCCTGGCGAACGTTTGACCCGCGATAAATATCGCCGTTACCCTTCTCTCTCGCACTAATCACGCTCTTATAGCCCTGTCCTTGTCTGCACACCTTATCCCAATGCCTAATGGAGAGGAATGTAGTGTACGAGACTCACTTAAACGGCGTAAACAAGTGTTGACAGTTCAACTCTCCCGAGTCTGTCGACTGCTTTATTTTTTTCTCCATCCATTAACGGATTTCTTTTGTATAGAGAAACCCTTTGAGAGCTACGTGTCTATTAAGTCAGCAGTGGAAATAAAAATGTTTGATGATATCGATTTTGTACAGGAATTTTAATGGATAAAAGTTTGTAGAGAAAATCCTTCAAAGAGAATAGTGAGTGGGATGGAGCGGCCGCAGAATGTGAGAGTTATGCAAAGACCGAGATTGAAACTACGGTAGTTTGTGTTTTAGAACAATTAGCTTTATTTCGTTGAACAATGTTCTCGTTTAAAACAACGAGCTCGCGTAATTTGTTTCTAACGTTGCTTTTGAGATTATTTTAGCAACGTTTCAGTGCGTTTTACCGTACTCAAGTTGTCAATACCAGATTCGTTTATTTCTATTATACCTAATAATGCTATACCTATCTAAATAAAAAAGTATAGTAATCCGCTGGTAACGGGAGCAGGTTCCAAGCTAACGGTGGTTAGGATTTTAAATGTCATTACCAATACCTGTCTTTATAATGTAGATTAAATTGTTGTGAAATTATTGTTAAAACCACTGTTCTTCACAAATGTAATTTTGTTGAAAAATGAATAAATAAATAATTATCATGCCTAGCATACTGACAGAGCAGTGGTGGCCGAGTGGTAAAGAATTGTAGGTCGCGAGTTCAAACCCAGCCAAGCGTATTACTTTGTGTTATTAATTTCATCACCACTGCTCTTAAAACGGTGAAAGAAAACATCGTGAGGAAACTGGCATGTCTTAGAACCAAAAATTCGAAGACATGTAACATTCACCAACTCACACTGGGCCCGCGTGGTGGATTACGGCCCCTTCCCTCCCCTAGAGAGGAGGCCTGTGTCCCAGCAGTGGGAACGTTAAAAGGCTGATTATGCTAGCATAATGTTTGGTAATAGAAGTTCCTACTCTGCACCACACAGGTCCTCCAGCTCTCTTGCTCGCACTGCTGATAAACTGTCCTATACAAACAAACGATCTCAAAGTAGTCGCAATGCTAGCAAATGTCCTAACAGATCAAGTTCCATAAGTTATTGAATCCTTTCATGTTACATAAGCAAGTATCTCCATATTTCTGTACAATATTATTTCGGTCCGTAAGTGTGTATAGGCGTAACCTTTCTAGATCAGTTGTACGCGACCTCTATTTGTGTTTCTGATTGAATATCAAAACTTTTCTTGTACTTTATTTTGCCGAACATAGACGTTTCGTTCTGATATTATGTGGAGGCGTATTTTTACGTTGTCTGCCTTATTTAAAGAAGAATATCCTTTTGTACATTTCTTCAAAATTCGCAAACAGATTTCGTAAACAAATATCCATTCAAGAATAAACCGCCGGCTCTGCCACGGTACAGAGTAGTTTTTTAAACCCAGAAGTAGACTGGTATAGAATCTTTATTTGAGTATTACCACCTATGTTTCACTACTGTACATAAATTAATTAAACGTAAAAAGATAAGAATCTATTAAGGATAGCTAGAACTAAGTATAGCTTCCACACTTCCTTACAATGCAAATGGTAGTGTGAATAAATGTATGACTTAACAAACAAGAACAGGCAATTTTCAAAGTCCTGCATTT
Organism: Hecatera dysodea; assembly: GCA_905332915.2. Lineage (NCBI taxonomy): Eukaryota > Metazoa > Arthropoda > Insecta > Lepidoptera > Noctuidae > Hecatera > Hecatera dysodea. Next base: position 20,555,895 of record HG995302.1, read on the forward strand.
TTTTTGTATGTATGTCTCTCCTGTCATCTTTCACACCTCAAAAAAACCTGAAAATAGCCTCACGTAGAAACGGTACAAAGGAAGCGCGGGAGCATGCCGTATGACGTCACACAGCACCTGATACTGACGTGTGACGTCAGCACAAAGAACGTTACAATTTTTTCCGAAGCCTCTCCGCTTTGTTGACGCTCGAGGTATGCCCCGACTTATTTGCGATCGGATCCGTGTTGTGGATCATTTTTGTTGGTAAAACTTGGGGTTTATTCAGGTAATGTTGGCAGAGGTAATGTATTCAACGAAACACGAATAGTTTATGGTCAGGGATGATATGGGGTAAAAGGGTAGAGCCGTTTTAAGGTCAGTGATCTTTGTTTTGAGATATATGATGCTACAGGTAGCAGCTTTATAGCCTGTATCTATCATTACTGGTAAATCATAGTATCCTAAACAGCCGCGTTCATAAACGGAAATGACACAACATTCCTAGGAGCAACACAATCTTTATACCCTACTTGTTAAGATTAAAACGGAAAGCAATAACGTAGAGGCTGTGAGTACAATTATATTCCCCTTGAGTCAAGTTTACGACACACGGATAACCGGATGATAAGCTGAACGTTTTTATATACTTAAACAATTTAATACGTGGGGAAAATATGGAGAACTAACGCTAAGCGCTGCGACTCGCTGCAAAGTAATTGAGTTGGAATAAAATCTTAAACGCTGTGAATAAAAGAGAAATAAACGCGTTGCGGGGAGCGCCGGTGCGGTGCGGCGGTGCGGCGCGGCGGCGGTGCGGAGGAGTTGCGGTGCGGCACCGTCTCGGTGCGGGAGGCGACGAACTTGTTAGTGAGCGGGTTATTTCGCTTGTTATTGTTTTGAAGCTGGAAATAATAGCATGATTGATGTAGAAGTATTGCGGAGGTCTGTTGATTGGGATGTTGTTTTAGATGGCATTATTTGATGTTATGATAAGTCGTCGGTTTGATAAGAAGCTTTAGACAAAATGTAATTCTATTTTCAAATGTGATTGTCAAAATGTCCAAATATTACGGATTGATTACGTGATATTTCAACAGTATCTGTCAATGCAACGCTACCGCTCTGGCACACTTGTCTAAAGACTTTTTTTTTTGTTGCATGGGAAACCATCAAATTACTTCTTACGCTATGTGTGGAGCGGTACGGAATATCAGACTCCTACTGATTAAAACCCACCTGTGTTCCTCTTAATGCCCTTTGCGTTCCAGGGCCGCGGTGACTCTTTCGAACAAATTCCGCAACACTTGTTTAAAGCCAAAGGACGTTAAAACAATATCCATCTATCAGTTCCTATTACTAGCACTTTGCTCATAGCTTCGTTACAAATTTTTGCCCTTTAGTAGGAAGAGTAATGCTCACCAACATCATAAAAGAAAGCCTTATGCAAAATGTTCAGCCCTACTAAGACTACACATTTTGCACAAGAGTCTGCGTTTATCAAAGACAATATAACCACTTGACTGCGCATACAGTGCCCCGACGCTCGAAAACGATTAGTATTTTGTCGCCTATAAATAGGCTACGGTAAGAGTAACCATTTTTGCCCCGGCTGGGGGCCTTAGAATCTAAGGCAACCACGGGATTGCCCGGTTGAGCAGTAACCAGCCTTAATGTGCTGAACTGCGAGTAGTCCATTCAAAAAAAAAAAAAAAAAAAAAAAAAAAAAAAAGTAACCATTTTAGTTGTGACCAAGTGTAAGACCTGTGTGCACGCTAGATTAATACAAATTTTGATAACTTTTTATGCAATTTTATCGTATCCAAATGCCTTCATGCGCGGTGAAATGGTACGGGAAGCATTCCAAGACATCTAAATACAAAAAGGATAGCATAACTTTTCATCGATAAGTAAAGCGAACGAAAATTATGTTTGATTTAATCAGACTATGAGACACCGCAGGGGTCTATTTAAAATGGTGTTTGGGGTAAACGAGTACACTGTTGAGTTCCGCGTTGATGTCTTTTGGAAACGTCTCGTTCTTTCATTAGACAATTCTAATGCTTCTATCCCTTTTTTTCTCTTTGTATTTTTATCGAGAAAAATAGTGGTGTCAATAATAGCTAGCTGAAAGTCGATATCGAAAAAACTATTTGTTTTTATTCTATTCACATACTGTGATAATATACCTGCCTACTTTTAACCGATTTCAAAAAAGGAGGAGTTTCAGTTCGTCAGTATTTTTTATGCAAGTTTCTTTGTTTTTCGATTTATTTGTGTCTCTCTGTCCCCGACACCAATCGGTTATTTTATTATTATTTTAGATCAGTTTTAAAATCTCTGATGGATATAATTTAATAATATAATTATTATATAATCTATATCTATACTTATAATAAATCTGTAGAGAGGTCAATTCTGTACAAGGAATATATTTTCAAAATAACTATCAGGGGGTGATTAGTGATTGTTACGGCCCCGGCATTATCACCGGACGCCCGCGGGACTTTCTGTTGCCGTGCGGGGATTTCATTCGTGCCATGCCAGCCCGAATCCCTGCGCGGCGCCGCCGGCGCGCCCCACCAGTCGTTGCCCGTGCGCCGGAGCGGGTCCACGCACGTCGCACGCGCCAGCAGCGGTCTCACAGCACAGCCGTCAGCCATATTAATTTGTACAGAAATTCAGAAATATACGTTTAATTATTGGAGCATCGAAGAATATTATTTCAGACCCACAGAACCAGATAACACAGCGCTAACAGTGATCGATACTGGTGCCAAAAATGCAATCAGTAAAATTTTTGTCTGTCTGTCTGTCTTTCTGTCTGTCTGTCTGTCTGTCTGTCTGTATGTTCTTTATAGAAACAAAAACTACTCGACCGATTTTAACGAAACTTGGTGCAATTATTCTTCATACTCCTGGGCAGGTTATAGTATACTTTTCATCACGCTACAATCAATAGGAGCAGAGCAGTGAAGGAAAATTTTGGGAAAACGGAAGAAGTCATCTACATAAAATTATCTAAAAAACATCCCGAAACAGCATGTCTATCTTTTGTCAATTTTAAATCGATCGGGCTTAGAGTTTCAAAATCGGGGGTAAAGTAACTATTCCACGCGGACGAAGTCGCTGGCAGAAGCTAGTGTATAATAAGCAAGATGCATAATTCAGAGATATGTAGACGCTCGTTTATCTTTTTTACAAAGAACAAGGACCCCAAAACTTTAATTCAAAAAACATATACCAAAATAATTCATTTTAAAAATCAATAATAACAGGATACGTCTGTTTATTTTTGTAATTGATTGATTTTGATTAAATATTGTTTCTATGATTTTAATTGAGTATTTTTCATAATGTTAAAATCCATTTTATCGATATCGATTATTTTCCCCTAATGAAGTAGTGCAACCCTAACGATAGGCATACCTACGCAACTTGACCTTGAACTGACCAATTGCAGTCGCGCATTCTTCCTCGGCCCCCGGCCCGCAGTAGTGAGTCGTGTGCTTAGAAGAAATCAGCCTATACGCTCTCTAGTGGTTACATTCTCTATGGCGTTTATATATCAGTCGAGCAGTTTCCCTGTTGTACTTTTAATCACATGACAATACACTCCAAGTTCAGTCATTATTGATTTCTATGCCACCAACACTGCCGCTATGATTAAACACTAGCTTCTGCCCGCGACTTCGTACGCATTGAATAATTACTAACCCCCCGATTTTGAAACATTCATTATTAGTGCTCCGCTCCTATTGGTCTTAGCGAGATGATATATAGCCTATAGCGTTCCTCGATAAATGGACTATCTAACACTGAAATATTTTTTCAAAGCGGACCAGTAGCTCCTGAGATTAGCGCGTTCAAGCAAACAAACAGACTCTTCAGCTTTATATGTATTAGTATAGATATCAATTAATCAATAATTTATTTCAAGATGACCTATCAAGATCTATTGGGATAGTAACAATAATCTTAACATGTTAGTACTTAACTAATAACACCGTTAGATGACACTTCTTCCGGCTTGTCTTCCGGCTGTAACGCGTATAAAGTTGGGGCTGCCACGAAGTCTGTTTCAAACTCAAAGCATAGCGTTTTGAACTGTCAAGATCGGTCAGTCGAAAGAGGGGAAGCTATCTGCATGTTCCAAAGCGTAGACTTCTGCAGAGAAAAACGTGCAAGAAACTCCACGGACACTCTTTTAATCAATAAATTGTTACAAAGTGGATACATTGTTCTTCTTGAAATTGTTCCTATATATGAGAACGATGTAGAAAGACGTGTATGTTACAGGCATCTGGTTTAGCAGCGAAGCCGCTATTTTACGCCGTAAAGTATTGAAGCAATCGCTACGCGCCTCGGCGAACAGATGTAGATGACGCGCTACAGAACTGACGCAGACCTTACAGCACTCTCAATGCTTTGTTATATTGTGTCAAGCCCATGGATTTATAGAAACTATTAAGACCAAACTCTATATTATAAATAATCTACTTAGTCTTTTGTTACGTATTGACATGCGAATTTATTCGAATAAGTGGAAATACGTGCAAAAATAAAGGTAAGAACAAAGCAATACAACTGTAATCCAATTTAATTTCTATAGAACGATGGTTCATTCTTCAATCGAGATGGAACAGCTACAGTAGAGAATAGAATGTGTTTGTATTAGACTGTATTTTTAACGATAATTGCACCGTATTGTATTTCGTTCACACAATGCAAAAACACGCACCAAACGCAAGAGACATGGCCAGATAGGGACGATCTGTAAAAAGTATATGGGTTAACTATAAGGGTTTCGTCTTATACATTTTGAGAAACGAAACCTGAAAATGGTGGCAAAAGCACGCATTAAACATGCACAGACCTACAGCACAGATTACTAAATAGTACAGAAATTGTTAGCAAACTGACATTCCATTTATTCGATAACGACTGGAATGAACAAAAGGGAGAAAAATAATTAATTTCAACAATTATGACGCATAAACTCGTATCATCAAAAAACCAAAGCATAAAGTCTCATTACAAGGGATTAACCACGAGCCATTTTAATTTTCTAACTATAATAAAACAGGCCAAAGCGAGTCAAACTTTCGTGCTCCGAACAAACAATTATGAATCATACTTTATCATGTTACTTTAAAATCATAGACTTATGGTTTTCCTGTAATCTATAGGTTCGACTTCATACACACATAGCCCGTGTTTTCCCGTTCTCGTATAGCCTATCTCATGAACGTGGTTATCATATTAGCCTGAAATGTCCCACAGCTGGGCCAAGTATTATGTCCCTCAACTCCTTCCATTGGCCCCGATTTTGTGCCACATCCTGCCAATTCTCAAGAAATACATCCAAGTCGTGCGAGATTGTGCACAATAGGTCAAAATTAGGAGAATACACATATCCATGATAGCTCCAGGTAGTTCCAGAGATCACAGCGTACAAACAAACAAACTCTTCACCCTTATTATATTATGGATAATGCACTGACTAGTTGAGTATCAATACAATACTGTTTGCATAGCTAGCGAGGTAGTAAAATGAGATGAATCTAATCTGGCTGCATTCATATCTTGTTATGTATTCATGAATTTTACGAAATACAATCGTTACTACCACAGGTGGATTTTGAATTAGGAAAAAATAACACAAAATATGCATAACATAATTATGATCAAGTTACCAGTAAATCTTCGGCAATGACGATCATTTGAGAACCACGACAAACGCTCTTACATTAGGAATGTTTCCTGAATAAAAATATATGATTATGTTTAGGTACTCCGTCAGTTAGATTATAGAAAAATATTGGACACGTATTTTCCTATATCAAATCTATAAAAACTGACGAAGATACAAAGCATCAAAGATCAGGAGTGGGGGCTTGTGACGTCACGGCTAGGTAAAAATTGTAGCGAGTAGTGACGTCACACGAGTTTTCAACGCATTGTATCGTCTTTATTTTTTGTTTACGTGAAAAAAGAAAAATTACGTGTCATATTTTTTGGCAATCTATCCGACGGACTAATTAGATTTTTTTAGTTAGCTACCCTTTTCTCAATATAGTGTATTAACTTTCTATAGAAATTGTCCTTGTGTACAGAAAACATGCAAATCTGACAGCACATGATAGGAAAATAAATACCAGCGTGTGTTGTGGACAGGCGATGTTCAACGTTTTCCAACTATGCACACAGTGATCGGCCGTCAAGCAAACAGCGAGAACAAACGTACGCAGAGATGTAGTGTCAACACACAGAGCCAGGGCGGCGGGCGTGTGATGCAGTTGTAATGCACTGAGCAATGGACGTCATTTCGAATGAATAATTGGACTCATTTGGAAGTCGATAAATCTGTTCGGTTTTAAATTGTGACTGTTGTTCCATGTCCAGTTACTGTAATGTGGTTCCAGAATTTTGTGTACAAGGAAAATAAAGCTGATGTTTATTTTTAATATTTTTGTCACTGCAGTTAAAATTCTACAGATCTCAGAAAATAGAGTATGGAATTGTTGACATTTTCAGTTTATATTTTGAGATGTTGATGACTATCCTTACACACACACACACACAGAGACCACAATGTAGTTTTTATTTTTAACCCATAGGATGACTGGCAGAGAATTCTTTGTAGCATTTATTCCGTCCGTATTATTATGTACTAGTAGAAAATATTTACATACATTTTCAACAATTAAACTCATAGAGCTATTTTGCCACTTACTATTATGTTCCACAATTATTTAATTCATAGTCAATGTTTCTTGGATAATAATGAATATCCTAGTAGATCCGTCTTACTGACAAGTATGAAACTGTTACTACTATGAGGTTCGTGGAATATCTCGGTATCGGATATCTCGTGGAGTATCAGGGTACCGCAATATTATTAATTTAGTGGAAATTCAAGATTAATTTGCCTTATGCGTTTTAAATTTCAAGGAACATTCTTCAGAAATATTGAACTTTAGTTTGAGACTTCAAGAAGACAATTATCAATGGCTTTATTTCGCAAATCAAAAGCTCTACGCAAAGTTTTAGGTAAGAATTTAGCTCGTTTTATAGGTGATTAAGATTCCTGGAAATATAAAGAAAGCTCAACTAAATTTCGTTCAATTTTTCAAAACAGGAGTCAAAATAATAATGTATCGTTCTTAAAAACTCAAATACCTAAAAGTCTTCAAAACTAAAAGCATCTTTCAAGAGTTCCAACTCAAAACAAATACCAGCTAAACAGCACTATTTTCGTCCCGGAGCAGTCATGTGGAAGCCGTGACAGCCGTCTTACGTCCCGGCGACAAATCTTACGATATCTCCGCCTTGGCACGTTAAAACTACGCGCTTCACATACAATGGCAGACATTTATTATTTAGGATCAGCGCCGATAATCAGTGCCATTACCCGATTTCTTTCACTGGGGTGCCGCCCTCGATTTACTCACCTACAACAACTTTGTAGGACCCTTATTCCTGTGTTAACAAAGTTCAATTTTGTTTGCTACTTAAAATTTTACAAATTTTTCCTTTGCTTTCTTCTTCATTCTTGTGTCTATTGTTATAGGTGTGATGTTTGTTTGTGTGAGGTGTACAGATAAGTTGGTATATATTTTTATCATGACGTGTAAAGGTGGCCGGACGCATCGGTCCCTGGGAGCCAACGCATCTGGCGTTGAAATTCGCTTGATATATTGTTTCATGTTCGCACCCGCTTGTAATGCTCGCCAGAGATGGGACAGGCGGCCGCGGCGACCATTTTTTGAGAACATAGTTTTTCCTTTTGTAGAAATGTTTTCAAGAATCTGCTGAATGTTGAGAATATTTTCGGTAGGTACTTACGATTAAAAATTATGCTGCAAATAACATTGTTAGCTTCAGACATAAATTTTGATAAAGGAAAAGCTCTGTTTCATACGTACCTTGTAAAAAAAAACAACTACAATCTATCTAATACAAATATAAAAGTTCATAAAAAAAAAACATGACTCAAAATAAATACACCCATTTAAAAGCAAATAACTAAAGCCATAATATCGATACAAGCCACGCTTTGTCCACAATGTGTCCCACCCCTAGCAGGCTGGGGTGAGTAAATATGAAAACTCAACGAGTTGTTTGTAAAAAATAAAACAATAAAACCGTGTTATAGGGATTTGGATTTATTTCGCACAATTTTCCTAATATTGCCTGACTTGTTTATGGTTTGTTGCGATGTTTCAGATGTGCGAGTTTTTCCAAGTGGGTTTTTTATTGAATTTTACCAAATAATGTGATTTTTATTGGGTGTTCTCCTTGTTTCGCTATTACCTGTTTTCATACTCGTCCGTTTTATACCTACAGCTGTTGTGTTTAATTATTTATGGATACATACAGCACTTTCGCATACGCAAAGCCTGCAAGTACTAAGAACCTAGCCTTCTAACATTAATCTCAGTTGCAATGTTTATCATTCCGGAAACGCAATGTTGTTCAGACTGTTTTACTCAGTTGAGTGAGTAGGTATAATATAACAGCTACCTTTTCCCCCCCATAGAACCCCTTGGTCATCTCTCCGATCCCATGGTCGGCAATGGAGTAATACATTCTCTGGCCGAACCGAATGATGACTCGAACAAATATATTCAAAGGAATCACATATTGATCTCGCCACTTGCCTGATTGTTCTTCAGATAGGTTTTACAGAGCCTTTTAGGTGATGGGATGGCCAGCGGACTGTCACTGCGGCCAATAAATTGTTTTACTGCCATTTTTACACCCCATGCCTGGTTTATTGCTGGCGATATTTTGATTTACGAGACTAGAAGAGTCCTTCATATCGGAAAGTATGTCTGTATTGATAGGGGTTCTGTAATGGATGTTGATTTTGAATATTCGGGTCTACATTTTAAGGTCGAATCAAGTTTAAGTTGTTAATTATATCTCACACTAGCAGCGCTTCGCGGTTTCACCTGCTTAGTTCCCGTTCCCGTGGGAATATGGGTATAAAATTTGGCCTATGTCACTCGGGGATAGTATAAAGAATTTTTCAAATCGGTCAAGTAGTTTCGGAGCCTATTCAATGCAAACAAACAAACAAAAAACAATCAAATCTCTCCTCTTTATAATATTAGTGTAGATCATAGATAGATGGACTGGTTTTGATTAGTTTTACCTCTTGTATAGCATGAAAGCCTGGTGGACAATAACTCTCACAAAATCAAGACTGGACATTGATATCTAATGCCAAACACATCAACCACCTCGGTCAGTCATGTGACTGGTATCTCAGAAAGATTTCCCCATCCTGGACTACAAAATAAGCGCACAATTTTGCTTCCGAAATCCATTTCGAGCTCCAAACCTCTATAATCCAAGTAAACAGCTTGAACCGGCTGGGGCAGACTGGGGCTGTTTATTCAAACAAGCGGCACATACATTGTTTGAGACGAGTCCGAACGTATCGATTGGCGAGTGCGATTAGATCGCTCGCGTCGACTGACCTAATCGATGTAGGACGAGCTCTGCCCCGAATACGAATCACTTTCAATAGTGGACCGCTTTTTTATTATTTTAGCTTACTTTGCTCGTTAATTTTTAGTATTATTGGTGCTTGTTCTTGAGTTTTTTTTTTTGATGGCGCTATTAAAAAAGTTGTAAGTATTTTTCACACAATAACATCATCATTCGTTTTTCATTAGATTGTTATTCTTGATTTTTTGGTAGTGCTTTGTTTCTGCTCTTATCTAACGAACATTTAAAATAACTTGGTGATCATATACATACAGCATAATCAATCTATAACATTTGTACTGCTGGGACACTGGCGCCCTCTTTGTGAGATAGAATGTGCTATATGTCACATTTCTTCAGACTTATCGTTCTAAGATATGTCACTTTCAAGATAGTTGTGATGAAATAAATCGTCGGTATTGTGTACCTTTACCTCACTGTGGAAACTCGAGACGGTAGTCATTGAAGTAAGTGGTTCTTGATTTAATTTATTAATATTAGTTCGTCAAAAAAGTGAAAGATACCCTAAGGAATAAATATAATACTTTTATTACTAAAACTATTCGTTCCATCCAATTTATTTCATAACAGAACTAATCACAGAATATAACCTTATTCTATCAGTTTTCTTGTAAAGGCAATGTTTTATTAAACTAGAATAACAGTTTCGATTGACCCAACAACGTGGGACATTGAGATGAGACCTAAGGACGATCTAAATAGGTCAACTTTTTGTTTTGATGTTCGTCCAGGGGAACAATATTAATATTCATGTAGGGTAGCGCTGGGACACGCTCGATATCTACTCGATCTGATTTACAATAACTGGACCTTGTTCTGATTTAGATGTTTGTTATTATTTTCTGGGACTAACTCATGCTCTTTACCTCGATGCAACCCCGAATAATGTAATTTACTGTTCTAGCTTATTACACATTTTATTGACATAAATGATAAAAACGAAGAGAAGTCGGTTGTATTTTTTGTAAAAAAAAAAGTTTTTATTTTAACTTTTTGCTGCTGATACTCCACAGCTAAACGTACCTCATTACAGTGTATCGTGTACCTATACAATAATGTTATGAACTGGTGTAAACAATAAATAAACATTCGATTTCAACAATATCGGAAGATTTGCTGTCATTTATAGAAGAGTTTCGTCTCTTATCTCCGAAGATTACATCAGATCTTCGCCAAACTAGAAAGGTACCACCTCGAAATACTACGATGCTCTTCCAAACTATCGTATACAGTGTTTACATAGAAAAGTCAGAATAATTAGAACATCTTCAATGTAGACGAAGCCAATTAAATACGCATTATAAGGGATAACTCAAATACTAGTTAGGTAAATGGGACCACACGACAAGCACCAGCTTTCGAATATAAAAGAATCGAATCCACGACACGATTGGCGCAGTGGTGGAGCGATTGGCTGCTGCGCTACGTGTCGTAGGTTCGATTTTTGCACGGAACAAATATTTTTATGGCCTATAGAAAGGTTTCTGGATCTGGCTGTTGTGAGTTTGTATGTTTGTAAATGCATCAACGTCACAGGAGAAATTCCTGGTGTGGGACAACATTTTTTATTAAAAGATAGAAAAAAAAGTATGTGTACCTATTTAAAGCCCAGTTTATACTGAAATGTTTCGCTGCGTAACTTTTAGAGCGTGCTTATTTCTTAAGTATTGATCAGCTCTTTCCTGCTAGTGAAGGGTTTATGTGTGCATTAATGTGCACACAATGCAACTTGAATGAAAACCAATCCGAGAGTCTGCCATTGAGTCACAACTGCCATAATCATCTTTCATTTCTCCTTTGATAAAATTAAAATTCAATTTATTCGACAAAAGCGCACTTGACATAATCCCTTTGACGTTTTTAACAAAAGCCACCGAAGAAAAGAAAGGGCGGCGTTTCCTTTGCTAAAAACAAGGCAATGGATTTTATAATTAGGCTTAATAATTGCATAGCAATTGCCTCGGGGCAGCCAGAGCTTAGCATCCCCTCTGCTTGCACCCTTCATTCGACGTGGGAAGATCAACAGATGCTCTCGTGGTATTAGTAAGGAAATTCAATGACCGTTACAAGTGAATGGGTCCTTCTAATGATACAATTTTTTATCAAATGCAAAATAATTAAATACCGTACCCCTAAAACAAATCAAAACAACCACTGGTGTGTCTTTTTCTCCATCTGTCACACCTACTGAGACTATTTTTAAATATAGATAATAATAATACATTTTAATTAAGCAGATATTTAGATAAGCAGTTCTTTATAAGAAAAGAAACCTTTAAACGAAACCTTTAAGAAGTCTATGGTTTCAAAGTATCGCAAATTACTCGTAAGCTGCGAGTAATTAAAAATCTAAATCAGTCGAATCCATAGAAATATAAAATACAGGAGAAGTGGCAAGGGGGCGTGTCGGTGTCCTCGCGACATGCTCTGGGCGAGCATGTCTTACGCAATGGTCGAATCCGCGAACTAGTGCACTTACGACCGTGAGCGTGATAAGATATAAGAATGCCGTGTTGTTCAGTGTTTTATTGTAAAAACCGAAGCATAAACCAAAACTTTGTTAATTATGGAATCACTTACCATATCAAAATACAAGTATTTTACTATATTTGTCTTTAAAATCATGAAAAACAACAAATCGTAAAATATTTCTTGCTTATACTATGTTATTTTTGTTTTCAAATGTCACAGCGACAATAACATATTACAATGAATACACTGCTCCTTAACCACTACCTAAGTTTGTCGCTAAGTGACTGGATGAGCAATGTAAAAATCACAAAACGATACTTTAGCAAGCCGATGTATCGCATAGTACGGCCGCTGCTTCTTGCCGCGAGTTAGTGATGTAATTGTGCAGATACACTGTCGACAACAATGTCGATTGTTGAATGAAATATTACAAAAGTGTACCAAACTTTCTTAGATTGCAATAATTTTTTGGTAAATAATCGTTCAAGTGTTTTTGGCTTTGAATTATCGTATGTATGCCTTATCCTCGTGCTACTTCCTTACTTTTTATGGTAATTGTATTTTACTTTCGATAAAGTTTCGAATGCATTATAGTAATCGGCATGTTTAAGATAATATATTAGTGACCTTTGCTTAAAATAGTCAACATATTCATGCTATTTATTTGTTATACATGGGCAGCATGGCGTGTGTAATAAATGCCAGAATCGATAAGTCAATCACTAGCGTATATGTAAAATAAATTGCTTTTGCACAGCACAACGATACCCAGCGTTGTTTTTGTGTGAGTAAGTTGCACGGTGTACTGTAAATATACGCTGTGTTTATTAGGATAAGGTTTATAATTGATTGTGTAGTACAGTCCGATTTCAAAAATGCGGGTGTGTGCGCGACTGCGTATCTATTGCTTTTACTGAACTGCATTCGTAGTAGTTGCCGGGTGGTAGGGCAAAACAGGAGACACTGGTTCCGATACATTTTCAGCTACAGGGCATATCTCCTTGTTTATTATATCTATGGTCGAATCCTTATAGGTACATGTATATTATCAACATTCAATGAATTTTTAAATTATATTATGTATAAAAATTAATTGGATCGTTTCAATTTATCTAAACTCTAAAACCTACTCCAGTTACGATTTCCTTTGACATTCCGCCGACACTAACACGAAAGCTTATATCTCCAATTTAATCTTTTTTTTTTTCTCAAAAAACACAGCTATTAAAATGTGAGATATTATGTCGACGATTAGATAAAAGGGGCTGGCAGCGATCGAGGGTGGAAGGTCAGCGTGACCTCTAGACTAAGAGGCTTTCATTAGGTATCGAGAGGTGCTCGCATTTGAATGTTAGCGAATAATTAGGGTTGACATCAACTGCAGTGTAACGTTTTTTTTTTTGAATGACAAACAGTCTATCTGCCTTTCTCAATAATTTTGGAGTGGGCTTCAAGCCTAAAAGCAACACAATTTCAATGTTTTATATTGAACTGGGTAGTAATGGTGTGTAGGTCGGATCGGTAACACGTTAGCTATGGCGACATAACGATCAAACAAAGGAAATTCCGTTTTGTGTTTGCCACATAATTTTTAAAAAGCCGTCTTATTTTCTGCAAAACCATACTTTTATCTTTATCTTGGCTCAGTTTTTCAACTTTTTTCCTTGTAGATATTTTGGAAAACTCGACTTGTTTTGTATCTTGGCAACACCCAACAAAAAAAAACAAGCAAGAAATTATTCGTAATTTTAGGAGGTTTTAACACGGCAAGTGTCGTGACGTGACACGTGATATGACAACGACTGCAGTGTTCACATAGCCAGGCACCGCAGTCGAGAATAGTTTCAGGAACTTAAAGGAGCCTTGCTTTGTTTGAAATTAAAGCTGTGTGTGTGATCCAGAATGGCTGGTATCAAGAGTTTGTTCTAAACACATTCTTCTTCTTATTGCGTTGACGTTTCATCAAATTACTAGTAGACTGTTTGGATCCGACATGTTTTTTCACGTTTATTGGAGGTGTTTCTTAAGTCATCCAGGATACTGATGAATAAATTTGGGGATACTCCATCGAATTGGACATAGTCTGAAACGCATCGCAATCGCACCGGCTCGATAATCCCCCATTTCATAAACTTATATTTATAGCAACAAACTTGGGTGCGCCATCGCTTCAGAGCTTTCCATTTGCGTACGCAGTTCATCACCGAGAGGCAAGTATTTTTTTAAACGTATTACTTTACCAGACAGAACAAAGAGACAATGGAAAAAAATGGAAATTAACATTAAAATCTAGAAACCCGCATTAAAAGAAATCACCTGTCGTGCTATGTGCAAATGTTTAACTTTCTGCACGTAATATTAAAGTATACAATCACTCCAACTTAACCATATCTAGTAAATTTGTTTTATTTTTATGTCGAATTTATCTTACGTAACCTATTCTAGACACTAAGTGAAGGAAAATTAATATGACAACGGAAATCATATTACAATTACGTATTTATAGAAGAATATCGTTTCCCTTGTGTGATACCTTATGTTATTACATTATGATCCCGCTAGTCACGTATCGGAGAAAGTAGGTCAAAATATTGGGATTAGTAGCATTGCAGATACTTGCTATTATGTTTTGCGAATGTAATTATTATTGGGAACATTATCGAATGTTCTATTTCTATCAATCAGCCTAACCTGCTTTGTTCCATTGCTGGGTAAAGGCCTGTCAATCCCTTTTCCATACAAATCTATCCTTTGCTAGTTCGTGCTTGTCTTTTCGGTAGAATTCGAGCTCGTCCCGCTGCCGTCTTCTGACATTTAACTAATTTAATATTCAATCCATTTGTATCACTTTTGATTGTTAAGTTGAAACCTTACATCATCACAACTAACGCCGAAACCGGTCGTAGAAAGCTGAAAATTGGAATATAGGCTCCTAGGAGAGTGTGGAGGAGCATTAAGAACTGGGAACTAGTAAACTTGGAATATGCGTGTACGAAGTGGCGCAAGCTAGTGGCATTATAAAACTATAGTACCACATACATCACGAGTGTACATCTTAATACACTCACATTCGTTTAACGAACCAGGCCTAACAAGTTAATGTGTGCACCACAACTGACACGATAAGCGGTCATCATCCATTCAATCACACCCAGCCAGCCGAATACATGTTCTGTACGACAGACAATGAGTAATGATTCAATGGAGTACTCATGGCAGCTCTACTTTAGGTAACGTGAACATAATTATGATCAAAGTATCGATGATGACAGAAATTACCTCCTAGGTGTCCATCCATCCATCCCCCTGTCCTTATGCCAATTTGTTTGATATCAGCGCAGCATAAGTTCTTCTTCCATACATCTCTTTTTACGGCAATTTCAATCATTGGGTCCATTCTAGCAATCATTACAAAATTCACCTGTCACTCGACCAGTACATCGTTTTTTTTTGGCCTCCTTCGTAAATTTTTCGTCAGGGCATAGTACTTTACATCGAAAACTCATATCATGACAACCAACTGCTCGCCGAGCATAGCTGCTCGACACTGTCTATACCCAACGGCAGCCGTCAATCAACGCCCTGTAAATACTGCTCATATTCCTACGTCATAAGCACTCCAGTTATGCACTTCTCCGTGTCTTCAGCACCCGTGTGTGTGTGCATGTAGATGGGACATTATGTGCTGGTAATTATTGGAGTAATTTCATCTGCGAGCGAGTGAATTGCGACTGTCGGTAATACGCCCTGGATTGATATTAAATGGAGTGTGCGGTTGTGTTGTGCGACATTGTGTATCTGATGACGTATTGTGTGTAACGTTTCTTTGAGTAAAATAAACTGTAAAAATATTTTGATGCAGTGGTTCTACTTTTCGAGTCAATCGCCTCTTTCTCAAATATTATTCAACCAGCATATGGCAACTTGGATCGCTCTGTCGCTAGCCACGTTTAAGTCCTGGAGGGTGCAGTTGGTTGGGCATTAAGTGCAGGCATGCAGTGGTTAACCAGATGGAGAGCTGCAGTATAATAATTCAATTTCATTGTTTGTTTTAAAGATGTGTTCGATAGGTGTAACTACGTAAACTTCATCATCATCATCCGCAGACTAATTCAGTCCACTGCTGAGCATAGCCCACTATTTTCTTGTGCCAATCCCCATGTTCCTGTGCCAGCCTCATCCAAGTTCTACCCGCGATAGCAACAATGTCGTTTGTCCATCTCGCTGCCGGACGAGCCACACTTCTACTTATAGTCAACTACATAATATGACAGTTGATATATTATATCAACTGGCATGCAGATCATGAACATATAATGTTATGTGTCCTTAACTAAAGTCATAAAAGCTTGTGAAATCATAACGATCGCCAGGATGTCTGGCTCAAGAAATAATCCGAAGTCAATATTAACATCGCTGGGAGCAAGCCAGGCTTTCGTAAATCTAGCGGCCGTTACCCAATAAACGATTTAACTCGATTCCTTCTTTTAATACGGAGCTCAAAACTCAACTCAGCTATCAAAACACTTTATATAAGTACCTCTCAGGACTTCCAATAAAGGGTAGAAGTGTGAAATTATTTGAGAGTAAGTAAGAACTCCTGACTCAATTAAGTTTCCAAGTAAAAGTAGGCGTTTGAGAAAGGGTCGTAAAAGAATTTGTCTTAACTTTAGTTGAATTCGAGACAATTGCTTTGGATTTATGTTTTTACTGCTCCGTTACTGGTGATGGAATGGGGTCGTGGCTTGGAAATAATAACAAAATGTAAAAACGGCTATCAAGATTTATTATAGTCACTGTTACAAAAACTGGCCTGAAAATGTATACAAATATTACTTTTAATGAAAACTAAAAGTAAGCTTTTCAAATTAGGTATGCTTCAGTGAGTTTGAACCTTTACCAAAGTCATGTTATTTCAGCAAAAAGAGTCGCTCCATCGCCGTCAAATATATTTAGAAAATCACTAAATAAGTGTATATTTTTAATTTTCTTCTTGTTTAGTTGGCCAATGTTTATGGGATGCCATTTTGAGCACTAGCACCCGTGCAACTTCGTTTGTGTCACATTTTCCATGACTGCTCCGCTCCTATTAGTCTTAGCTTGATGAATATAGCCTATAACCTTTCTCGATAGATGGGCTATCTAAAACAGAAAGAATTTTTCAAACCGGAACAGCAGTTATTGAGATAATTGCGTTTAGGCAAAGAAACAAACTCTTCAGCTTTTTATATTATATTTATATATTTTTTTTACTGTCAGATGGATATGCTCCTGACTCAAGTCTAGGTTGCAGGTAACAGAGACAAAGTCAACGATGGAATGAGCGTACCCAGAAGAAGCCTGTTCACTCTGACTTTGAAAAGATTAGGGTTGAATGCGTTCGGAAACACCGCAGCCGGCAGAGAGGCAGAGAGTTCCACTGCTTTGCTGTGCGCATTACAAAAGACGATTGGAAATGCTTGGTGCGAATTGATGGAATAGCAACAAGGTAGGGATGGTAACTTACAGTGCGTCTAGATGTCTCATGGCAGAAAGGGGCCGGTGGGACGAGGTCGTGGAGTTCATGGGCACAGTCGCCGAAGTACAATCTGTAGAAGACTGACAAGCAGGTGACCTTGCGTCGATGACCCAGGCTGTGAAGCTTGACATTCACCAGTTTTTCATCGCCAATGAGCCTCTTAGCTCTCTCTTATATGTATTACTATAGATTAAGAAAAGCCGCGTGGGTCGATCATTGTGGGTGAATCCCTGTATGGGTGAACCTACTGACTATCTATACATACCGAGATTCCTCCGTACGCTACTGTAAGTGACAATCTGTGCTACCTTGTCCACATACACATTTAAAATTGCTAACCCCTCATCTATACACTCATTTCCACTATCGTTGTAGAGGTCTGTTTGAACAAAGAAAATCTACATAAACGTTTTTCAACATGATTTCATTTCTTCAGTATCCAATACATTTATTTTGATGCTTCTTTTAAACTTTTCTTTATCATATTAAACGAACAGTAATATTTTCAATATTAACAGAAAATACACATTTTCAGCTTTTATAGAAATTGATATTGTTAAGAACAACAGGTTTTGAAGGCATAAAACTAAAGCAAAGCAACTGAAAGGCAGCTCTTGTACGAAATAGGTTATAAAAATTGGGTTCAGTGACCTGATTAAGGCGACACTGAACGTTACACTAAGGTTGGCTTAGCACGAGTTAAATCTTGAATATTTTTATTTATATGAAAAGTTTTTGCAGTTGGTGCGCTGTAGCGTTTTTTTTTTTACTTTAATTACAAAAGTGAGTTTGTAAAGCTGGTAGTTTTATTACTTGCTCTACTCATTCAGTTTTGAGTCCAGTCGTTTAAAGACATTCACCAACCCGCACTCTGGGCCCGCGTGGTGGATTACGGTCCATTCCCTCTCCTAGAGAGGAGGCCTGTGTCCCAGCAGTGGGAACATTAAAAAGCTAATTATGATTATGCTTATTATTTAGAGAGATAAGTATGGTGTTGATAATATCTATGGTTGTCAACACACAGTTGTATCTTGTATTGATAAATACATATGTGTGGGGTGATTTGAACGCATGGGCTGGTTCGAGGGGGTGCAAAATACTAATTTCTGAAAAGATATGGGCGAGCCCTTTGTGCTGCAGTCCATCAGCTGGACCATCTGGTCATTGTCATTGGCTTCATTTAAATCATAGATGATGCTTTGGATACGCGTCATATCTTTATTTACCCATCATGTGCAAATACCAGTGCCTTCCTTGATTTAAATGAAGCTAATAGGTAACGCTTGATACTTGTAGGTATAATAATAACATTCGTTTTACATAAGTTAGAGGTCGCATGCAGTAACAATTGTGGGTCGTCTGATGGCGAGACAGACGACATTGCTGCTATCACGGGAAGTACCTGGTTGGCACAGGAACGTGGGCAGAAATCAGCACTTGAAAAGAGAGGCTTTTGCCCAGCGCTGGGTGAAATCAGGCCGTCAATGATGATGTTGCAGACTTGGAATACTATGTGCTGTTCAATCATCAGAACCGGATTAAAAAATCCATCGTACACAGAAATCGATGCAGTAGGTCTCTATGTAAATATTTAATTCAATACCGCCATCGCAAATGTTTGCGATTGTGATCACGGAGTCCTGACAAAACTGATTCCTTATCAATCCCCTTTCAGTATACTTTTATCTTACACACTTCGTTGTGCAATTCTATTTGCGAAGCCTTCCTCAATCGAGGCCTATCTTTTCTTGTAAATGAATATTTTCTGTGGATACACGAGGATTTCTTTTACTTGTATCTTTTAAAAGATGAGAAAATTTCAATCAATCCACAGTAAAGCGCCTCGGAATGAGATTATGGTCGGATACGTTTTGTATTCAATATTGTGATTATATGATAAAATTAATATGGTGAGCGGATTTGTAGCGGTATTTTAGCTTTTTCGCCAATTTGTCGAGTAAAGATTCAATGAACTTAAAAAATTGACTTTTTTTCTTAATCTTATTTCTCACACGAACTTAGTTTTGGACGGAGTTTGATACATGTACTTTCCACTATTTAATTCTCCTGCATTTACCTTCCGTTCCGCTAGAAACAATCTTCTTATTGCCATAAAAACAAAACACAACCAACATACAGTGAGCTCAGAAAACAAGCCGTTTATGACGTAAGACTGGGATAACATTTTATGCATTCGTTGAGTTATTCGTCTGAGGTGGACCGAGTACAATGGATGTCGTAAACTGTGCCGAGTGTACCCATCACAAGTATCTAGAGAGTCGCTGTTTACTTGCTGGGTAGTCGCTGTGTACATACTTACTGGGTAATCAGGGATGCCAGGTGGAGACCCGAAGGTACAGCTTAGACTAGAAGAAAATAATACAGGATTTAATCCTGTATTATTCTTTATGCAAGACGTTTTGGTAAAGTTATGTTAGTTGGCGCACTTAGAGAAACATGCTTTTGTATAATAAATGATTACAACGTATTTTTATATAGGATAAGATACCTACCTATTTTTATTATTGAAAGTGAGTTCGGTGTAAGCTCATCATTTGCAGTCTCAACTTATCAATATTGAATCTTTAAACCTTAAAAAAATATTCAGTTTTCTCCACGAGAATTTTTATCACAAGCTGTAAAAACAGAACGATCATAGCGGGTCCAACTTAACATCATCCTTTTAGCAAAAGTAAAATAAAGTTAAAGAACTTTTTCGTTTATTGAACCCGTAAAAATTAAGCTTCTCAGTTTGGACAGGCTTAACTGCACCTAACTCTTTCGTCGGTCCTTTTCCTGTGTTTGGGCAAGACGGCCCTGAGGTCCGGGGGGGGGAGAGGGATACTGCGACCCCCAGGGGACTCCGGCGCCGGATTATACGCTAAACAAGGTATGTAAGAACCCACACTGACCGTAAACGGCCTGGAGAGTTTGTGGCGGAGCTATTCGTAGTTCTGTACGGTAGGGTTAACAAAAGAGGAAGTTTTAAATGTTTCTGGAAAAGGAACTATTTTTTAACTTTTGTTTCAAAGATGGGTCTTTAGTGTGAGACGCAACATATTATTATGGATGGGTAATCATCAAATGACTTCTTCTGTTCTGAGCGGAGCGGAAGGGAGTGTCAGACTCTTACCGAATAAAACCCATCCGTGTTTCTCCTAGTGCCCTTTGTGTTCCAGGTATGGCGGTGACACTTGCGAACAAATTTCGCAACCCTGGTAGGCACTGACCTTAGCGGGACCCGACTACTATGCTGACATCTCTTTGAGGTGCGCGTGGAACACAACATGCCATCGACCCGGGCGGAAACATCCGAGTTCGGTGAGTACCTGCGTCAGTCGGCAGATGATAACGCCATGGCGTCTCACCAACCGCTCCTCAAAAATGGGACTTATTGCCATAATGGTAGCGTGCCCAGCACTGGGGAAGCGACAGTCGCTTTCTCCATACCGCCATGAAATCCTGCCGGAGCTCCATCCGTCGCGCAGCTATTTGCCGCGGCAGCCTGTTTCACCGCGAGGTAGCGCCTCCACGCGCCATCTCGTCATCCTAGTTCATCATATTGTGCTGGTGCTACCGTTGCGGCTGCGGAAAACCAAAAGCGGCGTAAATATAGTAACTTCATAGATAACTATATTTTTGAGCCGTTTGGGGTTGACACTTTCAAGCTTGTACCCGCCTTTGTGCTCAACGGTCCTTGTGCTCACGCCTTTTTAAAGAAATTCAAAACAGCTGGTTGACACGTCTCGTGTCCGAAGAGCTGGCTATTAATCTGGTCAGAGACTAAGCATTGCCATACAACGTGGCAACGCCGCCAGTCTCTTGGGCACATTACCAGCTGACAGCGTTGAGGATGCTTCATTTTAGTTTGTTTTAAGTTTAGTTTATTAAAATGTATGTAATATGTCTTATAATTAGATTATATTTTTAGCTTTACGTTTTGTTGTCGTATATACACACACTTATGTTCTCTTTTTTCAAGACATAAAGCAATGAGAAGTTAATATTTTAAAGTTTTGCTTTTTTTATCAAGATTTCAAAGTAGTATTCTTGAATTAACTGATACTTACTTATTACTTTGTCTAATTTTTTTTACACAAGGTGACAGCCCTGTTTTGTCGCACTTGTGTATGGTTCACTATAACGGCAGCAGAACACACTCGCTACTCGTACGGACTCAGTGCGCTTATGTTCACGAGCGTTACAAATATAACCCCCGCTTTATTCCCGTTATTGACCACGTATCATTTTTGTGTCCACTTACAGATCCAACCACAATTGGAGAACAGTTTAACTTTTCAAATAGAATACTTTGGTTTATTTCAGGTACGTTTTATTTCAAGTTATATTATAAGGCTTGAAACAAAATTCCTTTAGACCTCCACTTACTTTAAAAGGTACCTTTGACTTCTAGGACATTAAATTCAATTCTACTTCGCTTCTCGCTACAAAAGTACATTAATTCGTTTAAACGGCTTCGATAAGAGTCGCTGAATTGCTGAAAATATCAGGTTTGTGAATATAAATGTGACAACAATAGAATCTTTTGCATACAATGTGTGTTCAAGAAATATTCTCGATGATATTGCCTATTGAAAACGTATTCCAAAATGATAATTCTGGAACCTATTTCGAAACTGAAAATGTATTCAATTGTTCACATTTGGCTTGTATTGGTTTGAAAAAGAAATGTTATCATGGTATTCAGTTTTGTAGATTTTTTTTAATAGACCTCACTTGTACTGCCTATTATATTGGCGTTAGAATCATATTATTTTGTCGATTTTTTAATAACATCTGGCATATCAATGTATTCAGTAAAACGTTAAAAAATATATATTTCACACGTGTGTCAACTACAATTCGCCACAGTTTAACTATTTAATATTTCTTTTGTCATTTTGTTAAATGGGAATGTTTTGTTATAAAGATTGGCGCCAATAACAGCAACTTTCAATATTTTAATTGTGCCTAAATCTAAGGGGAGAATTCTCTGTTTCCTGATAGCTGCACCCATATTTACAGTACACCTTTAACACACCTGAAAGTCACCTTTAAGTCTACAGTGAACAGGTTATGCATAGGAAAGCGTGCTGCACCGTCGACCACATCGTCGCATTCACAATTCGGCCAAACGTGAGAGTAAAACTAATCCTATTGCCATTCTTCTTATTGCAGCAATAAGGCTCTCAACTATTACCAATAATTTTCAATGAAACTCATATTCATTTAGTCCATAGATACTCCTAACTCGCTCCCAATAGGCCACAAACTCAAGTGATTTTAACTAATCGTACCATTAATATTAGAGCGGCCATATCTCGCCGGCTTGCGGCATAACACTAAACCTTTATCAGAGAAGTACATAAACACGCGCGATAACCTCCGATGCTCTGACTTGGCTAATTTACTGTAATTGCGCTAACTATGGCTTTGCTAGGGCTGTGCGATTGGCGCATTGATTTCAACGTGGAACTTGGTATGTGGGAGGTATTGAACTCCTTGGTTACATGGTTGCCGGGTAGCTGAATGAAAATACATGTGCTTCATGTTGATTTAGTAAACGACTTGATAAGCAGTGCATAATGAGCAGTGATGGCCGAGTGGTAACGGTTCCGACTTACGAATTGTAGGTCGCTGGTTCAAACCCAGCCAGGCGCATTACTTTGTGTTAATAATTTCACCACTACTCTCAAAACGGTGAAAGAAAACATCGTGAGGAAACCGGCATGCCCTAGAACCAACAATTTGAAGACATGTGACATTCACCAACCCGCACTGGGCCCGCGTGGTGGAGAGGAGGCCTGTGTCCCAGCAGTGGGAACATTAAATGGCTGATTATGCTTATGCTTATGTACTTTGAATTATTCCTTCTTCCTCCGGCAATCTTTATCATGCACATCTTTTCTATATCCTTCTTACACATATAGATTTTAACAAGATCAATATTATTTTAAAAGAGTGTCCGTGGAGTTTCTTGCATGTTCATCTCCATAGAGATCTACGCTTTGGAACGTGCAAGTGCAAAATCTGCGTACCTATGCTCCCGCGTTCTTTCCAAATATTTTTTTTTAATGTGGCTATTTCGAGTGCATAAATGCAAGGATTTTTCTTTAATGAAGTAGGGTTTGCAGCTATCTCTGTTTAATATGGAATATGATTCGGAGATTTTTCTTTTGGAAACTAAATATGCGTTTTACACCAACAGTTACAACTTTGTGTTTGTAACCGTTGTACTGTGTCTGTCCTGAATAAAAGTTTTTCTATTCTATGCTATTCTATGCAACACTGGCCCCACATAATGATGCCATAGCGCAACCTTGCTGAGGCCAAACGCGGGAGCAAACGCAGTTTTTGAGAGATGAGATAGACGTATAGTATATACGTTTTTAAGTTTTTTTTTTGCTTCGGGAAGAGCTTGACCTGTTTTATTTAAGTTTTGTTGATGACTTCTAGGTTATAGTTTTTTGGTCAATATTTTATTATGCTATAAGTTTCAAATTTGGGTATTGTACTCCAGGTTGTTTGTAGGGCTTTTAGAAAGTATAGAGATGTCAGAGGCGAATAACACACATACATAGATGTTTCATATTTTTGACAGATCCTTAAAGTAGACAAAGAAAAGTATTCACCCCGTGACACTACCTTGTGGAACATAGTCGGTGGTAATTATGTATATTCGAGCATTTATACCCTGATAAGGTAAAGGTGGGCTGTTTGGACTGAAATAGAACCTTTTTCTGAAGTGAGTATCGTTTACTCTTAGTTTTATAATTAACATCTAAATTGATACTTATTGCGCTGTTTTTTTCTCTCAACTTGCCGTACTTGTAAGTTTTGTCCTCTATTTATCGTCTCGCTTAAACTTTCTTCTACCGGCAATAACTCGAATAGGACAGTAAAATAAATAAAGACAAAATATTTTGAAATTTTCTTTTGAAACACAGACTTTCACTTTGACTGTACAAAAATAATACCGGTTAGAAAAGCCCAATGAAGGGTCAAAAGGGTTTGAAAGAATATGAAAAAATTCGCACTCAAAAGAAAACCTTGACCCTCTGAGAAAACCTAATAAGGTGACTATGACCTATGAAAAATTCATAGAATCTAATAAAAAATCAAGGACGCCAAAATCCAACTTCTTTTTACAGCACCTAAAAATACAAATCTTACATCCAATCAAGCTAAAGTCAATAAAACTAGCAGCAGTGACAAAAACCTCGGCTTCTTTGTTAGCCAGCCACAAAATCAAACAACTGAAAACCGAATTTCATTGTGACTTCATAAAAACGCTCTAACAATCAGCTGATCAGTCTATAAAACGTAAAACACGCACGAACTCATCAATGAATGTAAACGAAGCACGAACTCGCTCGAGTACATACTGACAGCGTACTCGACCACTCGACTCGCCCGGCTGCGCTCGCCGAAATAACTCAATATTCTTTACTTTACAATTCCGCCGCGCGCCGGCAGCCCTGCGGTTCGCTTACGGGCCCCTAATGCCACATTACTTTTGTACAGAACCTTCGCTCGATTCTCCGGGCGTTTTTGTCATGACGGACTGGTAATTTTGCGGGTGAATTTTGCCCGTTATGGGCGGCTAAGGTAAGTTTCTCTGGATTAAAATGTTCGGGCGTTCGATGTAGCGCTCCGCTGTGGAGTGTGGATCTCAACGTTTTTGTTTCAGCACTACAGGCCAAGGTTACTGTTCAGTGTGGAGGAACAATGAATTGTTTATTTTAATATTACTGAAGATTTTGTTATGTTCGGCGAAATAGCTCAAATGCTCGAATACACTTCTCAAACGCTTTAATATTTAAACTAAAATATTTTCTGTCTTTTTCAATTTGTAAGATTGGTCTCGTCAATCACTTAAGTGAAATAAGTCTCAATCAATCACTAACAAATTCAATTCTCCAAATTCACTTCAGATATTATTTTCATAAAAGTAAAGTACCTACAATGACGCCATACTCGTAAGTAACATTGCCATTACGGCACTAATATTTACATTTCTACAACATAACACATCTTATTGCCACTACATGGCATTCTGCCACTAAGCTGGCAACATTTCCTATATATGTGCCAAAGTTTCTGGCTAAAAGTACCTTCCTGGAGTCTCGGGGGACATAGAAACCTTATTTAATCTGCATGATCCACATTAAGTAATAATAAAGGTAGCCAACGAACTGGAATCAGCATCGTATTATGTGGAATAACAATATTGTGTGCGTCACGCTCTTATCAGAAGAGGGTGGGCAGAGAGCTTAGATGTCGTGTCTGTAACGAGACAAGCCGTTTCCGATTGTTGTCATTTGAATTATGGTTAGTTTATATGAATTGTTGGGGCATCACCTGAGAAATTTAATATTGTAACCAGTAACAGATAGTGATAAATATGATCAATCATCATACTAATCCAATTGGGTACTGAAATGTTAGTCAACGTATGAAAAAAAAATATGTTGAATTGAAACGACCTTATTTTACCTACTTTCACCAAGACTCTTAGACTAAAAGTTTCGCCTTTTTTCCACAACACAGCCCAGTTACTTGCCACCTCCTTCACTACTAAATCCTAACATTTCTGAAGGTAAGTCAATAGTAACACTGCTGCTAACAAGAAATCGTAATGAAATGGATATCCTAAGAACTGATCAAAAGCTAGCTGTTAATTAATCACTGGTTCAAGAAACCAATACCTTGCGGATACCGGTGATGCGGGCGCGGCGCGGCGGCGGATGCCAAGAGCTTGCTTACTATTGTATGTAGGTATACACATGTTACTTATACATTTGGAATGAGGAATGTACTGGGTGTGGGATACTAGACAAAGTGACATTTCTAGAAGCTAGCAATACCCAAAAGTTAAAAATTTAGGAGGAAATGCCACATTCAATCCAAAATATTTTAGTCGTATAACAATCTTGACGACACGATTGGCGCAGTGGTTGCGCTTTCGGCTGCTGGGCAACGTGTCGCGGGTTCGATCCCCGCACGGAACAAATGTTTATATGGCTTACAGATAATTGTTTCGGGTCTGGGTGTCTTGTGTATGTGAGTTTTCATGTTTGTGAACGCACCCACGGTACAGGAGTAAATCCTAGTGTGGGGCGACGTTTTTGACGTTCAAAAGTGCCGTTTAATGGTCTAGTTGAAATAAATGATAATAAATGAAAATCTGTAGAGTTGACAGATTGTTTTTTCAGGGTTACTTGTATGCTTTCATTCACTATATGTATGCAATTTAACTGATTCAAAGAATCCATTTCCCTCTCTCAATTGAGTCCTTATTATATGCATTTGACTAATGTCATTTCCTAGATGATATGCTCTGCAAATCTAATACCATAATGATTTGCTTGCCCACCCGAGTTCCATGAATTGATCTGTCATTACGTTTTACAGGAAGCCGCAACGTAATTAGACCAAATATATATTTGATAATTACGGCAAATGCTGACTATTATTAATAACTAGCTTCTGCCCGTGACTTCGTCCGCGTGGAATAGTTGCTAACTCGCGATTCTTTGTGATATTGATTCGTTGCCGCGTTGGTGGGAGGCGCCCGACGTGACGGCACAATGGTGTGCGCGTGAGCTGCGCGCGTACTGGACAGTGCAGCAGTGCTTGGACATTGCGACATTACTTTTCTAAAATAAAAGTAGTAGTAGTAAGTTACTCCTTATTACATCAGCTACCTGCCAATAAAAGTCCCGTCAAAATCGGTCTAGCCATTTCAGAGATTAGCTGGAACAAACAGACAGACAGACAAAAAAAAATTGTTAATAATATTATTTCGGTGAATGTACCGTATATATTCATACATGCATTTAGTAAAAAGCGGTTATTTCAATATTAGTAACAGGCGCTCCAATGTTATTTATATGTATAGATTAATGCTTATACATACATAAATGTTTAGTCGTCACCTAGCCGGACCAGATGCACTTTAATACCACAAATTTTTCATGGGGTGACTGCCACTGTTATTATCGTCAATGTTACTACTATATTGTCACTGTTACTGGGTTGTGAAAGTTAAATATAACTTCCACAACCCAGTAACATTGAAATAAATACATTCTCTTTGGTAAGGTCGGTACACTGCTGCACTGATTTGATTGTTAACAGTTAAATTCATTGAAAGCTGACGTCTTGGCTTGGCCTACAGGCCTTCTTGGTCTTGGCTTGGACAGGAGTATTCCTAGTAGACCAAGTATTTTTCAGAATAGCATACCTAACGAATTTTCAGAACCGAGAGATGCTAAGAGTATTCAGCAGTTACCTCAGAGAGACGAGTAATTCCTCATACGTTGCATACCGGTGGAGTTGTAACAGTGAGTTCTTAGAACTGTGCGCTACACAGATCACTCTTGCGTTACGCTACGCTTTGTGTGCTTCAGTGTATAATGCATTGTGGATTTGTAGGTACATACATATGTATGTCTTCCTTTAACACAAGGTTTTGAAGGGTCCTCTATATATCTATTTTCAACGAGCAATAGCTGTACATATGGAACCTTATAGGTATTGTTTTCAGAGGCAATTATATTGTAAGGCAATATTTTAATACATTAGAACTCGTTAGTAACATTACACAAACACAAAACTATATAATATGATTGTAATATCAAAACAAACGAGTATCGTCTGCAATATGACGGCGCGTTGTTCCTGGACACAAACATAGTAGCCGCAGGACGGTATCTCCTAAACACACATCTCCACCATTATTTAATTAAAATAATACGAGTTAATTAAAGCCTGCACTATGTACTGTGTCGGTACATGGCTTAGCTAATTAACCCACATTTGCTGGGTGTGGCCTAGCGCATACTTGCCTCAATATTCTAGTAATATGCTAAGTACGCGCGCTAAAATTAAACGCGTCTCGTAAACTAGTCATCAAGTACCTTCTAACATGCAAGTTGTGGTGAGATTAAGCTCTTTGTTCTAACAAGATCTGCTTGTAAAATTACAGAAATGCTGTTGAATTCTACTTCTTAACAAACATGCCACATATCATTTTTTTTCACGATTTTTTTTACTTTCTAATTATTGGGCCGATAGGTTGCCACATAAAGAAGCAATTTTTTTTAGGCAATTGTTGGAAACTCGGTATGTTAATAGGTTCTCTATTGTGTCACCTAACTTTTTTATCCATAATTTAAAGAGCCATAACTTTTTTTGTCCTAATCATCATTTGTCCGAATGATAACTTACCCGAACTTAATATCACCTAATATCTGATGCCATAAAATTGAAATCCCTAAATATAATATGTCCTAAATCCGTTTGTCATAAATATTACAATCAATAATATACATAATTTATAAAATCGTTTTCAATAAAAGTTATAAGTCCTAAATTCAAGTTACTTAATGTTTATTTATAACTAGCAGCGCCTCGCGGTTTCACCCGCGTAGTTCCCGTTCCCGTGGGAATATGGGGATAAAATATAACCTATAGCCTTCCTCGATAAATGGGCTATCTAACACTGAAAGATTTTTTCAAATCGGACCAGTAGTTCCTGAGATTAGCGCGTTCAAACAAACAAACAAACAAACAAACTCTTCAGCTTTATAATATTAGTATAGATAATAATATTCTTAGATCTTATAACAAAGCAATTGCTATGAGCTTCTCTCATTTGTTATAATTAAAAATATCTGATCATGCATTATAATCTTCATCTATATTTTCTGTAACTTATATGGTGTACATAATAAAGAGTATTCTGTTCTATTCTATAATATTTTATTATACGTAAATAAATATATTATACATGTACTCAATAAAGCAGTTGATTGTGAACATGTGGTTTTTGTAAGCAAGCAAGCATGCAGCATGCAAGCAAGCATGCAGCAGGCAAGCAAGCACGCAGCATGCAAGCAAGCATGCAGCACGCAAGCAAGCACGCAGCATGCAAGCATGCAACATACAGCAGGCATGGTTTCTGTCACGGCTCCGGCGCTGCGGGGCTTCGGCGGTCCCACGCGAGTTTATCGTCGCAGATGGGTTTAACGCTCTCCACCGCAGCTTCGGCTTGCTGGCCGGCTACGCCGGCCAGCCTCAGCCGCGGCGGCGAGTGTTACAACCACCTGCTCCTCAACTCGCGGGCCGCCTCGCCCCTCCGCGCCTACGCGATTTTAAATTACACTCTAGGGGTAGGGCAGACAAAACTGCGTGGAGTCAGATTTACAGCGATTCGTTTCTGTCACTAAAACCTATTTTTAGCAAATGTTTTAGGACTAAAATATTTATTATAAATGAACATTCGGAATAATACACATTATTCAACACAATACTTAGGACATATGACTTTAGGGCATGTAAAATAAGGAGATTAAATTATTATGGTACTCGATATTATGACAGAATACTTTTAGAACTAAAGATAATTATGCTGAACAAAATTTCGGGGTTTTGAACATTATGGTTACTGCAGTTTATAGCAAACGTGTTATGGATAATGATTTTCGGACAAACAATTTTATGTGAAGAAAGGGAGTACCATGTTAATATGGTCATCTTAACATACCGAGTTTCCTCCGTGCCTCGGAAAGCGTGTTAAGCCGTCTTGGTCCCGGCTGTCATTTGTAGATTCGTTACGGGTTGTCAGAAGCCAGTAAATCAGACTCCAGTCTTGCAAGAAGTACCGTGTTCCCCAGTTAATGGGTTGTGGAGGTCTGGTAGGCAGCCGCTCCACGTTAAATACTGGTATTCAGCTGAAGCCAGTATGGCTGGAAGCCGACCCCAAAATAGTTGGGAAAGGCAGGCACATGATGATGATGACAAAACATATTAAATGGGTAAGTAGTTCAAAATAAACGGTTGTGTGGGTAAGCGTGGGAACGTATAACCATTTTGTATCTTTATTAAACCACAAAATTTGTTTAAACTCGCTCAGCTAGATTCAGGTCTCCTAAAGTTCACAGCAAGTTTCAAAGCGTTAACGCAAACATAGTTTCTCAGCAGCGACATAAAACCTTTTTATATAAATACCTCCATTCAATCCGAGCCCCACGCAGCTAGTTCATTGAAACAGACCTTTTTAAATATACAATCTACATAGAAATATCGTTTCCCATGTGATGGTCTCGGTATAGACAGAGGCTTTCGACAAATCCAGCTGTAGCGAGAAACGACAGCCTGAATAGACTTAGGGAACATTGTAACGTTCTGGTTGAGTAACGCATCGCGTCATTCTTAATTGGAACATCGACTGTTAGATGATTGTAGTGACTTGTTTGAGTTACACGAATAAAACTCTTCATTTGACCAAACGGCTGGCCCTTCTTTGGCCAACGAATCAGCATTGCCATTCTACGTGGCAACGCGGCTAGTGTCCTGGAAACTTTTCTCATTGATAGCGATGCAGACGAATTGTTTGATATTCTGCGAGTTATTTCGCTTCTCCTTTTTATCCTGATTGTACATTTATACCTATTTTTACAAGCCGGTATCCAACCCTGGTAATTATTAAGTTTTTATTCCGACAAGAAAGTGGCCCATAAATTCAGTTTTGATTACAGATACTAACTAATTAAAATAACTCGGTACAACAACTTAATTCGGAATAATGACACAATAAAACTACCAATTAAATCCTTATTTCCGTGTACATCGAATATTGAGTTAAATATTGATCATAATAATTATGTGCAGTGCGATTGAAAATTGCTATGGCTGGCAAATATTCGATGGTCCACAAACATGGCGGGCGGTAATCTGTTCATTAAATGGGATATAATTAAAATACGATGGAGTTTCGTGGCCATTAGTGGTCGCATCTGCAGTATGCTGCGAAGAATTATGATATTGTGGTGACAATTATCTCTGCGGATACCCTTTTTATGGAGCAAGTCAGTGGTGCGAGAAACAGGCCCTGTGGACATAAATATATATTTATTTTAAAAGGCTAGGCTAGTATTGAACTGTAAATCAAAAATCCTCCCTTTTATTAATAAAAAATCGCATTCGTATAAAAAATACTGAGTGCACAGCAAAATAGTTATTTCGAAATATTATTATCTTAGCAGCAATCCGACTTCGTGACGTATCGCTATTAATTGAATGCTACCTAATATTATAAAGCTGAAGAGTTTGCTAGTTTGTTTATTTGGTTGAACGACGAACGAATCAAGTGTTCATGGTATCGTGTAATGCCTGCCCACATAATGTAATGACAACTTCAAACTGGCTCCGATTTCTGTTTGTAGGGTTTAAAAGAAACCAACATGAATGGTATGACGGGAGCTAAGTTTGGTCGCTTAAATGGCTTGCTCTCGCTCGCGTCTTTCAATTCGAACCTCAATTATCCGTGTTGGAATGCTCTAAGTTCACATACGACCTGGTTAAATTAATTTGAAATCAGTAGATTTTACATGAAAATAACATTTTGATATTAAAAAATATTTGACTGATGTAATAAATTGACGGGTGAGAAGTTTTTTGATGTGCTTTTAAAAATAAATCATTTAAAAATCGTACTTCTGCAATGCCTAGCACCAACTGTTTTATGTGCAGATTCTTTTCTTCCATATATATATTTACTCGTAGTTCACTTTCATTCTAGCTGTATATTCTTCGTTTATTTATTTTACACTTCGCGCACATAATGTATGACTGTGGACTTTCTGTCATGAACTAGAGACTGCTTGTTGCCGGGCAAGAGATACGAGATAACCTTTGGGTGACGGAGAAACTATTGCTAGTAAAAAGTGGTATCCAGTTAGTTTGCCAAATTGGCGATTGAAGCTAATATAGTTATGATATTTTCATAATCAAACAGATTTTTTTTATTAAACGCTACAAACTAAAGTCTCATTTAGTTCAACCATCAGACTACATACATACAGCGTGTCCACATGATGTAATAACTCATACCCGGGTGGCCCGTAATAACTTCGCTAAGTACATCCGGACCGCGCACTCCACTGGTCCATTCGGGGTTCACTCGTGTTTATGTACTGATTAGAGGCCTCGCAAGTCCCGGGTAGTGTTTCATATTCTGAACAAAGCATTACGTGACAAACTACTAGGCTTACAATTACATGAAGGAACATTAATTTGCTTTCTTCTACAAAAAAAATTGTAACCAGGGATGTGAAGCTTCGAAAATGTAACCGAAACTATCGGATAACCGAAATAAAAATATATCCGTAACCTTTTTTTTCTGACTAAAACCCATCCGTGTTCCTCCTAGTGTCTTTATGTTCCAGGGCCGCGGTGACTCTTTTGAACAAATTCCCCAAGTAACCCTAACAGGCCAGTGCCTGTTAGGGTTACGACCCATAGGGTCTTCTTTGCTGACATCTCTTTGAGGCGCGCGTGGAACACGACGCACCGTCGACCCGGGATCCGTAATCGTAACCTGACACTCGAAACACGCGCGTCACTTGCATGATTTTTATTTGTGTTTTACTTTTACAGTTTCTTAAAATGCGGATGATCCGAAAAAAAGAATCAAATCCGTAACAAGATCCGAAATTACAAACGGATAACATCCCTGATGTGACCTTTATATGACAGTGCGTATCTTACAATATCTTTGTTTTATTTAAGTAACTCAGGTTATCAAATAAAGGTATAGCGAGACGCTATCAGCGGTATAGCCCGGAATATGTTGAAATGAATGAGACCAACCGCAACATATGGAGGAAACCTTCATCTAAGAATGGATGACCCATTTCAGACGTTTATCTGTTATATATCTTATCTTATATCTTTGTGTGGTAATGAAGGATACTTGTATGTACAGGATTATATGAAGGCTTATTTAATAAGGTAAAACGACAGATTCAAATAACAAATGACATTTTGCTTTTTGATGAAGTTTGTAACAATTATTCAAAAAACCAAAATGTAGTTTGGAAATCGAAGAATTGAATTGCTCAATTTACAGACTTATGTCCTGCTATGTTATCTTTCACGACAAACACCACAGGATTATAGCAACCCAGACGGCATTACCAACGTGCAGCATCATGCTCCATCATGGCGGTCGCACAGACGATCACAATTATTGCGCACACAGACAGATTACCGAGCAATTAGCTCGGCGTTATACGGCGCTATACAGAGTGTGCTAGAAATGCATGGTCATATTTAAGGGTGAGGGTTGATTAGCTGATTGACATTAAATAAGGAAAAATAGCAAAACAATAAAACTCCAAATCAAATTCCTTTATTTCAAAACGATCATTTACAAACATTTAAATTTTCAAGGCTGTCAGTCGAATACATAGATTAAACTAGTTCAAGAGCTATCCAGCGCGACACTAGCACGTTCGACAGAGTAAAAAACGACCACAAAAACGACTATAAAGTTGCAAACTAATGACTTTTAAAGCAGTGTGATGCAGTTAGTGCCATCATATCTGTAATTGTACTGAAGTTAATATATATTATATATATATTTTTTTTGTTATCGTTTCCTTTAATGCAAATCAGCCAGCCAGCATCAGACTTAAAATTTAAGGCCGAATATGACCACGCAGTTGTGAAACACCCTGTATACCGCTAAGTGGCGCTATGCGGCGCTATGAGATGGTGCCAGATTGCCCGCGAGCTCATTACACCGGAGATGCTGAATTGTTGATGAATTATTATTTATGTTTTATAACTTTAAACATTTTTAAGTCGACAATGATATGTTAAAAACATTATTTGGTCTATTCTGTCTCAAACTTATGTTTATCGAAATATAAAATTCTGTATATAAATAAATAAATTTAAACATATAATTAATAAATAAATATATACAGATAAAAATATTTATTTGTAAAACATAGGTATTTACAATAAGGTTTTAGGTTAATATATTTGAGCGCTATGTTTCACCGGCGTGTAGACGGCGGCGTACAAATGATTATTAAAATGTAATGTACAAAAAAACTAAAATTATTAAAAAAAACCATAAATCAAACCGAAAATAATTAAAAAAGTATCAAAAAATAATTTATAAAATCTGGTACAGCGTAAATCGTCAAAATAGGTGAGGTGATGCACAATTTTCTGAAGCAGTAATTAAGAATTATCGTCCAAATATATACATAATAATTATATTCTTATACGTATTTACCTAGTCACCCACTATCGTTTGCTTGGGAGCCGGTAGCATTTACTAAATAGATTTGATTTAAAATAAAAACAAACTTATATCAAAAGCGAACTATGTTACACGTTCCTCACAAACATTGTCATTATAATTATAATGTATCCCTATTTTCAAAAACATTCGCTGATTCGCTGGTTTCAATCCATCTTTCAAAAAATATTTGAGGTGTAATAATTCGACCGCTACCCAAAATGCGACCGCAAGCAACTTTATTTGTTCCACTTTCACTAATTAAAATACATGAAAGCGATTTCTGTTAAAACCTTTTTTTTTTGGATTATGATATTTCAATTGCAAATGTATTTGTAAATTAAAAATGGACGTGCTATATTATTTCGTGCGAATAAATCTACGTTGAATAAATATTACGAGGGAGAGGTTCTGTTCAGCTCCATTTTGTGTACGAGTTGTTGGGGTGTAATTAAAATGTTTATTATTTTTCCATTTAGACTGATTCTGAAGTCTTTTTGATTCAAATGATGTACCATTTCATTTTGTAAGGAATATATTTTTTCAGCCTGCTTTTCATATTTAGACAGCAAAATCAGGATCTAGTTTTCATGACCCAGTTTCACAAGCTAAAATAATTCACAATGACTAACCTCAATTCCATACATTCAAATTCAAAACTGAATACGCACAACAATCTCCCGAAATGTAACTAGAACCTAGTGAATGTTCATTATAGAGGAGCAAAGTGAAGATAATGTTGCTCAAGAGTGACAGGCGAACAAGCGGCACCCAGATCATCCCATACACGCGACGTTGACGGACGGGCGCGGGGTCGGGGGGAGTCGCGCCGTGAATGGGCGCCGCGCACTGGGCATGGTCGGTGGCAGAAAATGAGCTCTCGGCAATCAAAGTTTAAGCGTGAGCTGATACCGGGCATTGACTGCTACCAGGCATTCATGATCGTAAGATGATAAATTGTAACGAACTTAGAATATCTGAGAAAATAAGTTAATAAGTAATTTTATTGAGACTCTATTAACAGGCTTGCGTATGAGAACAACATCGCTTGATGGAAAACAATGACGTAGTCGAAGTGAATCTCACTTGGTGACTTCTAGATGTCACCTATTCACTCTTGACTTATAGTCTCCCAGACTGTAGCTATCGGGAACCACACCCTGTTGAAAATCTATGAAATCTTGTAGATGAATAAATCTTTAGTAAATGAAAAAGTGTTTTATAAACTTTAAAACAGTTTTAATTGTTTTTTTCCTGTATCGTAACTCTAAAAGACGAGAACTCCTAACTACATATTGAGAGTGCCTCACACTAATGAAATTACGTTTTAATTTATTATTAAAAGTGTTTCATTGCTATTTAAACAACAATTTACAACATTTTGCTGCATTAAAGTCAAGTGAAAATGAAGTACCTATGTATTTACAAATTGTCAGAACTTTTTCATCAGAATGAGTAATTACCAGGCAAGCAGGAAACAAGGGATGTAGTAATTATATTTGTCAAATCTTTTTGAGATTCATTCTCATGAAAAAAGTACTGTTACAAACATTAAGAGCTCAACCTGAAGAAAATAATTGAAAAAGTTTCTCAAATATTACTTGAAGAAACAAATTGTCGTTCTATTCCAGACATTTTTATATAAGTTATATTTAGTTAGGAACTGTAACTTATGTATCCGTCATGTATTTAGTATTTGTAGAGAGGTTTATGTACAGTCGGTGATAGCAATTAACTGACCCCCTAAAAATTAAACGAATTTGAACCTTTTGCTTGTTACGAACGATCGAACTAGAACAACGTTGGAACTGGTTCAACGTCTACGATCAATAAAATAGTTATTCGAATTTGATCTTTAATACGCAGTGTTAAGGTAGGTATGTTCTTGAATATTATTTTAACTTGTAATATAATACGTAATTTCGATCACGTTGAATATGTTTCGAGTGGTCTAGTGGTGACTGTAGTGAGCTGACAAATCGTGGTTGCGAGTTCGTAACCAGCGTAATTGACGCGTTTGTTTCCGTTTTGTATATTTAAAGTTATAAATAATAAATTATAACTTTAGCAACAACAACAAAAAAAAATTAACAGAAATAAAAAACCAAAATGGTGGTAAAAACGATTTTATTTTATAAAAAAAATATTATAAGAATAACATAAATGATATTGATGACGACACGGAAGATGATAATATTTACCTGCTTACTAATAACGTTGTTAACTGCACTGAGTATATTGTAATACTGTGACTGAGTTTAATGTAGTGAATCAGCATGTTATAATATTTAGAAATATAGGTATGTATTTCTATTTCATAACAATAACATCACTACATTAAATATCATTGAACTAAATAAAACGGCATTATACGTTGAAGTTCTACCTGGTCTACTATATATCAATTTGTTTTATGAATAGTTATTTTAGTTATAAAATAAGGTTTTGACAAAAACTAGGTATTCGAAATACTTCGTTACAAATTATAACAATAGTTAATTTAACACACACACTGACATACGTTAGTATTGTTTGTGACCAACACTGGTTACTCAAGTTATTCATGCTTTTAATAGCGAAGTGGAGCACCATTCTTTCTATTGCTTGTTGCAAGCGGTCCCGCATACCGCGCACCATATTCCAACAACGATCACTTCCACTTGCAGTTGCCATTTTTGCCTACTCATTAGTAGGCAAAAATGGCTGTTCAGTATGCCTTCTAACAATTGCTTGATGACGTTCTGACACTGGAGTATGTAACATAGTAGGTTTTGGTCCAGGACGATCTTTTTGAATATTCCCTGCCTCTTCAAAACGTCTTAGCGACAATCTGACTGTATTTCTCTGAAACAACACAATAAGCATAATTTTAGTAACGAATAGGTAAACATAATTTATCGATTAAGTTTGAAAAAATACGTTTATCAAATTATAAAATATATTATATTTATAGATTATAAAAATCAAATTAGACCTATAAATGATCTCAAATTAGACTCATAATGAAACACAGTTAATTGTCTATTATTCTACATTCACCGGCTTTTAAGCAGACTAACGAATTAAGGAAAAAGTATAATTATAAATGAAGCATAAAAATAATACACTTACCGCTATATTAAGTTTCCTAGCAATCGCTTTAATACCAACATTCTCCTCATGCAAATAGATTATTTTGTATTTTAAATAATCACTCAACTGAGACATGACGATTAAACTATCAAAACTGATAACAATTAAAAAAAAGGAAAAAAGCCAATTTAGTAAGGCAAGGTAAAAATGTTCGCGCGTATTCACTGCTATTTGTGCATAGAATATCTTGTTCAATTTATTCTTCTACCCCATAGTCCTTATGTCATATTTATAGCAGTTTTTGTTGAATACGCATATTGACGTCTAACTACCCACTTATTAAAAAAGGTAAAAAGTTATTAAATAAATGACCTAATACCAACCTCTTAAAGCTCAAGTTTGCGTATCAAAATTATTTATTGTTTCTGTTCATCGAGTAGTGTTAGTCTGATAAACTCATACCATATTGAATAACGTTTAATGTTATGAGCATAGGGTGTAAAATCGAGTAATTTTTAGGGGGGTCAGTTAATTGCTATCACCGACTGTACGTAGATTAGTTCGGATAAATTGTAATGAACTTTTAATAAATTACTTTTACAAATATATTGTTATTTACTGTATACAAATAAAAAAAAAGTTTCAAACTTATTCAAATAAATCGTTAAGTACGAATCTCACGCAAATACTCGTGTTGATAAAAAACACGATACACCATAATATTCAACGCATTAACTCGCAAAAAATCGACTTATACATACAAGGCTACAAGTATTTCTGGTGTGTAATAAAAATTTTAGCTGACCCTGTTCACTCAACAGCCGCTAATGAGCGGAGCGATCTGCGCCCGCGCTAATTGTGACCGGCCCACACCTGTACACGGTGGACACAGTGACGAGCAAGCAGTAGTGTAACACTGGAAA
Source organism: Hecatera dysodea (assembly GCA_905332915.2). NCBI lineage: Eukaryota > Metazoa > Arthropoda > Insecta > Lepidoptera > Noctuidae > Hecatera > Hecatera dysodea. The sequence continues at coordinate 20,594,479 of HG995302.1, forward strand.
AAATTGTCAGTTTGGTGGAGCGAGGTTTTTTTACAACGAAAGGGGAGGTTTGTACTCAGTATACTTATTATTGAAATCACATGTAAAAAGAAGTATTTATTTATTTGACACACATAGATACACATAATTCAGGTGTCATGAAATGTACATATGTATGTGCTAACAATTTAGGACCAATCTATAACTAGTGATAACTTCAATCCATGGTGCACAGCAACTGGACTGATTTCAGTTGTAAACATATCTTTGTGCCTATCGGGCCAGCTTAGTTTCGTCTCCTGTTTGGTGTAGATTTTTTTCATTGCCCCCGCGTTTTTATGGTGGTCAACACTGTTTGTTTTGCTTTCAGTAGTAGCAGTGATTGGGGATAGACAGCTTTACCAAAAAAAAAAAGATATATAAAGATAAAATGCATGTCTTTTAAATAAACAGTATCAGTCTATAAAGTTTTTATTTTATTAACTTTTTTTTGAGGGAGAAAAGTCTTCAAATATATAGATAAATTATCAAAACGCCCTCTAAGTTATTTTGATAATAATGTTGTCCTTTCATGCAAAACCTTACTTCAACAGAGAGTGTAAGCTTATTGTTTTAATTACAATGATTTAGATCTATAATATTACTTAGTTACATCGCTGTTTCAGAACACACTGTGTACTAGGTACTTTTACTTCCTCGAGAATCTTTGTTTTCTATCTGTTATTGGAAAAGCTTTTAATGTTTCCTTTAATTTCATAGAAATCGGATTGTGTTGACATTTTTCTGTATTATTGCAGCTGTATGAGAGAGGAAAAACAACCGCCGCTCGTGGTAGGAAGGCTGTGAGAACTAATGAATTAATGGATTTCCTTGGAATTAGAACCTCGGAAACAGCGAGGCATTCTGAGATTAACGTAGCTAGTCATCTGTAACGATTCATTTGAGCCCAGATTGTGAGTTCCTGGGATAAACCCAATTCCCAGGTAGATCAGTGTTTTAGGAAAATCTACTTTGGGATGTATCAGTAATGCACTGAATTTGTTACACGTTACTGACAAACACATCTGCTGAATCATTTGGGAAATCAAATACCTGTGTTATAATATCAACTGCCACGTATAGTAGGTATTCGTTGTACTTTGAGTGAGTAAAGAGCGTATACGCCGAACGACATTTCATACAAAATTTCAGGTCATTATTTTCCGAAATGACTCAACCGATTTTAATGAAACTTTACACATGTAAGCAGATTCATAGGTCTAAAAAGTTAGTTGAAAACATTTTCGACAAATAGTGTTACGCTTAAATTAGACCCATTTAATTTTTCCTTACAAACATAAATTTCCAGTTATCCTTTTTTAAATAAGACATTACGAAAATGTTTTCAACTTTTTTTACCTATGTATCCTGCTTATATGTGTGAAGTTTCATTAAAATCGGTTCAGTTATTTCGCAAAATAGTGACTTGAAAATTTGTATGAAATGCCATACGGCGTACACGCTTTATACAAAACAAACCTCACCGAAGTAATAACACGGAAACACCGCACTGACGCAATAATCGACATTAAATCAATATCCTATTACGTCCACATAATGATATAATACAGCACATTCGTGATTCATCACGACTGTGATTGGATTGAATACGATTGCTAAGGTTTCCCGTCAAACCACTATCTTTTTATTTCTAAGGCTTCAGCGTAATATTCCCTTCATTAAATCCAATGACCTCTCTCCCTCACTCTTTAAATGAAAGAAAGGGAAAGACAAACGGATTTAGAATGAGATAATTTGATTTGTATGTATTTGGCATGTAGATGTGGTACAATGGTGTATAATGAAGCCTAATGAGTGTTACCGGGTCAGCCGTTTTATTGCCGCTGTGATACGGGATCTGATTAGCTGTTTATTTTTAAAGGAACGTGGAACGGATTTTGTGTAACGTTGTTAGGATAATCTTGTTAATTTGGTTGTATATGTAGGTATGGTGGGGTCTTATGGGAGTTCTGTAAAAAACATTTTGTAAATACGATATTTGTTGCAACACTACATTTATTAGTATAATGTGTTTGAAGAAAACAGACATATCTACAAGGTTTTGACTCTTATTTCATAGAAGTGACATAGCTTTTTCCCATGGTTTCAGTCTCAAACACATCCCACACGCCTTAATTTTTTTCAGGAAAATAGTTTTTTTTAAGGCACGGAATGTCGATAGTGTAACTTTCTGTGAGTGAAGGAGTTTTGATCTTACACAGACCTGAAAACCAATTCTACAAAATTTTAACCGACGTTCATATCGGATCTCAGACGCAAACTATTACAATAGGGTAGTTGACTAAAAAAATCTAATTAGTCCGTTAGATAGATTTCTAAAAAATATTGGACACGTATTTTTTCTTTTTTCACGTAGACAAAAAATGAAGACGATACAGAGCGTTGAAAACTCGTGTGACGTCACTACTCGCTACAATTTTTACCGAGCCGTAACGTCACAAGCCCCCACTCCTGATCTTTAACGCTTTGTATCTTCGTCAGTTATTATAGATTTGATAAAGGAAAAAATACGTGTCCAATATTTTTCTATAATCTAACTGACGGACTAAACATAATCATATATTTTTTACTCAGGAAACATCCCTATTGTATGGAAATTGAGTTTGTTTAAAAATTAGCAGAATTGGCTCTCAGAAGGCCAACTCTCGTATTATAAATTGTAAAATTAAGTTGCAATATCTGCTCAGCTTCATGTTAAACACTTGTCCTTATATTTTGACAAGGTTTTGACATTGAACTGGTGTTTTTGACAGTTTGCGAATATGCGAATACTTGTGTTTTTTTAAATGCAAGGTTTACTCCTCTAAAATATTAGAGAGTACCTCCTCTCCTTGATAAAAACAATTTCATCTTTATTTTAGTTTTCAGTCAAGATTTTCTTCTAAAGTAAACATAATAAAATCAATATGGTTTCAATCGCTGTAGTTTCCCTTAATTTCCTCCATCGCAGCATGTACCAGGATATCGGGGCACGTAGGAAGTGGGCGGTGCCACGCGGCGTGCTTTGAAACAGAACGCTAATCAATGAGTTATGTCTAGCTGTGTGTGTTCGCCGCGGAATTGATACAAGATTGAAGCTATTATGTTACTACTTGTAATTTGAGTAGCACGTATATGCGTGTGGTATGGCAGTATGTAAATTGTAACTTCGTAGGAATTACTTTACATTGAAGTTGAAAGAACAAATGCTAATGATAAATTATATTTTTAGGTGTTTCTTATGTTTGTTATATACTTTATTTTTCAGTAAATTTACACATGATTACTTAACCACGAATACATAACATAATAAAAAAACTTATGCGTTGAAGTATTAATCAATACATAGTATAAAACAAAGACACTTCCCGCTGCCACTCTGACCCTATTATATACTTAGATCTTTAAAATTACGTAACGGATTTGGATGCAGTTTTTTTTATAGATAGAGTAATTCAAGAGGAAGGTTTATAAGTAAAACTTTTTACAAAAAATAAAACCGACTTCTAAACAAAAAAAAACAAAAAGTATAAAATAACTTTAATTTCGGAACTTGGTGTTTTTGGTTGCTTTTTTGTTGTTGAACACACCGACTTCCGAAATTAAAGTTATTTTATACTTTTTGGTTTTTTTGGTTTAGAAGTTGGTTTTATTTTTTGTAAAAAGTTTTTTTTTATTTTTCACTTTTTAGTGGTACCTACACCCCCTCCCCTCCCCCACCTAAACGAACCAATCACATTGGTGTAAAAAAACGTACTGCTCCTTTGCAGAGTAAACAATGTAGATATTTTTTTTAGATTTTTGTTGATTTTTCGAAAACCGCTTGGTTGATTTCAATAAAATTTTCACCATTTGGGACCATTTGGGAAGTATAATACCCTTTCCAACAAAAAAAGAATTTTTCATATCGGTTGACAAGCGACGGAGTTATGCGCGAACAAACAATAAAAAAAATAAAAAAAACATACAAACATCCGAATTGAGAACCTCCTCCTTTTTTAGAAGTCGGTTAATAAAACATGCATAATATAGTAGAGATTTAGTATCAGCATTGCACTCGCGCGAAGCCGGGGAGTCAACTAGCTTCTACCCACGACTTCGTCCGCGCAAATCCCGCTTTTACCCCTTCACATAAGCATATCGTGAAATCCTTTCTTATTGTTTTCTTACACTCCCCAAGAAACCTACATGCCAAATTTTAGCTTTCTACGAGAAGTAGTTTCAGCTTTGCGTTGTCTTTCAATCAGTCACTCAGTAATGTTAGATTTACATATGTATATATTACTAGCTGACCTGGCAAACGTCGTTTTGCCAAATAAAAAAAAATAGGGGTGGACAACTCTTAAAATTTAGGTGGATGAAAAATAAATGTTGTCCGATTCGCCACCTAACCTAGCCGATATTATGAACGCTAAGATTCACGAAAATCGGTCGAGCCGTTTCGGAGGAGTTCAACCACAAACACCGTGACACGAGAATTATATATATTAAAGATATCTACATAATTATATTAATGTTACACAATAAGCTGCTGTGGCTAATGCTTAAAGAACCTAGTATTATGTTGATCCATATAATACGTGTTGAATAAGACAGACCAGCTGCCGTTGAGCGCATGTGATATCAACACCGACCCATATAGCAATACAAAGCGCTGACACCTCACAGTCAACTACAAATTGTTTCGCATCAAGTCGCACAACGCTTAGCTCCGAATCAATTGAGCTGAGCCTGAACAGCATCAGGCACACATGTGAACGAGGCTTTATGCCTCGTTTGAACGCTCCAGCCACTCGCCACAGTCAATTGTCTGGTCAAAGGCTAGCGGTGTGTTGAATGCGACAGCTGTCCTGTGCGACGTACAGCCTGAGATATGAACGACATAGGTCACGTCTGGCGGCTATATTAATATGCTACTGTTGTCTGGGAGGTTTGTAGGCTTTCAAGACGCTGATCTACATAAAATACAAAATCGCTTGTAATTCGTGTGATGATGTTTCTATTTCACAGCACTTATTTTATTTGGCTCTAGTGGTAATTACAATTCAAATTATTTATTCCAATCAATCTATTAACAAGTTCTTTTGAATTCGAAAAGTTCAATTCAAGTTGTTCGACCATTAATAGGCAGCATATATTTCTATCCACTATGACAAATAACAAAACTCTAATTCTACAAGGTCGTCAGAAAAAATCCAAAAACTTTTCCCTAAAAACGTTAATTAGGCGAGCGATCCTCATCTGACGTCAACTTATCATACTTCCTCGGTAGACCAGCTCCCCCCCACACTTCACTCCCCCCCTCGCCAGGGATTAAGTCATTCAAAAATTGTGACGGTCACCGCGAATGCAAATGACGACATCTCCCGCCGACGGTTATTAAGTGGCAACGTTAATTTATTCCGTCTCGTTCATCTTAATTAAAGTCTTGCACTTTTAGACCACAGAGCGGTTAGCTCCACGTCTTTTTTCTAGACGCTAAACTGGCTAATCTTGTCCTCCAACAAGAAAATGGGTCTCAAGAATACTGTTCTGTATTCTGAGAAAAAATGTTTAAACGTAAGTAGGTAAATACATATTTTAATGTCCAGACCGTAATTTTTCCCTAACGTAACTTGTTAAATAAAATACTGTAGTGCTGCTAAATTATTTTGATTTTTCCGCATAAAAGTGAAAATGATTTCAAAGCACAAGCTTTACGCCGCTTCCAGTCTACAATAAAGATAATTTATTTACGCAGGAAAGTGTAGCGGTCTACGAAGGACCTACGCGGCTACATCGCTACGTTGCTACGAGCTACATCGCTACGGTGCTACGAGCTACGCTGCTACGACAGTGTTTGCATTGTTGATTGTATTCAAATGGGTGTTTGCGCTAATAGTTTTATTACAAGCCGCTGGTTTGTTGAGAAAAGATGCTAATCTGCGTCTGGGATTTAATTCTAGTTATTTGCATACTTGATTGGTTTATTTCATGCTGAGTCCGATTAATTAAAAATAATAATTTGTTGTTGAATATGCAAAATAAACGTATACATGGCCCACTATTTATTCATACTGTTTAATAAAATTTATTGTTAATTGAGGTTTTTTGAATGGTAGAGAATGCCTGAGGTATTAAGGCCACTTTCGTATATTTGTGTTGCATGAAGTTTTAATAAATAGGTAAATGAAATGTAAAAGTAAAACGATAAACCTGTTTTATATTAACTTTTATTTTAAAAGTTTCAAAGAGCTTAGTAACTAATACGTGCGCTAAACTCACGGCATTTCATTAAGACCTCAATAAAAGGCGCATTTCAACAAAGTAACAAGTAAATACCCGACTGACTCAAACCGAACGAACCGCGAAACAATAACGAAGTTTTCCGAAACAGCCCGAATTAATCCGAACAATGCCGAACGTTTATTTATTAGGCGTCGCGTTGTTGCAGGAGTGCACATTAGTCGCTTCGTTAGAGAAAGAATATTCCGCGGCCCACACCGGCGCTTGATTTAATTTCATGTCCAATAAAGCCGGGGTCTGTGTGACCCCAGCGGGGGTGAGGCGGAGGGCGCGGGGGGCACTCCCGAGTTAATCTCATTTGAACCGAGTCGCTCTGTACGCGCACCGATTTGTTAAAAGAAACTGTTTTTATTACAGGAATCAGCAAAGCATCGTACGTGAGACTACCCGCGTTTTACTGCTCGTAGTAAAACATTACAGGTATTACTAGGAATTATGTGAATGTGTCGGTTCGATGGGGCCGGTTTATGGGGGACTCGTGATAAGGCAACATGGGGCTTACGATTATCCCTTCTGTACAAATGAGGGGAATAAAAATACTACGGGAAAGTAGTAAAAACAAACATTTACTACCTACATCTCTCACAAATTGAATAACAGTCACAAAAACACCCCAAGATTATAATCCACAGTTTACATTTTCTGCTAAAATTACAAATTGCATTTTGTGCTGGGATGAGTTTTTCTCTTGTCTCTTAAAGCCACAAAGCGCATCCTAATTAGGTTTCTGTAACCTACTAATTAAATTAAATTTCTTAAGAATCTTGAAATAACTTAATTTACGAGTACCTTTTAATGTACTGGCAGAAAAACTTTCTAGGTTCACACAAGCTCTATTGTCCAAATAAAACGAACATTTCAACCGTCTTCCAAAAAGGAGGAGGTTCTCAATTCGAACATTTTTTTTGTGTGTTTTACCTCATAACTTTGTACTGGGTGTACCGATTTTTATGATTTGTTTATATTTGAAAGCTAGTGCTTGTCGTGTGGTCATATTTAAATTTAATTGAGATCTGACGACTAGTATTTGAGTTACCCCTAATAATGCGTGGCTTAGTTTACATTGATGACGTTCTCATTCCCTCTTGTCGAAGTAAAATGAAAAAAATAAAATTGTGTGCGATGGTTTGGAAGGGTATCTTAGTATTTCAACGTAGTCCCTTTCTAGTTTGGTAAAGATCTGATGAAGAACAGAGATATAAAACGGAATTCTTCAATAAATGATAGCAAATCTGCTAGCTAGGCTAGCTGAAACCGCATGTTTGTTTATCTTTAATTTCAGAAATTGGTGTTCAAAAAACGAAAAAACAACCAAAAACACCGAGTTCTGAAATTAAAGTTATTTTGTACTTTTCGGTTGTAATTTTAGTAAAACTTTTTTTGGCTATTAAAAAAAATAACTATAAAGTAGTTTTTAGTCCCATTACTTTCGTTACGTGAAATTTTTATAAGAATTAGGTTCACTGGTATAATTTGTTATAAAACAAAAATCAGATTCGCAGTTAAACAATACCATTAGTTTTGAATGTCAAATATTTGAGAAAATTAGTTGAGAACAACTTGACGTCCGCGAGATGAAAGTTTCAATTAATGTTTAACACATTCGACATGCGAGAGATTTAATTAATAAGAACACCAATCCAAATTTGAAGCTAAACACTAAAATTAATGATAATTACAAATCAGCTCGGGCTCTCGGTCGGGAGCCGTTTAATAATACCGTTCTAACTGATCTACACAAACATGATTTAAACCACAAAGCGAAATGGGATCACCCGTTATTAGATTTGAAAATACCAGTTGTATTTGCGAGTGTATTTCTCTATCAAACAGAGTGCTTATCCATATATAACAAGCGTCCGCAGCACACATTTCAAAAACACGCCAATCGCTACGTCACTCAAGTCGATCGCTACGAGCCCGCTACGGTGTAGCGCCTACGGCGTAGCGCCGCTACGCTGAACACTCGTAATAATTTATTTCAGTCATAATAATTTATTCGACGTTTAACAGTGATAATAATTTATTGGGGACATATTCGCGGTGATAACGGAAAAGAAACGGATATCAGAGGCCGTCAAACTGATTGATTGGATCGTTTTCTTGGGCTCGTACTGATAGCGGCGCCCGGGACGAAAGAATGGGTGGACGATACTTTTGTTTTTCGTGTTTTTTTTTTCAAGTTTTCTAGAAATATTGTAGTTTGCAAATATTGTATAATAGTTGTTTTAAACTATACAAGTACGTGGGGCACGTACTTGTATACCGAATTGAAATAAGTTTCGCAAATCTGTTGCAATTTCCAAGAACAACCTACTTAAGATCTTAAATACAATACTTATTCAGTAAGATCAAAGCTGCTATTAGAAATACATTTTAAAAATAAACCTTCGTAAAGTTTAATCACTACGCAAACTCGAACATCTCAACAGAAACTTAAAATCAAAGAAAACAAACACGAAAACTGTAAAGAAATCCTCCACACATCCCTCATCGGAACTTAGTACTTACTTCAAGGTAATTTAAAATTATCCTAGACTTTAGCGCCGCCAGCATCCGAGGGATAACTTCTTCGTACAATTGTTTTGCGAGAACTTGACTGTTTGACGCGACTCAGGTTACAACAGAGAGCTAATGTTAATTCCTGGGAATTCACTTTGATTTGAAGTATGCTGGAGTAGAGGATGTGTGAGTGGAAGTTTGGGGTGCTGGAAATAGTTTTCCTTAATGTTTCGTTGTTAACTGAATTTGGTGGATGCAGATTTTCTATGAAAATCGTCCTTTTTAGCAATAAAAGCATATGTTGTATTAGATTCCTTATTTTAGCTTTTTAAAGCACTTTGTGAAATAAGAAAATAAAAATGTATGATTGAAAAAAGGGGCGGTTAGTTTACAGTCGGCAGGAACCAGCTCCGTGCGAAAAGCAGTACCGGTCAATGATGAGAATGTGCAGCAGTTCAAATGATGATAATGTATTACTTGATAAACTACTGCAAGCTTTTGACTGAGCTCATTCCAACCATGACTAAAAATATTGATGACTTTTCGTAATCCTTACCTACATTCCTACTTTCATAAGTAAAGACAATCTACTTTCACATCCGCGTTCATTCGTAGGTCCCTGCAGCTCGCTGGCCGCGGGAGCCTGTCCCTCCTCCATGCCCCCCCCCCTCCCCGCGTGCTACCCTTGCCTCACCCCCTCCGGCGCCCGCTGCAATGACTGCGATATTTCACCGCGACGCGCCGGATAGATCCACGCACCTGACGACCAATCACGGGCGAGTTTTAAAGAAGCTTCTTCCTTTCATTTGAAGAAGTTTTAGTCACGGTGTTTGAAGTTCAAGGTTATTTAAAAGGTTGACATCATTTGTGATTTTTTTAGACTGTTTGGATTATTGTGGCTTAATTTCTGTTTTATACCTGCTGAATTTTTTTTGGGTGTTTTATGCTTAGTTTTGTTTTATTGGTAAATTTGTCACAAATAGAAAGAAAAAAAGAGAGTATCAGGTATCCAAAAATATGTAAAATTATTTCGTATACTGAGAAATATCTATACAAATCATCGACTTAAAATATACAGGTCACTGAAATGGTCTTGACTACTATTACTAAAAATAAGCTACGAGTGGTTTTAACCTTGTATGGCTTGTAATGAAACATAATAATATAGTACTGGTACCTATGTATGTCAGTAGCATACCTAGTCCGGTTAAAATGCAAATGATAAATCTATCACAAGATGGATTGCTAACTCCGTAAGATTGCAATCCATCGTCATTAGATTATAATTTCGATATAATTTAAAAAGATCATTCTCAATACAGAGTTCACAGTTTTAGGCGATGTATATTATGACTTTTGTGATTATCCTATGATATATGAGTATCAGGTTCATTTGTCTGGAAAAGTAAAAAAAAGCACGGTTTATGAAGACTTCATTATTGCGTCTATAAAGTTTCTCCTTCGCGTAGTAATTTACGAGCCAGTTCGTTTGGGCAGAGCAACCGCCTCGACGCGCAGTAAACTTACAATGTAACGCAATGTATTGCCTGCTGCGCTGCCTAAAGCTACATTCTATTCAAACAAGCATCACATCACGGTTAGGTAAGCCTACTAAGGACCTTTGAATCCCTGGTACTGGGATGACAATCCAGGTAAAATTTATCTCAATTATAGTGGACGTGAAAGAGATCGTGGTCGACTCATGAATCGATCTTCAAGGGAAAGGAACGCTTGACCATTTCAACTTACTGAGATTGCTTCGTACTTCGGAAAGCACGCTAAGCCGATTAAGATCTTTGACAGTTGTTACTATAGCCAGAGGCCAAGAAATCTAACACCGTTCAGGACAAAGGGTGGCGTGTGACCCAGTTTCTGTGATGTGCCATGTAAAGTACTGCTGAAATTCAGCTGCACCAGATTCCACTGGAATCTGACCCCAGCGTAGTTAGGAACAGGCTCAGCAGATTGAGCGACCACATACTATTTACATCATATTGAAAACACAAGCAAAGCACGCCCATGATAACAAAATAACCATTAATTGTTCAACAAAACTTGATCATGACATTAACATACAAATTCAGTCGTATTCATTGGCACAACAGCGCGTTCAAGGCATAGCAATGTGCGGCCATTGTTTTGAGAGTCCGCGTAATTGGCGCCAATGTAAGGGATTGTTCGCGAGTAATTTAATTATTTGTTTTAGAAGTGGGGCGGCCGTTCTCGATGAGAGAGAGAGAGCTTGTATGGCCCCCTGATAGACGAATCTGTACGTTATTACAGTCATAATGCTGATTAGAAGGCCAATTTTCTGGTGATGTTGTTTTGTGTGTGCTTTGCTGGTTACAGAGATGGCAGTTTGGACTTCGATGTTGCTATGATGACAGCCTCCCAAAAACTTTCAGGAAGTAATGCTTAAAAACTTTTTAACCACATTTATTTTTTATTCATTACTTAGTTGAAATACTGTTTAAGACATTCTAAATTCAAACACTCCATAGATAATTTTGAATAAAGAATCTACATAGCAGTATTTTAGCTAAGTAATGGTTAGAAACTTTTTTATGAATAAGGCTGTTAATGTTCAATTTTTGATAAATGTTTAATTCTCTAGTATTGCTTGCTCTTACTTCTAAGTATTGTGATTTGCAAGTCTTCATTCAGAAGGGCAATTGTCGTTTTTTAAGGAGCATTCGTGTAGCAGTAGCAAGTGATCTAAATCACCTGTATAAGCCCAACAAAATGATATTGCGTCTTAAACTTTGATCGCACCTTGATCGCTAAAATTAAAAATGTGCGTTCAAAATCCAGGTGGTAATGAATACGACTTAACGTTATTATTAGTTTCACTCCAGTTCTTCAGAACAGAATCCGCCAGTACATCCCAACTCATCCTATCCGCTGTGCCGCGGGAAGAGTGACGACGCACACATTTCGTACAAATGTGGATAGAGGGGGAACGGTGCGGTAGTCGGGCTGGAGGGGGGCAGGAGAGAGGGGGGATGGCTACAGAGAGTAATGTATGACGATTATTTAGGACGCTGCCGTTTCCTTACGGAGCAATAGTTTTTAAAAACGGAGTGAAAGTAGGTAAGGGTTTTATTTTGTAGTAGTATTTTCATAGTTTCAACGACCCTGTTTTGCTTAGGGAACTGGACATATGTAGGTGGAGCCTCCATCGTTTTGTTCAGTTAATATCTAAACTGAGAGAAAATGTGACCTTTTTATTAATGCAGTAAATACCAATACAGCAATCCCATTATTACATTGCGAACTAAAATAGTTGTCCGTCTAAAAACTGGAAATTGATTAAAAATCGAAGAAAAATGTTTATTTTATTATTTACTAAATTGACAGCAGTCGCTGTATTTATTGAAGTGTAAAATAAACTTCTTGATCAATGCGACGGCATGCTTACAGCCAGTTTCAGTCCAAGTTTCAGTAAAACTTTCAGTCTAAAAATATTTGCAATGAAATCCAAGAAAGTGTGATAATTCTCACTAACTAGTAACTTGTTTTTATTTATTTTTGAAAGTTAAAACTGCTCGGCGTGCGTCGAGCTCGGGGATAAAATATTTACGATCTCGAACAGTTTCTAACTTTGATTTGAATGGTTTTGATGCTTATTTGATGTTTTTGCTCGGAAATTGCTCCAGCAACTTATATTTTACAAATAAGTCGATTTATATAATTGGGTGATTAATGTAAAACTTCTACCAAACTTACTGACATAAAGACCAAACCAAAAACTTTTTCACACTAAATCTAATACTTTGAAGTTTTTAAACTCACTTTAAAATAAGGTATCCTAGTGCATTTAAGTGATATCGTCTAGCTAAAAATTTGTCCCAAATAAAATCCATTCTTATTACTTTTCAGTCACCAAAAGATTTGAAAAATGCTGATCTTTTAGTTACAAAGCTCTTTGAAATACTCTTTTCTTTTTCCAATAAATCAATGTTCTGTCACGGCTTCGAGTAGATTTATCACAGCAATAGAAAGGACGTTTTATTTATGAAATGGAATGTAGTATTTATAACGTGTCTCGTTGTAAGCCGCAAACCGTGCCGTTGCTCAACACAAGTGTGAATCGGCAATCCTCGGTATTCGTCGGCAATCGTCGGTCACGGCACGATGCACGCTGGCCCCAATTGAATTAGCAATGTCACCACTGCCTTACTTATGCTAGCCTGGTATTTGTTTCTATACTGGAGATT